>CM055268.1:21621735-22244809 GCA_029237695.1 Conchocele bisecta | reverse complement strand
AACAATGAACACACGTGGGCATGCTTCCGTAAAATACGAAATGAAGTAACCACCACCCTGCGTAAGTGCAAGGCCGAATTTAAAACCAAATTGGTAGATAAAATTAATGATAATAACTTCAATGCAAAAAACTGGTTTAAACTGGCTAAGCAACTAACAAACAAGCGCAGCTCATCTTCAAAAATCCCCTCGCTTTTTGAAAATGGATCTGAAGCTACGACTGATACTCAACAAAACGAAATGCTTAATTCTTATTTTTGTAAGCAATCATTACTAGATGACAGCAACACAGAATTACCTACACTTGACCAATCACCACCATACTCCATTCGACTATTTTTTCTCACTCCCCAAGATGTACGTGGTGCCATATCCAACATCGACCCTTCTAAAGCATGTGGTCCCGACCTAATTAGCCCGCGCCTTCTTCGTGAAGGCTCCGAAGTCTTATCGCAGCCTCTAGCCACATACTTCAACAAGCTCATTGCATCTTCATATTTTCCCTTCTACATGGAAACTAGCAAACGTAGTTCCGATATTTAAAAAGGCTGACCCATCGAATCCGCAGAACTACCGACCCATATCCCTACTAAGCTGTATTGGTAAACTTATGGAGCGATGCATTCACAAGCATTTATACAATTATATAACTGTCAATAACATTCTCACGCCTCTTCAATCAGGATTCACTAAAGGAGACTCGACGACCAACCAGCTAACATATATATACAACGATATCATCAAAGCATTGGATGACGGTAAAGAAGTCCGAGCCGTTTTATGCGATATCTCAAAAGCATTTGATAGAGTCTGGCACCGCGGCCTTATAATGAAACTCTCCTCAATCGGAATGACCGGGAACCTTCTTTCCTGGTTTAAATCATACCTAGCAGATAGAAAACAGCGAGTAGTACACTTAAACGCATCTTCCGAATGGTCTAATGTAACCGCCGGAGTTCCCCAAGGATCCAATTTGGGCCCTTTACTCTTTCTTATCTACATTAACGATATAGTTCAAACTATCAACTCTAAAATTCGACTATTTGCAGACGATACAAGCTTATACATCATTGTAGACGACCCATCAGAATCCGCAACACAACTAAATGCCGATCTTAACAAACAGTGCACCAATGGTCACACAAAACTGGTTAGTAACATTTAATCCATCAAAAAACCGAGTCCATGATATTTTCGAAAAAACAAAATAAGCCCATCATCCTGATCTTTATATGAACAATACTGTAATAAACACTGTAACCGAGCACAAACACTTAGGTTTAACGTTCTCTGACGATTGTAAATGGACAGCACACATTTCAAGTTCTTTAGAGAAAGCTTGGCAGAGGATAGGAATTCTAAGATCGCTCAAATTCACATTAACTAGAACAAGCATTGAAGGCCTTTATATCATAACCATCCGCCCACTACTCGAAAATGGAAACATTGTTTGGGACAACTGTACAAACTATCTAAAAAATGACCTCGATGCTATACAAACCGAGGCAGCACGCATTGTAACAGGTGCAACAAAACTTTGCAGCATTGGCAACCTTTGTAGAGACCTTAAATGGGAAACTCTCTCATAACGCCGAAAAAAAAACAAGCTCGTACAACTCTACAAAATGAAGAATGGCCTAACACCAACATATTTAACAACACTTATACCTACCGAAACACAACAGCGTTATGCCCTTAGAAATGTAAACAATATACCGTCACTATATGGTCGCACCCAGCAATATACCAATTCCTTCCTCCCATCCACTATCAGAGACTGGAACAGTCTACCAGAATCTACCAGATACGCCCCAACAATATCCAGCTTCAAATACAGACTTAACAAAGATACATCTAAATCATCCCCTCTGTTTAACGTGGGTACCCGAAAAGACCAAATCCTACACGCTCGATTACGAATGTCTTGTAGTTCCCTAAATTACGATCTCTACAGAAAATCAATAATAGACTCACCTCTCTGTACATGTGGCGCCCCAGAGACTGTCAGTCACTTTCTCACATCATGCAGACAATATCAACACCAACGACAATTGTACCTCACTGATATTCCATGTATTCCGTCAACTGAAAATCTTTTGAACGGAAACGAACACTTGACTTTCGATCAAAATAAAAAAATGTTTATAAGTGTCCAAAACTACATAACAGCAACAAATATATTTTAGCATCATAATATCATTCCAACATAGACAACCAAAAGATACCATACATATCATCCTAACAATAGACAACTTCCGGTCACTATCCATTTACGCCGCTCGGGGGCGACTCCCCGTCCACGGAATGTGAGAGGGAAATCGTGAGGGTTGGGAAAGGCATGGGCGATTCCCCATGTAACCCCCCACTCCCGTGTCCCTGTCTCATTTGCTTGGTGACCATCTCTGAAGCACAGCCACATGCATTATCATGTCATAAATCTAAGGTTTAAACACTGTCAATCTCATTATGTAAGTACATCATTGTAAGACAAAGTTATTCCACTTAGACTATTTCAACATGTATATTCGCCTGTATGTGTATGTGCACTTAACAATCTTGTACCACATTCGTGTCTTACATCCACCTTGTGGGAGACGAATTCATATAAGCTTCACGCTTGTTTTCATATCCCTGTCATTGTATACATTGTATTGTACCATATACTGTCGAATAAATACTGTTTAAACTAAATATGGAATAGATTGCTGGTCATTTTACAGCAAAAAAAGTAAAGATGTTTCACATTTTCTTTATTGGTATATGTTTACCAAACATGCCACATTAATCTAAACCAAATTATCTCCCCTGTTTGTCACAGTTTCTGATTGAATATAACTTGAATATCAAAGGACTGAAAGTCCTGAAATCCTTCGCAGTACGTGCTTGTGGAGGACACATATACCAATAATTAATTTGTTGGAAAGTACATTGTAGTCTTAAGAATTGGCACCAGGAGGGATGCGGAACTTTGCGGAATAGGTGTATTGCGGCTTGTCAGTAGTTGAGACAGCAACTATTCAAATGGTCAGCTACATACAAGTTTCACTTGCTCAATAATTTCCTGACAATATATACTCACAGGATATATTGCTTTGTCATATGTTATTATACACTAGTTCTGAAATATATATGCATTACCATAGTAACCATGGTAACCAATATTGGAAAACACAAACAAAATTGTTGAAAAGGTGTTTACTTTTTGAAAATCAATGCAATACACCCGAGTACTGTTACCATCCTACAATACACTTAACATGTGAACGTTTAATAATATTGGTTATCATGGCAACCATTTTAATATTTCACACAAAAAATCATATTTATTCCATTTAAAATCAATATATTCGTCGAATCAGTATATATTATCAATGCTGCAAAAACTATATTTATCTTGACAAACATGATTGTTCAAAATAATTTCACCTTGACCTTGGATATTAAGGCCACATGGGTGTGGTACATGTATGGAATGAAAATATGGATGATGATAAGGAAGTATATGCAGTTTGAAGTCAATCTGATTTACGGTTGCAGAAAACTTTAAGGCAAATCGTACGTATGCAAATGTCTAAGTAATTTGACCTTGACCTTGGAAATGAAGGCCGCATAAATGTGGTATGGAATGAAAATATGGTTGATGATAAGGAAGTATATGAAGTTTGAGGTCCATCCGACTTTCCGTCACAGAGATAATGGGTACCCAAACTCTTTAACGTGGACGGACGGAATTACGAAAACTATATACCCCTCGACATACTTTGTATGCCGGGGGTGGGGGTGGGGGGGGGGGGTATATCTATAGTTTTGTATACACAGTCTAAACTTTATATATTTTACAACAATTACAAACAAGAGCGAGCAGTCATGCATGGAACACGACAGGTGACATATGTCATCAGTCCCTTTTTTCCTGTCACAGTCATAGCTCAGGAACAAGACTGGTGACGTATGTCATCAGTCCCTTTTTTCCTGCCACAGTCATAGCTCAGGAACAAGACTGGTGACATATGTCATCAGTCCATTTTCTCCTGACACAGTCGCCTAAATTTAAAATTCATATCATTTTCCAATTCAAATAGGAATCTTCAGCGATTTGTAACCCGGAGGATATAACAAAAACGTTGTACTTTCACTTTCATTTCAGCTACACATTCAATTTTAATTTATTGAGTAAATGATGCCGAAATATTTATTTAAATTAATATCTAATTATTTAAATATACTTTTATTAATTCATAATACAAATAATCTAGAGATAATTATTATCCTTATTCAAACTCAAGACAACGTTTCCTTTGTGAAGTGTATCGTACTGTATATGCTGTGTAACGTCAAGTCGCAAGACTGTCGGCAGCGTATGTGCTAACACACACGACGTGTAATTATCAAATAATTGCTAGCACCTCTTTGGAAAGTTTGGATTTCCGTGCGAACTTTTTTACTAAATTCATTATAGATCAGTTGATCTTTTAAGTAAAATGGACACTGATTAATAATATCGATGGCTCAAGATGATTAAAACTTTATGTAACTGTCAAAAAACAATGTGTCTGCTTTAAATCATCATCATTTTGCTGTCCAATGTCGGATTTTATAGAGCCATTGACCTATGTAAAGTTCAGTATGTAAGCTTTAATCTGATTGGTCATTCAAGAAAAACGTCACAGGGAAATCCCGCCCCCAACTTTATCATTGCGCAAAATATCAACATACATACCAAATAACTCATATTAATACATAACAGTTAATAGTTTATAAAGTATACAAAAACTTTTGCAATCACACACATATAGCACAACAAAAGTAATCGACACATGTATTACGCTTAAACGTTAAGATAGCTCGCTGTTTTACTGTTGAACTACTTTTTTATGGCGTAGTACCGCGTGTTTTTCTCAAGTTAAACGCACAAACAGTGACACTGCGACCGCCACTTAACTCATTAGCATATCTGCAATGACTGAGAATGTTCAAATAGTTACTAAATCCGAGCTAATAGCTCGGATATAACGCATGTTTGTGGAATTTTCATGACGTCATAACTTGTCTTAAGAAATGGGATTTCGCATTTGCTGTAAACATTGTGTCAACTTTCGACGTTATTTAGACGTCCCTTAGACCGCTACACACAACAATTGTCGTCTGCTGTTGCTTTTATATCTGCCATTATTTCTCAATAAAAAACATGGTTTGACAGCACTTGAAAATCATTTCCAATGAAGTGCTGTCAAAGTATGTTGTAAATTATTCTAAAGTGCTGTTAAAGCATGTTTTTGATGATAACAATGGAAGATAGGAAATAAACAGCAGACGACAAACAATTAAGATAGCGGTGTAAGGGTTAATATAATACAGTTTTGGACATGAGTAAAACCTGGATGTACATGTACGTGATAGCATGTAGGCTATTTAGGCCACTAACTGAGACCTATTTTTGGCCAGCGTAGATCCAGATCACCGTGTGTTGTTCTAAAGTCGTTTAACAATTTCGCCACTAAATAGATAGAATTGTATTTCCAATGTTATTTCATTAATAAAAATATATTGTTTAAAACATATGCAACTAATGACAAACATTGCATATCCTGATTAGGCAGCTCATCCGGATCTACAGTGTTTACATTATTATATGACAAAGTATTTAAGTCATTCTCATCGGCCGAAACATGGCTACGTGATTATCTACAAATTGAATGTAGACCTCTGACCGGTTTGTTTACACGAATAAGTCCGAGATGTCTTATGACCAGCGTCGGCTCTGGACAGACTGCTTGGATGTTCACGCTGATCTGCGAGTGTGCTGGTGGCGTACATGTACAGTGTGTTCCAACCTGTCGTGTTCGTTCGTGTGTGCACTTACACGCTGACCCCACTGTACGTCTTAAAGTCCCTGTACTTTGTGGGAGCATTTATTTATGTACGGGTTTGTCAATTATATGGTAGTCTCAAAGGTTCGTAATTCATCCGGATATAGAACGTTCTTTTGAGTCAATTGCCACCTTTAAAGGTATATGCCCACTCAGTAGGCACAAAATGCTCTTTATAGGAATTAAAGACGTGCTTAATTGTTTCACTATTCCACCAGTTCTAAGAATTACGAGTTCCCGCTATACATATATAATCATTTAGTAATATGTATTTTACTAATAGTGACTCGCGGTGGTATCAGGTTATTTTCATATGCAAATGAGGCTTGCCATTTTTAATTATTTATACTAATGCGTCACCTGAAAACATAATATCTTCGATAGATTATAAAGTATGATCATTGCACATCAAAAGAAAATACAGAGAATAAATAGTAATGTCCGTTAATATTTTAGGGAAACACGGTTATCGCCCTTGATATTAGTGTGGAAATGTACTGTATAGTAATGCAAATCAATACGTGGAATAATGGTGAATGAATATTATCTTGCCAGATAATGTCTCAGATGATGTTTCTGATAATAAAAAACAGTTTGTGCCTAGTAGGTTTCATTCCAGTAAATCGAGTGTGTTACTTAGTGTTCCAGTCTGGTATGTAACCTACTGAGCGGGTATGTACCTTTAACTATAAGATAACTAACTGTCGTAATTCATAAACTGTAATAAATGTACATCGGTTGAGAAATGGGTCATAAATATACTATACAAATTGAAATTTACATAACAAGTACCCTACTACAGTGGAACCTCTCCAAACTGGGCACACTGGGGGGGTTCCCTGGGAGGTCCCTAGTGTGTCCGGGTTGGAGAGGTTCCACTGTAGTTCTTGTAGATGAGCACCACAATACACCTGTGGGTGTATTGCGATCATGAACCTACATTACCAATACAATTACATAACAATGAAATCTCTCAAAAGTGAACAAACGTATGTGAACTTGGTGCCCAGTTTAGAGAGGTTTTTACGGTATTTAATCAAAGTGGCTTTGCCACTTTATTGACACAGTGTAATAATAAATACTACACTAGTGTAATAAATATGCAAATGAGACGGCTACAGAAAATATGTTAGGCTGTCAGTACAGCTTCAATGCATGGTGCTGTGTTGATGCAATAAACACTTGAGTCCACTTAATCGGATAGCCATTACATTAATGAAACTCCCAGTATGCTTCTAATATTAACCCTTAGACCGCTACTCACAACAATTGTCGTCTGCTGTTGCTTTTATATCTTGACTTATTTCTCAATAAAAACATGGTTTGACAGCCCTTCAAAATCATTTCCAATGGAAATGATTCTGAAGCGTCAAAGCATGTTGTAAATTATTATAAAGTGCTGTCAAAGCATGTTTTGATGATAAAAATGGAAAATAAACAGCAGACGACAAAAGAAATACGATAGCGGTCTAAGGGTTAAAGCTATACAGATCGTTAGCAGACTGTAGTGTGTTATTGGATCAGGAGTTACCCTGGTCAGAAATCCCATAAGCCCCAATTCTCCAGTCATAGCCACGTATTAGTCCCGTGAAACGATTCATACAATATAACTCCCAATTGAAATCCACTATACAGACGTGTGGAGATATCGTATTACGATGTAAATCCATATTGAAATCCACCATACAGACGTGTATTATTAACCCTTAATGTCGCCGTCCATCGCCCAATTGATCCGCTAACATCGGCCGGAATCAACACATTATAATGCCGATTTTTTTAAAAATAAAACATTTGTTATGCTTCGTTCAGCCGATCAGTTTGGAAGCGTCCTGGTGTCAATGCTAACATATTTGTTATCTCCTTAGTCCTATTTAGGAGAAAATATCTCCTAATTAGGAATTAGTATCTCCTAATTAGTACGTATCTCCTAATTAGGACTTACTATATGTGTCAATGCTAAACAATGTTTTATCTCCTAATTAGGAGATACTAAGTCCTAATTAGGAGAAATTGAGTCCTAATTAAGAGATACAAGAAGATCTGAATGTTCCTACCTGCCTACCCAACTTGAAAATGCAGGGTCGGGAGATGGGAAAAACAAATTCTATTAACGGTGGCCTTACATTGCTGAATTAATTTTATCGTCTGCTGTGAAATTTTATCAAAACGTGCTTTGAGTTGACAACACGTTAGAATCATTTACAATGGAAATGATTATAAAGTGATGTCAAACTATAGTTTTATTGAGACAGAAAACGAACTACAAACTCATATATAATAAGAACAGACGACAATTACGTTTCCAGCATTCTGATGGTTTATACGTACATGCACATATGTATGGAAGGTAATATCCGCCATAATTCTATGTGACTTGATGCTTGCGTGCTGATGACATTACTACTTATATTCATGTTATTTCATTCGTCATTTGTATTTATTACATTTGAAATCTGCTCGTTGTGATTGTATTTGTCTTTCTTACATGTCCATTCTGCTGATTGCTTTGTTCATTCGTCTTATTTACATTACAATTATTGATACGTCCTTATTCGTGTCCCTGTTTTATTGCACAAAGCATTTGCAATAGAAAGTAAGAACAAGCACTTAGCACGTTGAATAAGGCCGAAAGCAGTAAGGACAAAGCCGCAGGAAGTAAGCATCAAGCCACAGTCCGAAAGCGGAAACCCGCAAGCAGAAAGCATCGAGCCACAAGCAGAATGATGCAAGCAATATATTGGTTACTAGTGCCTCATTATGACGCCAGATGGCACTGCTATCAATGTTAGGAATCCTCCGACTAATAAATAATATTACGAGATGTGATTGGCTGTTTGAGGCACACATCCAATGCCGGTGTTGATGTAAGATTTCACCTACAAATGATAACAGTATAGGTTAGAAGACATCAAATAGTTTTACTATACACTTTAACCGAATCCCATCCAATAAGGTCAGTCTCTCCTACTTTCACTATTCGTATGGATGTTGTGGGACCTACTTGTACATGACCTGCAGCCGGTCAGTACTGGTTCTGCATGAATAATAGCTTCACTTACTCCTAAGACAGAAAAATCCAACCTCGTCATGTCCCCCAATATTGTTTACATTTTTTTGTTTGGCCACGGAAACTCTGTTTACATCGCATGACCATCATGTTCCTCAAGTGAAACTGGGTTGTAATGGATCAAGATTTGCAAGCAAACTGTGTCAGTGACCTCAAAACACCCGCACTATTTTGTTCATACCGAACTACTTTTACCGTCTTGACGATTTCGCACCATTTGTTATTCTCTAACCTATATTAACTAAATTGCATATGTATGTATGGTGTTTGACTTACTAATGTGTTTTATACATACACGTATCCTCATAATTCAATTACATATGTACGTAATTGAAAACAATCACATTTTTGTAGTAAGTTACACATATGGTAACTTACACAGGTTGACTGTCAAACTGGCCCGTTACCGATGCAAACCAATAACCGTCCGGGATCAGACTAAGGTGGGCCACCACCATTGATTTTCCCTAAAAAACTAACCTGTTACCACACATTTTGCTATTGTCTGCTACTTTCATTTTTCTTATGGATGTTGTGGGACCTAATTTCCAATAACCTGCACCCATTCTGCTCTGGATCTTGACTAATTAAAATATAGATTTAATTATTGTTGAAGCTGGGGTCCCATCTAGTAGGTACAAACCTTTCTTTATGGAACTTAAATAAGTGTATAATTGCAACTAGTCCACCACTTTTAAAAATTACGAGTGCCAGCTACACAGATACAATTATTTAGTAATATTGAATGTACACATAGAGACTCCCGTGGTGGTATCAAGCTAGTTCCATATGCAAGTGATGCAGTATTTTTATATCAACTAAATGCTGAATAAATATTTTTATCGACATATCCTAAAGTATGATATTGCACATCAAATAATAAATAAATGGAATAAATAATTGCTTCCGTTATCATTTTAAGGAACAACTGTTATCGCCCCTGATATCAAACTGGCATTTCGCGTTTGATATAAAAAGTATAATAATGTCAATTAGTACGTCTGGTAATGGTAATCATTTTGCCAGAAAAATGTCAGATTGAAAGAATAAAGAAAAACATGTCTCCCTATATTATAACCTGGCATGTGCACTCTAGGTTTAAGGTTAGAAAAGGGGTGTTTTTAACACCAGTTTTCAGCATATTTGAAGCATTTAAAAGAAAACACTGAGCCTGTTTGTCACTTAGAATGTAATCAACACAAACGCATTGAAACAGTGCGAATGAATAAAGCATCAAGCCAAATGCACATGCAATTTAGACTACAACCAAGAAGATTTCAAATGTCACATACACGAATGACGAGTAAAATAACATGAAAGTAAGTTGTAATGGCACCAGTCAGCAAGCATCAAGCCACATATAATTGTAATAAGACGGATATAACTTAGAATGTCATCAGCAAGCAAGCATCAAGCCTAATAGAATTATGGCGGATATTACCTTCCATACATATGGGCCGCCAACTGAGAACATGTTCGTTAGGCTAAACGTGTGTATAACCTACTACATGTCTGGTCTGGACACAAGCTAAATTAACCCTTACACCGCTATCTTAATGTGTTGTCGTCTGCTGTTTATTTTCTATTTTCCATTTTTATCAATTGCTATCAAACCATGTTTGTATTGAGAAAATAGGCAAGATATAAAAGCAACAGCAGACGACAATTGTTGTATGTAGCGGTCTAAGAGTTAAAACATCTAATGCTCTCTCATAACTAGTTTTATTAAATGTTCACCACCAGTTAAGTCACATACATACGCATATATGTCAAGTAAACTGTGTCAAAAGTGGTTTAGCTGAAGCATGTTACTGCATACCTGTACCGTCATTAGCAAATACGCAAGCATCGGTGGTTCAGTGGTAGAATGCTCGCCTGCCACGCGGGCGGCCTGGCTTCACTTCCCGGCCGATGCACTTAATTTTATCTCTAGTTATTTTTTATCTTCGAACAACCGTCAATGTCTGGTATATTATTTGTTCACATCAATTAGCATGTATTCGTCCAATGCAGATTGAGTTACCTGATGAATGAAATACACAAAGCCGCATGTGGAAAAAGTGTGAACAAAACGATTCTTAGATGGCACCCCTGCAAGGACTTACTAATACTGAATAATTCCAGGACAAAAATATTTACACAATTCCCTAGCATTTGATTGGCCCGTAGCAAGTCTCTGTCCAAAATTTATATCCCAGTAAACTCCCACGCCGAACTGTTTTCCGTAACCGTGAGGCGCAGTTAAAATAATTCTTAAGAAAACGGAAAATAAACACATTTTCTTGATGAATTTATTTCAAATGCTGAAATTATAAGGAATGAATGGCCTTTTTGTGGAATTTATCGGGGATATAAACTTGGAAAAGTCGCGGGAAGTTCCGGCCTTCGTCCAGTATTCCCGCGACTTTTCCAAGTTTATACCCCGATAAATTCCACAAAAAGGCCATTCATTCCTATAGTAAAAGTACAGGATGATCACGGTTAACCCGAATATTCTGGCTGTCTTCTCAGGGCGACTTGTAAGTCGCCCTGCGTGACAGCCAGAACATTCGGGGTAGATCAGGGTGTACATGTATATGATTTAACGTAACTATGGTCAGCCGATGGTAGAAGTAATTGTCAACATCAAATCCCGCCCCTGGAATTGTGGGTAGTGGATTTATCATGTGCATCTGTAACCACATGTTTCTGTGTGAATAAATATTCTATTCTACTTAATTCTGTAATGCAGAGCGACTTGTTAGTCGTCATGCATTACAGACATAAAATTCTTGTTAAGTCACCTTCTAAAGATGGCGCTAGGATTTTGAAATTCGTAGCCAAAATTAATAGACAATGCGAAAAAAGACAGCATTATTTTACAGTTGCTCCAATATTTGTAAAAACATAGTACTTTTTCAAACAATTTCTGAAATGTTTAGTAGCCAAAGTGAAATAGTAGTGGCCAACTGGCTATTGTATTCCGTCAACACAGTGCGTATGTGCCGTGAAACATTTTTGATATCCAGTCAATACGACCTAATCACTGCGTATGAATATGTGCGGTGGCCGGGGTTATTTTGTTTTTGCATTTTAAAGCCATTTGTTTGTGTTGACGAATATAGGCAGAGCCTCGCCCATCCCATTCACGGCACTAACCTACTAGTCTCTATTTAGCAGCCAAATGGCTACTGCGGCTATCACCAATGCGTATGGTTGTTGCATATGTGTCACAAATTAAAATCGTCTCAACAATTCGGGCTGACATGTTTTACCCCTACTACTTCCACTGTACTGTAAGCTGTACGGGCCGGCAAATTAAGACACCATGTGCTTCAATTTTTACTGTTTTCCCCTTTAAAACTAGTAAAAACCACGAACAAAGCGTGGTAATCCTGTGTATAAATGTTGTCTTAACCCTCGGTTGTTCTTGTCAGGGTCCATCTCTAATATAATCAAGAACGACCAAAAAAAAAACGCGAACATTTTGAAAACGAAGAGAGAGAGAGGACGGTCTTTACTAAGGTCGCATACGGTCATTTCTGCATGTATTTTGAAACTGTCACTGGATATATGATTGGTGTTCTTTACGAATATGTTCCCATCGTTTCCACACTTTAATTGCAAATATGTAACAAATGACTCCATACCTCCATCGCCAGGGTAGCAATTTAACCTCATCTTCTTAAAGGCACAGTACGGCTCAAGTCGCCGAATTTGACCAACTATTGGGTTTTCCCATGAATAAATCAAACTGTTTTCCATTTAGACACTCTTCCAAACTGTGTGCAGTCATTTTGGTACAAAAAAGACTTTGTAGCCGATAAAAATATCAATATTTGTTGATCAACAAACAGCAGGTGCGTGTTTCAGCAGGTGCGTGTACCCCCGAGATATTTCCCGAAAGCCGCGGGATAACTCCGTGACCAATCCCGATTCGCTCCGGTAATTTCTCTGTAGTACTGTTTGTAACCCCCGTATATATGCACAACTTGATGACGTATTACACATAGCGCATTCCGGAAGCATTTTGACATTTTTGTAAATAAAATAAATATTGGAAAATATCTCCTCGGATCACCTAACGACGACCGGCATTACTGTGTAATCAGGTAATTTTATGTTCCGCTTCACATCCTCGGACACATACGAAAGTTTATTCGTTTATTTCCCATAAAACGGGGTCATTTCGTACCCATACCATTTCGTTCCGTGTTTGGTCAATTCGTACCCATAGGCGCATGTTTTCCTGTAATTTCGTAAATATACATGTTGGTACGAATCCACCATACTGTTTGGTCATTTCGTACGCATTCTTGTTTAATTTTTTATATATTCACATATATATTTGGGCATATATTTGCATATTTTAAATTTGTTTTGATGAAAAACCTGAGGTAAAATAAAATGAATGTTATAATTTAATCCTTTCACCCATAAGTAACTGGAAATTGGAATGGATTTTTGGACCAATCCAATTGCCATCAAATTATTTTCAGACTACCGTAGTCCATTTATGAAAAGGGGATATTTTTGTTGTAAGAAATAAGAAAATTATTTACAAAAAGTGCAGATCCTGATGAGCCGGCTCGTGATGGATTTTTATATGTTGATTTCCGGACCAATCCAATCGCCATGCACAAAATGGTTTTCAGACTAGTCTATTTATGAAAATGGGATATTTTTGTTGCAAAAAATAAGAAAATTATTTGCAAAAAGTGCAGATCCTGATGAGCCGGCTCGTGATGGATTTTTATATGTTGATTTCCGGACCAATTCAATCGCCACAAAATGGTTTTCAGACTAGTCCATTTATAAAAAGGGGATATTTTTGTTGTAAAAAATAAGAAAATTATTTACAAGAAGTGCAGATCCTGATGAGCCGGCTCGTGATAGATTTTTATATGTTGATTTCCGGACCAATCTAATCGCCACAAAATGGTTTTCAGACTAGTCCATTTATGAAAAGGGGATATTTTTGTTGTAAAAAATAAGAAAATTATTTGCAAAAAGTGCAGATCCTGATGAGCCGGCTCGTGATGGATTTGTATATGTTGATTTCCGGACCAATCCAATCGCCACAAAATGGTTTTCAGACTAGTCTATTTATGAAAATGAGATATTTTTGTTGCAAAAAATAAGAAAATTATTCGCAAAAAGTGCAGATCCTGATGATCCGGCTCGTGATGGATTTTTATATGTTGATTTCCGGACCAATCCAATCGCCACAAAATGGTTTTCAGATTAGTACATTTATAAAAAGGGGATATTTTTGTTGTCAAAAATAAGAAAATTATTTGCAAAAAGTGCAGATCCTGATGAGACGGCTCATCATGAGCCGGCTCATTTGGATCTACACCATTTGGCAATGCCACTATACAGGTAGTGTTGAAACGGTTAAATAGATGTTAGTTGGTCAGAGAATTAGCATTAGCAATCTACTCATATTGTGATGTACATATGTAGCTGTGACTGGAGAAATGGGGCTTAGTCGATTTGTGGCCAGTGTAGCCCCTGATCAAATAGAACACTCGTCAGGCGCGGATACAGGGGGTCCGGACCCCCCCCCCCTGTAGCCCCATGATCAAATAGAACACTCGTCAGGCGCCCCCCCCCCCCCGGTAAGGGGTCCGGACACACCCCCCCCCCCCCCCCCCCCCCCCCCCCCCCCTGTTTTAACATCAACAAGCAGCAAGAATAAGAAAAATATGTTATATTTGTGGTCTGTTTATTGTTTTCTGCAGCATGCTACATGTACCACAGAATTGTAATTGCTTTTTGATTTCGCTACTTCTGATTTCAATGGGGTATTTCAGCAAATACGCAGCTTATCTGGAGCGCTGATTGATATATAACCGCTCCGTGTAATTTAGGTGACATTGACCTACTTTCGCGAAATACAAGTCACATCCGTCAAGTTGTATACATCTCCTGATGTGTTAGTCGGATGTTCGCCAACCTTTATCAATTGCTTCCTTACATTGATACCTGACCACCCTGGGTCATTCAAGTGAACATAGAAATCGCATATCAGTTGTCGTCCAAAATTTTGGACATATGTCCATTGTAGGTACAAATAGTTTGGATGTTCGCCAAACTTCATCAGTAGCTGCCGTACATTGGTAGAAACTATCCTGGGTCGTTTGGGTGACACTGACCTACTTTTCTCAAAATATAGATCACATCCGTCAAAACTTGGACGTACGTCCCTATTTGGCATATATCCGGATACGTTTGTTGGATATATGCCAAACTTCATCAATATCTTTTGTCTCACTCGTGCTAGATTGGCGGTAAAATTTAAAATTAGTAGCGAAATTAACTGTCACAGTAAAATGCTAAAATAAACAATACTATTTTATATTACATGTAGCTCCACTATTTGTAAGAGTATAATTTCTGACATATCAGTAGCAAAAATGGCCATCTGAATGATTTCTGAAATATTGGCAGCCAAATGGCCATTTGAGTAGCCAAATTGCGACCATCCTAGCTCATGATACTGGAAAGTGAGACAGCGGTCACAATTCTGGTGTCGTCTTCATCAACAATTTTGGACAAAGTCAAAATTTCGCATATCTCTTGATCTGTTAGGCGGATAATTACAAAACTTCATCAATAGCTATCCATCCGGTGTCAGAACCTTAATCATGACCATAATTTCATCAATAGCAGTGTATTTCGACTGACCTTGACCATGGTCACCGTATCAACAACTTTCGACATAAAAAATATGTTGTTTTTTCTTCTTCAGGAAAACAGCAATGCATCAAGCTTGGACTCGAACTGGGCCATGTGAACATCGGATTGTCCACTGTGCATCTGGATCGATCGATATCAACAATCAGCAGGGAGGATGGAGAAGAGAAGACACCATGTACACAAGACCCTTGGTCAGATAGAGAACAGCCGACAGACAATTATTTTATGACCAGTGTTTACAGACTTTATGCAGTTAATTTGACTACCAGTATAGATGTGAATATGTTTGTTCAAACACAGTGGGTATAGTTTGTCACAAGCACCTGCTATTGGGATGGAGTGCACTGAATCAGGAAGGGAAAACCCTCCAATTCAGACCATACTTTTATTATTTTTTACATTCGCGATTTTGACGCGATTAAGCAGTTATCCCGGAAAATTGATAAGAAAACCTGCCATTGCCCCCTTTTTGCTGGAAATAAGAACTGATGGGGTTCACTCCGATATGCCCCAAAATTGTTCGAAAATGCAGTTCATAGCCACGAAAAGAGATGTACGAACACGCATGCAATAATATTGCACATTCACCAATCAGTCAGGAAAACTTGAATTTTATACCCTAGTGCACCCCATCTTTCCTTAATTCCAGCCAAATGTATATGTAGATTTTCTCGAAATAAGTCCTAAATGGCTGAATCTACGGGGACTAGAACATCGACAGGTGTTGCTGATCAATTTTCCGGGGTATCTGCGCATAATTGCGTTAAAATGTTCTTACCCGATTCAGTGCATCCCATCCATATAGCAGGTGCATGTGACGTACTATATCCACCGTGTAAAAGTATGCTAGACATTCCATTATTAAATAACATAGGTTGGTGCTACTGGTAGCTGCAGAAACCATTGTGTTACTGTAACAGTGATTTGGCTACTAATATTTCAGAATTTGGCTACTGAAAGGTTATGATTGGAAAAAATAGTTTTGCAAATATTGGAGCTACTGGTAATGTAAAATTTTGTTCAAGGTAACCTTTAATTTTGACTTTAAATTTCATAATCCTTGTGCTAACCTAGAGTTATAACAAACAGTGTAGACCCGGATCAGCCTGCTCGACTGTGACTGGTGATCTGAGTCTACTACATCTATCACACGGTCAGAACATCCATTTTGTCAGTACATGTCATCTCAAAAACTGTTCATTTTTCAGCATTATACTGATGACAACCAGTATACTTAAATACATGTAGATACATGTACATGAATATAATGAGACACAAACTATAACAGTTTCTGCTGCTTTTATTTTCCTCATTTAAATGATTGTACATGTAATGTTGAGCCTACACACTGTAGCACATATGATAACTCTTACATTAAAGGTACTGTGTCTCGGATAGATTCAGTGGAGGGCACATTTAGTGTTGCCCTTGTCCGTCCGTCCCCAACCTTGTAACTCGTAACACTTTTAAACAGTAATAGCTACAGACCTGAAACTTGGTATGTAGCTTTCTTATGAGTAGATGCACAAAGTCTATTTTGATTCTTTCGACCCCTGGGTCATGGATTATCTCCCCCATTTTCAACTTAGAATTTTGCCTCGTTTTACAGACGACTTGGACATATAATTTGGTTCCAGAAATACGATCTAAATTAACCTATTTTGTCCTAATCTGTTTCATCACATTCTAGGCATATCAGAGACCCAGTGCCTTTAATGCACCCGTTACAGATATTTTGTGAACAGTTCAGAAATTATCTGTAAAAACACGAAAATCAGACTGATTTCATGATTCATCTGAAATCTACATGTGCTGTTTTTTTTTAATTATGCAGATAACCATTACGATATCAGATAACTCTTGTAACTTGTATGACCAGGCTACTCATTGTTCACAACTTCACAATTTGATCAATAAATGCCATCGATGATACAGATATTGAAAAGTGTGGGTTATTGAGAATATGAGCTACCGGCTGAGAAAAGGAACCCTAGAACATGTGCAATCAGCATGGTGAGTGCATAGATCTGATCATGACCTACGTTGTTTGAATTACTGTCATCAGCAAAACAATTATATTTTATACTGCGAAGTGGACCTCTATCTACAATTGTTGGACATGTTGTGGTCATCCATTTTCTCGGCTGGTGGCTATATGTGGCTGTGACTGGAGAAATGGGGCTTATGGGATCTGTGACCAGTGTAGCTCCTGATCCAATAGCACACTCTGATAGCCTGGTGTCTATATAGCTTGGTAGAAGCATGACATGTGTATCATTCACGGAATGGCGAACAGTGCAGATCCTGATCAGACTGTGCAGTCTGATCTGGAGCTATAGTGGTCGCAAAACCCATAAGCCCTATTTCTCCAGTCACAGCCACATATGTGATTTGTGTGAATGTTACATTATTTCTTCGTAACGATAGCTTTTACCCTTTTGTTCTGTATAAGCTTACAAAAGCCATGACACAACCATTTGCCCTTTCAGGGTATGGGGTCACGTGATTTCAGAACGACCCTAGATAATGTGTGATGTCGTTTTTACAGAAGATTTTCTTTACAATGTAATAAACCAATAATTTTCACGAAAAATAGAGTACATTTTATTTTGACATTTCTCGATACTTGATTGTGGAGTCCGGTGATAACCATTATAAAAGTAAGAATATTAGTACTAATCCTTCTACTTTTAGGAAGTGGAGCTAAATTATTCTGGTGAGCTGAGGATATATATTTGTACATATTCAATTTGAGAACACAATTATGAGAACTGCCCTGATCAAACGGCCTTGTGACATTTGTGGCAAGTGTAGATCCTAATCATTATGCACAGCAGTAATAAGCATATGCTCAACTGTCAGAATAGCGACAAGTGCGACAATAGCCGGGTGGGGGGATGCTGGTCACTAATGTTGTTAGGTGAATTTTCACCGCTGGGGTGAGGGGACATGCATTGTATATGATGTACATAAAAAACTTACTTCTATAAGTAAGTTGAGGAACCATTCTATACCTGATCATGTTTGATTCAAAGATAATTGCTTCGTAAATACATTTACATTTACTCTTTGTTATTAGAGACTATGACACTAGTGCAGTGGAGCTTCATATCGTGAGAGTATATCTGGCCCATGTGTATTTACATATATCACAGTACAGTGTCTAGGAAAAGTGTACACGTTAGTTTATGTACAATGAGAATGTTGGCAAAAGTACACCAATATCAAGAAGTACATCTTGGTGCAGTATAATTTATAGGAGTCCGTTGTCCTGGCTTTTCTATGTATGATTGGCCACATTATATCATATGTTCTACTTCTCATTGTCAGTTCTTTGTCAAATGCCGGAAGACGTGAAACTAGCTGATGGCTGGCACACACACAAAGATGGCCGACTTGGCCACTCCATTATATGGGATTTGACCGTTAACCTGCCCATAGCTGTTAACAGGCCGTTAAACTCCGTTAATTAAACTGGCAAGTATTCCTGTCCCATTTCCCACTTCCCAATAAACTCCATTAATTAAACAGGCAATTAGTCCTGTCATATTTCACACGTCCCAAGGAAGAAACTCAACACCAGTTAAAACTTGACTTTACACATCATTAGGTCGATGACACTATGTTGACACCTCAGCGGCACCAAATACTCCTGCAAATACACAAGAACAACATTTTATATTTCTTTGCCAGGAGTAACCATTATGATTACAACATGCACATTTTCAAGATCCCCTGACTGGCAGCCTTGACAATAATAACATGAGCCCTCAGTGACCTTGACATTGTCGAAAGGTATGTAGCGGTAATACATGTTAGTAACACTTTTCATTTTCTTAAATAACTTCTGAACCACTTTATCGATTTTAATAATATTTGGCCATAACGTGTGTCTAGGTATAGTAATTGGTTTTTCAAGCACCACACGTATGAAGACACAAAGTCACGGTCACTGAGAACTTGGGGGTGGGGGGGGGGGCAAACTGGCCACAAATGCCATAAGCCCCAATCATCCAGCCACACATATATATCAAGAGTCAGACTGGTCACAAATGCCATAAGCCCCAATCCTCCAGCCACATATAGAGACCAGGAGCCAGATAGGCCACAATTCATATAAGCCACATTCACAAAGGCCACATACATGTAGAGATCAGGAGTCAGACTGGCCACAATTTCCATAAGCGCCGATTCTCCAGCCACAGTGACATATAGAGATCAGCACTGGCCACACTTGCCATAAGCATGATAAGTACAAATTTTGCAGTGACATATAGAGATCATGAGTCAGACTGGCCACAATTGCCATAAGCCGTAATTTTCCAGCCATATATAGAGATCAGGAGTCAGACTGGCCACAATTGCCAGAAACCCCAATCCTCCAACCACATGTAGAGATCAGAGTCAATCTTCCAGCCACATATAAAGATCAGGAGTCAGACTGTCAATCTTCCAGTCACACAAATGACATAAGCTTCAATCCTCCAGCCACATATCAAGATTGGTGGCCGATTTCACCAACATTGCTAAGTAAACTTATCTACACTTAGCATTTTGTGGGAGTAATTATTATTTGTACTGAAATGCATTATTTCATATATAACAACTAACATTGTACTTGATTATTAAAATTATGCAGAAGTACATGTATTATACTGTATTTATTCCATTATCATTAAATAAAAAAATTAATTTATGCATAATTTGAAAATTGCTCCCTCAAAGTACACTTAGCAAGATAAATGTAGTTAGTGATTTTGATGAAATCAGTTACAAGCGTCGGACTGCCCACATATGCCATAAGTGTATTGCTATCACTAAGCTAATTCCCTGGCTGGCAGCTTTGATAATACAAGGTGATCGCTGGCGAGAAACAAAACACCTGATGACGTTTCAAAAACAAGGCGAACGCAAAATTATTGATATGAAGGTCAAGGTCACACAATGACACTGGGTGAATAGCCATCAATGTGAGGAAGCTATTGATAAAATTTAGTAATGATCCATCAACGTTAAGAATCTACTGATGAGGGGGTATTCAATATTTGGACATACGTCCAAAATTATTGACACAAAGGTGAAGGTCACCTGTGAGGAAGTTAGTGATGAAGTTTGCTAATTAATGATCCGACTAACGGATCGACAGATATGCCCATTTATTTTTTTACTTACGTCCAAAATGTTGTTTTTTTGGACGACGGAATTGCGACTGCTATGTCTTATTTTCAACTTTCGTGGGCGAGACTAAAAGTGGTTTTATGCTAAGAAATTGCATTGACATCAACGATATTATTCTGCTGTCTACATTGGTAAATTGAAACAAACAGGATGGGGGTGGAGGCATTTGTTAGTATAATCAACTTACCCTTCCAAGAACTTCAATGACTGCTACATCCCGGACCGAGTTACAAACAAACTGATTATTGATGCGCCGACCGTCGATTGTATCATGGAGTGGGATTGTCACTGCACACAACTTCACAAAGACTGAAAGAGTTCACAATACCTGGTTATACCCTTTGCTATAGCTGCACATTTTTCGCTTTATAGGCAATAGGTTGCACTATATCGCAACACCAGTCAACGGTATAGTTTATGCGGAATAACGTTTCACTAAAATATAGCAATAATCTGCAGGGCATTGACATTCATAGCTATATAGTTATTGAGAGACAAATGTACAATATGAGAAAAAAATATTATCATGAACTTGTCGAAAATCTAAATAAATGTTGCGCATCGATTAATCATAAGGAAGCTACATACCAAGTTAGGACTTGCAAACCAAAATTGGAAAATTCTAAGTCGAAAAGGGGGAGATAATACATGACACCCCGGGGTCAAATAAAAAAGCAAAATAAACTTTGTGCATCTACTCATCAGAAGGAAGATACATACCAAAAGGGGGAGATAATCCATGACCCCGGGGTCAAATAAAAAATTGAAATAAATGTTGCGCATCGACTGATCAGAAGCAAGCTACATACCAAATTTCAGGTGTGTAGCTAGTACAAAATTTACGACTTACAAGCCACAATTGGAAAATTCTAAGTTGAAAAGGGGGAGATAATCCATGACCCCGGGGTCAAATATAATATCAAAATAAATGTTGCGCATCTACTCGTCATAAGGAAGCTACATACCAAGTTTCAGGTATGTATATAGTACGGTTTAAAAGTTTTACGACTTGCAAGCCAAATTTGGAAAATTCTAAGTGGAAAAGGGGGTGATAATCCATGACCACTGGGTTGAATCAAAAATCTAAATAAACTGTGCGCATCTACACATCATAAGGAAGCTACATACCAAGTTCCAGGTGTGTAGCTAGTACAATTTAAAAGTTTTACGACTTACAAGCCAACATTGGAAAATTCTAAGGCGAAAGAGGCAGATAATCCATGACCCGAGGGTCAAATAAAAAATGGAAATAAACTTTGCGCATCTACTCATCATAAGGAAGCTACATACCAAGGTTCAGGTGTGTAGCTAGTACGGTTTAACAGTTTTAAGACTTACAAGCCAAAATTAAAAAATTCTAAGTAAAAAAGGGGGAGATAATTCATGACCGGGGGTCGAATCAAAAATCGAAATAAACTTTGCGCATCGACTCATAAGAAAGAAGCTCAATACCAAGTTTCAGGTGTGTCGCTAGTACAATTTAAAAAATTTACGACTTACATGTCAAAATTGGAAAATTCAAAGTCGATAAGGGGGAGATAATCCATGACCCCGGGGTCAAATAAAAAAATTTGCGCATCACATCATCATAAGCAAGCTACATACCAAGTTTCAGGTGTGTAGTTAGTACGGTTTAAAGGTTTTACGACGAAATGGGGGAGATAATCCAGGACCCCGGTATTTAGCTATTACGGTTTAAAAAATTACAAGTTACAAGGCAAAATTCTAAAAGTGGAAAAGGGGGAGTTAATCCATGACCCGAAACAGTTCGGTCCAAAAATGGCTTATCGGATGGGGAAAGGAAAACGGTCTATAGATCGTGCTGTCAAGTTGAGTTAAAAGTGTGCAGCGAGTTGAAATGCTATTATGACCATCTCATCTGCACGTCCTTAAATATAGCTTAGAAAATCTTAGCTCTACGGATGTGTTTTACTATTTCATCTGTCTTTTATATTTTCTGTATCCGTGAGAGCCGAGACCCTTATAAATACTTACAGTGTACAATTTAGTCACAATAACAGCCCAATTTGTCCTGGTGTTTTGCTACAAAAATTGGAATAAAAGGATTTATACCAATGTCAGGTCTCCAGAATTAGTAATTGAGCATTTTCATTCCATCATTTCTCAAACAATTGGGTAAAATAAAATCACACTACTGTTTACACATCAACAGACAGCAATTATTGAATAGTTTGCTTCGAAATGAAAACACGTCTTGGCATCCAAGGAGAAAATTCTAATGAAAATTGTCTCCTTCGAGACAATTCTAATGAAATACCAAGATGTGTTTTCATGGAAAATAAGAAAACTATGCTAAAGTTGTGGTCTGTTTAATGTTTTCTGCAGCATGATAAATGAACCACAAAATTGTAATTTCTTTTTGATACTTGCTACTTCTGATTTCAATTGGGTTTTTTGTCAATTTTAATTGGGTATTTACACAAATACGCAGCTTATCTGGAGCTCTGAATGTCAAACTATGTATACCTACATGTGTATTATTAGTCTATGAATGTTTTTAACATGACCATGATGACTGTGAAGTGTTAAAACTTCTCACTCTTCAGACTGTGTAGCAAAACGCCAGGACAAATTGGGTTGTTATTGTGAAAAAATTGTACTCTGTAAGGGTATCAGCTCTCACGGATACAGGAAATACAAGACAGATGAAATAGTAAAACACATCCGTAGAGCTGAGATTTTCTAGGCTACCTTAAATACTGCATTAAAAGGATAAAAAGGATAAGAAGCCCAAGAATAGCATCTGGCCACACTTTTGTCCCTTTCTTCCAAGTTCCACTGACTCGGTCATGACACAGGGCTACTAAAATAGGTCCACTGTAATGCAAGTCAATACTCATTGTAACATCATTACTGTGTGTTACAAGTGGGTGGGGTTATATTCAATGTTGACTGATTCACGAATACGTACTCTGGTACAGTAATGTAACTGGTGTCATGAGATCGTGAGAGTCGCTCGGCTGTTCTTGTTCGATTGTGTATAATGTCAATGTCATTGATGCAAATTGTAGTTAAATAATATCGTCTTCGCGAGTCTGAAGAAACAAATGTTTACTTTCTTGTTGTCGTTGTTCCCCTTCAATTTCGCGCACGTGCTTGTGACGTCATGGTTTTGTCTGTAAGCAGTTTTCCGACATGTCTCCGAGTAGTAGCGAGTACGCTAGCGCAGAAACGCTCGGGATTCCGAAAATGAAAATTGTCAATATTGACATTATATGCGCCGAGTGGTACACAAAACAAGTTTTTGTTAACCTTTTGTTGTCTTCACATTGCGATTATGATATAAATCTCAAGACTTGGGATATATATATTAGGCAGTATATGTAGTTTTGGTGTACTAAATCAGTTGCCAAACATGTTTTTGTGTTTGAAAAAATCTGAAAATTGGAATACTGAGCCGTTCTGTGCCTTTAATGTAACGCATGGAAAAGTGTTTTTTTTTCGCAATCGGTGATCCAGCGTGTTTGATATGTTAGCGATATAAAACTGTCAAAGCTGTATTAATAAATTATTAATAAAGAACATGCACATGCAGAAACTGGTTACTAGTTTTAACAGGTCAATGTGTTTATCTAACATTTACATGTATATCTTGTAAATTTGAAAGCTTCATTTTTTTATGTTGAATGTTGAAAAACAAGAGAAAAGATGGCTTCCATGGGAAAATGATTTCCATGTTCTATTATTTTTGGTAATTTACTAGTTCTACATCAATGATTATTTGTTTAAATGTCTAAAATATCGAGTTTACTAAATTTTGACCGACATGCAACAGGTTTGGGTATGCACTTCGGTTGCTCACATTTTTTGAAGGGTCAATTTGTAGCCGTAGATAACATATTATTGAATTATTGTAGCTATTGTTTCATTTGTTTTAAACAATATATGTTTTTATTAATGAAATAGTCCACAATTATCATTGGAAATACCATCCTATATATTTCGTGCCGAAATTGTTAAACGACTTTAGAGCAACACGCGGTGATGTGGATCTACGCTGGCCAAAAATAGGTTGGCCAAAACTGCCCATTTTCTCAGATAGTGGCCAAAAATAGCCCACATGCTATCTGTCCAAAACGGTATACGTGTATATATTAAACGCTCCCTGTAATGAAAGAACTTCCGATGTATCAAGCGAAACCGCAGACGCATATTGAGACAACGGAATGTGTAAATGTAATGTACAAATGTATGCAGATCATGTGCTGCACTACAAAGTGTAAACAACCCCCAATAAGCCACAATACTTTCTGTCGTGCCGGGTCACATTATGAGACACGTCATGTGATGTGAACCGAACAGCAAGTGTGATACATGTAGCTCATGAAAAATATTTACTAAATTTACAACATTTTTGGTAAATGATTTCGAAAGTTGACAAATTGTTTATAGCAATTGCGGAATCCTATTTGCTTATGAAAAGTTTGTCATATTGCAACGTCATGAAAATTTCATAAACGTGCGTTATATTCAAGTACATGTACATACAGTGGGGTCAACGTGTAATTAATTTAAATACAAAATGTTAGTAGCCATCAATTGTAAAACACGTGTATGACACTGACATATATAGAGTTGCAAATTTATCAGTATTATAAACATAAGGCACATATACAAATCCCCGATACAGTGGAACCTCTCTAAACCGAACACCCCAGGAGGTCCCCAGGGTGTCCGGTGTAGAGAGGCTCCAATGCAATTACTGTCTGTTCCACGTTTTGGTGCCGACGAACTTTTGGCTATTACACACATTAAATCGAAAACATATTTAAAGTAAGTACTTTTTCATCAATAACAAAAAAGTAACCCTCCCAAATAAAATTTGATGAAATTCCATTAAATATTGATTTTATTGCGAAAAAACGATTTTCCTATGGGAATTTAACATGGGGGCTAAAAATATATTTTTTAAAAATATCCTTCAGGATAAAAAAACGAAATTGACTCCCCATGTTAAATTCCCATAGGAAAATCGTTTTTTCGCAATACAATCAATATTTGATGGAATTTCATGTAATCATTTTTTTTGAGGAGGTTAACTTTTTTTGTTATTGTTGAAAAAGTACTTACTTTCAAATATTTTTTAGATTTAATGTGTTTAATAGCCAAAAGTTCGTCGGAAGAAAACGTGGAACTGACAGCAAACACCCCATGAACAGTTCTTGTAATTTTCAATCACGAGCATACACGACAATGATATAAATTACAGTGAAACCCACTAAACACAATGGGGTTGTCGGGGTGTCCGGTCTAGAGAGGCTCCACTGTAATTAAGCACATCTTGAACAGACACGACAATGACATAAATGACAGTGAAAGTCATGTTAATTAAACACAATGGGATCGCCAGGGTGTCCGGTTTAGAGAGGTTATACTGTACGATTCAAATCTACATTGAAACTATTTTTCCTAATCGGTTTCATCACTTTCTATGCATATTTACGTCCCGGTTCCTATACGGACATCATACACAACCTCCTGCGTTAATCTGGCCCAGATATTAACGTTTCTGAACATCTATTGGCAATCTCAACTCGCAAGGTTCATGTCAAGCACAATATGCCAGTATAATTGGGTTCGGAAAAATACGAGACAAATCTCAATTTAAACAATTTAACCTAAATCTGTTTCATTCGTTGTCTATGAATATCTGAGATCGTGGGGGCCGTTTCACTAAACTTCGTACGACTAAAATGTTCGTAAGTGCAAAATTATGATAGTCTGTAATTTTTACATTAACATTGTTTTCTTGTAAATAATGGTTGCATTTACATTTATTGAGCATAGGCTGCATATATGCAGTCTATGCTCATTAAATGTAAATCCATAAATTAAAAGTTACAGACGATCTAAAATTTGCACTTATGAACATTTTAGTCGTAAGAAGTTTAGTGAAACGGGCCCCAGTTCCCTCTATAAGGACATACTTCATACGAGACACATGTGACTTTGTACCTAAGAACATGTGCGATATTTCATTAAACATATACCATTTACGATCATAGCTTCCGTAAATGACGTCGACACTTAACGATTTTCATAGGAAATGCGGAATTCAAGTCCGAAAACGCTATGCACATTTCGTCATCTTATAGTTTCTGTAAATATATCTCGTGAACAAATCGAATACTTTCTTAGGCACAAAATCACATCGCGTGTCTCATCGAAAGTTACGACTGTACTCTCATAAAATACAGCAATGTGGTACACTCCGCTTGTTGTGACTTCTTCCAGCGAACTGAGACGCGAAAGCCGGCGTTTATAAATACACCAATACCATATTTGGCGATATTTGGTTTTCATGGTAAAATGGGGTCAGTAATAGTTAGATAAGTGTATTTGATTTAAACGAGGCCGTAAGGCCGAGTCCAAATCAAATGCACGTGCAATTTTATGATCTAACTGATTTGTATCATTTGCCAAATATGGAAAATTGGCACATGCGCAATTCTATGTGGCGCGGCTCATTAATGACAGAAGCCGTTTTTGATCGCTCGACCTGCCACGGAATTGACACGGTCCAATCAGAATTCTAGTGCCAGGTGGGGGGAAGTCCCTTCACCTGCCATGTTTACGTCGTGAAGGCCGTTGCTATCGTCATATACGCGTTGTCTGGCACATTTCCTGTTGACATCATTCGGTCATTGAGAGGAACAGCCGTGCAATAATTGCCGTGCGTGTAAGTGCCCATACGTTTCAGATACACGCACGGCAATTATTGCACGGCATCTCATTAAATTAGGCTCCACCACTTTAGTTACACCACATTCTAAGCTCCACCCCTTTAGATACACATAGCAACAACTTGGTATTGGAAATGATAGCAGGTGCGTGTATAATGCTGAAGGTCTTTGGGCTATGATAAAATACGGAATTATACCCGGTTTATGTTATATGTGTGTGCAAATGCTGCATACGTAATGTGGTATCGTTTGATACTTTAATATTGGTTACAACTAGCATATCAGCACTTATCACATCTTTGACACATTTGCGGGTGTTGTTTCTGTATTAACACAGCTCGTGTGCATGGTGTGTGCATGATAATGTGATAAATAAGTTAGATCACGTTCGTCCGCATGTACGAACGATAATCCGCTGGCTAAAGCTCGGATGCGGCGAACTCCTTTGATCTCAGCAGTGCGGTAACCTGGTGAGATCACTGTCTGGGCCTGTCAGTATGGAACGCCAAATCTATATAAACTCAAATATATATTGCTAGCTCTAAAGCAATAAATATACTAGCAATAAAACATTTCGAGGTAGCTCCAATTCATTTGAAGAGCTCTCTAATTCATTTGGAGCTAGCTCTAAATCAGTTAATGATATCACAAATTGATTTGTAGCGAGCATTTTATAACTTTGATTTGGAGAGCTCTCTAAATCATTTGGAGCTATCTCGAAATCATTTGGAGTTTTCAAAATCATTTTGAGCGAGCTCTAAATCAATTAATGATTTCTCAAATTGATTTGTAGCGAGCATTTTATAACTTGATTTGGAGAGCTCTCTATATCTTTTGGAGCTATCTCTAAATTATTTGGAGAGCTCTCGAAATGATTTGGAGAGCTCTCGAATTAATTTCTAGCTAGCTCTAAATCATTTGGAGCTAGCTCTAAATCTATTAAAGATATCTCAAATTTATTTGGAGAGAGCATTTTAAACTTGATTTGATGCTAGCTCCAAATACGACTCCACGTGGGAACTGGAGGAAAAAAAGCAATAAGCGCTCCCTTCCCGCGCTTTTAAAATCTCTGTACGCATGTGCACCGAGCCGTGAGCCACAACAACAACAGCGAACAAGATACGTTCATCAACTGACCATGGAGGGTAAAACATATTTAATTCATAATTATAATTAGCCTTATACTTTTAAATTAAAAATTGTAGCTTCATACAATTGAGTTGTTGTTTTTTTAGGTGCGCATGCGTAATTCAATAATTCAGGGAGACATCATTTTCATAGTTTCAAGCGATGTAATGCTAGCTCCAAATAAGATAATTATTTCTCGAATCAAATGAATTAGGGAGCTCTCCAAATGATTTGGAGCTAGCTCGAAATGAATTGAGACAGCTCGAAATGATTTCGAGAGCTCTCCAAATGATTTAGAGATTTGAATTATGGGATTTATGATCAATGTAGCTCCTGATCAAATAACACGCTCCTGCCGTCTGATAACGATATCTGTGTTTGGTAGAAGCATGGCGTGTGTTTCACTGATGACATTGCGAACTGTGCAGATCCTGATAAGACTGTGCGGATGCACAGGCTGATCTGGATCTACACTGGTCCCAAAATCTATAAGCCACATTTATCCAGCCACAGTCACAATTGTGGTAGGTGGTACATTATGAGCACCCGTTGCTATTATATTGTGTGTTATATCTGCTTCATAAGTGGAAAGTATTATGACTTGCAATGTGTAGAGTTGTTGCAGGAACACATGTATTAGTCACATATGATGCTGGACTCCAAAATTCTGACCGACTCCGTCTCAGTCCAATCATTTTATCTGAGAATACATTGGTATATTCCATACAAAATATTTCTGTTTTTGCTTAATGTATTGGCATGTATTTGGCATGTTTGTTCCCACTTTGTATTTATCAAAGTAAGGGCGCAAACTCTCCCACAACGACGCGCTCGGTTCGCCGTAGTTGTCGTCCGTGATGGAATGGCTCGCTGACTCTAGAGACAATTGCAAAAACGCCCCTGAACTGGAAAATTCCGGCCAGGAGAAGTCTGCGGAGAAACCAGAGTCTGGCGACCTGTAACAGTACACCACGTGCATAGTTGTAGTTATATTATATTTAAAGGGTGGCAATTGGCTCAAAGAACCTTCCATACCCGGAGTACATGTGCATGAACAGGACCTATTGTTTCAACGGTTAGGCAGTCACGTGACTAACAAATGCAATGTTTCGCATGCGCGCGCAGCTCTCGTTATTCGTGCACTGTTCCACCGGCCGTCGTATAGACACCATTGCTATAATATTAAACTTCTAATTCGTAAATATTGTATTTACAGGTAATGTGTTGGTATATTATTGTGTATTACCTTGTCTCCAGGGATATGTGCGACACGAATAGCATTTGTGTCGCAAATATCGCTGGAGGTGCTTTCAGAAACCGCGAGTATTACTTTGCATTGTTTTCCCCTATTGTAAAGGATTCGTGCACTATTCCACCGGCCGTCGTATAGACACCATTGCTATAATATTAAACTTCTAATTCGTAAATGTTGTATTTACAGTTCTATTATGCCCACTGCCGTCCGAATCCCAGCCCAGCCCACCACCTCCAAATAGGAACCCACACTACCGGCCACGAAGTCCCACGTCGCGGACCAATACGATGCCTCCAGGCTTGAGCACCGAATAACGAACCCGCCGGTCATAGAGCCGTTTCTGGGTCTGTGAGCTCTGCTTGGCCTCCTGTCTGGCTTTTGTGTACGCAGTCTTCAGCCTATCGCTGAGCTTCTGGACATAGTCCGATGGACTTTTGGCACTAACGTTATCTATCTTCAGCCCCAGAAATGCGTCGACCGCCAGGCGAGGATGCCTCCCAAACATCAAATAATATGGGGAGTATACTGTACTGTGATGCTGCGCACAGTTGTACGCATGTACTAAAGACGGTACATGTGCCTTCCAGTCACTCTTCTGTTCGTCTTCTAACGTGCCCAGCATGTTCAGTAAGGTTTGGTTAAACCGTTCCACCATCCCATTTCCCATGGGATGGTACGGCGTGGTCCTCGATTTTCGGATTCCGGCGATGGCACACAATCCTTCGATGACCTTTGACTCGAAGTTCTGACCCCTGTCGCTGTGTATGGTGGCTGGAAACAAAGAGCACTCTCGCCGTCGTCCTAGCCGTCTGATTCTTTGTGGGAATCGCCTGCGCGTAGCGTGTAACATGATCAGTGACGACGAGAATGCTCTCGTAACCTCCCTTGGACCGTTCCAGGGAAAGGTAATCCACACATACCAGCTCCAGAGGCGCAGATGATGTGATGGGAACCAACTCCGCACTTCGTGGAGGAGCAGATTTCCGAAGAATACACCGGTTGCACACTTTAACCTTCACCCTAATGTATGACTCCATGCCTGGCCAGTAGAAGCGTTGCTTGAACAGAACATTGGTGCGATCGCGTCCCTGGTGACCCAGATCGTCGTAAAGGGCGGAGAATACATCATTACGAAGAAGGGGTGGTAAGACCAGTAGGTTGAGATCCTGCTTCTGGAAAATGGCACGCCTGTACAGTACATCATTGTGTATGATGAGCTGATCCCAGATGGTCAGAAACCGTCTATCAATCAGATCTGTACCTATCCGCGTAGCGGACGGTGAGGTACCACATTTGATAGCATAAATTATCTGACGAATCTGTGGGTCAGCGGTCTGTACCTTATTCCAATCCTTATCGTCGAGGGCATAGTGTTGCACCAAGTCCGCTGGTGGTTCCGGTGGCTCCTCACTATTTCTCACCGAGTCCGACTGCAAACTGTCTGCACACGGAAATTCGTCGGTAGCGACGGTCACAGCCTGACAAAGTGCATTGAATACTGGCGACTCCACCATTTGGTCTGGAAGACGGGACAATGCATCAGCATCAGTGTTGTCTTTCCCACGTCGATGCTTAATAGTGAAGTCGTAACGTGCCAGAGCTGCGACCCATCGTTGGCCCGTGGCATCCAGTTTGGCTGTGGTAAGTATGTACGTTAGTGGGTTGTTGTCGGTCTCCACGGCGAACTTGGTTCCGTAGAGGTACTCGTTGAATTTTTCGGTGACTGTCCACTCTCAGGGCCAATAACTCAAGCTTGTGTGCCGGGTAGTTCTTCTCTGATGGCTTTAGGCTCCGACTGGCGTAGGCGACCACGCGATCTTTTCCGTCTTGCCTCTGATATAGAACTGCACCCAATCCCCGTGATGATGCATCAGTATGTACAACAAATGGCAGGTCGTAATTAGCATACGCCAATACGGGTGGGTTCACAAGCTGATCCACAAGGGCATTGAATGCCATCTGCTGCGCATCTCCCCAGACGAATGGTGTTCTAGGCTTCTTAGACTTCGATGTCTTGGTTGTCGGGATCCCAACGAGCAGGTCGTTCAAAGGGCGTGCTTTTCTGGCATATCCTTTTATGAACCTCCGATAGTAGCCTGTGAAGCCTAAACACTTCCTGATGTCCTTTGCCGTTTCTGGAACCGGCCAGTTTATCTTTGCTGGATCGGTCTTGATGCCTTCTTCTGAGACGACATGTCTGAGGTAGAGTACCTCCCGCCGGAAGAACTCACACTTGGAAGTTTTCAACTTAAGGTTGAATTGTCGAAGTTTGTCGAAAACAGCTTCCAGGCGCCTCACATGTTCCTCAAAGTCTGATGAAAAAATGATGATGTCGTCTAAATATATTAAACATTCTTGCAAGTTCATATGACCCATACATTTTTCATCAGTCTTTGAAACGTGGCAGGGGCATTACAGTGTGCCCCAAATCTGAAACTTCAAGGTCGACTCCATACGTTACTGGTTTTACGGAGGGTGCTGGTGTAGACGAAGTCTGTTGACTGGTATGCACCTTAGACATTTCAGTACCACCAACTTCACAGCTTCGAATGACTTTGACCTCCTGCAGATCACAGACGACATACTTGGCTGGTAAGGTGATTGTTCTAGCAGATAAGTTGCACAGTCTTACTGGGACTCTTGAGGTTCTCCCGGGATTGTTCAAACTGACTACTCTTGGGCAGGCGGATATCATAGAGGTGTATTCCTGTTGACTCCGTTCTGTAACCCCAGAGTCTACATGCTTTACCTTTCTTGTGAAGCCTGTTATGGTTATCGTCTCCATTGGTTGTAGCGTGGTCTTGGTTGTGGTTCACACAAGTCCTACATAATTCTGGTTGATCGCATCGAATGATAGTGCCCACGGCTCGGGGATCTGGTCCTCATCACCGTCAATGGTGTTGTACTTGCACATACGGATAATATTGGTGCCCACAATGACTGGTACCTTAGCATTATACTCAGTCATTGGAAAAACCAACAAATGTGTCTGCATCGGCGTATTATGTAGGAACGGAACTCTGTAATACTGACTCCCCGTTGACTACATTGCCGAAGACTCCTCCATCTTCTCCATGATTTCTGCTGATGTGGCTAATGGACGTAAAGGTAACAGAGCTCGACGGGCTTCTCCTTTAAGTGAGTGTCGAATAGCCTGACTCACTAAGTAATCCGGGTATGATGCCATCAACGACTCTACTTCCAGTGTGCATATATCGAATGAACATTCATTCTTTGGAATCGGCTCCATTCCTGAAAAGGAAGTTATTGTCGGCTGGATGTAGAAGTTCCGATGGTCATCCTGTGGTTTTCTATGCATATGTTGCTCTGGTGAGTTTGTTGCTTGCTTACTCGACATATGTTCCTCTTCGAGTTGAAGTTCTTCTTTCTTCATCATTTCATCTGTAATCGCTTGTGCTAGTTTCTTCTCTGCTTCGAAGAGTAGTTCTAGTCTGTCTGCTTGTGGAAACTGTTCTTCTTTCTTCTTTATCTCTATTTCCCAATTCATCAACTTCTCATCTCTGAACTTACTTTCTATATGTCGGTACTGCTGAGTGTCCACATCTTGCAGTATGTCTTGTTCGAGTCGGTTTCTGTCTGCTGTTATCCGTCTCATTCTCTCTTTCTGATCTCTCTCTTCTGTTAGTCGTGTTTGAATGTGGGTCTCAATTCTTCTTTCCTCTTCCCTTAAGCTCTTTAGTCTCTCTTGCAATTGTATTGCTTCAGTCTTCTGGGAGTGTCGTACTTCATACGCATGTAGACTATCTATTCTTATTTGTTCTTCTCTGGTTAATCTTTGCCTCTCCATCTCCAAGTCCTTCTCATTCTCTCTCTTCATCTGTTCCGCCTTTCTATGGTCATCGATTTGCTTCCCGCGCTCAATATCTTGTAATCTGTTCCTAAGCATAATAGTATCTTCTTCTTCCAGTTTTCTTTTCCGTCGTTCCACCTTGCGCTCCTTGTCTTGTAATCGGCTTATTAGAAGTTGTTCTTCCTCTTCTAATCTCCTTCTCTCCAGCTCCATGTCCTGTTCCCTCTTTTTCAATTCCGAGTTCGCTTTTACTTGTTCATCTATTTTAATTCTCTGGATAACATTCGCTTTTCCCATTGTTGACGGTGAGAATCGTCCACATCAGTATATATTTTCTTCCTGTTGTTTTCTGTCAGACTATGACGATCATCGCCTTTAAGAAAACTTGGTGGAGTTATCTCTGCCCGTCGGTCAGGATCATCACTGTTATCCACCGATGTATCATCTTCAGAAAAACTGACATGTTTTCTAGATGAGTTATCTTCAAAGGTAGATGGCGTGGAAGCAGGCTCACGGTATGTACCAAGTGAAGCCCCTGCAGGACCTGTCGTCCGTTGGGATTCACTTGTATTTGGCAGGCTAATCCGTTGTCCGGAATGAACAAGGTCCTTTACCAACAGGATGTACTGACTGTCGTCATGCATTCAGTACATCAATATGTTTCTTTTCCTCCAGTGCTCTGGTCTGCTCACGATCCATCCGCCTCTTTTCTCTATCGTCTATGCTGGACAAATGCAACTGCTCAAGCCGACTATCTATGGCTTCACACTCTCCTGTCCCGTTTCTTTGATCTGTGTCCACTCGCGACCATCTATTCATTTCTTCCTCGGCCATACACATTTCGTTCTTGTTTCCCTATGTTGGCCATCTTAACCTCGTGTGTTATCAATTGACAGTCTTGTGCTTTCCGGTTGAAGCGCCTGTACTAAAACTTTTTTTTTTTTTTTTTTTTTTTTTTTTTAGATCAACCAAGGCAGATGAACCAACAACAATCAATTATAGCCCATAGATTAATCAATGAAAAAAAAATAAATATTTTCAACCGCTTTCGATCAATATGAAAACAAAAATCCAGTCTTATCCTATACAATCAGCTTCAGGCCAATATATAAAAAAAATTGTGGGACCAAATCCAAAATATACAAACAATATCCAAAATTTTATGGGCCAGTCTAAATAAAAAATTCCATCAGCTCTCGGACTAAATCCCAAAAAAATTTCAATCGGCTTTTGGACCAACTCCAAAAGGTACAACTGATTTCCGACCAATAATCAAGATTTAATCGGCTTCAGGCCAATATCAAAAAACTTCATCGGCTCTCGGACTAAATCCAAAAAAAATTTCAATCGGCTTTTGGACCAACTCCAAAAGGTACAACTGATTTCCGACAAATAATAAAAACATTATCGGCTTCAGACCAATATCAAACAATTTTCAACGGCTCCCGGACTAAATCCAAAAAATTTCAATCGGCTTTTGGACTACCTCCAAAACTGATTTCCCACCAATAATCTATATCAAATATCCAATATCAGAAAAATAATTCATTGGCTCGGACTAAATCCAAAAAAATTCAATTGGCTTTTGGACTACTCCAAAAGGTACAACTGAAGCTGTTTCTTGCTATATCACTGCCCAATTGCCAAGTGTTTACGTTGTCTGTTGTTGTTGTTTTTTTTATCTTTCTATTATTATTTCACTAACCTACCCCACTACATCAAAAACCATTGATTTTGGGCTCCAACTATGCTATGTGTTCTAATTTAAAGGGCCCCCACGATACACTTTCGTATGATTTACTATCGCTTAAAATAATATTTCGATAATAATAATTCCAAAAATATTGTAAAAATCTGCCGTTGTACGCTAATATTGACCGTTAATAAATTACCTGTCCCACTAGTCTGAATTCGTCCCAAAAAACGTAGATTAGCCCAGACCGAACCGGAAGTGACGTATCCGGCAGTAAGTTCGACCATTTTTAAATGTTGTGTGATAGTCAAAAATTGTAACCGTATGAGTGTCTTCAGGATTTAGTAAGGATACGCGTTATATTTCACTTTATCAACAAGTTATTTTCAATGTGAAAAGTTTAATTATGTAGAGTTGAATCGTGTTTCCTTTTCGGTGCGGGTTTTCGGTGTTTTATCGGATGTTTTATTTCTCACGATAAATATGCCTTCGCAGTGTTGTGTTGGTGGCTGCAATAAAGACACGATGAAAGACGGTGTCAGTCACCACGGTTTCCCAACGGATAAGTTACTTAAAACTCGTCGGATTAAGAGTATTTCCAACACACGAAAGAACTGGAATGGACCGCCAGATTATTCAAATAAGGGACAAGTCGTCTGCTCGGTTCACTTTAGAGAAGAGTGTTTCACTCTGACATATCGAACCAAGAAGTCGTTGGGATTAGACGTGAAGAGGCACACACCCAAATTGGAGAAAGATGCCATACCAACCATTTTCCACACCAATGATGATGGAAACGCCAAGATGGTCAGGTCCGTAGTCAGAAAACGAGAAGTCGCCAGGGTAACAATAATTTTCCATTTGACAATATAAATATTTGTATTTTTGAGTGATGGTGTCATTTGACCATTTGAGGGACCTGGTACATTTTTTAAATGTCTCCCAATCTTAAATAATACATTATTTGTTGACTTTATTTAGTAGTCCAATGCATGTAAACTATGAATGAACCTTTCCTTACAAGGGAAGCAGGTCAAAACGCCCCCAAGTCAAAACGCCCCCATTTTGGTCAAAGTACAAGTATGAGGTCCCCCACATGACACCATCACCAGATCACTGCATTGTTGAACCTATAGTCCCGAAATGAAATGTTAGATTTGGTGCTTGGAAACAGTAGTAATTCCCCGGTAAACATTGGGTGGTGGTTGGGAGCACGCGAAGGGTAATTTAACGATCGGTGTTCATCCTTACCGGAATGCCGACCTACTTGGCCCTCATGTACATTTTCACCCCCCCCCCACCCACCCCTGATACATGAGATCCTGTAATGCCCCATTAAAAAGTACTAAGATTAGAGCTATGATATTGCTTTTTGGGCTGGAGCTAAGTGACTGATGTGGCATGGTCCTGGCACCAGGTCAGGATTTTATAATTTCAGGATTGAATATATATTTCTGTAAATATTGAGTTCTGATTTTGTGAATTTCCCTCAGTATCGACAGGTTAAATGGGGGATAGTCCAACCCGTTGGCCCAGCCTTAAATGACCTTAGTTGATATGCCGTTAAACACAAATAATCAATCCCCGGTAAACTTCGGAATTCCTACACGTTTGCTATCCTAGTCTGATAACATTGATATCAATAAAACACTAGTCCGGTATAAATGTGACTGTGACTGGAGAAATTGGGCCTATGGGTTTTGCGAACAGTGTAGATCCAGATCAGACTGCATCCGCACAGTCCGGCAATGAAACATCCGACAAGGAATACAGATCGTTATCAGGCTACATGAGTGTGCTAATTGATCTACACTGGTCACAAATCTCATAGGCCCTATTTCTGCAGTCACAGCCACATGTGTACTTTCATTTTTCTCCAGTTGGTGTCGTGTTGATGCTGTCTACTGCAGCTTGGCATGCCGTTCCATGGCGTTATTTCTGTTAATATGATTGTGTTTACTAACATCTAGTTAATGCATTTTTTGCTTATTATGCCCCCGCCACCGAATGGTGAGGGGGGCATATAGTGTTACCGGCGTCCGTACGTACGTACGTACGTACGTACGTCCCGAAACCTTAACGCTGGGTAAATGGCTTATAATTTCTGTTTCCTTGCTCGGATCTGCTTCACATTTCACGCACGCATTGCTCCAATGGTCCTCTACCGCCCTGTGACAAATCCACATTCGTCCCGCCCCCGCTAAGCCCAGGGTCAAGGTCACAGACTTGGTGCTTTCGAAACCTTAACGCTGGGTAAATGGCTTATAATTTCTGTTTCCTTGCTCGGATCTGCTTCACATTTCACGCACGCATTGCTCCAATGGTCCTCTACCGCCCTGTGACAAATCCACATTCGTCCCGCCCCCGCTAAGCCCAGGGTCAAGGTCACAGACTTGGTGCTTTCGAAACCTTAACGCTGGGTAAATTGCTTATAATTTCTGTTTCCTTGGTCGGATCTGCTTCACATTTCACACACGCATTGCTCCAATGGTCCTCTACTGCCCTGTGACAAATCCACATTTGTCCCGCCCCCGCTAAGCCCAGGGTCAAGGCCACAGACTTGGTGCGTTCGAAACCTTAACGCTGGGTAAATGGCTTATAATTTATGTTTCCTTGCTCGGATCTGCTTCACATTTCACACACGCATTGCTTCAATGGTCCTCTACCGCCCTGTGAAAGATCAACATTCGTCCCGCCCCCGCTAAGCCCAGGGTCAAGGTCACAGACTTGGTGCGTTCGAAACCTTAACGCTCGGGTAAATGGCTTATAATAAAATATGCCTCGTTTTCTTTGGCTGCCAGCGGGGGCATTCGTGTGCCGACAGGCCACATTTCTAGTTTTTATATTAGTTACTCTTCGTCGTCATTTATATTCATTGAGTTGTATTGCTTTGTCAAATATGTTTCTATCCTTGTGAGGCGAGATAAGAGGGTGGGGTTGAGGTTAAGGGTGTTGGGGGGGGGGGGGGGGTGGGGATTGAGGTTAAATGTGGGATGGGTTCAGCATCGCGTTCAACCGGCTCAGGTCTTATATACACCAGCGTATAATAAATATGGAAGAATATTTCTATGGAACGCCAAATCTACATAAATTCAAATAAGTATTGCTAGCTCTAAATATTTAGAGCGAGCAATAATTATTTGAGTTTATGTATATTTGGCGTTCCTGGAACGCCAAATGTATATAAACTCAAATAATTAATGCTAGCTCTATATTTTTAGTGCTAGCTCTAAATATTTAATGCAAGCTCTAAATATTTATTGCTAGCACAAATTATTTTGAGCTAACAACAATTATTTGAGTTTATAATGTAGAATTGGCGTTAAATATATTTCTGCTTCCCATAGACTTACACAAGCATATGATATGTTTGGATTTAGTCTGCTCAATGCTTTCACTGTTATTCCCATATATTTTGTTCTGCTCCACTAGTTTCTCATTTCACACGGTCTGACTCTTCAGTGTATTATTTAACCAGGAGCTACACTGGTCACACATGTCATAAGCATAGTTTCTCCAATCACAGCCACAAATATCAACAGCCATTTAGAACAGACTCAGTCCGAATATTGTGGCTGTGACTGGAGAAATTGGGCCTATGGGCTTTGCGAACAGTGTAGATCCAGATCAGCCTGTGCATCCGCACAGTCTGATCATGATCTGCACTGTTCGCCATTCCATCAATGAAACATCAGACATGCTTATAGCAAGCAATACCAGGTGCGCATCCAGGTGGGGGCGTGTCATGCGCATGCACCCTCTAAATTTGGTGAACTTTAGAATTGAACACATTTATTACGTGGAAAGATCTCATTATTTCCTTATGTCTCACCCACAGTGTATGTTGTTACCACTCAGTTGAACCGTCTCGTCGAGACGGTTCAACTGAGTGGTAACAACATATATACGTTTGTTGAGAAAGAAAAAAATATGCAGAAAGTAATCAGAATTGTATGATGATATGAATTGTATGTTGACGACCTCGTTTGAAATCCACGCCTCCACCAGTTCTAAAAATTACAATTTCCCGCTATACAGATATAACGATTTATTTATATATATTTATTTTACTTATAGTGATTCGCGGTGGTATCAGACTTTTTCATATGAAATGAGGCATGATATTTTTTAATTATTTTAATTTTTTTATACCAAATTAAATGCGTCAATAAAAAATAATATTTTCGACAGATTATAAAGTATGATCACTACATATCAAAAAATAAACACAGATAATTTATAGTAATGTCCGTTAACATTTCAAGGAAACACGGTTATCGCCCCTGATATCAGCATGAAAAGCTACGTCTGGTATAAAATGTATAATAATTCCAATCAATGCATGGGGTAATGGTGAAAGAATGTGTTTTTTTTGCCAGAAAATGTCATATCTACAGAATATACAAAGAGAATTGTGCCTACTTAGTGGGCATGTACCTTTAACCCTTAGACCGCTATCTTATTTTTTTTGCCGTCTGCTGTTTATTTTCTAGTTTCCATTTTTATCATCAAAACATGTCGATAAATGCACCGCTTTCCTGAGCACATGTAGATCCATTCAGCTCTACTTAGAGCTATCCCATAAACGCATTTTCGTCTAGTAACCGGCGCCGGTTACTACGCGAAAATATGTAGTTTCTTCTGCGTGCAGTTGAATGTGAATTCGTCAGAAATCCGGCGCCTATTTCGAAGTGAAACACTTTACGTCGGCGCGGAGTGCAGCACCGGTGAAATATACAGGGTTTCCACTGGAGAAAACAAAAAAATGCCACTTTTTTTTTTGTAAAGCGCACGCAAAAATTATTCAAATTTGAATATATATTTTTGCGCGCACTTTGTCAAAGAAATATACATACATGTACAGTGTATCTACTAAGAACAATAAAACATGGTACCATTATGTTTGTTTTTATTATTCTTTTCACACATCATTCATGATAAGATTTGACACATTGTGATAAATGAGAAATAAAATTAAATACATTGACATTTGACATAATACATTATACAGCATTATTTTCAACTTTCATTCAACATGTTTCACTACAACTTCACTTCCATACATTTGTGGTAGAATTCAATCTTTATATACACCATAGCTCCAGGTGCGATGGCCTAGGCTGATCTGAGCTACGCTGTTCGGAAATGTCGTAATATTCTTTGTGTCATCCGGACCACCGTATGTGTGTTAATTTCCACAATCACGCGATATCGCAATACCGGACAATACCGAGCTAATTTTATTATTTTTAACAATGATACTAAAATTTCTTGTTTCTCGTTTGTAAGTCGCCATGCGTTACAGACAGAAAATTCAGGCTTGAACCACAGGTTGAAGTAACGGATCGAGGTCTATAAATACATTAAATATGCATAAAAGCATCAATAAATGAAGAAAAAAAAAGCTATTTTTTTTTAGCTTTTTTGTTAGTTTGCTTATCAAAAACATGGTTTGACAAAATATTAGAATCATTTCCATTGGAAATGAATCTAAGGTGGTGAAAAATCACGTTTTATTGACAAAGAAGACAAAATACAAAACAACAGCAGACGACAATTTTCGTTAGAAATTGAGTATTGACACTCCATCATTTCTGAAGCAATTGGGTATTTCAAAATTTTAATTGGGTAAAATAAAATCACACTACTGTTTACACATCAACCGACAGCAATTGTTGAATAGTTTGCTTCGAAATGAAAACATGTCTTGGCATTTAATTATAATTTTCTCCTTGGAGAGACAATACTAATGATATACCAAGATGTGTTTTCATGGAAAATAAGAACAAATATGCGATATTTGTGGTCTGTTATTGTTTCTGCAGTTTGTATTGTTTTTTGATACTCGCTACTTCTAATTTCAATTGGTGTTTTTGGCAATTTTATTTGGGTATTTAAGCAAATACATAACTCCTGATTAACTCATTCGACCCTAACCATGGCCAGCCAGTTCAGCCCTACACGTAATCTCCTGGCTATCTCCTAGCAGCAGTGCTGGGCTTATCAGACCTGTCTCCCTGTGACATATTGGAAATATGATTCTAGACTGAATGTGGGATCAGGGGTGTGTTGTAGAAACAGCTAACAATTGCTGTACATTATTAACAATATACATATAAATTCATCAACAATTACATTTTAAAATGATTTTAACTTTTATATACATTTTGCTACAAACAATGTATAATTACGGCAGCAACATCCCAGATAAGCAGCAACTATATGTTCTATTTCTCCATAAAACCGATGTATATGTACATTATTAACATTATACATAGAAATTCATCAATAATTAGATTTTAAAATAATTTTAACTTTTATATACATTTTGCTACAAACAATGTGTAATTATGACAGCAACATCCCAGATAAGCAGCAACTATATGTTCTAATTCTCCATAAAACCGATGTATATGCACATGTAAGTAGAAATTTCCTTGGAATTATGCATATGGGCTGCTTCTAAAGTAAATGTTCAAACAGCGGTTATGGAGAAATAATAGGCAACACACACATTATAATCATAATTTTGCATGCATCTGCAGAGTGACACTTGTTTTTTTTAAATCAGCGCCGATAATTTCTGCACAATAGAATATTGCTGATTCTCGCTTGAACTATCTATTGACAGTTCAAATGACAGCCATATAATATTTCATGTTTCAATACATGTATATGTTATAGCCTGTAATTTGAATCGTTGAGCTGTGATGGTTCAAATGAGTGACATAATATAATTCTGCGGGGAAATTAGGAAGCAAATGACATATTATGTACATTGAGAAAGCATTCATCAGTCAATTGAAAGTGGACTAAAGTAATGTGAGGTTAGATTTGTTTTCGAACGGAAAATCTACATATTTATGTTTTCTAAATCTACAGATTGCGTCACCGTGCAATAATAAAGATCACTTACTTGCTGAAAATACTGACGGCTTGCTCATAGTTTTATAATCCAATCACAAATAATTAACACATCCTCTATAATTAATTTATATGTACGTCATAACACATCCAATAACAGTCAACTATGAATGGTGGAATAATTTTTATAGCACACTATATTATAATACCGTACTGTCTCCATGTACGTTGACTATTACTGAAAAATTATTCCATAAATAAACATCACACATTCAGACGGACATGAATAACACTCTCTGGTACCAAGGAAAGAACATTTTTACTTGTTTTTCAACAAGTCATGGTGCCAAGCTGTGAAGCATGAAATACAAAGATGTACTTGACACTGCGGACACGTGTTTCTAACTTCATGTCGTTGTTTCCGCGTATTGCATTGTTTACAGCGTCCCCGTTTCTCCGCTAATTTTGGGAAGTGTCCCGCACTAACTGTCGTAAGCGCTGCACGCTCATTCTCGACGAAGTCGCCTATTAGCAGCTTCGAAAGCCCCATCCGGTACTCTATCATTGTCAGCTTTTTAAGGCTTGCCAGTTTTTGTATGGCGTTGGTGGTTCATTGACTCCATCATGATGAATCCATTTGTGACTGCAACGTCAAACACAAATCAGAACAGGTAACGCCACCATTTTCGCGTTGATCGGTATGTGCAGTATTCGGTACGCAGCTGATCCGCATGATCGACCCCGTTCATACAACTATTATATGCGGGGATTATACTTGGCGCACGTATTTCGCGGATGTCGCCATTCCGTGATTTGCGATTGACAGTACTGTCGATACGTGCTGGATTCTCGGCCGTTGACAGCACGCACAGGCTTTTTCTCTTTCCAGACGCATGCGATCATCTCCCCCTTCTGTGCCGTTTTGAACTGGCCCAATTCTTTGACTTCTTTCGGTCGAAGCTGGGCGGGCAGTCCTTTACGATTTTGACGTACTGTGCCGCGGGCATAAGTCCCATTCTTCAACAGATTTTCCAGTAGTGCTGGGCCTGTGAAGAAATTGTCCATATTCACTATATGGTTTTTCGCCCAAATTAGGCGTGTCATGTCCTGCACAACACGGGATGCCAGACCAACTTCTGCTTTTCCCTGCTCTCTTCCTGTATACACCTGGAACTGATTGGTGTATCCATTTTCTGGATCAGCCCTCATCCACAACTTTATTCCATATTTCGCAGGTTTAACTTGTAAATATTGCCGAAAGGTTGGCCTTTTGCGGGGTTGCGTTTACTATCATTCACATGGAAATACTGTTGAATCTTATCGAACCGATCCCTCGTCATCACCTTTCTTACATGCAGGTTCCCGAACAAACTATCTGTAGACCAGTACATGGCCGTCTGTGGAAGCTGGAATATAAAATGAAGAATATTTAAACGGTTGCAAAATATTTGTTTGTCGTAGCTTTGTGTACGGTCACTACATTTCACCTATATAATATTAAATTTATGTTTCTACACAAACAAGATTCAGAGCTGAATCATTTACAAAATGTATAACCTACATACATGTAGTATACAGGTACTAATGATGGTACTGTCTATATTGTAATGAACACTTGCCTTTATCTCGTCACAGGTCACGGGCCGCCAATTAGTGTCCCGTTTCTCGGATTGACGCTGCTCGGCATAGAGATTAGTTTGTGTCACCACGGTAGTAAGAAGATGTTCAGGGTAGAACAGTTCTAGGAAATCAAACTCGGTGGCGTCCGGATCTAAATCTACAGTGGGTCCTGGGTCGGGGCCGGTGAACGGTGACTTGGGGATATTTGTTCGGTCATCAACAATCCACCGACTAGCATCTGGCAGTGGGGGTGTAACTTCATCAACATGATCATCACTGTTTTCAATTTCTGAATTATGATCAGAATCTGATTCATTGTCACTACCGTTGTTCATGCTAACATCACTTGTCGAGTCATAATCATCTTCTGTAACAACGGTCAACACCTGCTGAAGCCCGATACGCCGTTTTTCCATGATAAATTGCTAAATTTCAGTCAATTTCAACGCTAAATATCTTGTAAACACGTGAATCGATTTGTAAATTTCAATTTCTATTTGTTTTGAAAATCTTCCAACTGTGTATATAACACGAAATCTGATTGGCTGAGAGGCGGTATTCGTCTCCAGTTACTTTCAAATCAACCTATGAAATCCGACGCAATATCGTGGCGCTCTGGAGAGAAAGCTAGCTTTATCGAGCCGCCTATTCGGAGCACTCGGGACTGGGATAAAGTCTGGGCCGACGCTTATCAGTGGCACGCGGGAGACATAGCACCGCAATTATGCCACGTTATCGGGGCGCTAGGGTCGAATGAGTTAACTCAATGAGACATCAATGTTTTTACACGTACATTGTATATTCAGATATTGAAGGACAGTGCTGATGTTGACAAACGCACTGCCGCATCTTCACCTACACCCGAGTCGGCAGCAGCACCATCAACACCAGCATCGGAGCCTGAGACAAATGTGGAAGATGTTGACCACACACTCCCCATTCAACATGTTGAATGTTCAGATCCACCTCCTAATGAAACACATCAGCCAAGCCCAGTCGATCAGGTACTTGTTATGTTATATGATTAAGCTAGTGGTTGGTATATAGAGAATATTGGTAACGAGTTTATCGGACGAGGCTTGAGAATACAAACAACTTCCGAGGCCATGCCCTCATTACTTGTCACACGTGTCGTCATTCGTCAAGGAGGAATTGATAAGATCCGCATGTTCAGTTTCCTGTTTGTGTACATGTACATTCGCTTGTTTATTGAATATTTTTATGTCTGTGCTCATATGTTTACGGGCAATGTCACAAATCAGACTGGCTATCGAGGATTCCAGCGAGGAGATTAGCTGAATGCTAACACTGTGCCTCTAGTTTTCCATTTGTATTATTTTATTTTTAGCAGTGACTACACATCCCCAAACGAAGGAAGGCAACATATATCAGATCGAAATATGTCCAAGCTACAGCTGACACGAATGACTGTGGTAAGTTTTAGTACAAACCAGATGATGTCCACATACATGTACATGTACCTACTAAAATATGCAGTTAGTGCATGTTACACCCCATTTTTGTCGCGCTTGCAATATCTCTTTAACCCCTTGCCAGACATGATAATATTTCACATCAATGTTTGTCTAGGGATGATGCTTCACTACGCACACCCCCACATCCAAATTTTGAAGGGTCATTTATTTCCTTGCAATTTTCACCTGTTTTGTAACAGCAATGCGTTAAACTTATTGTTTTCTCACAATATCTCTTGAACCCCTTGCCAGACATAGATAATATTTCACATCAATGTTTGTCTAGGGATGATGCTTCATTACGCACACCCCCACATCCAAATTCTAAAGGTCAAGGTCATTTATTGACTTGTAATGTACACGGCCAAATGCCTCGGCAGGCGCGATACCGCTTCCGTGGCGGAATTCTTGTTACTGCTTATAGTCTGTCCGTCAACACTTTTTCAACATCTTCTTCCGTACCGCTTGACCAATGTTGACCAAAATTCACAGGTATGGTCTATGTGTTACTTCTTTTCAGATTTGTTAATTGGTTGGTTGGATGGGAGCATCGGTGTTCATCCTTACCGGAATGCCAACCTACATGGTTTGGCCCACATGTACCGTTTTGGCCCCAGGTACTTGAGAGCTAAATCCTGTTATGCCCCATTTGATTTTGTGAATTTCCCTCATTGTGGACAGGTTGAATACGGGATAATCCATCCCGTTGGCCTGGCCTTAAATGACCCTGTCAGTTGAACAGCAATAGTAGTAGTAATGGAGTCAAAATGATACCACTTACCGTGATATCATTTATAACCCTTTATAATAACCCCCCCACCACCCCCGAAAAATCAAAACATTGGTTAACGAGGAAATTGTCTCCCGACAGCAAATTTATGAATTTTTGGAGAAAATAATTTTGAAAAGAGGGAGTCAAAATGAGTCCCAATTATATTGGTAATTGACTTTTGAAAAAAGTTGAAATTATTAATGCAAGTACAATAGTTTATATTCCAACACCCCATTTTTCCCCTCCGATATAGCTAATTTATTTCGCAGATCAGCAACTAATTCTACCAGCTCTAGTCTACCACGTTCACCTTTAGCCACCGGACAGCGTAGTTGCTTATGTCTACAAAGAGTTTGGGCACTAACGAATTTACAAGAGCATCTGGGGCATTGAAATTGTGGGGGGGGGGGGGTGGGGGGGGGGGGTACAAGGAAACTTTCTACGTCTCGCTAGATGCCTTCGTAGATAGTCTTTACACGTAAACGTCTTACAACAAGTCACACACTCCATTATATATGTATATAACCTATGAAATTTATCTGTTCAATTGGACGTGAAAAAAAACATGATGTAAATTTTTCACGTCCAATTGAACAGATAAATTTGATAGGTTATACAAAAGTATATATACAAAAGTATATACAGAAAATATGATAACGCCAGAAACTAGAGCAGAAATAGAAAGTTTGAGAAGAGAAGCCGAATCTCTAGGGATTACTTATAGTACACGGTTGAGAGTTAGGGGGTTGACAAAGCTGATAAATGCCACAAAGAATGAGGCGTTTATGAAGCGGTTTACCCGCGCCTATAAAAGAGGGGCATTTAAAGACCTCTCACTAGCAGAGGAAGTTGGTAACATAATTCAAAAAGAAAGTATTGCGGAGCTAAGGGCTAGCATTATAGCAACAAAAAAGAGAGCTTGGGTATAAAATCTTCTCTCGTTCGCGCGATAGTGAAAAAAGGTGAAGAAATATTTAGGGATCACGATGAAACATTGGAAAAGGTAGAAAAGGGAAGACGGGTAGTTACATTTTCCTTTCGTAAAAACATTGACATTAACGAGTCTGAACGCATGTCCGAGAAACTCGCTCCGTATCTAACAACCAATTTTTATTTGAGATATTCATATTCTTACAAGCTAGAACATATGGAGGAAACTAAAAATGGAAAACCTATAACTATAATAATGCACAAAAATCTCGGTGGTAGCGAACCACTATCATCAATGAAAACAGTTAAAAAATGGCTGTCAGATAAGGGGCAAACACGAATAATGTCCGAAAAAATAGACAGACCAAATACAAAGTGGAAGTTTGTAAGATGGGTAGAGGTTTTCGTAAAGCTAATACAGGGCAGTAGGGGAATAGATTTGGGACTACAATCCAAAGAAGCGGCAGGAGGAGAACTTCCAGAATGGCTGAAGAATAAGCTATGCATATGACAGATAAAAGACCTGACAGATGTACAGAAAAGGCGAAAGAACTTAGTAAGCAATATTTCGGTAGTAATGTGGTTTCACCAATTCCTTTTTCAGATCTGAAAAAGGTTGAAAAGTTTTTTAAAATCGGTATAGAAGTATATCAACCCACCGAATGTAATGTATGGTGGTTGAAAAAAGTACCAGCGCACTATAAGGCAATAGGTAATAAACCAATGACAATAGGACTGTTTAATAATCACGCATTTCTGATAAAAAACCTTAAAAACCTATCTAAAATTTACGCCTGCGATAATTGCAAGCAGAAATTCACGAAAGCGAGTAATATGAAGAGACACGGACCAAAATGTATGAAAGGTGAGACAAAAGTAGTATGTGATGGTAATTATTTAGAGCGCCCGCGTTCGTCGTTCGAGAAAGCGTTCTAACCCAAAAAGTTCTAACAGTTATGGGGCGATCGATTGGATGTACTCTGTGGAAAAGCAGGAGGGAATTCACATTCACCACGAACAGTGTGGACACGGGGGTGAAAGATGGGTTTTAGGAGCTCCAGTAGATGGATACTGTACAGAAACTAATACCGTATATCAATATCACGGCTGTTACTGGCACGGGTGTGAGATTCATGCAAAGCATAGAAAAGAAGAACGCGCATCCACTATGAGAAGAGATACATTTATTAGAAGAAGCAAAGAATTCAACCTAGTAGTTATGTGGGAATGCGAATTTCAAAGAACGGGTAAAGACATAAAGATCGGTTGCGACACTACTCTTTATCCATATCAGATAGTATACGATTTTGAGGCATATCTCAACCAAGAATTTGAAACACTCGGTAATAATCTAGAGTACGAAGCCGAGCACGTTCCGGTAAGCGTTAGTATAGGAGATAATTTCTCAGGAACAGTAACTCATATTTGTGATAAAGATCCCGCAAAACTTATAGAAAAATTCGTAGAAGATTTGAAAGTCAGGGGAAAAGCTATAAGAGAAGAAGTGTGGTCAAGATATGGGTTTAATACAGAACATTTACTTAAAAACCAAATCGCCAAGATCGAACAGTGGATAGAGCAAGTACCGGTTATACGTTTTAGCAGCAGTAAGTACGATATAAACTTAATAAAGAAATACCTAGTAGGCGAACTGGCATCAACAACAAAGAAAGTAATGGTCGGAAAACGGGCAAACGCAACAATATTTCTATTTACTCCAGAGTTTTAGATTTCTTGATGTAATACTTTAATCTAGGGGACCTGGTGTAAGTTATGATAGTTGGATAAAAGCCTACGAATGCAAAGGACATTATAAATTTTTCTTCCCTTATGAGTGGTTCGATTCTCCAGACAAACTGGATTACCCAGGACTACGGATATAGAGAATTGGTATTCCAAACTATGTGGGAAAATGTTAATAGATGAAACATAATTAAGTAAATGTCGTAGAATTTTCGAAGAAAATAATATGAAAACATTTCAGAGATTGGTTGAAATATATAACGATTTAGATGTAGCACCGTTCCTAGAAGCGGTGGAAAAAATGTGTGAATTTTATAAACACAGAGGTGTGGATATTTTCAAAGATGCGGTAACACTACCTGGAGTAGCTATACAATATGTATTGAGAGGAACCATTAAAGAACAAAAATCTTCAAAGACGATTATACCGGAGGATGCTCTATATGCACCAAAAGAAGAAACATACGAAATGATGAAGGAAGCTCTAGTTGGCGGTCCATTCAAATAGTTATTTTACAACGATATGCAGAAGGCTGGTGTTTCAAATATTAGAGTGGGTTCCAAACCTTGCAAGGCTGTTTTGGAGTACGATGCAAACGCGTTATATTTATCTACGTTAAATAAAGAGATGCCGTGTGGGAGAGAAACTATACACCATATAGATACCCCACATAACCCTAAATTTATTAAAAAGTTTTGTAAAAGAGTTTTATCTGGAGACTGGTTTGGGTTTGCAGAGGTGGATATAGAAGTTCCACACAACTTAAAAGATAAGTTTTCTGAAATGTCCCCAATATTTATAAACAGAGAAGTAGAGGTTGATGAAGTTCCCACACACATGTTAAAATATTTAAAAGATACTGGCCGAACAAGAGGAGATGGAAAAAAATTGGTGGGATCTATGACCGCCACTAAAGTATTGCTGTACGCGCCACTGTTGAAATGGTATTTAAAACACGGCCTAGAAATAACTGGAGTTCATCGTGTTATAGATTATATGAGCGGAAAACCGTTCGAATGGTTCGCAAAAGAAGTTACAGCCGCAAGACGAACAGGTGATGTAGAACCAAATAAGAAACCAGTAGCCGACATAATGAAATTATTAGGAAATTCGTGTTGTGGAAAAATGATAGAGGCAACGGAGAGACATTTAAATACGACATATACACAAAACGAAACCTGTGTTGACAAAGCATTAATATCTGCATTCTTTGACGATTTGGAAGAGATAGGAGATGCGTACGAAATATCTTCAAGAAAACCCAGGTGTGCGGTAAAGAGACAATTCCATTGTGGAATAGCGGTTTATCAACTAGCTAAATTGCGAATGTTGGAATTTTACTACGAATTTCTAGACAAATACGTAAAAAGAGAAGACTTTGAATTAATACAGATGGATACTGATAGTATGTATATAGGAGTTAGTGGAAAAACGGTAGAGGAATTGATTAGACCTAACTTACTAGAAAAAGAAAAAAATAAATGGTTGGCTTGGGATAAATGGAGCGAAAGAGAGCCCGGACTTTTCAAAATGGAATTTAGCGGAGATAGGGCGATAGCGTTATCTAGTAAGTGTTATTTCGTAGAAAAATTTAATTCCACTAAAGATAATTTGGAACAAATTAAAATTAATAAAAACTCTGCGAAAGGAATGTCCAAGAGAACTAACAATTTAAATTGGGATAGATATAAACGAGTACTAAGTGAAACTACAGAAGATGGAAAACACATTATAGATGTAGCACAAAATAGAGGATTTAAAATGAAAGACGGCGTTATGAAAACGTACTGTCAACAAAAATTAGGACTCTCGGCATACTACGATAAAAGACGCGTGTTACCAGACGGAATACATACAGAACCTCTCTAAAGACTCTGACGATCCGGGGGTAGCTGGGTGTCAGAAGGCACCATAAGAAGTTCTTCGCGAACAAACCCTCGAGATGGCCCATAATCCAAATAGTAGAGCACGGGCTCATCAGGTTTGGTAATAGATCGATCTAGATGATATACATTGAGAGACCACACGGGATCAGTCGCGCGGCGGTTGCCACCTTCGATCTCTCCCGGTTGATAGAGGTACCGGACGTCAATATCTGATGGAAGCCGTTGGTCCTTTAACCCAACGGGTCGCCCGCGCGAGACGGCAGAGGGCTTGCTCGTCACCCTTTTAAACTTGATAGCATCTACAGGCTTCTTACCTATCAATCTGGTCACCTCTCCGTTCAGTGCGGAGACCACGGCGGGCAGTCTGGCCACCCACTCGGTCGATCGTGAATGGGGGTCTACAAGTTCTTTGGCGTATTGGTGTCCGAACAGTCTCTCAGCCAGGGTTCGATTGAAGCGCTCCACGATCCCCTGGTCCCGGTGGATGTTGACGCGGCCGCGTCTGACAGAAACGTTGTGCTTAGACAATAGATGAGAGACCGCGCCCTTGAACTCGCGGCCGGGATCGACCTGGAGAAGATTCGGCCATTTGAAAGGACTCCTCTTATATATTCGGGAAAGAGCCTCGGCCACCTCCTTAGACTCTTTAGTGGCCAACGGCTCAGCCCCCTTATAACGACTCGCTACGTCAACGATTGTCAGCGCGTACTTGTACGTCTTGCGACCGACGCGATCGTGAGGTAGAAACAGGAGATCCGCTTGGTGAACTTGGTTCGGCACCGGCACATCGAATTTCGGGCGCGGAATATTGTGAGGCGCGGGTAAATAGATCTGCCAGATGGCCTGCTTCTTGAGCCATTCCTTGACAGCGTTTTCTGAAACCTTGGTCGCCGCCGTGAGGTTCTTGATGGCAGCGAGTCCCTTCCAGTAGCCGCGGGGGCTGTAGTATGTGTTTGCCAGCTTGCGCGCTAGGCAAAACGATAGTTTTGTATCAAGTTTGCACGTGTTTATCGTATGCGAAGTATTCTAATATATCGGACAATCTCCAACATGCCCTCGCCAGTTCGTCCGGTAACTGTGTCGTTAATAATAAACCTTTGTTGGAAGTACAATCACATTTGGAGGTTAAGTTCTGAAGGAACTCGGAGGAATCTAATTCATCGATTGGAGTTGAGGAGGAATATAACATCCGCTTTGCGAAAAGGGTGGCCGCTTTTTTATCCTCGCGCCACGTCTCGAGAGAATCTTGGGCCAGATGAATCATACTCTTTGCACCGGGTAAACGATGCTTAAGGGCAGTGTAGCCTACATCGATCATAGCAAAATAAAGATCGTCAACTAACATCGTTCTATATATATATATTTATAAAAAAAAATGTTTTTTAAATAATTAATTAATTTAAAATCTCGATTGGATATAGTAGGTGACGATACCCACCACACCCATTCCCACGACGATGAACGCGATCTCGCGGTCTTTTTGGGGCTCTGACGGTACATAGAAATCTGAAAGTTGGGGCTCGCGATCCATTGGATCTAGACTTTTCTGTGGATATGACAGCGCGTACTCGCGGTTGGCTTCTTCAACGTTCTGGAAAGTTTGTGCGGCGTGATTCTCGCGGCGAAGCTCTTCTTTGACCCAGTCCAGATGGGCTGTTCGTTTTTTAGATATTTAGTTGTTCTACAGATAAATCGTGACGCTTGCACTCCTCATCCACGTTCGAGCTTCTCATTTTAGAAAATAAAAAGTTGCTACCGCTGAACGCCAATGCGTTTACAAGCGCACCACCTATCATTATTCCGATTGAAGCCATTTATTTCCATATATTAACGGGTAGAATTCCAGCTTTAATTAGATAATCTCGGGTCCAAACTGCGGCCGCTACATCTAAGGTCGCGAGCCCTATGTCTCTCACAGTAAAGTCTAATTTGGGAGCGGACCCTCCTAGGGCCATCTTTGATAGTCGAGCATACCCGATACTGAAACCCGATATCATCCACGGCGTGATAAAGCGCATTCACTATTATTTTAACGTCTTGTTCAGCCATTGTTGTTCAGCCATTGTTGATAATTATAATTATTGCATATAAAAGGGATCGTGATCAATGTTTAAATGGGGCGCATCCAATCGCGATTGGTGTTTCGTAACTGTTTTTGGATGAATTGATGGGGGTTGTTTTCTCGATAAGGATTGGTGTAATAGGGGGTATTTCCACACACACAGGGCACCAACAACTGCCAGACCACCACCAACAACCTAACTCCAATTCGTGAATTGGGGTTCAATCGGATTCGTCCAACCTCGATTGGGTGTTGAGTGTGCTTCTAATTCGTGAATTGGGGGTGTTGTTGTACTCAACACTGTTGAACCCGATTGCTCTGTCTTCAGATGTTTTGCTGTCTCCGTCCCCGATTGCAACGACTGTTTAGCCTCTCGAAGCTCGGCGAGTATTTTATCTTGTTTAACTTTTCGGGTGGCAGCCGCCGCCCGCCCAGCTGCCTGTCTTTTGGGATTTTTTATATGCGGTATGTCATCCAGTGGCGGAGTAACACTCAGGTTCGATTGTGTTGGAGCAATCGGGTTCAACTCCGTCACTCTCGCAGGTGTGTCTTGTGTCATCATTTATGATATTAATATTAGGGCTTATAGTTCGTGGGCATATATGTCCAAATTGACAGTGTTTACCCGTGGTCAACGCGGTTGTCAGCGGAGCTAAGTACATTCCAAACTTGTGATAAATTGAGCAGCAGGCTGTTCTAAGAGTGTGTCCTATAAAAGGGTCAGTCTCTAGATCGCCAATCAATCCGCGGTGTTTGGTATAGGGAGAAGTATACTAACGGCGGTAGCGTACAAATGAATAGCCGCCGATCCAAGAGTTTTTGTCATCTCTGCTCCCAATTTGGATTCGTATCGCGCATACATTTTATCGATCTCCGCATCTGACATCTTATCCACCTGAAAAACTGAGAGACGCCTACCGAGATAATGCTCCGATTGTCCACCAGCAACCAGCGCAGCTAGCCGCTCTCGTCGCGCCGCATTTTCATTTTCATTTGGAGTCGTTGCACTCAACCCAATACCAACTGCCGTTGGAGTTGAAGTTGATCCCGATTGCTATGTCGGAGTTGATGTTTCATTATCTTTCAGGAAAGATACCGTGTCGGCAGTCGGAGTTGAAGTTTCTTCCATTAGCTGATCGAGAATTTCGTCGCAGTTCATTATTGCTAATTTTCTTAAAATTAATTTAACTATTCTAACAAGTCTCATCACTTTAACATATTGCCAACCGCACCACCCGATACTTATGATCACCATTATGCTCGCAACAAAGCTCACAGCGGAGCACCAAATTGTTAACATTGTTAACCATTGTTAAGCATTTGTTCAACATTTGTTAAGTATTTGTTCAGCATTGTTCAGCAATTGCTAAGCATCGTTAAGCAATTGCTAAGCATTGTTCAGCAATTGCTAAGCATTGTTAAGCATTGCAATAGCTTATTACTTTGCAATTTTCTTAAAATTAATTAATTGATAACTTTATAAGCAGTTGGTTGATCAGTCTTTAGCAGAAGCTTGGCGTGCTTAGTTTCCGAAAGCATCTGTCGAACCTCCAGGCGCTCCTAGCGCGTTGGGATAACGTCATTCTCTCGAAGGCAGTCATCGAATGAGTGTCGGTCCTTGCAGTGAAAGAGGGCGACCCATTTCGTTTGCTCGCGCAGATCCTTGAGCACGGCGTTGTACTTTTGAGTGGATATCCAAACGCTTTGCCTAGCATGGCGGCCAGAAAATGCGAGCTCAGAGAGCATGTCCTTCTTTTTGGTCATCACCGCCTTGGCCGAGCAATCGTCAATCACGTATAGGGTGGGCTCACCCTGGAATCTTTGGTATAAACCACGCAACCAATCGTGAAGCCTATCACCGGGATCAATAACGTATACCTCAGGGTCGGTCTATATCCACGGGCGCCTCTGATAAGTATCGTTGTGACGAAAGGCATCGCGGTAGGACTCCTCGAGCAAGTCGAGGATGTAAACCGTTTTTCCACATCCTGTCTGCCCACATATTATGGCAGAGTGAGCATCTCCAATCGTGAATTGGTATTGATTGCTCATTTTCTTAATTTTTTCAAAATTATTAATTAATAAATCGTTAGATGATTTTTTTATTAATACATCGTTAGATTTAGTAGAGTGCTGAGACGTATCGACCATCTTCGATGTTGAGTTGTGCGTCTGTAATTATATATAAGTACACGTTCAATGGCCCGGCTCCGTCCGCCTCTTTGGTTATCTGGATCGTCACACCCTCACTAGCAAATTTCGAAAAGAGGCCAGGTCGGGTATTGAGAAAGCCCGAGAAGACCACCAGGCGGCCCTTGGGAAGGCTTATGAGGTGTTGCGCTCGGAGGACTCTCTCATCAGAGAAGCGGCACTTACTGAACTAGACAAAAAAATAACCAAATTTCGAAAAGAGACCCGGTCGGGTATTGATAAAGTCCGAGAAGACCACCAGGTGAACCTTGCGGAGGCCATTGCGGAGGCTTATGATGCGTTGCGCTTAGAGGACTCTCTCAGCAAAGAAGCGACACTTACCGAACTAGACGGGGAAATAGCCGAATTTCTGAAAGAGACCAGGTCGGGGGTTGAGGGGGTCCGAGAAGACCACAAGGAGGCCATTGCGGAGGCTTATGGGGCGTTACGCTCAGAGGACTCTCTCAACAGAGAAGCGGCACTTACTGACCTTTACGAAAAAATAACCGAATTTCGAAAGGAGGCTCGGTTGGGGGTTGAGGGGATCCGAACGGGTATTGATAAAGTCCGAGAAGACCACAAGGCGGCCCTTGCGAAGGCTTATGAGGTGTTGCGCTCAGAGGACTCTCTCATCAGAGAAGCGGCGGTTGCCGAACTAGACGGAAAAATAACCGAATTTCAAAAAGATGCCCTGTCGGGTGTTGAAAAAGCCTTAGAAGGCCACCAGGTGACCATTACGGAGGCTTATGATGCGTTGCGCTCAGAGGACTCTCTCATCAGAGAAGCTGCACTTACTGAACTAGACGGGAAAATAACCGAAGTTTACGATAAACTGAAACATGCACGTAGAGCCGAGACCAAAGCGCTTGAGGAGACCGCAGAAAAGGTTCGTACAGAGGCCCATACCTCTATCGTGGGGCTTGCCGGATTGTTAAAAACAATGAAAACGCAAAAACGTGTGATAACAGTTTGGGCTGAGAAGCGGGGTTCATTGGTTGAGGGGCTCCCTGAATATTCGTTCGGTGCCAAAGCGAGTAATAAATGTGGGGGATACACCATGACAGCTCCAGGTACACTTCTCCGAATGGCGGTCTGCTCGGTTAATTCTAATGGTAAACCTGTGGGCGCGGTCACGATAAATCTTGTAGTAGATGGGGAAGAACGGGCAATTGGAATCACAAAACCCTCTGGAGATAGTTCGTCGGTGGTTTTGTTCGCCGGTGATGATCTAATTAGACTTTCCGAAGGTAGTGTTATTAACTTTGTTACGAAAATCGCTGACCCAGAGAGTTCTTCCACTATTGTCTCATTACTAATTGAACTTAATTTATAAATACTAATATATTGAAAATCATGAACGAATCACCGCTTCCAATTGTCAATACCACTCCATCAACACTGTGTCCAATTAACGAAAGAAGTTCAGATTTTTTAGGTTAAATAATATAGTCGCTATGCAGGATATTTTAGTTAGAGAATATAGAAATAGAAAAAGACACGCTAACAAATATAAGCGCACGGCGAATATAGCTGAAGCATCTAGTACGGTTCTGGCAAGTTTATCTGTAATGAGTGGTGCGGGTACTGCTGCAACGCTATATACAATTGTAACGGTTCCAGTTGCAGGGGTTTTGAGTGGAATTACCGTTTTATCTGGAATACTTTGTATGGTAATTAGGGCGTCGGGTGGAAAACTCGAGAAAAAATGTAGAAAACATGATAGAATATCAGTTCTCGCCAGGTCTAAGAAAAATAGCATCGACGTTATAGTGTCCAAAGCGTTGGCCGATAAGAAAATATCAAATTTAGAGTTTGAATCCGTGGTGGAAGAAATGGGGAGATATGAAAAATTAAAAAATTATATTAGAATCAAAGCACACGCCACCATGCCCAAGCTTGAGTGTACTGATTGGGATAAATTTAGGGTAAAATTTGGAGATAAAGTCGGAGGAAATTAATATTTTTATTAAATAATTAATTTAATAATTTTCTTAAAATTAATTATGAAATTAATTATAAAATTAATTATATTGGTGCAGTAAACAATTTATTAATTAATTTTAGGAAAATTATTAACAATTTAAAAAGAAAAAAAGAATTTTTTTTTTAGGTCCACCGAGGCTCGAACCCGCGCCAGCAAACCCCTGACTTTGTTGGTGAAAATAGTTGTGTTTTATTTGTTTTCTTATATTAATTAATTGTTATGTTTTCTATGTAATTATAGGGGATGTTCAGCTTTAAGTTATTAATAATTTTATAATTAATTTAAATAAAATTATAAAATTAATTATAAATTTAATAAAATAATGAACCATCCCGTAAATTCGTTAACCTCTAAGTGTTTATACATAACCTGTGTACACACCGCCTGTGTAAATCGATAATTGTACAACACTTTTTTTTCTATCCCTATAAATGTGGTCGCTATGGTAAACAACTGCATGACAACAGCGTTCCTATCCGACCGCTCGAGGTTGATAAAATTGATAAATTCAGATTGCCAGTTTACATACCATCGATAAGGAAAAATACACTCAAAGTATGACAACGGTGTTCCTATAAGACCGCTCGAGGTTGATGAAAAATAATTCCAGATAGCCCGTTTACATACCTTCGATAAGGAAAATACACTCGGCTATAAATTAATTAGTCGTTTTTTTTTCTGTTCAATAATAATTTTTCAATATCTTTATAAGCGATATTGTAGAAGTGTACATTCGTAAACGAATCGTTGGGTTTTAACAATTTTATATAATACACCTTAGTTTCATATCCGATACGCATTATCCTTCTTAATGTTTGTATTTGCCTCTTGTATAGTTGACATAATTGCCGGTATAATATTGTAAATGCAACGTTTTTATCGGAGCGTAATAAATTACGCGGATATTTCATGTATTCGATATCGCCTAGTGTTCTCATTTTATAGAATTTATATATAGGACTATAACCCCCGTATTCTTCGTAAACTTCTTCAACACAGGCATTACAAACTTTCAATTCCAATTGTATTGTATTATCCATTTTCTCTAATAATATTTTATAACCTATGAAATGTATCTGTTCAATTGGACGTGAAATAAAACATGATGTATTTATGACACCCAATATATTTTTTCAAAAGTCAATTACCAATATAATTGGGACTCATTTTGACTCCCTCTTTTCAAAATTATTTTCTCCAAAAATTCATAAATTTGCTGTCGGGAGACAATTTCCTCGTTAACCAATTTTTTGATTTTTCGTGGGTGGTGGGGGTATTATAAAGGGCTATAAATGATATCACGGTAAGTGGTATCATTTTGACTCCCTTACTACTACTGCAATAATCAATCAATCAGATTTGTTAAATATATGAAAATATGAGTCCTCTCTAATCCAAGATGGGGATAATAATTTCATAAGATGATATCTTCCATGTTATATTTCAGACTACCGATATTCCATTATTCCTACAAAAAGAATGTTCATTATCAATTAAAAATATATTGAGATTTTGGCGTTTAATTTTTTTTGTCACAAACAGTGCAGATCCTGATGAGACGGCTCATATGGATCTACACAGTTTGTAAACTCCAGTCTGTGGTGTTTAAAGGGTTAAATGTTTCCCCTGTCGGCTCGCTACCTACCCACCAACATTGTCAGAAATATTTTTTTAGTTCTGCAAAAGGATATTTGTATCTGTTTTATTGACATTTCATAACAAAATAAATAGTAATTTTACTTCTGTCTGAAAATGCATAAGCATTACTATATCTCTTCAAGTTGATTACGGAACATGTTTCGTAACCTCAGGCCCTGATATCCTATTTATTTTTGTTCACCATGCTAGCATATATTACACGATGTTACACAGGTACACAGTTCTTGAAGAAACATATGGTGACGACCTGTGAAAAGGGAACACAGTACGACATGAACGATTGTGGGACCTCCACTAACATCTCCCTCCCTTCAGCACCAAACCACTCCAGACAACAGGTGACATACACTCCCCGGAAAAGTAAACCTGCACATGTGCCAAAGAGCCCGGAGTCATCCCACAACACAAGCCTCCGCACCATGTCAGAACTCGATGATTCGTTGTACACACCCTCCGAACATTCCACAGATGAGTCATTTATAGCTAGGTAAGTATATTTGTACATGTGTCATGGGTATGCTCGTCCATCATAGCAAATAAATCTCATTGGTGAACAGGTTAAATGGTTTTATCACCACAGTCCCAATTCCTTCATTCTGGGGCTGCAATGTTCATGTCAAACGACTAAATATGTAGAAAGAAATGTTCAAAACATTTCCAGACAATGGTTCGAAAACTTTGGCCTCAAGATTAAAAGGGGGTACGTGTTAACCTATCAAACCTCTGCTGACGCCCTTGTGTTCGGAACAAAAATTGTTTTCTGCTGATTCACAAAAAATATTTTGGAAACAGTGGAGGCGATTCTATTGCACTTCCTTAACATGTTCTGATTTTGTTATTATGATGTCAAAAGGTGGCGAAAATTACACAACTTATGCAGTTTTCGTCAACTTTCAACTTCATTTACAAAATATATAGTTATTTTCATGCCACCAGGTTTCGAAGAAACGGGTGGCATAGTGTTTGGACCGTCCGTCTGTCCGTCCGTCCGTCACACTTTTCGGTTAACCACTTTGTCACAGTTTCTCAAATATGCTGCAGGTGGCATCCGCGTTCGACAGACGCATTTCTTGTTGTATATCATTTTTGGGCAACTACGGATATTAGGTGGATACTCGGAGCCTATCAGCACAATCCATGTTGATTCCACGTAACTGTCTTCATTTGCAGTGAATCACCCAAAGAAGCGAGGAAGTATGTGGTTTTTGAGGACCAGCTGTTGAGCCTGTTTAACATCTGCAGACATTGCAAGTCGTCAACTACAGCGAGAATCAGCCAGCGAAAAGGGACATTTGTTTCTGTATTACAAGAGTGCAGTTGCGGCGAGGACTATCGTTGGTACTCACAGCCATTTGTTGGGGACATTCCTGCCGGCAATCTTCTGTTGAGTGCCAGTATTTTGTTTACGGGATCGATGCCAGCTAAAGTGCTACGTGTATTATCGCACATGAACTTACAGGCCCATTCGTTGAACACCTTCTTCGATCACCAGAGACATTTCCTACTACCGGCAGTGGAGACAATCTGGCAACAGTCCACCACTACTCTGTTGGCCAATGCAAGTAGTCGGGGTGGGGGAGTGACCATTGCTGGTGATGGTCGTTCAGACAGTCCGGGACACTGTGCAAAATATGGTGCATATACTGTGCTTGACCTAGATGCAGGCAAAGTGTTGGACATACAGTTAGTGCAGGTAAGCTGGAATATGTGGCTTATATTTAAGCCCAATTGAGTCATTCAAAACTTTATATTAGTTGTGATTTGAGCGACAATAAGGGTTTCTTTAGTCGTTCATATAGTTACGTAATGTATACTTTTTATACGACCGTTTTTAAAAAACGGTACGTATTATGTTTTACCGCGCGGCGGGCGGGCGAAGAAAAAGCGCATAGTTCGTGTACACAACTCCTCCGAAACCGTTCAGTCGATCGATCTGAAACTATACACACGTCGTCTACACATATTGAAGATGTGCACCTTGGTGTTTTTATGCCGAAAAAATATTGTTAACAAAAATATCACCTTTTAAACTTAGTCATTTTTATGCCCTACCACGATAGTGGAGGGGGCATTTAGTGTTACCCTTGTCCATCCCATCCGTCCGTTCGTCCCGCCCGTCCGTCACGAAACTTTAACGCTCGGGTAAATGTCTCATAATTTCTTCATCCTTTTACCGATCTGCTTCATATTTCATATACACATTGCTCTAATGGTCCTCTACCGCCTTGTGCCAAATCCACCTTCGTCCTGCCCCCGCCTCATTTATTATCAAAGCGATATGTGAGGCATCCGTGTTCTATGAACACATTTTCTAGTTTCTACATTTTTCTATGCAATTCTATATACGGTACAGAGTTTGTGTACACAACAGTCACAACTCCTCCGAAACTGTTCAGTCGATCGTTCTGAAACTATACACACGTCTTCTACACATATTGATGATGTGCACCTTGGTGTTTTTATGCCGAAAACATATGTTTTAACAAAAAATATCACCTTTTTAACTTAGCCATTTTTTCTACATTATTGTATTTAATTCCCTATCATTTCTATTTCACACTCTACTTTTCTATCTGCCTAAATTCTATCTGCCTAAATTAGTATACATGTTTAGCACAACGAGATGAAGAAATAATGCTATAGACTTTCAAATTATCATTAATGTTTCTTGCCTTGGTGACAGCTTCACATTTCTGCATCTTCGCTGTCTGGCCCATATTCGACGGGCATATTTTGTGACTTGCGGCACTCTTGTTGGAATTTGGAATAGGCCCAACAATTGTGAGAAAACTATCACTGAAATGACTGCTGGTGTGCAAACACCAATGAATTGATCAATATAAATTTCAATGAAATTTTTCAGAGCAATGAAGTCAAGAGCAGCGTCAATATGGAGAAGAAGGGTTTGATACGTGTTTTACGGGCCTTGACTAGTGCAGATATCAGCATTGACTCTTTGATCACCGATCGCCAGATACAAATCCAGAAATGGGTTCGAGAAAATCTCCCAGAAACCCGACACCGCTATGATGTATGGCACGTCGCGAAAGGTAGGTACTGTGTATATGTGACTTGGCAAATGCAAATTCTTTCTATGAACATGGTGAAGCTATATTTTATACCGAGTGACACACACCTATTGGAGTGGGTGGCAGGTGGGAGCACGCTATAGGTAATTTAACGATCGGGGTTCATCCTTACCGGAATCCCGACTGGATACCTGGTTTGGCCCTCACATACATCTTTTGCATTTTGTATGTGACAGTTGTATCTGGTTATACCCCTTATGTGAGTATTACGATATTCGTAATCCTATTTTACGGGAAGGGGCCAAGTGACTTGGTGTTGAATGGACCTGGCACCAGTTCAGGTTGTTCAAATTTCAGGACTGAATATATTTGTTCTCGATGTAAATATTCCTTCCTGATTTTGTGATTTTCCCCCCAATGCAGCAGGTTAAAAAGGGATCGAACCCGTTTGCCCGGCCTTACATCACCTTCGCTGTTGATAGGCCGTTAAACACCAATAAAGAAACAAACACACATATTGGATAGTTTTCTCTTGATTCTTTATATAATTATGTCGTGTTTGCTAAATGTTGTATTAGTCAATAGGTTTGGTGCTTGATATCAAGTTGCGGGTTTAAATCCTGATTGGTTATTAGTTCATGACCCATGTACCGAATATTACTGGTGTACATGTATATAGCATTAGTCCTGTCCGTCCATACGTATGTTACATATGTGCTACGACACTAAATCATTCCATTACTTTTTAATAATAATATATTTGTAACCATACAGGTATCACTGTGCTAAATATAGTACACATCGGCCAGGGGGTATGCTTTAGTAGTCCGGTATAAAAAAATAGTGCAGACGTTTTGAGGCCACAGACCCAGTTTGCTTGTAAATCCTGATCCATTACAGCCCAATTTTACTTGAGAAACATGTTGGGGTGTTTTTAACACCAGTTTCCAGCATATTTCTAGCATTTAAAAGAAATTAACTTAGCCTGCTTGTCACGTGATGTGAACACTACGTCACATGACACTTTGATGATAAACAATATGGCGGACTGGACAAGGTTGAATTTTTCTTTCTTAGGAGTAAGTGAACATATTGTTTAATTAGTGAAAATCCGGTGCAGACAGGTTGCAGGTTATGAAAAGGTAGGTTCCACAGCATCCATACGAATAGTGAAAGTGTGAGAGAATGGCCATATTTGGAGGAATCGGTTAAGTTGTATAGTAAAACTAATTGGTGGTTGCTAGCCTATAAGCATTTCCGGGTCATCGGTGTATGTCGTCTGCTTTCTTTGAAAACAACTCTAAACGGTTTTAATCATGGCTACAGCAAGTTTTATTAAGAGAACAAAGGACAGAATTGCTGGAAAATCAGTTTTATTTAATGAAAATGGTTGCATCAAGTGGGTCGGGATAACCACAGGTGTACGAGTCAAATATGGAAAGATTAAAGTTAAATTTCCAAATGATGCAAGAATAAAATACTATTATACACATAGAGTAGCATTCATGTTACACCATAATGTGTTTGAAATACCCAGGCACCTTGAAATATCACATTTATGTGGTTGTTCCCTGTGTGTTAACCCGGCCCACCTGAGTGCCGAGTCAACAATTATAAATAATTCTCGAAATAATTGCCATAGCGAAAAGCGCTGTCTGAGCCATGCTAGCGACGGCGTCACATATCCACCCTGTATCTGCTAATAGTTCCTGTTTTATTAATTACGGTAAATTAACTGTATACCTATCTACATTATGTACATGTCTACATACTAATTACACATATTTGAGATGCATCAGGGAGCCAGATGAGCCTGTTACTGACTAGTTCGGCCATATTAAAGTGGCGCGTCGCTTTAATTGGCACTGTGTATTTGATTACTAACCGGTATCAAGTGTATAGCTCCCCAACAGGTAGCAACGTTTTTCTAAACATTATTTATTGACTCGGTTGATACTTGCAAACATTATAGACCAAATTTGGCTGTGCGATCAGGGTCTACGCCAGTACTTCTTGGCTACATTTTTCCAGAAAAATTTCAACATTTTAAATTTAGCAGAAATTATATCATACCGCTGCAAGCTGTTTTCTGCTACTGTGTATTAATTGTAATAAGCACCCAGCTAAGGGAAGATGGAGTGAAAGTTGCAATTTAATTTAAGGCCGAAGGTAAAAAACATTTGTTTACCCCACGAAACATGTTCGAGCTAAATGGCGCCTTGTTTATTTCTCGTTTCAGGGAGTTACTCAGATGGCGGATATCTTTTAGATGCGTTACCGTTAACCCTGGTTGAGCGGCATCTACACCTTTGTGTGATTTACTATCACCGTCCCCCGTGTAATGACTAACATGTAAGTCACTATTTATCTGCCTCGTAACGATTTCATTCCATTTCGCTTCATTACCTATTGTCTCATTTTCGGGGAGGTTGGCAGTGGAGTGACCATGATGGTTTGGGCAGCTGATATCTCCACCCTGATTTCTTAGCTTACTACCTATTATGCACAGCTTACTGCCAACAAATGCCCAATGATTAATTTATCTTTGGTATTATTCTCGCACATAGTGGTTGTCACGATTGTACCCGCTTGAAATGGTGTACTGTCGCTATTGAATATTGGGTTATTGTAGCAAGAGTCACCTTCAACTCGAACCGTCTTGCTATGTTTATTCTCTCTGGCCACAGTTTGTCTGATTTCATGCATACTTTTAGTGTTTAAGCCAACCATAGACTCTGCTATCCTATTTGACTGCTTTTGCATAGAGTTATACGTCGGCGGAATTATGTTTGTGTTTAACCAAGAGCCGACAAGCACCATAATTACTGATTGGTGTGCTCATAAGGCCCAGCTGCAAACCCACATTAGCTTTTCCTGATTTCCTACCCTTTCGACTTGACGGAACCTCTTCATATAGTTTATAATATTTACTTTTATAGCTACATCGGGTGCATTTTAGCCGCTCAGCCCAACAAATGCTCCATTTTCTTGATGCGGCCGCATCAAATACCATTTCGCCACTACAGTGCGTATTAAAGGCGCGATGACTGTTTATTTCAGTATTAAACATCTTCTGGACCTCATACGGTCGATATAATTTGTTTATCAACAGATCGGGGTGTACGGATGCATTTTGCGGTACGGCGCATTCGTCAATGAGTTTCGGACGCCTCGACAGAGAGCGCAGAACAGTTACATCATTGTCCGTACCATCAACATCTTTACAGGTAAACGTTTTATTTTCATTTACATTAACCCGAGATTCAAATGAGTCTTTGGTTAGCCTGATGTACCTATGATTTGTTCCATTTGGTGAGTGAGAAGAAAGTTTTTTACCTTTATTTTCATTTACCCGCCCCGTTTGAAATCCGCATTTTTTAACCCGCCTCCTATGCTTATTGGCCGGCATGTTTTCATTAGGTTAACCAAGTTCACTCTGAGCAGTGCATATCGGTAGAGAAATATATATGGGATAGCATTGCTCATTTAACAGGCAGTGTCTATACCCTAAGGAAACAAGTGTCAACACGGGCACACGTGTTTCAATTTCCTGTGACATTTTAACACTTCTATGTCTGAATTCGCTGGCAGCACTCATACACTGGGCTGGTTTCAATTTAATTTGACACGTATCATTCTGGCATGTCACTAAGTTATGCGGACAAATGTTTCTATGCAAATTACAACATATAGATTGACTAAATACTTCGAAAGTCACTTTTTCGCCTGTTTTTATGATAAAGAAATGACAAAAATACTCCGAAATCACCCGACTTTCGATAAATTTAATCGTTTTAACCCCATAATTGTGGAACAGCCAATATTTTTGACAAGCACCATCTATTTTATAATAATTTTTTACAAGTGCATCAACAATATAGACTTTTCCTAAGAAATATATGAGAAAATAATACTCTGGAAAATTCTGGTGAAACTGAAGTTTCCGCAGCTGGACAGCCATAATTATATGACCATTCTTAAATTGCCACTTTTGAAAAGTTAGTCTTCTAAATAATGTCAAATTACATTTGCTGTCACGAAATAGGTCAGACAAGACAATGGTAGGCAGTTTATTGAGATATTATAGCAAAAAAATGCGCTTATAGGTATCACTGTGCTAAATATAGTACACATCGGCCAGGGGGTATGCTTTAGTAGTCCGGTATAAAAAAATAACGTTTTGAGGCCACAGACCCAGTTTGCTTGTAAATCCTGATCCATTACAGCCCAATTTTACTTGAGAAACATGTTGGGGTGTTTTTAACACCAGTTTCCAGCATATTTCTAGCATTTAAAAGAAATTACTGAGCCTGCTTGTCACGTGATGTGAACACTACGTCACATGACACTTTGATGATAAACAATATGGCGGACTGGACAAGGTTTAATTTTTCTTTCTTAGGAGTAAGTGAACATATTGTTTAATTAGTGAAAATCCGGTGCAGACAGGTTGCAGGTTGTGAAAAGGTAGGTTCCACAGCATCCATACGAATAGTGAAAGTGTGAGAGAATGGCCATATTTGGAGGAATCGGTTAAGTTGTATAGTAAAACTAATTGGTGGTTGCTAGCCTACAAACAATTTTCTATATTAACTTAAAAAGTAGTGCCAAAACTAATTTTGGTGACGACGAATAGGATCAATTGGCAGAAAGGTGCTACATTCTAAACCGATGACTTGGTGCTGTTGTGTCGAATGTCCATAAAAACATGACCACTGATTATAATACAACTATGCATGAAATACGTTTACACAAATTTCAGAGTGCATGCAGAATTAAATTCCGCATGTACTCTGGAATTTCTGTCAAATTTGACGCCGTTTACGAAATATTGTGTAAGCTTATTTCAGAAAATTACGCAAATGCCTGAAGCTACAAAATCCCATGGCGTGCCTCATATGTAGCCGGGCTCCTGTGTCCAAGGTGAAGGTCATGAAATAACGTTCTGGCTACATAGTGAGATAAGATTTGTTCCAACAATGCATTTGTTGTTTCGATCAAATCCGAAATGTCATCAACACTAATTTCAGCTGTGAAGAAGAAACTACAGGCCATTGGCAAAACGAAGGACTGCAACGAGGTGAACTCTTGGATCAAGAGCATCAGCAACCATTTGTATTGGTGTGCTGCATCGTCACAGGATGGGGAGATGGTCCTCTCAAAGTGGAAGTCGGTCAGCAACTACATCCAGAATGTACACGAGGGCCACGAGGGGCAGTTCACAAAGTGTCTCCATGGCGACATAGGCCCGCGACAGTGGCTAAAGCCCAGTGAGTACTTAGTTATTACCTCTCGCATAGTGAAAAGCCTGTGTCAGTAGAACATATTAAACGGTCACATATCAGACACGCCATTTGATTTCGTACCTCAAATATCTGCGTAATTTCATGAAATATGTTTGAAAAATTTACAATATTTCCACTAAACGACGTCAAAAATCATATTCCGCATGTACTTTGAATTTTATGCCAATTTTTTATGTCACATATGCAAATTATCACATTTTCTGTAAATGTATTTCTGATATGAAAGTCACCATGGCGACATAGGCCCGCGACAGTGGCTAAAGCCCAGTGAGTACTTAGTTAGTACCTCTCGCATAGCGAAAAGCCTGTGTCGGTAGAACATATTAAACGGTCACATATCAGACACGCCATTTGATTTTGTACCTCAGATATCTGCGTAATTTCATGAAATATGTTTGAAAAAGTTACAATATTTCCCCTAAATGACGTCAAAAGTTGACAAAAATCTTATTCCGCATGTACTCTGAATTTTATGCCAATTTTTTATGTCACATATGGAAATTATCACATTTTCTGTAAATGTATTTCTGATATATCGTAGATTCCAGAAGGTACAAAATCCCATGGCATGTCTCGATCATATGTCCCGGCATTCCCAACACCAAAGATCGGATTTATGAAGGCCCGGCGACGGGATTAGCGTTGTGTAAATGTGCATCTTGTGATTGTAATATTCAATGTCCTGTGTCGGGTATTAAAGACATGCAATTGTTTAGATTTGTCTTCATAGATATATTATTTTCAGTGACTGAATCTTGTTTTAGTTACTAAAGCAGCATGCATGGTTGAAGATTACGTCCTGAACACGCGACTATGCAATGATGTGCGAAAACTGTCCACCGACCACCAAACGTCCAGCCTGGAAGCATTTCACAGTGTGGTAAACCACTTTCCCCCGAAACTCTTCTCGTTCAGCTACAATCCACAGATGTGCAGGTATGTGTGACTTGCCTGTGAAAGTAGTTTCACCTCGGTTCAAAAGTCAGAATAATATGCATTCAGATTGTCATGCTATGTGATTAATCATTATGTATCTTTGGGCATCTGCGTAATTTCATGAAATATGTTTACGAAATTTAAACTATATTTCCTCAGAAGTTGACAAAAGTTTCAGTGTACATGCAGAATTATATGTGTAAATATATATCATGAAATGTCACATATATCTGAGGGTACAAACTTTCATGCCGTGTCATATTATGTAAATATAAAATTTGTGCTACATGTAAATGGTGCAAACCAAGTATTGATGGATTCCAACTTTCGCAGCTAGTTCAGTCTGAACTGTGGCTGATTTATTTCATTGCTTAATGCACTGTTATGATATATGGTTGTCATCTTTTCGATATAAATATGAAACACAACAATATATTGATTTTTTTTATAACCCCCCCCCCCCCCACCAAACAACGAGTTGTTGACGGGTATTATATAAAACAGATAGTTCCCTGCAAGTACTTTGGAATGTTCATGAAATAGGCCCTTAGTCAAACAGTTATGAAAAATGGAGGTATAAACCCTAAGGGGGCCAATTAGCAGGAAAAAACAAAATAGTAACAATACAGCCATAGATAACTATGATACGAGTACAATGGTGGTTGCAGAGTATTCAATGTGTAACACTGATTTGTTACAGAATGAAGATTGCTGCTCTGCGTTTCAACGAGAACGCGAATAGACCACATGCTACAAGGAAAGATGGCCAGCCGAAAAGAAAGACGAGCTTTCCGAAGTATAAGACGGGCGACTACACCGTCAGGTTTCAGACCACCGAGCCCACCTACCGATATGTGGATGACCTAATGCAGGAGGTCCTGGATCGGGGACAGGAGACCAGGAGTCAGTCTCAGTTACTGACCACCCCAGTGCCAGCTCCACTGTCCAGCACGATGAAACGGTCTCCTAAAGATGCTATCCAGACCAGGACGACCAGATTTAAGAAAATGGTTTATTTACAATAAGCTGTCAGTCAGTGGGTGTGGTCACCAAGTCTAATATTCACCAAACTTTACTCGGGCTTGAAATATGTTACTCGAAAGCTGTGGGGGTGGGCATTATGTTTTACACCTGTCTGTCCGTCACACTTTGCAGATACATTTGTTTATCACAGCACCAAATGGGTTGAGTATTGATTTTTGTATGGCCAAATCCATTTGTCATTCATGAGGTTTACAGTTTTTGAGTCAATCATATTCATGGTGAAAAGTTCCAAGGCTCGAATGCAAGTAAAGTTAATCTTTTTTTTTAGCAAAATATTTCAAGTCTGAGTAAAGTTTGATGAATACGAGACCTCAGGATTTTGTAAACGGGCCGCCGGCTGAGAAAGTGGACCTTACAACATATGCGATAATTGGAGACACAAATCATTTTGCACACTTAACTAGTAGGAGTAGATTCTAAATTATTTGCTTGCATCATTAATGCTACTCCATCAGTTGAATAGCGAACAGTGTAGACACTGATCAGACTGTGCAGCGGTGCGGGTTGATCTGGGACTGTGAGGGTCGCACACGTCGTAAGGTCCCTTTTTTCAGCCTGGGGTGCACACTGTTTGAATATCAAAAATGGCAGAGAAAAATGTGACACATATCATCTCCATAAATAGAATCTTTATTCTACTAACGTTTACTATTAACATTTGTAACAAATTTGTGTATATTCTAAGCACTCATGATAAATGGAACTGTTGCGAGTGGGCGATTATAATTGTATAATGTTTGCTAATGTTGGTTTAAATATGCTCTATGGAAACAAATTATTATATTCACTCTTGTAAACATTGATAATAATAAAAAAAACATTTAGAGTGACACTGCTGCAACAACAGTAATGGCAAGTTATTCTGGCTAGCGACAAAATCCTGTATATGTGTCGGACGGGAAGGTCTTCCGTATTTTGGCAACTGCACACGATGGAAGCACCACCCTCACATCCTTGCCCAGGTATCCCCAGCACCATCGGACCAATTGTCTATATGCTGTATACCGCTTCTGTCTGTAAATTGCCAAAGAGACATGTGAATGTTAATTTTGTCGATAAATGATTTTGAATACTCAATTCTGATCAAAATGAAATGCAATTAGAATATGGCGAAAATTCCAGAGAAAGTGCACACTTTTGTTCCACACCTTATGAAAAGATATGGGGATATTTTATGATAATTTTGGGATACTTTTCTACAATACTCGAATGAAACCTGTGTTGTTGGAACTGTGGTTAGAATCGCCTCATCGAGCCAATTCTAACGAGTATCAACAACATATCTTTTATAAAGAAATAAGAAATAATTTCAGAATTATTATCAAATGCCCACACCCCCCTCATATGTTTGTACAGAGAAGCAATCACATGTGATGTTCAGCCTAATCTGGAAAAACCCCAGTATTACAGTGTTGTGGTCACACCAGATGAAGTAGTGTTGCTCTAAGTGAGATTCCCCTGTATTAGGCTGAACCCCACCAAAGATCATATTGTCACCACCTGTATGTATATATGGGCTGCCGGCTGAGAAAATGGAACATACACCATTTGTGATGATAATTGGTACTATTTGGTGTTATATTTCCTTTTGTACACTCGCACAGTATGATTAGCTTCTAATCGTTTTGCTGGTGTCATTATTGCCACTACATTGGCAGAATAGCGAACAGTGTAGGCCCTGATCAGACTGACGAGGCGCTGATCAGGGCCTACACTGTTCGCATATGTCGTAAGGTCCATTTTCACAGCCGGGGGCCCTATGTTATTATTATTGGCCAATGAATTACTTTGAAGGATACATAAACTGTTACAATTTAATAGCTTTTGTTCTTATTTATCCGGACACTTTATCCCCAAATGCTAAAAGCTTTTGAGAATTTCAAATCATAATTCTGATTCATATGCGGAATTATATTCTACAATAATCTGCACTTTTTACCAACTTGTATCACTATTCACTAAAACTGGTGTTTCAGAAAATAATCTGGCATTTTACAATAGCTCATGCAATAGCTGATATACTGCCAGCCAGTTTCCATAGAAAGCAGGGAGAGAATTATAAATGTGCTCAACATAAATTGGTCATCAGACTTGAGTCTGGGATTGTTTTATAAGTTTTATAACCTCAGTGTCAGACAACTTTAGATGCCTACATATTTCATCACACAAATGTTTCACGGACTAAGGTCGAGTACTCACACATTGTCATGATCTTCATCACGCTCGCCATATAGTTGTCGGTACTGATAGTATGCTGTCTCCAACACATATGGATTCAGACAAACTGGGTCGAACCCCGGATGATCAACAATGCAGTTTTTCTGATGGGTTTTGGCCTTTTCCCTAGTGTTATCCATTGTAAGGCAGCAGACACACTCGTCATCAACTAGCATTGGTTCACAGTTGCCACAGTAACACCTGAAAAATGAATAACATATATGGGCCGCCGCCTGAAAAAAGGTACTTTACAACATTTGTGATAATTGGCACTTACTGGAGATATAATTCAACTTGCACACGTGAGTGTGCAGAAGGAACTGTCACTGTACGGATCTAGTAACTCGGGAGAGAAGATAACTGTGCATGGTTAGCTCAGTCGGTAGAGTCGGGTGCACATTTTCTCTCCCGAGTTGATAGATCCGTACCGTGACATGCAGAACTATATCTACAAAGAGCATGAGTATTGCAACTGTTGTAAGGTCCATATCATAATGATATGTGTACCCAACAGGATTATTCAGTTCTATATAGCTTACAATATATTTCCCCCTTGATAACATACATGTACTTTGCCAAACCAGCTGCCAACTTCATTGACTCGGGTGCCAAAGAAAATACAGTAACTTGATTTACATTTTCAACATAAACTTGTGAAATAAGTGTCAAATTTGGTGAAATAAATATAACACATTTCAGCTATGATTTGGAACTATTTTGGTAGTTCCTGTAAGTTTGAACACACATTTTCTACATCGAGAATGATAAATCTTGTTATGTGTATATAATATAACTTCGGAAAACTATATGTATATAATATACATACAGGTTCATATTTGTGAATGTAATCTCGAATATCTTTCTCCTGTTATGATCGTGTTGTTAACGGGTGTTATTTCACCAGATTCGTTAATTTACTTATCAATACCGGGATTCCAATACCGTGAATGAGATAAACGGAAACGCGATACCCATGACAGCGTCGTATTAGCAGCGTGTGTCGTCACCGATAGACCATTAATATCAAATAATATCAACTGAAAAATGTGACTATACACAAACAATTCTATTTAGTATGTAAACGTAACTAATTGGCGTTTGAAACACTGTTGTAACTTGTATACAAACCATTCAGAAACGTCGTTCAGCCTCAGGCCAGACACTCGCTCGTTTTCTGTCGCTGCATCCACATATACCACGGTGTCATCGCCCGTCGTTGGTTCAAACATGTACGGATGAACTTCTTCCTTTATTTCATTTTCGCTAGATTCCTCAGACGAAGCGGAATATCTGTCGAAATCCGAGTCAAAATCGCGTTCTTCTTCACTATCGGCCATTGTTTTATAGAGTGGCCTACTGCGCATGACGTCATACGCATTAGCCAATCAGCGAACGTTTCGGAAAATCAGTCAAAAAATATTCGCACCTGCACAAGTGCAATATGGCATGGTGAATTACGGTCATATCGATGAGTTAGTAGATGTAAAAAAATGTTCATTGAGTAATTCAAGTAATATTCTTTTAATCTAAAGTAACTAAAATCCGCATCGTGGGGGCCCTTTAAGAATTCTGAAATGTTCTACTATTTTCACTCCTGTGTCGCAAACTCTCAAATTTTCCGCGTATAACTTTCCCACTAAATTTCATCACAAATCATGGTTGCCCACGATATATTGAACAGCACTTCTATGCGTGCCTGACAATGTACACAACTCAATGATCAAAGTGATTTAGTCACAGAGGTAGATATTCGCTGTTCCAACGAAATTCATGGTCTATACTACACTGTATGTATGAGACCGGGGTCAACACACTTTTACCTGTAGGGCCCCCAGGGGGTTACCGGTATTTAGTAATTGGGAATAAGACAATATCAACAAACAACAATCACCATTTCAAAGAGCCATTCCTTATTGTTTTGCTCAGGTGACTATTGGGGTAGGGTAACAATCAACAAACAGCAACACCACCAATTACTTTGAGCCTTTTTAATTACTACTACATCTATCATAGAAATATTGACATCTACTGATTCACTCGATTTTATTTTATTTTTTTGTCGTCTGCGTTTTCCTGAAAAGAAAAATAATCAGGTCTATCGTCTAGTTTTAGAACCAAATAATCAGATGTAAAACATTATTTATATATCCATAGGAATATTATTTTTGTAGAAAATCGGTCTCAGCCTCTCCGGACAAAAACAAAATGGTTCGAAATCAAAATTACTATGATATCAGTATTGTTACCGCTATCATAGAAATGTTGACATCTACTGTTTGTTTTGTTGTTGTTTTGTTTGTTTTTTTTTGTTTTTTTTTATTACCACAATATTGCCATGGTGTCCTTATGCACCATAGAAATACTGTTTTAACGCAGTTGTTTTATTTTTAGAAAAAAAAACAAGCGAATTTATATTCTTTTCAGTTGGTCTATGGTCTTTATGCCAGTACCGACAGGTTGGGGTAAACGTGGGAATTTGTATAGGTTCTAGACATGTGGGTCTGGGATTCGGACGGCAGTGGGCATAATAGAGCTGTAAATACAACATTTACGAATTAGAAGTTAAATATTATAGCAATGGTGTCTATACGACGGCCGGTGGAATAGTGCACGAATAACGAGAGCTGCGCGCAGTGCATTTGTTAGTCACGTGACTGCCTAACAAAATAAACACACAACGCTAGACTAACGCTATGTCATACCTACTGCTACATAATAATACAGTAAAGTTACATATAGATGTAAAGTTCACCATGGCTAAGTCGATAGCTATGAAACGACTAGTCAGGACGGTGATGTATAACCCCAAAGGAGACAATGGTCAAAGGGTGGGTGGGATTAAAGAATTTAACAAATATACATGTAATGCGATATTTTATTTATCCCCCACAGATTCCAACTGCCACATATTGTCATACACTCAGTCGCCTTTAACGCTGGTACCCCTAAGTAAGTGACATGGAGTAGTTCATGTTAAAGTTGAGGTTGTTCGATTATGCAAAAAATGGGGTCATTTTGCACAAAAAGATATCTACAAATGGTTGCAGATCTTGATGAGATGGCTCGTTACGAGCCAGTTCATCATGATCTACACCGTTTGTAAATATTAGGAAGGAGGTCTCTAGTGTTGAAAGGGTCAAAGGCACTCGGTCTCAAATGTGCCTGGAAAGTGATGAAACAGTTAGGAAAACATTGTATCGTATTTCTGAGCCCGAATGCAAACAAATCGGGGTAACAAACCTGTTCATAATACTTACACATAACTAGCGTTAAACTTTACAAAGTAGTTATTTTTCGGTATTATACTCGACGGCTACTAAATTATTTGAGAGAAAACCTTGTGTACGTCGGCTTCCGTGTAAACAACTCATTGTTTACGCTAAAGCCGACGTACACTCGTGTATTATTTCACGCTATTTTGGACATAAATCCAGAAATTAAATATCTACAGATCCGTCAGTCGGATCATTGCCAAATGTCACCAATATCTTCCTGGTACCGATGGCTATCCACCCAGTGTCATTCAGGTGACCTTGGCATTGGTGATATTGACCATTTCTGTATGAGACACTCGCCGACGATCAGATTTTTTAAATAAATACTCTTGTTGCAACTTACCCCGTCTTTGCAAAGTTGGTCCAGTATGACATCATTCGTCTTGAGAGAAACAATTCTGACAAACTTGGCGTGTATGACTGACGGTGAAAATCCAAAGACAAACGGTATTGCATCGCCATTAGTTGCTTCCTCGGCCCAGGACTGGGTTACAGATCGTCCATTCTCAAATCCCGGCTGTCCGGAGAACTTATAAGCATACGCCTGTTTGCCTCCTAGTGCTGTATAGGTCTGCACTGTTCGCAGGGCGGGAACACGAAACATATAGTCCGTGCCGAACTGCAGGAGCATATTCATAATGTTGTTCGGATTATTCAGATCAGTATACCGATTCACTATTCGGTCAATCAAGCCCTCTGGAATACTGCTGGTTGCATACCGCGTTCCTGCAAATATATTGTCTCCAAAGAATGTCTTTATACTTTTCGCAAAGTGTGTATGTGTGCCTGGGTCGGGGGAAAGTCCCGCTAGTCGGTACTTTATATAGGGAAGTCATTGCATATCGTTATATCCAACCAGAAGAGACAGCGACTGGAAGAAATTGCGTACCTCCTGGTAGTCTGGATTGGGTGGATTTAGCATGATCCCCGGATCGGCGCGTACGAATTCACCATCATACACGGGCGTGGTCGGCATCGATCTGAGATAACGGTTCGTTTGCGCCAGTGTCATGTTCCGCAGGCACGTCACGGGATTGTCCATTGACAGACAGTCATCGGAGTCGAGGCCGTCTCTTTCACCCGTCCGCTGCACAGCCGGGACGGTGTAGCCATCTACGGCAGGGATGGGACTTCCACTCTGTGCAATGATCCTATGTACGAGACCTTTATTTCCCGCATAGATTCCCTGATACAGTGCGCAAACAGCCCCAGTCAGTTGCCCGAACAACGTTACACGAGAAGGGTCCCCGTTAAATCGAGCAATATGCCGGTGAACCCATTGTATCGCGATGTGCTGGTCCCAGAGTCCGTAATTTCCTGGTAAGTCAGTCTAGCTCATGAGATATCTAGTGAATTATGACCTGCTAGTTAATTCGGCTAGCATCCAAGTCTGCATAAACAATGTAGATCACCCAGATATAACCAGTGCAAAATCCAATACTGGTGGTCCGTGCACGGTTTCGGATAAAGCGCTATTCTCTCCAGCGGTGTATTCCCCGGGAGCGATATTTCACACATGAATACCGATTCGATCGTCTGTACTAGAATATTCGATTGTTGTGCTCTAGACTAGACAAATAATGGATGATAAAGAAAATAGTCGGCTACGATTTGTGACAATACTCCCCCCTAAATAAAAGTGTGAAACACTTAGCGGTAATCGCGAGTTGTACCGACATTGTTTACCTATATACATATATACACATCCTACACAAATTTTACTTTTTGAGCCCCAGGATCTCGGCTATGGTGTGTGGTCTATGACTTAATTAGATCCTACTCAAATAATCTGCACCCACATTTGCCTTATTCAGGTACGTAAGTGGTTGATGATCTGTCTCGAGTACGACCTCTTTACCAAACAAATACTTGTGGAATTTCCCCACTCCCCAGACTACTGCTAAGCACTCTCTTTCTACGACTGAGTAGTTTTGCTCCCTTGGAAGTAGTGTTTTGCTAGCGAACGCAATTGGTAGTTTTGCCCGGTTTTGTTCCTGCAACAAAATGGCCCCTAAAACTACGTCGGATGCGTCTGTTCTCAGTATGAACGGCTTGTCTAGCTCTGAGAGTTTGAGGACGGGATCGTTAGTCAGCGCTCTTTTCAGGCTGTTGGAAGCCTTCTCTTGGGAGTCTCCCCATTAAATCTTTTTCGGTTGACCCTTTTTGTGAGATCTGTTAGTGGGACAGCTATTTCTGCAAAATTGGGGATGAATTTACGGTAGAACCCCGCTAACCGCAAAAATGCCCTCACCCCTTTCTTAGTTTCGGGGACATGCGCTTCATGTACAGCTGTGACCTTATCTGGGTCAGCTTTGAGCTCCTTCCGAATTGGAAAAGGCATTGAGGTGCTTCAAAAGAAGAATATGGTTTTCCGTTCTCTGAGAGTGGGACCTGCCAATACCCCTTACTTAAATCCAGTTTCGAGAAATACTTGTATTTCGCTAATTTCGAGAACATTTCTTCAATTTCAGGCATTGGTTCAGCGTCAAAAATAGTGACTTTGTTAACCTGACGAAAATCTATACAAAAACGGAGTCCTCCGTCTTTTTTCCTGACTAGAATGACTGCTGATGAGTATGGGGATCTAGAAGGTTCGATAACTCCTAACTTCAACATTTCTTCGACCTCCTCTTTTGTACGGGATGGGATAACCGTTTATTCGTAATGGGTCTGAGGTAGACAATTTAATGTCATGAATATCTACATGGGTGCGCCCTGGTCTATAAGTCAGTACGTGCTCATACTCCTTAATCACCCTTTGTACTTCTACTGTTTGGTCCTTGGACAACCCTGGGGCTAAGTCCACCCTGTATATCGATTCCTGTGTCCCCATTGGACACGTCATCTGATCATCGGCACTACATTCCCCTGTACCCGAATTCCTGTCAGTTATGTCTTCAATTACCGCCGTGTTTATGACGGCTAGTATCCCCTTCCCTGGGCTGTGAGGCGTACGCTCTTCATAGCGTTTCAAGATGTTCACATGGAATGTTTTCAGTTTCCCCTTCATGTCGATCCTGTAATCCCAGTCATTTAGTACTTCCACTATAGGGTATGGACCTTTCCATTAGAGTGACAGTTTGTTCCTATCAGTGGGGCGTAGTACTAACACCCGGTCACTCTCCTTATACTTCCGGTCACGCGCTTTCCTGTCATAGTACTTCGCGTACCGCTTACTCGATTCCTTGAGATTTTCTCTCGCGATTTCACAGGTTTCCTCGAGTTTCTGTCTGAGATCCAGTACGTACGGGTATGTAGTTTTCACGTTTTCGTCAAGTTCCTTCTCAGACCACAGATCATTGAGAACACCCATAGGACCTCTGACTGTTCTCCCATAGAGTAGTTCGAAAGGGGAGAATGCTAGGCTCTCCTGTGGAACCTCGCGATACGCGAACAACAACGCGTTAATGTACTTATCCCAATCTTTTGGACGCTCGCTCGCCATGCGTTTAAGCATCTGCTTCAATGTACCGTTGAATCTCTCCACCAACCCGATGCACATAGGATGGTAGGGAGTAGTCGAAAGTTGTCTCAGTGATAATAGCCTACTGACCGCCCGCATTACGTTCGACGTAAATTGAGATCCGCAATCAGTCAATATTTCCTATTCCTAATCGACTGAACATGTCTACGAGTGCCTCAGCTACTCGTTCTGCTTCGATACTTGGTAATGGTACTGCCTCTGGATATCGTGTGGCGTAATCTACTAGCGTTAGAATATACAGATTTTTATTATCCGTTGCTGGATAAATCGGTCCTACGATGTCTACGGCTACGCGTTTGAATGGCGTGTCAATCAGTGGCATGTTGCCCAGCGGTACCTTTATTACATGACCCTTCATTATTGTTCGTTGACAAATGTCGCATGACCTGCAGTATCGTGTCACGTCACCGGACACGCAGGCCAGAAACATTCTGCCAAAACGCGATTTGTTGTTTTCTTTACTCCTATGTGCCCTGACATAAGAGATTCATGTGCCACCTTTAACACGGTCTGTCTAAGTTTTTCCGGAACGACTAATTGATAGTATCTTCTTTTGTTACCTGTCGTCTCAAACTGTCGATACAGTAAATCTTTTCGGTATAGGAATGACGTAACGTTACCGTTCTTAGAATGTTTCACGTTTCCTTTTTTGCGTTAGTATGTAATGACGTTAACGTAACGTCGCTTGTTTGTTGTTCTTTGAACTCACTACGCGAAACGTGCGATACGGCTTCCGGTACCCGCGGTTTCCGGTACGATTCATCGCGTTTCAAAACCTGTGAATGCGTTTCAACTGCTAACGTGGTCGCGCCTTGGAAATAATTTAGTACAGGAAGTTGTGACCCATCAATGTTCCCTATCGTTACATCGTACATAGTTTCTTCCATGCATAACGCTTCCGTCTCTCCTTTGAAAAATGGGGAGTAAATAGTGATTCTCACTACAGGGACTTCACTCAATCGACTCTTGTCTACTAGCATACATGTGACCACTCTCCTGAGAAACTGATCAGGATGTACTAGTTCCTTTCTCACTACTACGCCCGTGCAACCTGTATCACGCATCACAGTCACCACTTTCCCATTTAAAAAACCTTCTGCCACTGGCAATTTCGCACTGGAAAATTTGCATCCGTAACCTTCGGACTCTAGTCAACTTCCTTACCTGCGCATATCATAATGATTTCACCGTCATCTTTGGTCTGGTTGTCCTCTACAATAAAAAGAAATACCCTGATATACAGGTGGGGAAAAGGGGCGCCCTCTGCCTCTTCCACGGTGGTGATAACGCCGTCTGCCCCTGCTCCTGCCTCTACTCCTGCCTATATGTATTGCATCCTCCATTTCTGGTTCGTCGCCGGTGTCTGCAAAGCTTACCTTATTTTGCCCATAGGCACCAGTATCATTTTCCTCAAGGGCTGCAGCTCGATGCATGTGACCTCTTCTTGGGCAGTCTGGAGCTACATGACATTGACCTCCACAATGGTAACATGTAATGGTACGTCTATCATTCTCTCTGTACCTTTCCCTACTACTATCTCTACTTCTCTCGCCACTTCTCTCTCTACCATAGTTACGAGATCTGTCATTCCCTCGATATCTCTCACCTTGACCTCTCACATTCCTCTCATAACCTGTGTTACGATTCTCACTTTTCGCTCTATTGTACCGCCTCTGGCTTCCGCAAAGAAGTCAGCTTGCACTGCCATCTCATGTACTTTGCTAACGACCTTTTCCTTTAGAAAAACGTACAAGTCACGACTGCAAGTGCTTAGTAACTGATCCATGAGCAAAAAATATATCACGCCTTCGTAAGTACGTTCAACTTTGCCTAGTTCCAACCACCTATCAAGATAACTCTTAGCCCTGTTGATATATTGAACAAATGTCTCCCCCGGCTCTGGCTTACCGTTCTTAAATTGCTTCCTAAACCCTTCTACGGTTAAGTCAAACCTTTTGAGCAAGGATGTCTTCAATATGTCATAATGTAGAGCATCTTCCAACGATAAACGGGAGCAAACATCTAGAGCTTTGCCCCTTAATAATGTGCTAAGGTGTAATGACCACTGACCTTTCGGCCAACCTTGCACTTCCGAGTAACGTTCAAACCGTGCCAGATAACTATCCATATTGTCCTTATCTTGATCAAAATATGGTAATTTCGGACCTTGTGGTATCTTATGATCGACTGCTGGACTATAATTATCCGATATTCCAATTTCTGCCTTCGCTATCTCAACTTTCTGCGTTGTCTCTAACTCACACATATTACATTCGTACTCTAATCTAACTTTAGTCATTTGCATTTCTACCTCTTTTGCTAGTGTCTCAGCCTCAAGCCTATCTTTCTCAGCCTGTCTATCTACCTCTTTTGCTAGTCTGTCAGCATCAAGCCTATCTTTCTCAGCCTGTCTTTCTACTAGTCTATTCTCTCTCTCTCTGTCTTGCTCTTCTTTCACCTATCTCATATTGCGTCCCATATCGTGAGGAAATTTGGAATATACGTCACCTTCTCACTCACTAGACTGGTATTTACAATTATGGGAAATTTCCCATACACTAAAAATCATTAGATGGTCAATTGCGCTATATTCATAAAAAGATTAACCACACACCAACAAAATGGACCCTGAGTCTAATGTTATAACCCGGAAAATAGTGAATTTTATGAAATTTCATATACTCGCAAATACTTGTTAACTTTGACTCAAAGTTTTAGATCCAGTATTATTTATTTCGATCGTATGTAATTTCATGCAATCGCTTTGACTGTTTGATTGTATGAAATTTCATACGTTCGCAAATACTTGTTATTTCAGATTTTAAGTTTGGTATCAAATGTGATTTTTTCGATCGTATGTAATTTCATACAATTGTCACTTTGACTGAATTTGATTGTATGAAATTTCATACGTTCGCAAGTACTTGTTATTTAAGACTTAAAGTTTGGAATCCATTATGATTTTTTCGATCTAATGTAATTTTATACAATTGTCACTTTGACTGAATTTGATTTATGAAATTTTATACGTTCGCAAATACTTATTATTTGAGACTTAAAAGTTTGGAATCCGTTATGATTTTTTCGATCGTACACGTATGTCATTTCATACAATCACCAATGGAAAAACTGTCACATTGACTGTGTTTGATTGTATGAAATTTCATACGTTCGCAAATGATTGCTAACTGAAATTCGAAGTTTTAGAATCCAGTATTATTTATTTCGTTCGTATGTAATTTCAGACGATCACAAATGGAAAAACTGTGACTTTGGCTCTTTGATTGTATGAAATTTCATACGTTCGCAAATACTTGTTATTTGAGACTTAAAGTTTGGAATCTATTATGATTTTTTCGATCGTATGTAAATTCATACAATTGTCACTTGGACTGTTTGATTGTATCAAATTTCATACGGTCGCAAATACTTGTTATTTGAGATTTAAAGTTTGGAATCTATTATGATTTTTTCGATCCTATGTAATTTCATACAGTTGTCACTTTGACTGAATATGATTGTATGAAATTTCATACGTTCGCAAGTACTTGTTATTTGAGACTTAAAGTTTGGAATACTTAATGATTTTTTTTATCGTATGTAATTTCATACAATCATCGATGGAAAAACTATTATTTATTTCGATCGTATGTAATTTCATACAATCACCAATAATGGAAAAACTGTCTCATTGACTGTTTTTGATTGTATGAAATTTCATACGTTCGCAAATATTTGTTTTCTGAGACTTAGTAAAAGCTGTATAGTCCAGTATTATTTATTTCGGTCGTATGTAATTTCAAACAATCACCAATGATGGAAAAGCGATCAATGAGTTTGATTGTATGAAATTTCATACGTTCGCAAATATTTGTTTTCTGAGACTTAGTTAAAGTTGTATATAGTCCAGTATTATTTATTTCGATCGTAATTTCAAACAATCACCAATGATGGAAAAGCGATCAATGAGTTTGATTGTATGAAATTTCATATGTTCGCAAATGTTTTGTGTTCATTGTACAAACTGTATTATTTATTAAAAGAATACAAAATTGGCATGACTTGTTGTGTATATATATTCAGATAATGGTACTCATTCAAACCAAAACTATGTACATTGTTGGGTCTGATTTGAAAATATTGTATGATATTTCATACAATTGTAAACAAAATGTACCAATAATGGAATTTGGTTGTATCCAAAACACTGATTTATGCTGTATAAAAGAGAATTTTTTGGAAAATCCCTTTTTATTTGGGACAGCGTTATCCGTATTCCTTCTGTCTGGTTGCTGCAAATACATGTTGGTTTAAGCGCGTTAAGTCCTTTGATATATATATACCAGTTCCTCTTAATTTGTTTTTTCTGTCCTTCATACTCTGGAACTTCTGATTCCTGGACATAAATCTAACTATCACCGGTCGAGGTTTGTTTGTCGTTTTCTTGCCGAGCCTATCCGCTATGTCTATGTCCGTGACTTGAAGGTTAGTGCTAATTTTATCGTTTAAAAACTTCACCCCTTTGTTCGTTGTTTCTTCCATTGTTTCTGGTCTGTCTCGGTTGTCCTCTGGTAAGTTTACGATACGTATATTATTGCACCTGCTGTATTTTTCGAGGTCATTTCCTTTCGTCGTCCGTGAACATTTGCAAACGTCTTCTCCTCGTTAACCATTGGGCCTATGGTCACCAAACTTCATGGTCATGGTCCTTAGGTAGGGGGATTACAAAATTGTTAAAATGATGTCATTACATAATCCAAGATGGCCGCCGTCTAAAAATAGCACAAATTCTTAAAAAATCTTCTTCTCAAGAACCGCTAACCGGATTTCGACAAAACTTGGTAGGAATGATCGATGTACAATGCTCTTTCAAAGTTGTTAAAATGGTAACCCCGGGGTCAAAAATGGGCGTGGCCCATGGGGTCAAATTTGGGTGGAATTTTATTTTTGACCGAATATGGTCATGTTATATACCAAATCGAAGGTATCAACGAGGCGATCACTCAGTTTTTGTCGAAATCGGATGGTTATGTCATCCAAGATGGTCGCCGAAAGGTCAAAAGGTCGTTCTTTTGTTAGAGATTTCAACATTCTTCTTCACACGAACCGCTTGGCCCATGGTAGCCAAACTTAAAAGTTATGGTCCATGGGTGAAGCCTTTTCAGATTTGTTAAAATGGAGGTCATCGCTAATCCAAGATGGCCGCCGTCTAAAAATAGCATAAATTCTTAATAAATCTTCTTCTCCTGAACCGCTAGCCGGATTTCGACGAAACATGGTAGGAATGATCGCTGTACAATGCTCTTTCAAAGATGTTAAAATGGTGACAAATTTGTCAAATTGGGGTCAAATTTTATTTTTGACCGAATATGGTCATGTCTATATCAAATCGAAGGTATCAAAGAGGCAATTGCTCTGGTACATTTTTTTGTCAAAATTGGATCGTCATGTCATCCAAGATGGCCGCCGAAAGGTCAAATGGTCGTTCTTTTATTAGAGATTTTAAAATTCTTCTTCACACGACCAGCTTGGCCCATGGTGGCCAAACTTCACAGTTATGGTCCACGGGTGAAGTCTTTTTCAGATTTGTTGAAACGGAAGTCGTCGCTAATCCAAGATGGCCGCCGTCTAAAAGTAGCACAAATTCTTAAAAAAAATTCTTCTCCTGAACCGCCAGCCGGATTTCGACAAAATTTGGTAAAAATGATCGATGTGCAATGCTCTATCCTAGTTGTTAGAATGGTGACCCCGGAGTCAAAAATGGGCGTGGCCCGTGGGGTCAAATTTGGGTCAAATTTGGGTAAAATTTTATTTTTGACCGAATATGGTCATGTCTATATCAAATCGAAGGTATCAAAGAGGCGATTGCTCTGGTACATTTTTGTCGAAATTGGATGGTCTTGTCATCCAAGATGGCCGCCGAAAGGTCAAAAGGTAATTCTTTTATTAGAGATTTCAAAATTCTTCTTCACGCGAACAGCTTGGCCCATGGTGGCTAAATTTCAAAGTTATGGTCCATGGGTGAAGCCTTTTCAGATTTGTTAAAACAGAGGTCGTCGCTAATCCAAGATGGCCGCCATCTAAAAATAGCACAAATTCTTAAAAAATCTTCTCATGAATCGCCAGCCGGATTTCGACGAAACATGGTAGGAATGATCGATGTAGAATGTTCTTTCAAAGGTGTTAAAATGGTGACCCCGGTGTCAAAAATGGGCGTAGCCGGTGGGGTCAAATTTTATTTTTGACTGAATATGCTCATGTCATATATCAAATTCAAGGTATCAATGATGCGATTGCTCTGGTGCAATATTTGTCGGAATCGGATGATTATGTCATCCATGATGGACGCCAAAAGGTCCATTTATTCGAGATTTTTAACGTCTTTTTCTCGGGAACCACGTGGCCGATGCTGACCAAACTTCATAGTAAGTTAAGATCCTTGGGTGAAGCATTTTTCAGATTTGGTAAAATGAGAGTCATCCCTTTATCCAAGATGACCGCCATCTAAAAATAGCACATTTTTTTTTAAAACACATATTAACTCAATGTCACATTCTCCTCTGATGTTCATGGAGTCAGGTGAGCGAATTAGGGCCATCATGGCCCTCTTGTTGTATCTGCTGTTCGTTACACTTTTTTTCTGTCTTCCGTCTAAGTTGGTTTATTGTTTCGTCTTTGTGCTCCAATTCTTTATCTAGGGTTTTTATATGGGTTTTGCACTCATCTAAGTTGGTATTAATGGTGTGAGCTTCACTTTCAATTATGTCTATTCTGTGTGCTACAGACTCATACACTTTCTTCTGTATGTTCTCCACGATATCTTCCATTTCCTTTTGAATGGTGCTTTTGACAATGTCGATTATTTCATCTTTCTTTACTATGCAATCAAGTTTGTCCATTATGCTATCTAACCGTGATTTGATGTCCTTGTCTGAATATTCATCTGTTTCCCGTCTTGCTGTAGCCCCCTCTGTAGCATCATCTGTGTCCATTTTCTTTTTTCCAGCTATAACCTTCAGTTTTTCCTTAGTTTTTGTTTGGGTTGGACTGTATTTATCTAGTATGTCTTTGTCAATATGTTTTATGCTGACTTCTTCACTAGAGGTTGAGCTTCGCTTACGTTTCGGCTTTCCATTCATGTTTTTATCTGCATTCCGCCGTTTATCCCTTTACTCCACCCATTTCACAATATCAGTTCCATACTTATTTTTGAACAGTACACTTTCAAAATATTTTGGCGTGACGTCAGTAGCCTCCATACTTTCAAAACAGTGGGTGGGGTACATACAAAAAAAGTAATTTATATTTAATCTGAATCTGAATGTCAAACTTGTGCTCAATCCCATATAAATATAAATATCAATCACTTACAGATTATATCCAATTTCCACAGCATTTTAATACACTGTAATAATCCAAAATATTGAATTGATACACACCGAGAAAATTTCACTGTTTGCAGTATTATGTTTTGTTTCTATGTTTTGTCCGGTAAAAGTTACGGTCCACTCTAGTATCAACTGACTATGTCCTGCCATTCAAATCCCAGACCCACATGTCTAGAACCTACAACAATTCCCATGTTTACCCCAACCTGTCGGTACTGGCATAAATACCATAGACCAACTGAAAAGAATATAAATTCGCTTGTTTTTGTTTGTAAAAACTAGGGATGGCAACGAATATTCGAATATTCGTTTATTGACCGAATATTCGAATATCAGTTTTGTATTCGAATGGAAAACTTATTTCAAGGTATTGTTTGGTTTACTTATTTATCACCGACGCACATACAGCAATTGATGCCGGCACGTGTCAAAGTTTGTATTGTCCGTTATCGACAATTAATACGGTATCGCGTCAAAGTTTGCTTGTCCCTAATATCGACAATTAATAACACGGTATTGTTTTGACAGCCTGAAGGCTTGCAGGTGTTTAATCCGTACCTTAATAAAGTTTAATTGCATTACATAGCGTAATTGTTGATCCTTGGTAAAGAACTCCCACTGCTTTGTCGGTACACACGGTGTTTCGTGGTGATAAAATGTAATCCTGATGTGCGTCTGAAATTTCCTTAGAAATCTGTAATTCCTGATCAGACTGCGCGGAGGCGCATGCTGATCTGGAGCTCCACTTTTCCCAAACTCAATACACCCATTATTCTCGTGTCGGTATACACATTTCATCATTCCGCTGTGTGATGCGTGACGTCATTTGAGATTTCCAATACACACAAGACACAACCACAGGGTGAAGTAACGGACCGAGGTCTATAAATACATTAAATATGCCTAAAAGCATAAATAAATGAAGAAAAAAATATTATTTTTTTTACCCCTTCCATCTAACCATTATAGAAAGGGTCTAACTTTTTAATAGGCGCACGGGCTCGAGACAACGGACTTTCACGAAACGTCAACCGAGTTATATTTTTTTTTCTTCATTTATTTATGCTTTTAGGCATATTTAATGTATTTATAGACCTCGGTCCGTTACTTCACCCTGTGGACACAACGGAAGTTTGACACAGCGTATTATTGACACATATTTTAATCGGGCATTATACGTGTACACGTGTACAAAGCGTTTTCGTGTTTTAAAGTATCATGTTGTTTGTTGGATTATTAAATTATAAAAGAACAGATTCATTGTTAACATGTATCCCCAGGACATTAATTTCCACTCGCTTGAAAAAGTAGTTAATTGATTATTATTTGAAGCACGTGGGAACTCAATTCATCCGAGACGTGTTACCGGTGTCAATTTCGTAATAGTGAGGATATTTAGAGGTTGGGATGTTCCGAATATTCGAATATATATTCGAATAGCCAATCGAATATTCGAATACCATTTTTACCATTCGTTGCCATCCCTAGTAAAAACAAAACAACTGCGTTAAAACAGTATTTCTTTGGTGCATAAAGACACTTTGGCAATATTGTGGTAACAAAACAAAACAAAACAACAACAACAAAACAAACAGTAGATGTCAACATTTCTATGAGAGCGGTAAAAATACTGATATCATATTAATTTTAAATACTGATATCATAGTAATTTTGAGTATTCCGGTTGTGTCATGTCGCGAACCAGCACGTGACCGCAAGACATTGAGTGCATAAGTAGTATAGAGAGAGTCACTTCGTTACCGTTTTGCATCCTGGACATTATAAGCAGAAAGGATAAGACTAACGGTATATAAATATTTGAAAAGATATGAATATAATAAAATAGATCCCAACGGGTTGTGCGAAAATTTAAATATTTTCTATTAAAGATAAAAAATATTTAAATTATATATACTAAATATATAAAATGTTAGCTGAAAAGAGAAAAAATGTCAACATTACAAAAACCCCTGCAATACCCCACCCCACACTGATTATTGTGGAGATGGTCAGAGGTGAAAATAAAATCACACAGCTCAGAAAGGAGTTGACTGAAATGGGGATAGTATTTTCACTCCGATTAAGAGAAAGGGGACTTACCAGACTAATTAATGAAGAAAAAAATAGCGAATATATGAAACGTTTTACGAGGGCATACAAACGGGGAGCTTTTAACGGGATAGAAAACAAATCTGAAGAAGATGTAAACAAATTAATTCAACGACTTGATGATGAGGCTAAAATGAGTATAAAAAGTAGAAATATTACTACAAAAAAGTAGAAAAGAGAGCACCTAAAACCGAATTACTTAAAAAAATAATACTCGAAGGAGAGAATATTTTAGAAGACTACAAACACCACGAAAAAAAAGATAGAAAAAGGTCGCAGAACCGCCACAATATCGCTGGGTAGACGACTTCAAAAAAATAATACAGAAGGGTGGATAAAAGAGTTAGAACCTCTGCTGCACGGGAGTTTTTATCTCCGATACTCATTTTATTACACATTGCAACACTAGAGGAAAACTGATTCAAAGGGAAACCCGAGAAAGCTAAATTTTTTCACAAGCTTTGAAGGAAGTCCCTGGTTTAGACGATATGATGAGGTTAAAAAATGGTTATTCGTGCAAGAAGAAGAACGATTAAAGTGTAGATAAAATAAAGCGTCCGAATACAAAGTGGACCTTTGTTAGATGGGGTAGTACATCTATAAAAATAATATATTCCAAAAAAATAAAAGATGTTGAAATGACAACGAAAAATGTAGCAGGAGGAAAACTGCCGGAATGGTTGCGCTACAAGAAGGGTATAAAACCGTTAGATACATTTGGCGACGAACTCTGTTTATTCAGGTGTTTAGCCCTACACTCTAACGATAAATTACGCGTAGATAGATCCATGAAAAGCACAATGAATCACAAAGTTAAATATTTTAAATATTGTGGAAAAAATAAACCAGAGGGTGCAATACCATTCGAAGATTTGAAAAAAGTAGAAAAGTGTTTTAAAATAGGAATAGACGCGTACGAACCGACAGAAGATGGAACATGGTTTTTAAGAAACGTAGCAGCGCACTATGAAGAAATAGGAACAAAAAAAGATGACAATAGGGTATACAATGATCACGCATTTCTTATTACAGATATGGATAAAGCCTGCCAAAATTTACTGTTGTACAGAATGTGATCAAAGATTTACAAAAGCCTGTAACCATTCTACGACATACAAACACCTGTAGTAAAGGAATAACGAAAATTATTTGCGAAGGAAAAAAAATAGATAGACCGATGTCCGCCTTTGAAAAGCATTTTACCCAAAACCAAAATGTAGTAGAAAATCAATCCAATGGATAAATTCTTTTACTGGTCCACACATTCATACTGCCGTTTGTGGACATGGAGGGGAACGAGTAGTTGGAAAAATCCCGGTTGATGGATTTTGCGGAGAAACAAATACAATATACCAGTTTCACGGATGTTATTGGCACGGTTGTCCTAAACACTGTAGAGATAAAGAGAGGGTTGAAAAAGAATACGAAAAAAACTTTAAAAGCCGACGAAAAACTCAGAAAACGGTTTAATTTAATGTTATTTGGGAACAGATTATAAAGCACCAGAAGTCAAGGAGTTTCCCCAAGCCGCCTACTGTTATTTATCCATATCAGATAGTATTCGATTTTGAGTCATATTTAGATAAAACCGGAGAAACCAATCCACATATAGATTTAGAGATTTTAAACACCCACGTTCCAATCAGTGTGAGTATTGGTGATCACTTTCTAACAGAATAACACATATGTGTAAAAAGATCCATCCAAATTGGTTAATTTGTTTTATGAAGATTTAGAAAAAAGAGCGGAAGAAATTGGTGAAAAAGTTGGTGAAAACCCTATATATGGATATCGTCAGATTTTGAAAATCTTTCATACAAACAACAAAAAGAGGTTACAAGATGGATCACCCAAGTTCCAGTTCTCGGATTCAACTCAAGCAAATACGATCTAAATTTAATAAAAAATCAATTGGTTGAAATATTAGCAGATAAAACAAAGAAAGTTTTAGTGGGTAAAAAATCAAATCAAACATTATTTATATTCATGCCCAAGCTTCGCTTTCTAGATGTAAAATTATATCTTTCCCCAGGTGTTGATTACGCTAGATGGGTTAGCGCATATGGATGTAAAGACGAAAAATCTTTCTTTCCATACGAATGGTTCGACACACCAGATAAATTATCGTACGAGGGTTTACCTGAATTTAAATTCTGGACGAATAAACTTGCACCAACAAAAACCATCACTGAGAAGGAGCTAGAAGATTGCAACACCATATACAAAAAACGCGGAATGAAAACTTTTCAAGATTGGTTAAAATATTATATCGACTTGGACGTAGGACCGTTTCTAGAAGCGGCAAGAAAAATGTCTCAATTTTACGAAACAAAAGGTATAGACGATGTTTAAAGATGCCGTTACACTTCCCGGTGTAGCTTTTCAATACATTCTTCGAGGAACTATAAAAAACTACGTATCACCTTATACGAATAACATAACGGACGCGATCTGTCCACCGCTGTATGCACCCAATGAAGAAATATACGAAATAATGAAACAAGCGCTCGTTGGTGGACCATCAATTGTATTTTCAAGATTAATGGCAGGAGGTATTTCTAGAATTAGATCAACCCCACGACTGGAAATGGAAAAAAATGTGACTCTATATTAGGATTTGACGCAAACGCTTTGTATTTATCCACACTTGCAAAAACAATGCCATGTGGAGAGGGAAGGGTTATAAAATCAGAACACCCATTTTCGAACAAAAGAATTACAAATTTTACAAGACGGATTTTAACGGATAAGTGGTTTGGGTTTGCCGAAGTGGATATAATAGTTCCCCACACGTTAAAAGAAAAGTTTTCTGAAATGTCACCATTATTCATAAATAGGATTGTTGAGGAAAATGAAGTTCCCCAACATATGTTAGATTATTTGAAAGAAACAGGTCGCTGTAGAGGAGATGGAAAGAAACTGGTTGGTGCAATGTCTGCTAAAAAAGTTTTATTATTTTACCCCACTTTTAAAATGGTATTTAAATCATGGATTGAAAATAATTGCCATTCACACAATAATAAACTACCTTCCCGGAAAACCATTTGAGTGGTTTGCAAAAGAAGTTACAGCCGCAAGAAGAACTGGCGATGTTGACAGCTCCAAATCCGCAATTGCAGATATTATGAAATTATTAGGAAATTCTTGCTGTGGAAAAAATGATAGAATCACCAGAAACACATCTAAACACAACATATACAAAAGACGAAAATGTGTGGATGCTGCACTACGATCTGCGTATTTTAACGATTTAGAAGAAATTGGAGATGCGTACGAAATATCCTCCAGGCGTACAACCTCCCTGATGAATCGTCCATTTCACTGTGGAATTGCTGTATATCAATATGCAAAATTAAGAATGTTACAATTTTTTAATTTTATTATGACTTTTTAGATAAATACATTGATCGAGCGGATTTTGAACTGATTCAAATGGATACAGATAGTTTATATATGGGTGTCAGTGGTTCTCTGGATAATATAATAATACGGAAATGCTCGAAGATTTTAACGAACACATAAAAAAAGAATGGTTAGCATGGGATAAATGGAGCAATAGAGAGCCTGGACTTTTCAAACTAGAATATCAAGGTGATCGCGCTATAGCCCTATCCAGTAAGCTGATATTGTTCAGAAAAAAGATAGCGAAGAAGTCAAACATTCTGCAAAAGGACTTTCTGCAAGACAAAATAAACTTACATGGGACAGATTCTACGCCGCACTGAATCACGACGGAATAGATAGAGGTATGAATAGAGGATTCAGAATGAAAAAACGGACATGAAAACCTACACTCAGAAAAATATTAGGACTTTCTGCATATTACGATAAACGAAGAGTTTTACTGGATGGGATACATACAGAACCTCTATAAATAATAAATTAAAATAAATTAAAATATTCTATATGTTTCTTCCTCAACAATTGTTGCCTCTTCCTCCCTAAGTTTATCTCTTAGTTTATTAACTCGGATTTTGTTGTTCTGGTGTGAGATTTTTTAAATCCAACTTAAAAACAGCTTCAATTTCCTCACAAAGATCATAATATTGATTTGCATTATTCTTTTGTTCTTGCAAACGCTTTACATCGCACGGTAATTTTTCCATTATTTTATTTTATATAACTTATTTTCAACATAGGGAAAAAAAAGAAAATATTAATTATATATTACATTATTAACAAGTTACAGGTATTAATACCTTCTTTCTAGGTCTTCCAACAGGATTTACATCAGGGTTTTTTAGAATATTATTTCCCTCTTTTTTCAAACTTTCAACTCTATCTATAAAATGTTTCATATTTGTTACTGAATTCCATATTTCCGTGTCTTTTTACACAAATGTGATACTTTTTTCTAGTTTGTTGTGCAGTAACAACATATCGCGCTAGAATAATATTAACCAAATCATCATCAGTAAGTTTAGTCTTTGTCATATAAATAAAATATTATATTATATACACGTGTAGTTATTGTTTAACAGAAAACATAAAAATACATTTAGTTAAAACATGATAGTTAACAACAGCAAGGTTTTTACAACCATATGAAAAAGTGGTCCAGAACCGCCATGCTATTGGTAGTTGAAACAAGTACAGATTTGTACACCAATATGAAAAGTGAGCCAGAACCGTCATGCTACTAATTTAAAATATTATATATTCTTTAGTGTTATTATTATTTTTAATTTCTTTTAAATCTTTTTAAACTCATTAAATACTCTTTTATGCTTTTTAGATGATTTATTACTTTTTATAATTTTATCTCCACCCCTATACAGTTGTTTCTTATTTGTTACCCACGAAATCGTTTCCAACTCAGCGTTTTCCCACAACTTATTAAGACGTGCACTACCTATTTTATACTTCTTTTTGATATGATCCGCAGATACCCTTCCACGAGATAAAACAATTTCCTCTATACTTTTATTAGATAAATATGACTTTGGCATAATTTTATTTATTATAAGTAATTTATATAAATTATAAATATGCTCAAAATGCTTAAAATAATTAATTTATTTAAATTATTAATTTAGAAAAAATCAATATCACCCCAACCTAAATCAATACGTTCTTGAGCGTACGCTTCATCAAATCCAGCATCTAGATATTGTTGAACCACCTCATTATAATTTCCTTGAATTACCAAACCATGCTCTTCTTCTTCTTCTTCTTCTTCTAACTTCTTTATTGGAATATCTTTATCCTTAATAATGATTTTATTAACTTGTTTTTTCTTAATTTTATTAACTTGTTCTGAATTTATCTTTTTACTATTTGAACACACCTTTGACATAGTTATAATAGATATATAATGATATATAATAGATATTCAAAACGAAAAATAGTTGATTAAAAATTAGAATGGACAAAGTACTTTTATGGGAAATGGAGTTTTTTTAAAAGGATTTGTTGGAGAATATTTTCCTTATTTTAAAATGAAAGAATTATTTAAAATAGAGTACATGAAATATCAGCGCAACCTATTACGTACTGATAAAAGAATTGCATTTTTAATATTCTATAGAAAATTATCTAGGTGTTTTAAGAAACAACTTAGAGAAATTAGGGGTTTAAACAGAATTAATAAAGAATTAGTTGAAGATAATGCAGAAATTTTATAAAACTATTTCAAATAAAAGATTCATTTACTGATATGGATTTCTATCAACAAACGGAAGAAATAGGTGAGTTATTTGACCCAATTCCAAGTATTGGTTATCGGTAATTATTGAGCAATGCTGAGTAATTACTGAGTAATTATTGATTAATTGTTGATCAATGTTGAGTAATTATTGAACAATACTGAGTACTTGTTGATCAATTGTTGATTAATTGTTGAGCAATGCTGAGTAGTTATTGAGCAATTGCTGAGTAATGCTGAGTAATTGTTGAGCAATTGCTGAGCAATTATTGAGCATTATTTACTAGTTGTCAGCAATGAGCATTATTTGCTCGTTCGTTGTTTAAAATGCCCAAAATACTCGAACTTTCCATAATTCCCAGAAGTATAAATAAAAAAATTAAAACCAATATTGTGAACAAATAAATCCCAAATTTAAAAAAATCCCTGTTTGTACAAGGTATATATAATTCCAAACTATAATGTACATATAGAGTACATTATTTGTATGGGGATTTTTTTAAATTTGGGATTTATTTGTTCACAATATTGGTTTTAATTTTTTTATTTATACTTCTGGGAATTATGGAAAGTTCGAGTATTTTGGGCATTTTAAACAACGAACGAGCAAATAATGCTCATTGCTGGACAACTAGTAAATAATGCTCAATAATTGCTCAGCAATTGCTCAACAATTACTCAGCATTACTCAGCAATTGCTCAATAACTACTCAGCATTGCTCAACAATTAATCAACAATTGATCAACAAGTACTCAGTATTGTTCAATAATTACTCAACATTGATCAACAATTAATCAATAATTACTCAGTAATTACTCAGCATTGCTCAATAATTACCGATAACCAATACTTGGAATTGGGTCAAATAACTCACCTATTTCTTCCGTTTGTTGATAGAAATCCATATCAGTAAATGAATCTTTTATTTGAAATAGTTTTATAAAATTTGCTGCATTATCTTCAACTAATTCTTTATTAATTCTGTTTAAACCCCTAATTTCTCTAAGTTGTTTCTTAAAACACCTAGATAAATTTTCTATAGAATATTAAAAATGCAATTCTTTTATCAGTACGTAATAGGTTGCGCTGATATTTCATGTACTCTATTTTAAATAATTCTTTCATTTTAAAATAAGGAAAATATTCTCCAACAAATCCTTTTAAAAAAAACTCCATTTCCCATAAAAGTACTTTGTCCATTCTAATTTTTAATCAACTATTTTTCGTTTTGAATATCTATTTATATATCTATATTATATCTATTATAACTATGTCAAAGGTGTGTTCAAATAGTAAAAAGATAAATTCAGAACAAGTTAATAAAATTAAGAAAAAACAAGTTAATAAAATCATTATTAAGGATAAAGATATTCCAATAAAGAAGTTAGAAGAAGAAGAAGAAGAAGAAGAGCATGGTTTTGGTAATTCAAGGAAATTATAATGAGGTGGTTCAACAATATCTAGATGCTGGATTTGATGAAGCGTACGCTCAAGAAACGTATTGATTTAGGTTGGGGTGATATTGATTTTTTCTAATTAATAATTTAAATAAATTAATTATTTTAAGCATTTTGAGCATATTTATAATTTATATAAATTACTTATAATAAATAAAATTATGCCAAAGTCATATTTATCTAATAAAAGTATAGAGGAAATTGTTTTATCTCGTGGAAGGGTATATGCGGATCATATCAAAAGAAGTATAAATAGGTAGTGCACGTCTTAATAAGTTGTGGGAAAACGCTGAGTTGGAAACGATTTCGTGGGTAACAAATAAGAAACAACTGTATAGGGGTGGAGATAAAATTATAAAAAGTAATAAATCATCTAAAAAGCATAAAAGAGTATTTAATGAGTTAAAAGATTTAAAAGAAATTAAAAATAATAATAACACTAAAGAATATATAATATTTTAAATTAGTAGCATGACGGTTCTGGCTCACTTTTCATATTGGTGTACAAATCTGTACTTGTTTCAACTACCAATAGCATGGCGGTTCTGGACCACTTTTTCATATAGGTTGTAAAAACCTTGCTGTTGTTAACTATCATGTTTTAACTAAATGTATTATGTTTTCTGTTAAACAATAACTACACGTGTATATATAATTATAATTTTATTTAAAATTATGACAAAGACTAAACTTACTGATGATGATTTGGTTAATATTATTCTAGCGCGATATGTTGTTACTGCACAACAAACTAGAAAAAAGTATCACATTTGTGTAAAAAGACAAAAGGAAATATGGAATTCGGTAACAAATATGAAACATTTTATAGATAGAGTTGAAAGTTTGAAAAAAGAGGGAAATAATATTCTAAAAAACCCTGATGTAAATCCTGTTGGAAGACCTAGAAAGAAGGTATTAATACCTGTAACTTGTTAATTTATAATTTTGTAAAAATTAATTATAAATTTTCTTTTTTTTATGTTGAAAAATAAGTTATATAAATTAAAATAATGGAAAAATTACCGTGCGATGTAAAGCGTTTGCAAGAACAAAAGAATAATGCAAATCAATATTATGATCTTTGTGAGGAAATTGAAGCTGTTTTTAAGTTGGATTTAAAAAATCTCACACCAGAACAACAAATCCGAGTTAATAAACTAAGAGATAAACTTAGGGAGGAAGAGGCAACAATTGTTGAGGAAGAAACATAGAAGATTTTAATTTAATTTTATTTTAAATTTATTTATAGAGGTTCTGTATGTATCCCATCCAGTTAAAACTCTTCGTTTATCGTAATATGCAGAAAGTCCTAATTTTTTCTGAGTGTAGGTTTTTCATGGTTCCGTTTTTCATTCTGAATCCTCTATTCATACCTCTATCTATTCCGTCGTGATTCAGTGCGGCGTAGAATCTGTCCCATGTAAGTTTATTTTGTCTTGCAGAAAGTCCTTTTGCAGAATGTTTGACTTCTTCGCTATCTTTTTTCTGAACAATATAGCACTTACTGGATAGGGCTCATAGCGCGATCACCTTGATATTCTAGTTTGAAAAGTCCAGGCTCTCTATTGCTCCATTTATCCCATGCTAACCATTCTTTTTTTATGTTCGTTAAAATCTTCGAGCATTTCGGTATTATTATATATCCAGAGAACCACTGACACCCATATATAAACTATCTGTATCCATTTGAATCAGTTCAAAATCCGCTCGATCAATGTATTTATCTAAAAAGTCATATTAAAATAAAATTGTAACATTCTTAATTTTGCATATTGATATACAGCAATTCCACAGTGAAATGGACGATTCATCAGGGAGGTTGTACGCCTGGAGGATATTTTCGTAGCATCTCCAATTTCTTCTAAATCGTTAAAATACGCAGATCGTAGTGCAGCATCCACACATTTTTCGTCATTTTGTATATGTTGTGTTTAGATGTGTTTCTGGTGATTCTATCATTTTTCCACAGCAAGAATTTCCTAATAATTTCATAATATCTGCAATTGCGGATTTGGAGCTGTCAACATCGCCAGTTCTTCTTGCGGCTGTAACTTCTTTTGCAAACCACTCAAATGGTTTTCCGGGAAGGTAGTTTATTATTGTGTGAATGGCAATTATTTTCAATCCATGATTTAAATACCATTTTAAAAGTGGGGTAAATAATAAAACTTTTTTAGCAGACATTTGCACCAACCAGTTTCTTTCCACTCCTCTACAGCGACCTGTTTCTTTCAAATAATCTAACATATGTTGGGGAACTTCATTTTCCTCACAATCCTATTTATGAATAATGGTGACTTTCAGAAAACTTTTCTTTTAACGTGTGGGGAACTATTATATCCACTTCGGCAAACCCAAACCACTTATCCGTTAAAACCTGTCTTGTAAAATTTGTAATTCTTTTGTTCGAAAATGGGTGTTCTGATTTTATAACCTTCCCTCTCCACATGGCATTGTTTTTGCAAGTGTGGATTAAATACAAAGCGTTTGCGTCAAATCCTATATAGAGTCACATTTTTTTCCATTTCCGTCTGGGGTTGATCTAATTCTAGAAATACCTCCTGCCATTAATCTTGAAAATACAATTGATGGTCCACCAACGAGCGCTTGTTTCATTATTTCGTATATTTCTTCATTGGGTGCATACAGCGGTGGACAGATCGCGTCCGTTATGTTATTCGTATAAGGTGATACGTAGTTTTTTATAGTTCCTCGAAGAATGTATTGAAAAGCTACACCGGGAAGTGTAACGGCATCTTTAAACATGTCTATACCTTTTGTTTCGTAAAATTGAGACATTTTTCTTGCCGCTTCTGTAGTTAAACGGTCCTACGTCCAAGTCGTTATTAATATTTTAATCCAATCGTGAAAAGTTTTCATTCCGCGTTTTTTGTATATGGTGTTGCAATCTTCTAGCTCCTTCTCAGTGATGGTTTTTGTTGGTGCTAAGTTTATTCGTCCAGAATTTAAATTTCAGGTAAACCCTCGTACGATAATTTATCTGGTGTGTCGAACCATTCGTATGGAAAGAAAGATTTTTCGTCTTTACATCCATATGCGCTAACCCATCTAGCGTAATCAACACCTGGGGAAAGATATAATTTTAACATCTAGAAAGCGAAGCTTGGGCATGAATATAAATAATGTTTGATTTGATTTTTTACCCACTAAAACTTTCTATTTGTTTTATCTGCTAATATTTCAACCAATTGATTTTTTATTAAATTTAGATCGTATTTGCTTGAGTTGAATCCGAGAACTGGAACTTGGGTGATCCATCTTGTAACCTCTTTTTGTTGTTTGTATGAAAGATTTTCAAATCTGACGGATATCCATATATTGGGTTTTCACCAACTTTTTCACCAATTTCTTCCGCTCTTTTTTCTAAATCTTCATAACAAATTAACCAATTTGGATGGATCTTTTTCACATATGTGTGTTATTCTGTTAGAAAGTGTATCACCAATACTCACTGATTGGAACGTGGGTGTTTAAAATCTCTAAATCTATATGTGGATTGGTTTCTCCGGTTTTATCTAAATATGACTCAAATCGAATACTATCTGATATGGATAAATTAACAGTAGGCGGCTTGGGAAACTCCTTGACTTCTGGTGTTTATAATCGTGTTCCCAAATAAACATTTAAATTAAACCGTTTTCTGAGTTTTTCGTCGGCTTTTAAAGTTTTTTCGTATTCTTTTTCAACCTCCCTCTTTATCTCTACAGTGTTTAGGACAACCGTGCCAATAACATCCGTGAAACTGGTATATTGTATTTGTTTCTCCGCAAAATCCATCAACCGGGATTTTTCAACTACTCGTTCCCCTCCATGTCCACAAACGGCAGTATTGAATGTGTGGACCAGTAAAATAAAAGAATTTATCCATTGGATTGATTTTCTACTACATTTTGGTTTTGGGTAAAATGCTTTTTCAAAGGCGGACATCGGTCTATCTATTTTTTTTCCTTCGCAAATAATTTTCGTTATTCCTTTACTACAGGTGTTTGTATGTCGTAGAAGGTTACAGGCTTTTGTAAATCTTTGATCACATTCTGTACAACAGTAATTTGGCAGGCTTTATCCATATCTAATAAGAAATGCGTGATCATTGTATACCCCTATTGTCATCTTTTTTGTTCCTATTTCTTCATAGTGCGCTGCTACGTTTCTTAAAAACCATGTTCCATCTTCTGTCGGTTCGTACGCGTCTATTTCCTATTTTAAAACACATTTTCTACTTTTTTCAAATCTTCGAATGGTATTGCACCCTCTGGTTTATTTTTTTCCACAATATTTAAAATATTTAACTTTGTGATTCATTGTGCTTTTCATGGATCTATCTACGCGTAATTTATCGTTAGAGTGTAGGGATAAACACCTGAATAAACAGAGTTCGTCGCCAAATGTATCTAACGGTTTTATACCCTTCTTGTAGCGCAAACCATTCCGGCAGTTTTCTCCTGCTACATTTTTCGTTGTCATTTCAACATCTTTTATTTTTTTGGAATATATATTTTTATAGATGTACTACCCCATCTAACAAAGGTCCACTTTGTATTCGGACGCTTTATTTTTATCTACATTTAATCGTTCTTCTTCTTGCACGAATAACCATTTTTTAACCTCATCATATCGTCTAAACCAGGGACTTCCTTCAAAGCTTGTGAAAAAATTTAGCTTTCTCGGGTTTCCCTTTGAATCATTTTCCTCTATGTGTTGCAATGTGTAATAAAATGAGTATCGGAGATAAAAACTCCCGTGCAGCAGAGGTTCTAACTCTTTTATCCACCCTTCTGTATTATTTTTTTGAAGTCGTCTACCCAGCGATATTGTGGCGGTTCTGCGACCTTTTTCTATCTTTTTTTCGTGGTGTTTGTAGTCTTCTAAAATATTCTCTCCTTCGAGTATTATTTTTTTAAGTAATTCGGTTTTAGGTGCTCTCTTTTCTACTTTTTTTTGTAGTAATATTTCTACTTTTTATACTCATTTTAGCCTCTATCATCAAGTCGTTGAATTAATTTGTTTACATTCTTCTTCAGATTTGTTTTCTATCCCGTTAAAAGCTCCCCGTTTGTATGCCCTCGTAAAAACGTTTCATATATTCGCTATTTTTTTCTTCATTAATTAGTCTGGTAAGTCTCCCTTTCTCTTAATCGGAGTGAAAATACTATCCCCATTTCAGTCAACTCCTTTCTGAGCTGTGTGATTTTATTTTCACCCTGACCATCTCCACAAATCAGTGTGTGGGGTATTGCAGGGGTTTTTGTAACTGTTGACATTTTTCTCTTTTCAGCTAACATTTTATATATTAGTATATATAATTTAAATATTTTTTATCTTTAATAGAAAATATTTAAATTTTCGCACAACCCGTTGGGATCTATTTTATTATATTCATATCTTTTCAAATATTTATATACCGTTAGTCTTATCCTTTCTGCTTATAATGTCCAGGATGCAAAACGGTAACGAAGTGACTCTCTCTATACTACTGCATATCTACGGAACACTCAATGACAGCGGGGTATTGTATTTGTATCAAACTTATATAACAAAATCTACAAAATACATTACGCAAACACGTCTTATTTGGAATTAATAAATCACTGAACTACTTTCGGCAAGGGAGATAATCAATATCACGCGAACTATTTTCATACGAGCCAAGCGGATTGTTCTGTTTATGATTAGGATATATAGTTTTAAGCTATCTCCTGTGATATATAATGATATATTACTTTGTTATGTTATGGGTACTAATACATGTTGTTTCAATAGCGTATCTCTGTAACGGTATTGTTGTAGATGGAGTTGCAAATAATTTAATAATTATTACGTTCAAATGGTGGCGTAATACTGATAGCACTTCTGTATAACTGTGATTGTCATAAATGGCGCAACAGTCGTGAGGTTAAGGTCGCCGACTTCAATGATTTAATTACCGATTCCCGAAAGGGTCGGGGGTTCAAACCTCGACGTGGTATACCACAAAAATTTCTCCATATATATATTATTTTTGTGATTTTAATATTTTTTAATATTTTCACAATTTACGATTTTAATAAAAATACCTATAAATTGATAGAAACTTACCAACAATTAAAGTCTGTCTTTAAGTATATACACGACATTTGTTCGAGTTTTAAGTTTAAGTAATATATACACAGACAGTTTGTTACTGGTTTTAAGTTTAAGTAATATATTTCACGAGTTTGTTACTGTCTGAGGTACTGTCTACTGTCTACCATATAATGTTTTACTGTCCCAAAATCTTTTTTTTTTGGCTGTCACAATTAATTAATTTTCGGACAGCAAACATTTTTTATGAATTTGAAATAATTATTGTCCTCCATCTGCTCACAACACTGTTCGAACTGCGCCTGTGGCTACCACGACCAGAATTCACTGGCCGCAAACACAGTAGCCATCGGCGTCTATTTATTAAATTATTATTTTGTATTTTATTTGAATTCCGCGTGAACGCTGCATTTTGTGTCAACACCATTTACAGAAAATATTGGTGATTTTCTAAACGAATATCGGAGAAATGCGGCTATATATTTTGTCAATTTTCAACACCATTTACGGAAAAAAAATTACTGATTTTTTAAAACAATATCGGCACAACTAAATACGGTGATAGAATTTTTGTCAACTTTTCAACACCATTTACGGAAAATATTACTGATTTTCTAAAAACAATATCGGCGAAGGTGTACTGAACTACTCTTTATTTTAAATAACCAGCCGTCTAATAGATCTGTGTATAATCGAGAGTATATCGTTAATTGTCATGTTGTCTCCGACAGTGAGGTGTTGCGGCACACATCAAAACGACACGTCAATTTCAAAACATTGCCTAAGGGTCACAGCTGTGTGGTGTCATCAGATCAACACCTCGTCACACACAATACGCATTATCGATTTTTTTCCCACACAAAGCGACGTGTATTTACAACTAGATCTGTGTAATGTGTCGGGTGTAGCCAAAGACCATACATAAATTCGTAATTAGTCACAGATGTAGCCTTAAAATATAATCGATTTCCTTAAATTACGTCCGCATGTTGACAGATATTTCAGAGCAGACGTCATCGTAATTTGCCGTTATTTATTTCCAAAATTAACCATATATTCTGTAAATGGCGTTGAAAGTTGACAATAAATTAAGACCAGATCAGTACGTTAAATCGCTATCGACGACAACTGACGATCCGATGAGAGAGTAATACCGTTTAAGCGTATCCAATGTTAAATATACATCGTTATTTTTTTATGACTTTCGTAGTTTTTACCGAGAAATTCAAACCGTTTCCAATTATTGGGGAACATAATATCATGATTAGCACATCGTTTCACTAAGCAGGGGCTACTCAGGAAATGGGATCACAAGGTCTATTGTTTACACTGGATTAATGGCGGGGCCTCCATGAGGTCTCAGGTAAATCTTATTTTTCAATAATACGACTGTGGTTTTTCTTCCTTTTAGTGATAACCATGTTCCAGCCGTTAACACTTATTAGCAACATTATTTAATATGTTAGTTAGTCTGAAACATTCTGCAGAGAAATCTGAATTGGACGGAATCGAGCGTTGTTTAAACTTAGTCCGGTTTCATATGCACAGGTCAAAATATGAACTGAAAATGGCGCTTTGTGTGACAGAAATCCGTACGCGGACGAATAAAAAAAAATATTTTGTTATAAATATCACATACAGCGAAACAGCGGTAGCATCTACTGTTTTAATAATATGCATACATATTGTAATTAATGTTTAATAGTGATATACTTATGAATAATATACGATACTATGGTTTATACTCCAGCACTATGTTTTTTAGGCTGTGTGATTTGCCTCAATATAAACTGGATTAATTAATACTTATATTCATGCGCTTCATGACAACATCATTACATTTAAAATATACAAATATTACTTAAAGGGGTACCGATATGATACATTTTAATAATATAAATATTGAAAATACACATTACAATCGCTTACAACATAAGTTATTGATTGAAAATAGTCACTGCATCGTGACCTATTTGACCGCATTACCTATTGCGCGGCAACCACACCAAACCCGCTGTTTACATAGGTAACCGTGGGTTTGGTGAGGTAGGCTCGCTAATACAATGTTTGCGTAATGTATATCATATGTATCTCTGGTTTCCACCGTATCCGTGCAATAAATTAGTTAGATAATGTCCCTTTCGTTGAATATGGTTAGTTAACAGCGCGTGGGGGGATTTTAGGCGGCCGATATACGTCTCGCCTAGCGGCTCGACGATTTCCGGCCCCCTAAATTCCCCCATGCGCTGTTAACAAATCATATTCGACTCGAATACATTATCTAACTTATACATGTCAACTGGACGAGCTGGGAGATAGATCGTAGATTGAAGCAACTTATACGTGATATCTACAAATGCCAACATGTGTGACGATGACGTGCCAGCTCTGGTCGTGGACAATGGGTCCGGAATGTGCAAGGCGGGATTCGCCGGCGACGACGCCCCCAGGGCCGTGTTCCCCTCCATCGTCGGCAGGCCCAGGCATCAGGTAAGCCTTTATGTTTCGCTATATATAAGTGTGGCTGTGGCTGGAGAAATGGGGCTTCTGTGATTTGTGGCCAGAGCGGTCGAATAGCACGCTAGTTTTAAACAGACCAATATTGATTGTTAGAACTTGTTAGAAGCAGAACGAATGTTTCCTTGATGGAACAATGAACAGTGCATTCCTGATCAGAGGAGACACAGGCTGATCTGGATCTACACTGGTCGCAAAACTCATAAGCCCAATTTCTCCAGTCACAGCTGCAATGTTCTAATGTTTGGTCACGTTTTCCTGCCGATCTACTTTTTTATAAATATTAAAAGAGTAGCCCTTCCCATGTTTTTATTTGACAATTCAAATATTTTCTATAGCGAAAATATAATTGTGTTATGGGATATTAACATGGGGCACTAAAGTGGAATGTTGAAAATAATTTAGGATAATTTGTGCACCGATTTTCAAAATCTTAATTTTGTGTTCTTAGTTACACCATTCCCAAGCTATCTACGCAATATTCGGGGGTCACTTTTCACATTGTTCATGTTCGACCCTCCATCAAATGCTTTTAATAGCCATAGGCACTTTATGGGATGAGCGAAAACCCGATGTTATGATTGCTATCCAGTTGTACTTCAGGGGCCCGTTTCACTAGACATCGTACGACTAAAATTTTACAAACTTGTGTTCTCAATCCCTGAGGCTAGTAATTTTGTGTATATTTATGTACATTTGTTCAAAACTATTTAGTAATTTTGTACGTTTGTATAAACATGTAAAACCATTTTACTGTTTTAGGCTTCTCAGCCCCTGTGGCTAGGAATTTGTCAAAACAATGCTTGTTGTACAAAACTATATAGGCGATTTGTACGAAAACCATAATCTTCAGAAAAATATGTGCAATGAACCACGAAACCGCTATATCAGAATCCCCCTAAGTCTGGCAGACTCTTGTCTAAATGGTTTCACTATTGTATAGTATCTCTCTTTTAATCTTACTTTATGTGCTCCACATTGAACACAGACTTGATATTTTGCATATGTACCTTTACCACACCATTTATGCCATCGAAAGAATAACAATTAATTCCCCTCAAAGTGCTATATTTTTGTCATCTCAAACTTACACAATAGAGTAGATTTTTTTTTGTACAAAAATGTACACTTTTTGTACAAAAGTGTGTACACTTTTTGTACAAAAGTGTGTACCTTATTTGTACAAAAGTGTGTTCATTTTTTTGTACAAAAGTGTGTACAAAAGTGTGTAGGTGTACAATCTTTTGTACTAAAGTGTGTACAAAAGTGTGTACATTTTTTGTACAAAAGTGTGTACATTTTTGTACAAAAGTGTGTACATTTTTTGTACAAAAGTGTGTACATTTTTTGTACAAAAGTGTGTACATTTTTTGTACAAAAGTGTGTACAAAAGTGTGTACGTGTACAATTATTGCTAGTTATCTCGGCTAAAAATGATGCATCTATTAATTTCTTTTTTAAATCTTTAACTTCGGCTTTAATAAATATAATTTCTTCTTTTATTTCAAGTATCTTAGTTTGTAACTGCTTCTTTGAGTACGGCATTGTGTTGTAACACCTTCTAACGAAATACGCAGTTAAATATGCTTACATCATGAATCATAGATACTTGTAATCGTTTGTACCAGTCGCATACAGCAGATGATAGCGTTTTATCACAATTTGCACTACATGATATCAAGTGTCAGCAATAAGAACAAATGTGTAAATGATATTTGCGACCAGTATAGATTCACCGAATTAGACTTTATTTTTACAAAGAGTTTTTGAATGGCGGTTGTAACATATGACTGACACTGAGACCCATGTGCTGTTAACTGTTGTTTTATTGAGACCGCTTACAACAAAAGGGTATTTATCAAGTAGACATTGCTTGTTTTGTCACGTCTTGCAATATCATTTCATTCTCATATGGTTGATTACAAAGCTGTCATAAGAGAGTGTGCAAACAAAAATAATGAAGATAGGGCATGTGACTACGTGTACTCTGCACCTTTCTTAGTGCACACCTTTTTACAATGTATATACATGTACCGTAATTACTGTATATATTCAACCATCCTAACAATTCAAACTCCATCACATGTCATGAAAATAATTATTTGTGTCACTTTTGAGGTACAACAGACATTAATATTTTTGATAAAGTTAACGAAAAACTTAAAGAATCTGTACCGTAATATACCAATATATTCAGACAAATCATTAGTAGTATACAAACAAAGGGTCCTAGGCCAAGTTACGCCGTCGTAAATATGTTCAGACTCACAACAAATTTTAATAATATGCAGAACTGTATGCAATGTTGCATTATTTACGGACGTTTACATATAAAAAAATAATTATTGATTAGTAGTAAAGTGGGGTAGTTATGAGTAGTATAGGGTGGGCAGGCACACTCAAAATGATTGCGCCATCTTATATGACATTAACCCTACCACAACCATTCCACCGACTATAAACACAATTTCTCTGTCTTTTTGATTTTGTGAAGGTGTATAATAATCACTCAATACTGGCTCTCTCCCAAACGACTGTAATCGTTGTGCACCTGTCACCGGAGTAGTAACAGCATTATATTCTCTAATAGCTTGGTCCACATCATCAAACGTCTTAGCAGCGTGATTTTGTTTCCTGATTTCATTATTAATCCAGTCTAATCTCTCTGTTATTTTTTTCTGCCCACTGTGCCTGTGCCTTTTGCAATTGCTCTACGGCATTGTTATGCCTGTTGCGTTCATCATTTGCCGAACCATTCCCCAATGAACTGAATAAGAAATTACTTCCTGTAAACGACAATGCATTAACCAATGCGCCACCAGCTATCATAGCTATTTCCGCCATTTTGTTTTATATAATATTTTTTTTTATTACTTCAAAATATTATCTGGAATTATACCTTGCTTTACCAACATATCCCTAGTAGCAATTGCAAGTCCAGTATCCAACATAATCATCGCCATATTATATACATCAAGTTACAGTTTTGGAACTGCCTGTTTCATAATTTTATTCGTTATCTGCGCATATCCTATTTCAAGCGCCGTTATTACAGCAGCGTGATAAACAAGATTTCCTATTATCTTTCCATCTGTATTCATTTTCGTCATTTTTTTATTTTACTTAATATAAATTTAATTTAATTTAATTAATTGTTTACTCCATAAAATGTGGATTCTGTTGTACATCACCAACACTAGACATTTCAGGTTCCCTTGTTACAATCTTATTTCGATTGAATAATTTCCAGCCAAACACAAAACCAGCAGCTAGACCCATACCAGCTATAAAATATGTTATATTTGATGTAGTTTTATGAACTTTCACTATAACTGGTTCTTCAGGTGTTATGTCTACTTTTTTCTTATGTACCATATTTAATAGACTTTCTCGTTTGGCTTTCCTAGCAGAAGCACCCTTTTAGCCAGCTTATACCCGTTTTGGATTCTTTGTTATTACTTGTTTTATCTCCTCTTTTCGTTCTGGAATTTCTTCTTCAGGAATCTGTTGTGTGTTCTCCGTCTCCATTATTTTTATTTGCATAATTTATATTTTTAAATTGGCAATATTTATATGTTGTTATCATTGTAGTAATAGTGCCAGAAAATGCACCAAACCTAAAATATAACTCACAGCAAGTACTAGTCAATGCATGTTCAACAAATGGGTCATCTTCTAAATCAGCTACGAGTTTAGTATGATTTTCTTCCGGTATAGGTAGGACTTTACCAGCTAGTATAGCATTCCTATTCAAAATAGTACTACCAAGTGTTTTTGTCATAGAAACACCTAGTCTACTTTCATATCTGTTATACAATTTTAATATTTGTTCATTTGGTCACTCTTCTAGTTGTGAAATAGTTATAATTTTACTAAATATTGAACAGATAACCGTTGTTTTAAGTGGTCATTATTTACCATTTTTATTTTGCATAATATAAATTTAATTTTTAAATAAACCCAACCCGATCCAAATATAACAATCAATAATTGTATGAATATCAATATCTCAAACATTTCATATATTACGACTATTATTTAAGTTAAATTTGCTTAGAACTACTCAGCAATGCTAAGCAATACCTATTTACTAAGCAATTCTCAACAATAGTATCTATGAATTGCTTAGCTAAATCAAGTTAACTCAAGTTAAATTCAAGTTAAATCCAGTTAAATCAAGTAAAATAAGAAATATTAAGTAATACTAAGCAATTATCAGCATTACTTAAGCAACTTATAACCAGTGGGTTAGTCAGTTCTAATAAGCAATTTAGAATGTTTTGTTTTTGATAACACTTTTCTTATTTTGTTTCTTTCCTCCAGGGTTGGAATAACATCATTTTCTCTCAAACAGTCCTCAAAACTATCTCTGCCTTTCGTATAAAACATACACAGCCATTCCGTCTGTTCTCTTAAGTCTTTTAACACTGAATTATATCTCTGTGATATAACCCAAACGCATAGCTCCGCATGCCGTCCAGAGAATGCGAGCTGTGACAACATATATTTTTTCTTAGTTAATTGCTTTGTAGCTGAACAGTCATCAATGATATATAATGTTGGACATCCAGCATAGTTATTAAAAAATAATCTTAACAGATATTCCAGCTTCTCTTCGCCATTACTACTAACTGGATTAACAATATTTATATTTTTTTTTCGATTGGGTGGTGTACATCCCAATCCAACTTTTGTTTTTATAAGCCTTGTTCCATGCTATAGTTGGACAAATTATAAATATATTCTCAAATACTCCAGCATATCGACCATGTTGCTGTGAAAACTCAAGTAGGTCAAGGACAAATTCCGTTTTACCACATCTGGTTTGACCACAGATAATAGCACTATGTGCATACTTTGGCAAATCAATACAACGCCGATACAAATCTTCCATTTTCTATACTGAGCAAAACTAGAAACGTCCCTCCATGTTTAAGGAAAGATTCATCAAAAACCAAAAGGGATACTTTTAAAAATCAAAATGGAAAAACAAGTTCATTCATTTCTGTATCAAAGCCAATAAATTGCATTTGGATATCTTGTTAAATATTCGAGAGATAACCGGCCAAGGGCGGTAGGGGTCAAAATCAAAAATCACAAAAACTCAGAAATGTGTTACTTAATGTTTAGAGATGGAATTTCAATAAGTAATGTGGCAAATTCAGTAAATCTCGTTAGTACCGAGTGTGGCCACCATTTGCATGAATGCATGCAATGATCCTACGCCGCATCGACGTGACGTAACGCAATACCAGTGCGTTGGGCAAATTCCTCCCCATTCCCGTTGTAACGCCCGTGTAAGATCGCGAACATTGTCAATCTGATGGTTAGCTCATGCTTTGCGGCCCAGCTCATCCCATATGTGCTCAATGGGATTGAGATCCGGGGAGACCGCGGGCCATGGCATGACGTCGACGTTGTTTTGCTGTAAGTATTGAGTGGTGACCCTGGCTACGTGAGGGCGGGCATTGTCGTGCATCAATGTCACACCAGGACCATGCTGACGGATAAATGGTAAGGCATGTGCATTTAGCACATCTGCAACATAACGTTGTGCATTGATGTTGCCCTGTACAACAACCAAATCTGTCTTCCGGTTTCCCATGATCCCACCCCAGACCATTACCCTCCCTCCCCCAAACCTGTTCTTCTCAACAATGCAACAATCGGTGAATCTTTCATTTTTACGCCTGTATACCCGTAATCTTCCGTCAGCATGACTAACTGTGAACCGAGATTCATCGGTGAACAAAACTCGGTTCCAGTCAGCCCTTCTCCAGTTCAGATGACGTCGCGCCCATAACAGTCTGGCAGCACGGTGACGTTGGGTCATTATCTGACCAGTGTACGGGCGGCGTGCCCGGATTGGTTGGGCGTTACGACGTAACCGGTTGCGAATGGTCTGCCCTGAGACACCGTATCGCCTAGCAGTGACTGTGGCTGCCAATCGACGTTGACGTAAGTGCGTCAACGTAATGTAACGATCGGCTCTAGCCGTCGTTACACGAGGCCTACCAGGTCGCTGCCGGTCGTGAACAGCCCAGTCTGCTGGTACCGGGCTGCAAGACGATCAATCGTCTTCCGACAGCAACCAAACCGAGGCGCGACCGCCCTGGCGGCCATCCAACCCGCAAGCATCCCAATTGCCTGATTTCGCTCGTTTTCGGAAAGCCGTGGCATATCGAAAACAGTGAAAAATTAAAAAAGTTTTTTAATTTTCCGAATAGCCCCTATCGCATGAATGGTACGACATGAACTGAATCACCTTATCGATGACAAGTATAGCGTGCACGTGCAAAAAGTGGAAATCAACGTTCCAGTCACTGGCCGCTATGTAAACCGTGTGTATCGGCTAAACTCTACACGATCGTATTCTAAACATCGCCACGGTTTAAAATACATGTACTTTGAACATGTGGTACATACATAGACAGAGCTACACCGGCTATAAAACAGGGACGTTTCTAGTTTTGTTGAGTATATATTTAGTTGGGCGTCTTGAATTATAAATAAATATATATTTATTGTACCTGCAGTTTCAGCTGCTTTAGAATTCTTAAGTGTGATACCTTCACTCCCATTTTCTATTCTCCGCGCATTCCCATGTAAACTATTATCATCTGTTGTTCTTAAGTCAAGCCAGAGTGCATATTGTTTTGTAACATATTTGCCAATTGTCACACTGGCCGCATGAAATTCTTTACTGGCAACGTTCACTATCGGATCATTATTATCTCGGCCGGCAAAGTGTTTGAGTATTTCATCCCACATATTATATGCTTTCATCCCTTGACTGTATAGTTGATTAGGAACACCTTCAATTGTTACTTCAACATTAATTATTTTTGGATTATAGAATTTTTCACTTTCTCTTGCAAAAGGTGCTGATTGCTCTTCAAATATCATTAATATTCCCTTCATGGATCTAGCAGGCATGTTTAAATTTATATTCCATATATAATCGCTTTTATTTCTAGTTATCTTTCGGTGCCGAAGAATTCTATCATATAGTATTGACATTTGTCCCATATATTGATTTTTTACCATTGTCGCTAAATTAGGCTCTGTGACCATATCAAATTCTAAACTTATATTATTAATTTCATAATTAGCAGCTAAATCACCCGAGGCTATTATTACCCTTGAATAATCATTAAATGTAAGTTCATATTCGAGTCTATCACCCAAACCAGATTGATAATATGGCATATGTGCTTCAAGAAGTTCAAAATCTAATGGTATATAGAATCGATATCTTCAGCGTTTGCAGAACTAGCATGTGCTGCTCCAGTTTTTAATGTGGTTACATTTTAACCTGTACTAGTATCTATACCTTGATAAACCACATTACTTCGCTCTGCAGGTGTTTTCCATATATCGCGATAGATGTAATACACATCTGAATCGTCAACTGACATAATTTCATTACCAGATATTTTAATAGTTGTTTTCTTGACTATCGCACGGCCAAGATTTTGAACCGCTCTTCGGTCGTCATCAGTGGATGTTAATGCAATTGTAAAAGCTAAACGAGCTGTTCCAGGTACGATTAAATCATTTGGGCCTACATTTGGGAACCGCACTAAAAGCTGCTGATTTTGATTAATTGTAGATGGATTATTTGTTATTATAATTGATTGTCTTATTCCTTTCACTCCAAGTGGTTCTCTTAAATGTCTGTAGGGGTTAAGATTTCTTCCGTTTGTTGCCATGTTTTATTATTTTATTTATGAATTGCATACTTTAAAATAATAAAAATAAATAATAGCCGAAGGTGGAGAAGGAGACTTTATGCATTTTGAAACATTGCCATTGAGAGAGCTTAAAGCTTTAAACAAAGCATTACAACAAACGAAGGGCTCTCTCGCTAATAAAATAGCGAAATTTGATGAACTTGATAAAAATAAGAAAGCAGCTGTATTAAAGTTGTCAGCCGCAATAACATTTGATGCTGATAACCCAGAGGCACAACAAATAGAAAAACAAATTGCAAATATTGTATCTGAGCGTGAAGCTCGTCTTGAAGTTATTTCAAATGATAAGAAACGTTAAGAACCCAAATAAATAGACTAATCGAGTAAAGTACAATCGAAAGAGTATTACACAAGGATACAACATTAAGAGAAAAACTAAAAACACTTTTCAAAGAACAGGGAATAACTATTGTTTCAGTTTTAACTGCTGTTGGATTTATAATTTCTACTTTAATTTTAAGTATTACAGGAGGTGCAATTGGTGCTGCAAGTATTCCAAACCTACCAGGGAAAGGAGGAGCTAAAGAATGGATTAAGAAACAAATATAACATATTGGTTCATTACTGGGAATGTTAGCTGGAAAAGCAGCAGCTGCATTACCCGGAATTATTGGATCAATTGCAGCTTGGTTCCTGAAAACTGCAGAGAAAGCCGTTGGTTGGTTAGCAAATAATGTATGGGCTTTACTAATAGCAATTGCAGGACTTCTATATATGTTTGCTAAAGATTATATTTTGTCTCGATAATAAAATAATAATACACCTAACCCAATTATAATACTACCGGTAACTAGAGCAGTTTTATAATTTTCTAGTATTTCGGGTATTGAAATTTTAGAAATTGGAGATGCCGCTATAATGTTATGTTTAGAAATTGGAGATGGTGCAAGGGGCTTAACAATACTTCTTGCTTGTGTTTGTACAGGTGGTGCAACTGGCATACTATTTACATTGTCATTAAAACCAACTGATTGATGGCCAGTAGCTATGACTATTAAATTGCCATATATAAACCAATACCATATATAAAGTCAACTTTTGACATAGGATATTTTAAAACATTCTGATAATTTGAAATTATTGTTGGCAAGTCTACAGCTCTATTAATTGCATCATTAACATTGGCTAAATATTGTTTTTGTGCATCAAAGGCAGTCCCAGTACCTAGAATGGAAGTTTTTGTTTGGGATTGAGCCCCAAGCATTGACAAAACATAAACTCTAATACTATCATTCAGCCGTTCAACTCCAGCTTGCGGCGTAAATCCAACTGAGTTATCTAGAACAAAACTCGTCCAAGGATTATTAATATCTACGTTGTGTTCATAAGAATCGTTTACATTCCAAAATGGTGCAGTAACACCTCCATGGCTTAACCTATATGATCCATTTGGTTGAAAATCCATAGAAAACCTACCAAAATTATGATTCCCATGGTCTATTTTTAGTCTGGAATCCTTGTTTGGATTAATACCAAATTCAGTGCATATTCTATGGTAGGCCGAAAGATCAAAAGTATTATCATACCAGCAATAACTTTCCTTTTTCGTTTCCCGCAGATTTTCTAACACAGATGATTTGGCCTCAACTTTGGGCTCTGAAGGCTTCAAAGCATGTAATGCGCTTCTTAGTTGGGCATCATTAACAACACCATCACGATGAAGTTGCAAGACGTACTGTATATTATTAGTGCTCATCTTTTTTTACTTTATTTTTATTTGTTAAATATAACTTATTTTAACAAATAAAAAATAAATAATGTAAGTAAATCATGGAATGCGCATTTATAAAAGTTGGCGATTATGCGCCATGCCATTCAAACCCTACAAACAAATCTAAATGTTGCAAACTAATGAAAACAAGCCAAATGAAACCCTGTATCAAATGTGGTAAAGGTACATATGTAAAATATCAAGTCTGTGTTCAATGTGGAGCACATAAAGTAAGATTAAAAGAGAGATACTATAAAATAGTGAAACCATTTAGAGAAGAGTCTGACAGACTTAGGGGGATTGTGATATAGCGGTTTTGTGGTTCATTGCATATATTTTTCTGAAGATTATGGTTTTCGTACAAAACACCTATGACGTCGTGTACGTTGTTGGTGATAATGACATGTTCGACCGTACTATTATGTATACACAGGGCATAACTGGACACCAGTAATGTCAATGTGCACATGTCATACATCAAAAGAAAGCTAATTGGATATTCATTTGAATTATCAAAAACAACAGTGTGCTCCATGCACATGTTTAAAATGGTACCGACTAGCGAACGTCATTTACGTCCAAATTTGCATGTAGACGCGTAACAACAATCAACACTCGGGTGAACGTTCATGTTATTATTTTACGTTTCTCATCGTCGGAACTCATTCATTTTTGTACTAATGATTAGGGTTTAGATGTGAAATGCGTATGTCCGTGAAGTATTATGTCAAGTGATTTATTTTGGAATAACGTTGTTTTTGCGGTGTAGTAAACCAGTGTAGACATATCCAACTTTCGTGGCCACCTTACCTGTAAAAAGTCTGCATCAGTAGTGGCGAGTTTTATATGTAATTATATACGAGACTATTACCATTTCTTACGATTAAAAATGCACAAGTCACATTTTAAACTTCAATTATTGTACTTTATGATGATGTTTCGATCGTGTTTTTAAACTAAAATTATTTTGGTCCTTTTTAGCTTTAAACATAGTCGGTAGTTTTTATATGATTTATATAGCAAATTGTGATTTTTCTTCTCGATTATCGTTGGGAAAATTGCAAAATCTCTTTTTATAAGAATAGTGACACAGAATGCACAGGTATTTTCAATTTAGCTCATTCATCTTTCTATCTATTGATATAAAAATTATGTTTCTAAGTTAACATTATTTTGGTCCTTTTTAGATAATAATAATGACACCATCTGTTTTCATTTTCCAGTTAGCGTATCACGGAAATCTTCGGCAATTTCAGTGATATTCGTTGAAACGGGCACCTGCTTACGGTGCTTAGCGGCGGTGGGACGATTGTATGTTACCCGAGGCATGACCGTGTTGTCGGTAAAAGTATTTGTGAACAAAGTAACCAAATTAGACTTTGATTTTCGCGTACTTTGAAGCTAATAATTGGAGACGAGTGTATTTGTCACCGAAATATTAATCGCTCATTTAAAACACTGCTGATTATCTAACAAATTACACCGTTAATCCGAAACTAACGTCTTGGTTGCCAATTAAAAGCAGTTAATTAGTAACTGCCGTGCAAACTGCGATTTTTGTTTTTTTAGATGCCGACAAGACTACTCAATTAAGAGAAAATTCTTCACACGTCGATCTATGGTAGCAGGCATGGCTTCATCCCTCAGACCACGTTCTAATGTTAGCTACACAATTCTAAATGAAGGAGATTATGTTGTGATTGAAATTCATCCGGTCTGATCATACTTTAATCTGTACACTAGTAGTACAGACTGTGACAAATTATAGAATATTGAGTCCCAGTACAGACTAAATAACGTACAATACAAGCCCTTATCAGATTGTACTGGGACACAGTATTGTATAATGTGTCCCAGGATTCTGCTACCGCCCCACTCGCGGCTGTGTAAGTAGTCAAGACTTCACAGCGAACAGTGCAAACCCTGATCAGATTCGTGTTCATGTACATTACAGTGATTGAAAAACAGCATACATTTTTTGTTGATTTATTACAGCTCATTGTGTACCTTTATGGAGCCTACTAAAATATGTTTCGCAATTATGTAATTGTCAATATTGCAGCTAGAAGTAATTTATATAATTTTCACTTGTTATTCTGTGTTCAGTATACAGCTATAAATAATTATCGGTAACATGGTAATTATAATTTACTTCTTTTGTCTACGTTATGAATGTTGGTCAACTATGCAGTGGGGACACTCAAAATCCCCTTCGTTCATAATCCATGTCGCTGAAAAATGACAGGGGTATCATAATCCCCTTCATAGTTTCGCAGGGGCTATCATAATCACCTTCATATTTGTTCAGGGGCTAAATAATCCACTCCATCGTTTTTGCAAGGGCTATCATAATCCCCTTCATGATTTTAACAGGGCTATCATAATCCCCTCCATGGGAATGAGTTTAATAAGGTCATATCAAATATCAATTTAATTGTGTGAAATAGCTTTAGTGTGATATTTTAAATCTTAGATGATATTTAATTAAAGTGGTTTGAATAGTTGGTCAATTAATGGCATATGCTAGAGACTCCAGTGTGTGCTATACGACCCGTGCTATACTACATGTATTAGACTGTATGAACATTGTCAACGTGAAGTGCTTTTCACATGTTTTATGAGTTAACGACTATAAATGTACTTGATGTGCTACCATGAAAACACTATAACATGATTAATAATGATTAAATAAAATTATTAAAATTGTTACTTTGTCATAGTCTTCATAAATATAATTTATACTAATTGTATTTTAATAATCAAATTACCATGAAAAGTATCATAACATTAACTTTTCCTGTTAAGTGGATTACTAAAAGCATTATACCATTTCCATGGAGGGGATTATGATAGCCCTGTTAAAATCATGGAGGGGATTATGATAGCCCCTGCAAAAATGATGGAGGAGATTATGATATCTCCTGCAAAAATATGAATGGGATTATGATAGCCCCTGCAAAAAATATGGAGGGGATTATGATATGTCCTGCAAAATATGAAGGGAATTATGATAGCCCCTGCAAAACTATGAAGGGGATTATGATACCCCTGTCATTTTTCAGCGAAGAGGATTATGAACGAAGGGGATTTTGATATACACTCCTATGCAGTATGAAATTATCTATGCTGGTTGAAAATCTGTATATCGCTCGTTTCTCTTGATAAACTATCCTATATTGTTTTATTAAGTTACATTCAGGGAAATATTAACGGGATTTAGATATATCATATCGGTACTCCTTTAAATAATATTTGTATATTTGAAATGTTATACCTCAAGATAAACCTCAAGATAAACTGGATTAGTTTTTACTGATATATTGCGCATGAATATCAGTACAAACTAATCCAGTTTATCTTGAGGTAAATGACTTACAATCAGCGTCCAATTTTTGGCCTGTGTACAGCCTTGTATATTGTCAGCTAAACAAATCAATATTACGCTTCTCCAAATGGGGACAGGTGCATGAGAAAACGTGCCCTGTTTGCAAATCCCACATAAAATATGTATACCTAATAATGTTTTATTTCAACGTTAAAATCAAAGTCCTTGGGAAACCATCGATGTTGTTAGTCATTTATCCATATATATGTTGATGAAATTGATACATTTCAAAAACCGACCAGTATTATTTAACTGATGGGTGAGGAAGTCAACATGCCAACCATGTTGGTTTTCATGTGCATGCGCTACTTGTTGTTTTGACTGGCTTTGTTGGACACTGGTAAACAAAAGGGAACTTACAACTTTTGGAAGTCAAATTGACTTGCTTGGTATACTTATGTGTCATGTTACCGGGAAAATGGGGCTTATGGTATTTGTGACCATTGTAGATCCTGATCAAATATCATAAGACAAAATAAATCCACAAGAGCAATTCATATCGGGGTTAAAAACGGAATAAGCATCTCTTAACAAGTCCATCACTGTGTGGTTAACCTGACAATGTAGCTCTCGTTTGCTCGGACGGACGAACGGACGGACGGACGGACATACGGACGTCTGTCCGTCCGTCCGTCCGGTTAACCACACAGTGATGGACTTGTTAAGAGATGCTTATTCCGTTTTTAACCCCGTTATGAATTGCTCTTGTGGGGTTATTTTGGACGGACGGACAGACGGACGGCTTAAGCTGCGCACTGCGGCCACGGTGGTGAGAGACTTGTGGCAGGAGCGCCAGTCGACGGATTTTGTGGGGAAACCAACACGGCTTACCAATTTCACGGGTTCTATTGGCACGGGTGCGCTGACCACTTTCAGTGGAGGATGGAGAACGCAATAAAACACTCGCACAAGAGACGCTGCAATCGCGAAGGAGTGTAAATTAGTTAAAATTTGGGAGTGCGCTTATACAGGCGACGTTGATCCCAATATTGAGGCCCACCCGACAATAATTTACCCGCACCAGATTGTATACGATTTTGAAGCGTATTTATCGAAATCCAACGAGTTGGGTGAAGGCGATAGTCGATGCAGGAGTAAGAAAGGTAATCTCGAGTTTGTAAGCGAGCACGTTCCCATAAGCGTGAGTATCGGCGATACGTTATGTGTTGGAATAACTCACATATGTGATCCCGCCAAATTGGTGGCGCTCTTTATGGAGGACATACAGAAACGGGGAAAGAATATACGAGAAGCGGTTGGGAAAGAATATATGCCCACCTATATAGATAAACGTCAAGTTACTCAGCAACGCGAGATCAATAGGTGGATCGATCAAGTTCCCGTAATTGGGTTTAATTGTAGCCGATACGATATAAATCTCATAAAAAAACATTTCGTCGGAGTATTGACCGACACCACACCAAAGGTTCTAGTGGGCAAAAAGGCAAACACGACTATATTCCTATTTACACCCGAGTTCAGATTTCTAGACGTAAAATTATACCTCAGTCCAGAAACCTCATACGACAAGTGGATAAAGGCATACGATTGCGAAGGGGAAAAGTCCCACTTTCCATACGAATGGTTCGATTCCCCAGATAAATTAGATTATCCGGGGCTACCAGATATCGATCACTGGGGCAACCAACTTAATCCTAAAGAAAACATAAATGAGGCGCAGCTGGAAGAGTGTAATAGGATTTATAACGATAAAAATATGAAGACATTCCGGGACTGGGTGAGATATTATAATGATTTGGACGTATCCCCATTTGTGGAGGCGATAGGTAAGATGTCCAATTTTTACAAGACTAAAGGGATCGACATGTTGAAAGACGCGGTTACCCTGCCCGAAGTTGCGCTACAATTCTTATTACGAGGCACAATAAAAGAACACGTAAAATCCTATAGAACTAAGGAAAGTGCGGAGGCCGCCGCAGAATGTGAACCGCTGTATGCACCCTCGGCTGAGGCGTACGAAATGTTGAAAGGGGCGCTGGTCGGGGGACCGTCAATTGTATTTTCCCAGAAAATCGGCACGATCCTGAAAAAATAACTAAAATTACCAACGGAATATTAAACGGCGAATTCTTCGGATTTATTGAGGTGGACATAGAGGTTCCTACATCATTGAAAGATAAATTTTCAGAGATGTCCCCATTATTTATTAACTGAGTAGTTGAGGAGGAGGAAGTGCCAGATCACATGTTAAAATATTTGAAAGATACGGGCCGTAAACGAGGAACAGGTAAAACATTGGTGGGAGCCATGGAAGCTAAGAAGGTGTTGATATACACCACACTACTGAAGTGGTATTTATAGCACGGACTTGTCGTTACCGGAATATATCGGTATATTTAGTACAAAATAGGCAAACCGTTCAGATGGTTTGTAGAAGAAGTTACTGCTGCACAGAAAGCTGCCGATAAGGACAAGAGTAAAGCCCCCATTGGGGAGATAATGAAATTAATAGGTAACTCGTGCTGCGGGAAGACGATAGAATCTCCCGAAAAACATTTGAATACGACGAACACGAAAGATTAAAACCATGTAGACAAAGCTTTGAGATCCGCGTTCTTCCACGATATGGAGGAGATCGGTGACTCGTACGAGATATCTTCTAGAAAATGCATCCTTTAACATTTCATACGTTTCTGAGTCTGGTGCATACAGTGGTGGGCATTTGGTGGCAGCAGCTATGCTTTCTTTTGTTTTATAAGTTTTTACATATTCTTTTAAAGTTCCACGCAATAAATATTGTAGTGCCACCCCAGGAAGTGTAACAGCATCTTTGAAAATATCTATACCTCTTTCTTTATAAAAATTACACATCTTTCCAAGTGCTTCAAGAAACGGAGATACATCTAAATCGTTATAATATCTTAGCCAATCTCGAAATGTTTTCATTTCTTTATTTCTAAAAATATTTTTGCATTTGTTTAAATCTTTTTTAGTCATGTTATTTCCTGGGTTTAACTGAGAGTTCCAGTGTTCTAGAGATGAAAGATCTGGATAATCTAGTTTTTCGTAGGGATCAAACCATTCATATGGAAAGAAAGGCTTTTGAGCTTTACAATCGTAAGCTTTTATCCATCTATCATAATTTGTACCTGGACCTAAATATAATAATACATCTAAGAAACGAAATTCCAGTGTAAATACAAATATCGTGGTGTTAGTTTTCTTTCCTACTAGAACTTTATTGGTTGTCTCAGCCAGCTCTCCAACTAGGTTTTTCTTAATCAGATTTATATCATATCTGCTTGAGTTAAAACCAATTACTGGAACTTGATCTATCAATCTATCAATCTCTCTTTGTTGTGTAGCTGGAAGGAGTGAATAACAATAAAGACTATACTGTTTACGAACTTCTTCTCTGATAACTTTAACTCTAGTTTGTAAATCTTTTACAAACTTACTTACTAGCTGTGCAGGATCTATGTCACATATATGACTTATTTCGTTAGATAAATTATCGTTAGATAAACAATCAGCAATGCTTACACTTATAGGAACGTGGTCGCTCACAAACTCTAAATTAACACTCTTGCTTGTTGTATCGTCTTTATTTAAATATGCTTCAAAATCAAATACAATCTGATATGGATAAATGATTGTTGGTGGTTCTGTTTGGGGCTCTACTGTGCCCTTATATTGACATTCCCAAATAGTTACTAGTTTGAACTCTTTAGCTATCTCTTCATCTCTCTTTTTTGCTTTAATAAATTTTTGATATCCGCATTTATTATGTGTTGCACATCCGTGCCAGTAGCATCCGTGAAATTGGTAAACTGTTTTTGTTTCTTCACAGAACCCATCTACAGGAGCTCCCGCAACCCACCTCTCTCCGCCGTGACCACATATGGCTGTGTGAATGTGGGGTCCTTCTTGTCATTTAATCCATGATATTGAAATTTTACTTGCTGTAGTTTTTGGTATAAAAGCTTTTTCATAAGCAAGCATTGATCTGTCTATCTGTAAACCTTTACATATTACTTTGGTTTATCCCCTCATACAGGTATTTGCGTGTCTTTTCAAATTACTAGCTTTTGTAAATTGTTGCTTACATTCAAAACAACAATATACGTTGGAGGCTTTATCTATATTAGAAATTATGAAGGCGTGGTTATTGAAAATACCTATTTTTAACCTATTTATCCCAATTGCTTCATATTGTGCAGGCATTTTTCTTAAATACCAGGCGCCTTCTTCTGTTGGCGCATAAACCTCTATACCTAACTTAAAACACTCATCTACTCTTCTTATATGCTCGAAGGGTATTGCTCCTGTTGGGGCTTTCCATCTTTTGGTTTTACAGAATTCTGTATATTATTCTGCCAATTGTTGAGTTTTTGTAAACATCTGTCTACTCTTAAATCTGTTTTGTGAAGGGCTATACATCATCATTCAATTTATCCAGTGCATTTAGTCCGTTTTTTGTCGTAACCAGTCTGGAAGTAAACCTCCTGACATTTCAGAGGATATCAATTCCTCATCCACAATAGAAGATAAAATTAATTTAACAACCACTCGAGTCCATCTAACAAATGTCCATTTAGTGTTGGGCCTCTCTGTTTTATCAACGTTTAAACGTGTTCCATCTTGTTCATTTATCCATTTCCCAGCTTCTTTATAATCCCTTAACCACGGGCTTCCTAAAAGATGCTTATGAAAAATTAGGGTTTTAGCTTCACCATTTTTTTCTCTATACTCTATATGGGCTAGTTTATAGGAACACGAGTAACGAATATAAAAACTTCCTGTTAATGCGGGTTCAATTGCCTCCATTATTCTTTCAGTTATGTTTTCCTGTACACCTCTATTTATTGATATAGTAACGACACGCCTGCCTTTCACTTTTTTCTCTTTGATTTGATTAAAATCCTCTAATATTTCATCTCCTTCGTCTATTATCTTTCTTAATAGGGCAGTTGTGGGTGTTCTCCTTTTTGGGGGGCCTATGTTTTTACTTTTAAGACTTACAACAGATTCAGACATAAGGGTTTGTGCTTTTTTTAATCCTGAAGTTCGATCAATTTCCTTGAAAGCGCCGCGTTTGTACGCTCCATTAAATATTTTCATAAACTCTTTGTTTTTTCCTTCTTTTATAACCGTGTTTAACCCTTTCTCTTTATAACTTTTTGAAAAATGTATCCCTAATTTTGAGGCTTCAGATCTTAGTTGTCTTATTTTAGGGGAGTTTTTCTTATTTTAACCACTTTTTTTTTACTCTTTGATTGAATAATTTTTACTTTCTTTGTGGGGGGTTTATTGTTTTCTATTTCACTAATCTGTGGGTGTGAAATAATTATTTTTCTGTTTATCAAACGCTGTGACTGGTCGCTGCATAATTATGACTCGCTATATACTACGTTCGTCATTCATTGATCGGACTGCCCGTTTGATCTATTTTATTAGCCGGAATATACAGTCGAACCTCCCAGAACTACCGACATATTATATCCCAAATGGACAATTACCTCTATATCTAACCTCCCTAGATCAGCCACCTGCATACAACAGCCAGTTCTGTGTCATCCAATGGGTGGTTGTTACAGAGAGGCTGCGCGGTTTATAGAGAATAGTAGGTTAGTGCCGTGAATGGGAAAACATATCTGGCAAGGCTTAGAAAACTGGATGGGCGAGGCTTTAATAGTCACCGCACATATTCATACGCAGTGATTAGGTCGTATTGACAGGATATCAAAAATGTTTCACGGCACCGTGTGTCACGGCACATACGCACTGTGTTGACGGGATAAACATAAAATCCGTGTCTGCGTAAATCTGCAAGATGCTCAAGCTTGACATTATGTAGCATCCCTATGGTCAACCGAAGGCACACATTAATTTCAACTTATGTCTGTGAAAGGAGAAATTGGAATTATGGGATTTGTGTTTCACTGATTACTTGGCGAAAAGTGCAGATCCTGATCAGACTGTGCAGATGCACAGGCTGATCTGTATATACACTGGTCACAAACTCCATAAGCCACATTTCTCCCCAGTCACACTCGCGTATCTTCCTCTGCCAAGTAACTTGTGGTAGGTGGTACATTATGAGCACCCGTTGCTATTTGTTTTTGTGTGATATCTGTTTCATGGCAGCAGATTATTATGACGTGCAATGTGCAAGGTCCTTGCAGCAACACCTGCGGAAAACATGTATTAGTCACATATGATGCTCGACTCAACAATTCTGACTGACTCTCTCTCTTTCAATTCATTTGTCTGAGAATATATACTTTGATACATTCAATGCAATATGTTTCTGTATTTTCTTAATGTATCGGATATCATGAAAGCAATATAGTAATTACACGTTGAAAAAATACAATTACTTTTTTTAGCTTATAGTTTAGGAGCCTCAGAAATAATTCGCTCTAAAATCTCCACCGGGAAGACGTCGGAAAAAGCGCTGGTTACGTCTATGCGATAGTTCTCCGCTGAATGGCATCTCGTCAGGAAATCTGTGCATTTTTGGACGTAAAAATGTTTACACTAGCGTGGAGTACAGCACCATTGAATTTAGTTCACAACGATATAATGCGGAAGGAGAATAATTTCTTCACCAGTCGCAAACACAATACTGTGTTGTAGTTGACACATGTCCGTATACTATAGTGTTTTCTCACCCGTCGACCACTCTACATACGGACATCTCATACGCTTATGTTTCCAGGGCGTCGTGGTGGACATGGACCAGATGGACAGCTACGTGGGACACGAGGCCCAGAGCAAGCGAGGCATCCTCACCCTAAATTACCCCATCGAGCACGGCATCGTCACCAACTGGGACGACCTGGAGAAGATTTGGCATCACACCTTCTACAACGAACTCCGGGTCGACCCGGAGGAGCACCCAGTCCTGCTCACAGAATCCCCGCTCAACCCCAAAGCCAACCGCGAAAACATGACGCAGATCATGTTCGAGAAGTTCAACTCGCCAGCCATGTACGTCGCCATCCAGGCCGTGTTGTCCCTATATGCCTCCGGTCGAATGACGGGTATTGTCATGGACTCCGGTGACGGAGTCTCCAATACCGTGCCGATCTATCAGGGATACGCCATCCCCCACGCCATTCTCCGATTGGACTTGGCCGGCAGAGACCTCACTGACTATCTCATGAATATTCTCATGGAGCGTGGATATTCCTTCACCACCACCGCCGCCGAGCGGGAAATCGTGAGAGACATTAAGGAGAAATTGTGCTACGTTGCCCTGGATTTTGCGCAGGAAAAGCAGACCGCCGCCAGCTCCAGCTCCTTGGAAAAGAGCTACGAACTCCCCGACGGTCAGGTCATCACCATTGGCAACGAGCGTTTCCGGTGCCCGGAAGTTGTATTCCAGCCATCGTTCCTTGGTATGGAGTCGGCCGGTATCCACGAGACGATGTACAACAGCATCATGAAGTGCGACGTGGAAATCCATACGGACCTGTACGCCAACACCGTCTTGTCCGGCGGCTCCAACATGTTCCCCGGCATCGCCGACCGGATGCAGAAGGAGATTAACGCCCTGGCACCACCTACAATGACGATCAAGATTATCGCCCCTTCCGACCGGACGTTCTCTGTGTGGATCGGCGGTTCCATCTTGGCGTCCCTGTCCACGTTCAAACAGATGTGGATCAGCAAACAGGAATACGATGAATCCGGCCCGTCCATTGTGCACAAGTGTTTCTAGACTGTATGGTTATAACTACCGGACAACATATACAGATACTATATAAGAACCGTGTCTTCCAGTTTCAGTATTACATTGCTCGAATAACCCTGGCTTAAGTTGCTACACATTTCGCCTGTTCCTCAATCCGTATAGAACATATGCATATTGAGTGCATTATGAAATGTATTACATAAATTTATTACATTAAATATCACTATGCTCTTTGTACTTCAGCTTGGTGTCGACAATTTTGGAAATACGTCCAAATGTTTAATATCTCTTCATGTGGATGTACGCCCAAATGTTGAATACCTCCTGATCCGTTAGACTGATCATTACCAGTCTTCACCAATAGCTTCCTCGCTTTGATGGATATCCACATAGTGTCATTTGAGTGACATTGACCCTGTTGACCGTGACCGTATCAATAATTTTGGTATTCCAAATATTTGACCTTGGGGCCTTTGACCTTCGTGGCGATCGCCTTATTTAGTGGGTGAGACGCTCCCCGGAGATAGCCTTATCTGGCAAACGTAGCGAGAGCGTGATCCAAATGTGTGCCAAACCAACACATCATGTGTAAACTCGAAACACAAACTCGGACGCTACTGTATAATGCAGAAAGACATTTAATCCTTTCACCCATAAGTAACTGGAATAGACTGTGATATGTTAATTTTCCGACCAATCTAATTGTCACAATATGATTTTTAGACTAGTCCATTTATGAAAAGGGGGGGTTTTTGTACTCAAACATATGAAAATTGCTTACAAAAAGTGCAGATCCTGATAAGACGGCTCGTCACGAGCCGGCTCATCTGGATCTACACTGTTTGCCAATACAAATATACAGGCCTGTGGTGTTGAAAGGGTTAAATGTGTTTCCATGGTTCGTGTCACAAGGGGGGAAAATCCCAAAATCATAACTGAATATTTACAATAAAAAAACTACATGTATATATTCAGCCCTGAAATCAGAATAATCCTGATCTGATACCAGGTCTTCGCCACACCAGAATCACTTGGCCCTCTCCAAAAGCTGTAGGATCAGTAATAATCCTACTACTTTTATAATAGGCAATAACCCAATTCAACTCCCAGGTAATAAAAGAGCCAAAGATAAAAACGTACCTGGGGGCCAAACAAGGCAAATCGTGATTCCTATTTGGAGGAACCCCTACCGTTGCTTTACCCCGTCACGTTCGCCTGACCAATCACCCACGAATATACGAATGAGACTCAACAATGGGTTTTATGGGATATGTGACCAGTGTAGTAGTTAAAAGCATACCAAGTGTTTCATTGATATAACGGTGAACGCTGCAGATCCTGATCAGACTGTGCGGATGCACAGGCTGATGTGGATCTGCACTGGTCGCGGAACCCATAAGCCCAATTCTTCCAGTAAAAACCACATATATAGAATGACAGGCTCGTTTGATATAAAGCTTGCTATGCAATGCTAGCTAACGTTCGGTATTCCGAGGATCGTCCTCGGTAGTTCTGTGCACATGTCAAGCTGTTACAGACATGGCAGACGTGGTACATATTTGTACTGATGTTAATCTTGGTACGGACGGACATACGATATATATTGATTCTAGATACATGTATTTTACTGAAAAGTAACAGAAATATACAATACTCAATATGACGGCCATCTATGACGCCATATTTGATTCAAATTTCATGCATTTTGTTGCATTATTATACATTTTATGTCAGACGTAAATTCCCACAATGATATCAGGGGCGATAACCGTGTGTCCTTAAAATTGTAAAAAACTGTGACTATTATTGAGACTATAACACGTTACATTATGTTAACAACACCGTTGGTGTTTTGTAGTCCCAGCCAGTACACCAGCCATGCAGTCAGCCAGCCAGTCAGCAACCAGCGACGGCACGTCCATCCTATGTGTACGCGTAGAACCAGTACGCAACACATATCTATTTATTCTGGAGTCCACAACACGATGCCATGTACCAGCGGGGACTCTGCTCCGCGTGGACCAAGGGCGTATTCGAGTGGGGCATTGCGGTGACGTCATTCCGTCCAAGAAAGGTGAATCTCTAAGGACGTTCACCATGTGTTATTGGCCCCATCCGACCAAGTAGGCGCTGTATCTTATAGTTACAAGTAACTTTACGACGTCATTAGAACGTCACTCCCATCATGGCGGAAGCCGGAGTTAATTAACGGAACTCTAACATTGGATCTTGAGCCTGATCATGATGACGTATACTGTTGAACTATACCTACCTGTTCCAGAATCGTGGAGGTGACTTGGTTGTGCAAGTGCCTGTGGCGGTGGCTACTAGGGGACGTTGTCCTTACTAACATTACCATCCATTTTTTGTGCATTTCATTTATATAAATAAATATCATCATTGTAAACATATACCTTGTTGTCTCTGTCCTCAACGTGCTTGTTGTTCCATCCCTTCAGTAAACTAGCCCGGTGTCACCCTGGTGTGACAAATGGTGTCAGAAGTGGGGTTATGGTTTACTGGGAACAACAAGGATGGTGTGAAGAGGACCACAGGGTCATACTGATCAGTAATATGAGATAGGTTTACTCTTGTCCGAGACGTCCGTTAAAAGTAAAGTTTACATGTATAAGTAGGGATTACAACAAGGATAAGTGTTAACCCTGTCCATCTAACTGAGTTATACACCCCAATCCTTACACTGACTATCTTGCAATATAACCCGTTATAAATTGTGTTCTACCCACCACAGGATCTGCGAGCCATGTACAGGTAATAGCCTCACCACCAAGACGAGCGGCAAGCTGTACACCTCGACGCTAATGTAAGTCTCTTCACCCTGCCATTTTGCAGAATATTATAAAAACATGTAATCTGTCAGTGAAGAGGCACAACGCGTATCCCTAAAAATAGGGGTCGTTCTAGTTGGTTGGGTTTGATCTGAGACAGATTCACTATTTTCCGGGTTATAACATTAGACACAGGGTTCATTTTGTTGGTGTGTGGTTAATCGTTTTATGACTATAGCGCAATTGACCATCTAATGTTTTTTTAGTGTATGGGAAATTTCCCAAAATTGTAAATACCAGTCTAGTGGGAAGGTGACGTATATCCCAAATTTCCTCACGATATGGGACGCAATATGAGATAGGTGAAAGAAGAGCAAGACAGAGAGAGAGAGGGAATAGACTAGTAGTAAGACAGGCTGAGAAAGATAGGCTTGATGCTGACAGACTAGCAAAACAGGTAGATAGACAGGGTGAGAAAGATAGGCTTGAGACTGACAGACTAGCAAAAGAGGTGGAGAGACTGGTTGAGAAAGATAGGCTTGAGGCTGAGAGACTAGCAAAAGAGGTAGAAATGCAAATGACTAAAGTTATATTAGAGTACGAATGTAAAATGTGTGACTTAGAGACAACGCAGAAAGTTGAGATAGCGAAGGCAGAAATGGGAATATCGGATAATTATAGTCCAGTAGTCGATCATAAGATACCACAAGGTCCATACCATATTTTGATCAAGATAAGGACAATATGGATATTTATCTGGCACGGTTTGAACGTTACTCAGAAGTGCAAGGTTGGCCGAAAGGTCAGTGGTCATTACACCTTACCACATTATTAAGGGGCAAAGCTCTAGATGTTTGCTCCCGTTTATCGTTGGAAGATGCTCTTGATTATGACACATTGAATACATCCTTGCTCAAAAGGTTTTACTTAACCGTAGAAGGGTTTAGGAAGCAATTTAAGAACGGTAAGCCAGAGCCGGGGGAGACATTTGTTCAATATATCAACAGGGATAAGAGTTATCTTGATAGGTGGTTGGAACTAGGCAAAGTTGAACGTACTTACGAAGGCATGATATATGTTTTGCTCATGGATCAGTTACTAAGCACATGCAGTCGTGACTTGTACGTTTTTCTAAAGGAAAATGTCGTACATGAGATGGCAGTGCAAGCTGACTTCTTTGCGGAAGCCAGAGGCGGTACAAACTACGTAGTACAGAGAGAGAACCGAGACAATAGAGCGAAAAGTGAGAATCGTAACATAGGTTATGAGAGGAAGGTGAGAGGTCAAGGTGAGATATATCGAGGGAATGACAGATCTCGTAACTATGGTAGAGAGAGAAGTGGCGAGAGAAGTAGAGATAGTAGTAGGGAAAGGTATGGAGATAATGATAGACGTACCATTACATGTTACCATTGTGGAGGTCAAGGTCATGTAGCTCCAGAATGCCCAAGAAGAGGTCACATGCATCAAGCTGCAGCCATTGAGGAAAATGATACTGGTGCATATGGGCAAAAGAAGGTAAGCTTTGCAGGCACCGGCGACGAACCAGAAATGGAGGATGCAATACATAGAGGCAGGAGTAGAGGCAGGAGCAGGGGCAGAGGGCGTTATCACCACCGTGGAAGAGGCAGAGGGCGCCCCTTTTCCCCACCTGTAGATCAGGGTAATTTTTGTATTGTAGAGGACAACCAGACCAAAGATGACGGTGGAACCACTATGATATGCGCAGGTAAGGAAGTTGACCAGAGTCCGAAGGTTACAGGATGCAAATTTTTCAGTGCGAAATTGCCAGTGGCAGAAGGTTTGTTAAATGGGAAAGTGGTGACTGTGATGCGTGATACAGGTTGCACGGGCGTAGTAGTGAGAAAGTAACTAGTACATCCTGATCAGTTTCTCAGGAGAGTGACCACATGTATGCTAGTAGACAAGAGACGCTTGAGTGAAGTCCCTGTAGGGAGAATCACCATTTACTCCCCATTTTTCGAAGGAGAGACCGAAGCGCTATGCATGGAAGAAACTATGTACGATGTAACGATAGTGAACATTGATGGGTCACAACTTCCTGTACTAAATGATTTCCAAGGCGCGACCACGTTAGCAGTTGAAACGCATTCACAGGTTTTGAAACGCGATGAATTGTACCGGAAACTGCGGGTACCGGAAGCCGTATCGCACGTTTCGCGTAGTGAGTTCAAATAACAACAAACAAGCGACGTTACGTTAACTTCATTACATACTAACGCAAAAAAAGGACACGTGAAACATTCTAAGAACGGTAACGTTACGTCATTCCTGTACCGAAAAGATTTACTGTATCGACAGTTTGAGACGACAGGTAACAAAAGAAGATACTATCAATTAGTCGTTCCGGAAAAACTTAGACAGACCGTGTTAAAGGTGGCACATGAATCTATTACGTCAGGGCACTTAGGAGTAAAGAAAACAACAAATCGCGTTTTGGCAGAATTTTTGTGGCCAGGCGTGTCCGGTGACGTTACACGATACTGCAGGTCATGCGACATTTGTCAACGAACAATCTCGAAGGGTCATGTAATAAAGGCACCGCTGGGCAACATGCCACTGATTGACACGCCATTCAAACGCGTAGCCGTAGACATCGTAGGATCGATTTATCCAGCAACGGATAACAAAAATCGGTATATTCTAACGCTAGTAGCTTACGCCAGACGATATCAGAGGCAGTACCATTACCGAGTATCGAAGCAGAACGAGTAGCTGAGGCACTCGTAGACATGTTCAGTCGATTAGGAATTAGGAATTATTGACTGATTGCGGATCTCAATTTACGTCGAACGTAATGCGGGCGGTCAGTAGGCTATTATCACTGAGACAATTTACGACTACTCCCTACCATCCTTTGTGCAACGGGTTGGTGGAGAGATTCAACGGTACATTGAAGCAGATGCTTGAACGCATGGCGAGCGAGCGTCCCAAAGATTGGGATAAGTACATTAACGCGTTGTTGTTCGCGTATTGCGAGGTTCCACAGTAGAGCCTAGCATTCTCCCCTTTCGAATTACTCTATGGGAGACCAGTCAGAGGTCCTATGAGTGTTCTCAAGGATCTGTGGTCTGAGAAGGAACTTGACGAAAACGTGAAAACTACATACCAGTTCGTACTGGATCTCAGAGAGAAACTCGAGCAAACCTGTGAAATCGCGAGAGAAAATCTCAACAAATCGAGTAAGCGGTACGCGAAGTACTATGACAGGAAAGCGCGCGACCGGGAGTATAAGGAGAGTGACCGGGTGTTAGTAGTACTCCCCACTGATAGGAACAAACTGTTACACTAATGGAAAGATCCATACCCTATAGTGGAAGTACTAAATGACTGGGATTACAGGATCGACATGAAGGGGAAACTGAAAACACTGCATGTGAACATCTTGAAACGCTATGAAGAGCGTACGCCTCAAAGCCCAGGGAAGGGGATACTAGCCGTCATAAACACGGCGGTAATTGACGACATAACTGACGGGAATTCGGATACAGGAGAATGTAGTGCCGATGAGCACATGACGTGTCCAATGGGGACACAGGAATCGATATACAGGGTAGACTTAGCCCCAGGGTTGTCCAAGGACAAAAGGTAGTAGTACAAAGGGTGCTTAAGGAGTCGTACTGACTGATAGACCAGGGCGCACCCATGTAGAGATTCATGACATTAAATTGTCTACCTCAGACCCATTACGGATAAAAGGTTATCCCATCCCGTACAAAATTCGCGACGTAGTCAAAGAGGAGGTCGAAGAAATGTTGAAGTTAGGAGTTATCGAACTTTCTAGATCCCCATACTCATCATCAGTCATTCTAGTCAGGAAAAAGGACGGAGGACTTGTATAGATTTTCGTCAGGTTAACAAAGTCACTATTTTTGATGCTGAGCCAATGCCTGAAATTGAAGAAATGTTGTCGAAATTAGCGCAATACAAGTATTTCTCGAAACTGGATTTAAGTAAGGGGTATTGGCAGGTCCCACTCTCAGAGAACTCAAAACCGTATTCTGCTTTTGAAGCACCCCAATGCCTTTTCCAATTCACGTAGTTTTAGGGGCCATTTTGTTGCAGGAACAAAACGGGGCAAAACTACCAATTGCGTACGCTAGCAAAAAACTACTTCAAAGGGAGCAAAACTACTCAGTCGTAGAAAGAGAGTTCTTAGCAGTAGTCTGGGGAGTGGGGAAATTCCACAAGTATTTGTTTGGTAAAGAGTTCGTACTCGAGACAGATCATCAACCACTTACGTACCTGAATAAGGCAAAAGTTGCAAACTCCAGGCTGATGAGATGGGCGCTGTTGTTGCAACCCTATCGCATGATGATCAGAACCATCAGGGGCTCAGACAATGTGGGTGCAGATTATTTGAGTAGGATCTAATTAAGTCATAGACCACACACCATATCCGAGATCCTGGGGCTCAAAAAGTAAAAGTTGTGTAGGATGTGTATATATGTATATAGGTAAACAATGTCGGTACAACTCGTGATTACCGCTAAGTGTTTCACACTTTTATTTAGGGGGGAGTATTGTCACGAATCGTAGCCGACTATTTTCTTTATCATCCATTATTTGTAACACGGGTCACACAATACTAGTATAGAGCACAATAATCGAATATTCTAGTACAGACGATCGAATCGGTATTCATGTGTGAAATGTCGCTCCCGGGGAATACACCGCTGGAGAGAATAGGGCTTTATCCGAAACCGTGCACGGACCACCAGTACTGGATTTTGCACTGGTTATATCTGGGTGATCTACACTGTTTATGCAGACTTGGATGCTAGCCTAATTACCTAGTAGGTCATATCTACTTATGACTGAAGTATTTCAGATTAATTCACTATATATCTCATGAGCTAGACTGACTTACCGGGAAATTACGGTCTCTGGGACCATCACATCGCGATACAATGGGTTCACCGGCATATTGCTCGATTTAACGAGGACCCTTCTCGTGTAACGTTGTTCGGGCAACTGACTGGGGCTGTTTGCGCACTTTATCAGGGAATGTACGCGGTAAATAAAGGTCTCGTACACAGGATCATTGCACAGTGTGGAAGTCCCATCCCTGCCGGAGATGGCTACACCGTCCCGGTTGTGCAGCGGACGGGTGAAAGCGACGGCCTCGACTCCGATGACTGTCTGTCAATGGACAATCCCGTGACGTGCATGCGGAACATGACACTGGCGCAAACGAACCGTTATCTCCGACCACGCCCGTGTATGATGGTGAATTCGTACGCGCCGATCCGGGGATCATGCTAAATCCCGCCAATCCAGACTACCAGGAGGTACGCAATTTCTTCCAGTCGCTGTCTCTTCTGGTTGGATATAACGACATGGATGGACTTCCCTATATAAAGTACCGACTAGCGGTACTTTCCCCCGACCCAGGCACACATACACACTTTGCGAAAAGTATAAAGACCTTATTTGGAGACAATATATTTGCAGGAACGCGGTATGCAACGAGCAGTATTCCAGTGGGCGTGATTGACCGAATAGTGAATCGGTATACTTATCTGAATAATCCGAACAATCCGAACAACATTATGAATATGCTCCTGCAGTTCGGCACGGACTATATGTTTCGTGTTCCCGCACTGAGAACAGTGCAGACTTATACAACTCTAGTGCAAACAGGCGTATGCTTATAAGTTCTCCGGACAGCCGGGATTTGAGAATAGACAATCTGTAACCCAATCCTGGGCAAAGGAAGCAACTAATGGCGATGAAATAGAGAATAGTAGGTTAGTGCATTGAATGGGAAAAAATATCTGGCAAGGCTCAGGAAACGGGATGGGCGAGGCTCTGCCGAGCACATCCCGTTTCCGTGCCGCGCCAGATATTTTTTCCCATTCACGGCACTAACCTACTATTCTATTTATCCCGTCAGCAGCTACAAATGGCTGTAAAATGCAAAAATAGTATTGACTGGATATCAAAAATGTTTCACGGCACCGTGTTTCACGGCACATACGCACTGTGTTGACGGGATGTCGCGTGACACGTGCATTCTTGTACATTCTGGATTCCGTATAATTGTATATTTGTGATGTGTGGTACGGTTTTGTATTGTTGTGCGTACTATTGATTTCACATACCTGTGATTCCACATACCTGTGATTTCACACACCTGTGATTTTTACATACCTGTGATTTAGCATGTACATTTGTCATGTACAATGTGCGTGTAATAACGGGGCTTATGTTGTATTGGTGGAAATACGTTTATGCGTGTCCTTTTTGCGGATTTAAATACACGTCCATTTTAGGAGCAATGTTTTACCGATGTCACGCCATATTTGCCACAGACAATGCATGTGTGTGGTAGAGAACTCGTTGACTGCGTGTGCTGGTTTCGCTATGGAAAAGACCCCTTTTAGTATTACGGATGTCCACTATCCGTGCCAGCCGAGTTTGTCCGCGTGTCAGTTGTTCACCAGATAAGGGACCTTCTGTAGGTGAAGCCAGTATATAGGGCAGACCATACCATGGTCTGCCCTGTTATGTATGCTACGGGTTAGTGTTTCAGCATAGCCTGGTACTGGCCAACACGGATATATCAGATCCCATACTGGTGATGCTTTGTGTCGTGATATTTCCGTAAATGACCACGATATTTGAGTTTAGTATGTGCTACACTCTCATTTGAGTGTATAGCCGTAGGACCGATATGGAGGGGTTTGGCGGGGCCAAAAAGCGACCTTCGCATGTCGAGACCAGTCGAGTAGATTTCGGATTATGAGATCTGGATCTATAGTGTGCAGATTTATGGTAGTGTGGGATATACCATGTTGGATGGTATTTATTCCGCGAAGGCCGTACACTAGTTTGGTTGAATTTATGGCGTGGGAACATATATTTATGCCAAATATAACCCACGGGTGAAATGGCAAAAGCCATGGTTTTGTAATATTTATGTGAGATGTCGAACGAGGGGTAGGCATATTCATTATTCCGTGCATGGTTTCACTGGTGCGTATATAAGCGATATCTCGCTATGTGTTGGTGGGACACATATTTTCTGGTAACAGAAGGATAGTACTGTATTCACCAGTGACACGGAGGATTTTGGTATGTACCTACAACATTTTATTTCAGCTGTGATTTGCCGTTGTTCGATTCCCGTTTTAGTCCGTTGTGCATCCTGTCTGTCTGTCTGTGCGTATTCGTCCAGTAATTGGAGACTCATTTCATTTTGTAGCCTCTTGAGATCGCTCCAGCGAGCAGCATTGGACGTTTTGGTCCACTCGTTGAGGGCAGACCCCAGTCACTGCAGAGTACAAGGTCGTCCGAGTGTCCGTACGTCTGTCTGGCGCAGTGTGTGTAGCAGCTCCGGGTACAGGCCTGTATAGAGCAGTGTGTGATAGCTACATCGCGTTCAGCAGACAGTCACAGCCATAGATTAGTGAAGTGAAACGCCATACACACATATCATATCATTATACTACCACCGAGTTGAATGTCACCTAAGTGTAACTTTTCCCGGCGTCTTAGCCAACGTGATAATCGCCATTTGTATTATATCGGAACTTTACATCCGGTCTACCACTTCCGGTATTACAACCCATTGATTCACCATGGATACTTTACATCCGGTCAACCACATCCGGGTTGCTACAGTCGAGTGATACCATAGGAACTTTACATCTGGTCCACCATTTCCAGAAATAATACTACCTTTGGAACTTTACTTCCGGTACCAGCTTCCTGAACATTATCATTATTGACTATCATGTGATGTAACCACATCCGGCTTTGACTTTGACATTCATACTTTGGAAATATATTGCATAGGCAATACATATGTATACTTTGATAGTGTATGGTAATACTCCTATCATGGCATATCATGGCTAAGGGATTGTAGTAAGACTACATATATTGTTTATGGATTAATCCACTTGAAGTTGGATTATAGCCATATTGTTGACTAGACCGTAGTAATTGAATAGTATCATGCACAGTACAGTGTTGTTCGCATATCAATGTATCATGTATTCCTGTGTGTTCCCCATGTAATATAGTGTACATTATAAGTGATTAAGTGACTACGTGTACTTATCTACTCTAGCCTATCCCTTACACTTCAACTGCATTGTTACCACTTTTCGTTCGTCAGATCAAGCTATATTGGCCATAACGTCATAACAATTGATGTATACTTGGTTCATATGATAACAGGGGAGACAATTTGTCTCGATCATTCCTGACCTTGGTAATGACCTTGACAATGGTGTCAGAAGTGGGGTTTGTTTCCTCTTTTTATAATCAGTTTCTTCAAAGCAGTTGAAGTAAGGAGGCTAGAATAGCTCTACCCCTAGCGTCGTCAAAATTCAATCTTGTATTTGTTTGCCTTGGGAGTTAATGTAAGATGCCCTCCAACACTTAGGCACTAATACATCACCACATACAGGATTTGACTACCTAGGTACAGAAGTGTAGAGTTGAGACGATTTTGTGAGATAGTCGATGTAAGGGTCATTGTAACTTTCGATTTGTTGAACAGTACCTCCCTGTGATGATGGCACAGCGGGTGTTCTAGGTTATCACTAGACACTTCTACATCTGAGGCGAGATATCTATCACTATTATATTGTGTATGAACAATACTATATCCTGCCAGGTGTCTATAACCAGTCCCCAATTTTTGTGTCCAGTACCATAGAGCGGGAATTGTAAATATACCATTACATTAGACCATACATATACCGGATTGACTTACCCGAATTGAGAAACTTATACCGTCGTTAGGAGTAGAGACCGGATTGATTTACCTTAACCTTATAGACGTGAAGCAAGAGACTCGCACAAATCACCAAGTGATTTGAGTGCTAGAGACCTTGTGTACCGTCGGGTAAAGCGTGCAAATCGATAATCCGGAGTTGAGTTGAGAGTGAGAATGTCGTCCATTAAGGAGCTAATGGAGATAGGCAAAAGCTTAGGGCTAGCAGATTCAGAGTTAAGGGCCTTTGTAAAAGAAGAGCAGGAGAGAGAAAGACAGGAAAGACTAGAGGCTAGGCAGGCTGAGAAAGATAGGTTAGATGCTGAGCGGTTGGCTAAAGAGGCTGAGCGGTTGGCTAAAGAGGTTGAGCGACAGATGGAGAAAGATAGGTTAGATGCTGAGCAGTTAGCTTAGGAAGTAGAGCGACAGATGGAGAAAGATAGATTAGATGCTGCGCGGTTAGATAAGGAATCACATCGTTTAGCCAATGAAGCACAGTTAGCTCTATAATTCAAATTGCGATAACTAGACACTAAGCACCAGGTAGAAATGGCAAAAGTAGAAAGGGGTGGAGTAGTAGATGAAGATAGACATGATAGGGATTATGGCAGAGCATTCGGTCCGAAGCTGCCACATTTTGATCAGAATAATGACAACATGGATAGCTACTTAGCTAGATTTGAGCGGTACGCAGCAATTCAAAGGTGGGGGAGAGATAAGTGGTCACTACACTTGAGTGCTTTATTGAAGGGCAAGGCATTAGATGTATTTTCTAGACTACCTATTGATGATGCTCTTGACTATGATAAGTTGAAATCCGCATTGTTGAAATGTTTTGATCTAACGGAAGATGGGTTCAGACGCATGTTCAAAAACACCAAACCTGATCACAGTGAATCATTTGTGCAATATGTCAGTCGGTCAAAGAACTATTTAGATAGATGGTTTGAGTTTGGTATGGTGAATAGAACATATGAAGGAGTACTAGACTACATGATCAGAGATCAGATGTTAAGTATATGCAGTCGTGAGCTCTACTTATTTCTCAAAGAGAAAACATTGACTCGATAGATCAGATGGCGGTCCAGGCAGATTACTTTGCAGAAGCTAGAGGAGGTAGCAAGTATGTAGTTCAGAGGAACAGTACTAGCAACAGAACTGAGTACAGGTCAGTAGATAACCAGAGGCGCAAGGTAAGTAGTGCAGATAATCGATCTAGAGATAGGAGTCGAGATAGGGACAGATATCAGAATAGAGACCAAAATAGAAGCCCAAGTAGGGGTAGTTATGATAGAAGCCCGAGTAGAGGCAGTTATGACAGAAGTACCAGCAGGAACGGCTATGATATGCATCACGGGACCTGTTACCATGTCGGCAAAGAAGGTCACATGTCCTGCGATTGTCCTAAACGTGACCGGTCCTCAGCTTACAAAGCAGCAGCAGTCGAGGAAGAGAAACATGTAAGTTTTGCAGATAAAGAACAGAGAGGTCGGTACAGAGGTAGAAATAGAGGTAGAAGTGGAAGGCACACTAGAGGCAGAGGTAGAGGTAGATGGCAAAACACGGAACAACCAGGGGAAAACCAAGGAAATTTCTGTATGGTTGATACCGACACCACTATTGTATGTTCAGGTAGCGAGATACAGCCGGAGTTGATTAACGGATGTATATTTGGTATGGATAGGCTACCCGTAGCAGAGGGCACATTAAATGGGAAAAAGGTCACAGTAATGCGAGATACTGGGTGTACCGGGGTGGTCGTCAAGGAAAGTTTAGTACAACCAGATCAGTTTTTAAGCAAAGCTGGTAAATAGGAGCAAAATGAGTGGAATACCTACCGCCCGGGTAGATCTAGATACACCTTTTTTCAAAGGTCAGGTAGAAGACCTTTGCATGACGGATACAATGTATGATGTTACCATAGGTAATGTAGACGGGTCAGAGTTACCGGTGATATCCGATTTTAGAGGCGCAAAATCGTGCGCAGTTGAAACTAGGTCACAAACGACAGCTCAAGACGAATCATATAAGACCCTCAAAGTCCCTACCGCAATCGCGAACGTATCACGCGATGAATTCAAAGAGGCGCAGGCACATGACGTCACATTGACGTCGGTTCGAAATAACGCAAAAGACGGAACGGTACGGTCAAGTAAGAACGGAAACCGAAATTCGCATACCGAAAAGACTTGTTGTATCGTAATTTCGAATCGATAGGGTCAAGTAGGATGTACCATCAGCTGGTAGTCCCAAAAACACTTAGGACTACCGTGATGAAAGTGGCACATGAATCAATCATGGCGGGCCATTTAGAGGTTAAGAAGACAACTGATCGAGTGTTATCAGAATTTTATTGGCCAGGCGTGGGCAGTGACATTACACGGTTTTGTAGGTCTTGTGACATATGTCAAAAGACTGTGTCAAAGGGACACATCACCAAGGTTCCGTTAGGAACTATGCCGTTGATAGACACTCCGTTCAAACGAGTCGCAGTTGACATTGTAGGGCCAATTTTTCCAACTACCGATCGAAAGAATCGTTACATACTAACGTTAGTTGATTATGCAACTAGGTACCCAGAAGCGGTACCACTATCAGGCATCGAGACCGAACGAGTCGCGGAAGCTCTCGTGGATATGTTCTGTAGACTGGGTATCCCCGAGGAGATGCTCACCGATCGGGGAAGTCAATTTACATCGGCAGTCATGGAGGAAGTTAGTAGATTGTTATCGCTGAGACAATTAACCACGACACCGTACCACCCACAGTGTAACGGTCTCGTGGAACGGTTCAATGGTACGTTAAAGCAAATGCTTCGTAGAATGGCAAGCGAACGTCCCAAAGATTGGGACAAATACATTAACGCGCTCTTATTCGCGTATCGCGAAGTCCCTCAAGAAAGTTTGTCTTTCTCACCGTTTGAACTATTGTACGGAAGGACCGTTCGGGGTCCGATGAGCATACTAAGAGATCTGTGGTCCGAGAAGGACATAGAGGACAACGTCAAAACGACGTATCAGTACGTCCTCGACTTGCGCGAACGTCTCGAGAAAACGTGCGAAATCGCGCATGAGAACTTGAAGAGTGCTTCCAAAAAGTACGCAAAGTACTACAACCGTAAGACCCGTAGTAGGCAGTATGCAGTGGCAGATCAGGTACTTGTACTACTACCGACAGACAACAACAAATTGCTTCTTAGGTGGAAGGGACCATACCCCATAACAGAGGTAGTTAATGAGTGGGACTATAGGGTTGACATGGGAGGGAAGTTGAAAAACTTTCATGCAAACATGTTAAAGAGGTACGAGACTAGGCCTGAGCACCCGAGGAAGGGAATACTCACTGTAATAAATGCGGCCGTGATAGAAGACACAGTAGAGGGGGATCCTAGTCCGTGTGGGTGTAGTGCCGAAGAAAACATGTTATGTCCCAGGGGATTAGAGTCCGATACGGAGAGCAAATTTGACCTGTCGCCTGATTTAGGCAAGAAACAAAAGACCCAAGTGAGAGAGATCTTACGGGAATTCACCCATGTCCTGAGGGACGCACCAGGACACACCCATATAGAGAAACATGAGATAAAGTTGTCAACGCAAGACCCATTAAGAATTAAGGGGTACCCTATCCCATTTAAGGTCAGGGAAACAGTCAGCCAGAATGAGTATTGTCGCGATAAAAGGGGCCGACAATCTGGGGGCAGACAACCTGAGCAGGATATCAGGATAAGCCAGTATATAGCGCAGACCATACCATGGTCTGCCCTGTTATGTATGCTACGGGTTAGTGTTTCAGCATAGCCTGGTACTGGCCAACACGGATATATCAGATCCCATACTGGTGATGCTTTGTGTCGTGATATTTCCGTAAATGACCACGATATTTGAGTTTAGTATGTGCTACACTCTCATTTGAGTGTATAGCCGTAGGACCGATATGGAGGGGTTTGGCGGGGCCAAAAAGCGACATTAGCATGTCGAGACCAGTCGAGTAGATTTCTGATTATGAGATCTGGGTCTATAGTGTGCAGATTTATGGTAGTGTGGGATATACCATGTTGGATGGTATTTATTCCGCGAAGGCCGTACACTAGTTTGGTTGAATTTATGGCGTGGGAACATATATTTATGCCAAATATAACCCACGGGTGAAATGGCAAAAGCCATGGTTTTGTAATATTTATGTGAGATGTCGAACGAGGGGTAGGCATATTCATTATTCCGTGCATGGTTTCACTGGTGCGTATATAAGCGATATCTCGCTATGTGTTGGTGGGACACATATTTTCTGGTAACAGAAGGATAGTACTGTATTCACCAGTGACACGGAGGATTTTGGTATGTACCTACATTTTATTTCAGCTGTGATTTGCCGTTGTTCGATTCCCGTTTTAGTCCGTTGTGCATCCTGTCTGTCTGTCTGTGCGTATTCGTCCAGTAATTGGAGACTCATTTCATTTTGTAGCCTCTTGAGATCGCTTCAGCGAGCAACATTGGACGTTTTGGTCCACTCGTTGAGGGCAGACCCCAGTCAGTGCAGAGTACAAGGTCGTCCGAGTGTCCGTACGTCTGTCTGGCGCAGTGTGTGTAGCAGCTCCGTGTACAGGCCTGTATAGAGCAGTGTGTGATAGCTACATCGCGTTCAGCAGACAGTCACAGCCATAGATTAGTGAAGTGAAACGCCATACACACATATCATATCATTATACTACCACCGAGTTGAATGTCACCTAAGTGAAACTTTTCCCGGCGTCTTAGCCAACGTGATAATCGCCATTTGTATTATATCGGAACTTTACATCCGGTCTACCACTTCCGGTATTACAACCCATTGATTCACCATGGATACTTTACATCCGGTCAACCACATCCGGGTTGCTACAGTCGAGTGATACCATAGGAACTTTACATCTGGTCCACCATTTCCGGAAATAATACTACCTTTGGAACTTTACTTCCGGTACCAGCTTCCGGAACATTATCATTATTGACTATCATGTAATGTAACAACATCCGGCTTTGACTTTGACATTCATGGAAATATATTGCATAGGCAATACATATGTATACTTTGATAGTGTATGGTAATACTCCTATCATGGCATATCATGGCTAAGGGATTGTAGTAAGACTACATATATTGTTTATGGATTAATCCACTTGAAGTTGGATTATAGCCATATTGTTGACTAGACCTCATACTGCGGGTGAGGTAGACATTGGGACCTTGATACTCAGAGGTTACCACTATCTATTGAGATACGCAAGCACTGGGGTAGCTCAGATGATTGTCATTTGTCCTCCAATGTTCGTTCTGCCATGTTATACTTGTATGTTATTTCACTTTGATTAGCGATCATCAAAGTACTTGTGCATTCATACTATTGTCCACTACGGGACCATTGAGATACCACATACCGAGTTTATTCGTCTATAGCTTTTAAGTTGCGTTAAAGTATAACAGTCGATTGGCTTACAACCTTGTAGTAATTGAATAGTATCATGCACAGTACAGTGATGTTCACATATCAATGTATCATGTATTCCTGTGTGTTCCCCATGTAATATAGTGTACATTATAAGTGATTAAGTGACTACGTGTACTTATCTACTCTAGCCTATCCCTTACACTTCAACTGCATTGTTACCACTTTTCGTTCGTCAGATCAAGCTATATTGGCCATAACGTCATAACAATTGAAGTATACTTGGTTCATATGATAACAGGGGAGACAATTTGTCTCGATCATTCCTGACCTTGGTAATGACCTTGACACGGGATAAATACCGTTTGTCTTTGGATTCTCACCGTGAGTATTGAATAATCTCAACGTGACTGACCCATACATGCCAAGTGTGTCAGAATTGTTTCTCTCAAGACGAATGATGTCATATTGGACCAACTTTGCAAAGACGGGGTAAGTTACAAAATGAGTAATTATTTAAAAAGGTGATCGTCGGCGAGTGTCTCATTCAGAAATGGTCAATATCACCAATGCCAATGTCACATGAATGACACTGGGTGGATAGCCATCGGTACCAGGAAGATATTGGTTATATTTGGCAATGATCTGACTAACAGATCTGTAGATATTTAATTTCTGTATTTCTGTCCAAAATAGCGTGAAATAATACACGAGTGTACGTCGGCTTTCGCGTAAACAATGAGTAACGAGCCATCTCATCAAGATCTGCAACCATTTGTAGATATTTTTATTTTTTTTGCAAAATTACCCCATTTTCTGCATAATGGAACAGCCTCAACTTTAACATGGACTACTCCATATCACTTACTTAGGGGTACCAGTGTTAAAGGCGACTGAGTGTATAACAACAGGTCCTGTTCATTCACATGTAATCCGGGTATGGAAGGTTCTTTGAGGCAATTTCCGCCCTATAAATATAATATAACTACAACTATGCACGTGTACTGTTGCAGGTCGCCAGGGGGCATTTTTGCAATTGTCTCTACAGTCAGCGAACCATTCCATCACGGACGATAACTACGGCGAACCGAGCGCGTCGTTCTGGGAGAGTTTGCGCCCTTACTTTGATAAATACAAAGTGGGAACAAACATGCCAGACGGTGAAACCCAACGCATCGGATAAATTACAAGTGATTTGTCGAGGCAATTATACAGGCCTCCGAAGCAATACTTTGGAGATTATTTCTCTTGTACTTGCGCCGTTGGTAGTGTTGTTGTTAATAATTCTCGCCATTGCCTGTGTATGCTGCTGCCGTGTGAAAAGGGATGGGATTAAATATGAAACCGTGGAAATGAGTGGAAGATATTGAACAGGCTGGCATGGAGGCCAATATCACGGAACTTCTTACGGGAAGTTCGTAAGAAAAACAATTAGTATTATAATTCGCCCTACTTTCTAAGCCAATCGCTGGCCAGTATTGCGCTCCACATATTTCACATATTACACGATTTAACCCCAATAAGTTTCATATTACCAAATGTTTGACAGAAAATGGAAATTCAATACCTAGATGGGAGACTGCATTGTAAATATGGCTAATTATACGTATGCTATTGTTCACATATTCGATGTTTAAGGAACTAAGTGCTGCAGTCGCTGACGCTCCCTCGAATTTAATTCCCTAAAAATCCAATATGTTAACAATAACGTATAAATAAAGTATTAACTGTCGATTCGAACACAGAGTTCGTTCGCTCTCTATATTTAGATGGTTACAAATGATAATATTAGCAAACTACATTAATTTAGTGTATGAAGTAAATTTGCAAAACAAAAAGAGTGTTTTAAAATGTGTTTATGTCAATAATTCAAGGAATTCTTAATATCATTTATATCCTCAGATTGTTAAAGTATTTTATGGTTAGCTCTTAAAATACTCAACACGAAAAGTGTCGTCTGCTGTTGATTTATAGTTTTGCTCCTTTCACAATAAAACATGATTGACAGCACTGTATAATAATTCCAGCACCCAAATATTTACACAATTCCCTAACATTTGATTGGCCCGTAGCAAGTCTCTGTCCAAAATTGATATCCCAGTAAACTCCCACGCCGAACTACTTTCCGTAACCGTGAGGCGCAGTTAAAATAATTCTTTGGAAAACGGAAAATAAACACATTTTCTTGATTAATTCATTTCAAATGCTGGAATTATAAGGAATGAATGGCCTTTTTGTGGAATTTATCGGGGATATAAACTATAAACTTGGAAAGTTAATACCACGATAAATTCCACAAAAAGGCCATTCATTCCTATATTGTTGCAGGCGTCGGGCGTTACTACATATAAAGTGATAAGAATCTACACCATGTCGTTGTCTTCATGACCCACCATCCAATAGTATTCTCTAACCGGGCTAACGGAAAATACTATTACATAATCACTGCCTATGTGCAGTTTCAGGAAAACCGGTTAATCGTGTTTGTTTCAATTGCGTGTAAATTTGCGTACTAGGCACATGTTTTTAGACGACCTTTTACGTCATGAAATCACTGCATTTTCATTGGATAAGACAAAAATTCTGCCACGGAAGCGATGTCGCGCGTGCCGAGGCATTTGACCGTAACATGATCATAGTCAATGTCATGTTAATGAGAGAAGGAGTGTGCTCCAAATGCTTACATGTAGCAAGCGTTCAAATTTTGAAGCAATGCATCATATTATATTAAAGTTATATGATGATGAAGAAATGTGCACAAACTTTTTGATGTAAATAAATGGCTAAGTGTTTCCGCAAAAAAGTGAAGGTATACAATGGTCATGGTCATGTTAATGGCGGTATGAGTGTGTTAAATATGTTCATATGTATCCATAGTCCAAATATTGAAGAAATCCGTCAAGAGTATTAAAGTTATATCATGATGAAGAAACTTGTACTAACTTTTTGACGCAAAAAAAACGGCTAAGTGTTTCCGCAAAAATGTGAAGGTAAGAAAGGTCAACGTCATGTTAATGTCAGCATGATTGTGTTCCAAATGCTCACGTCAAGTGTCCAAATATTGAAGCAATCCGCCAAGCAATAATACAGTTATACCATGATGACGAAGCTTGTAGAATCTTTTTGACATTTCGGACTACGCGAACGACGACGACGACGGAAAAAGGGGCGACTATGGTAAAGCAGGCGCGACAAAAAACATAAAATGGAAAACTTTCAAACAGGAATACAGATATCTGATATGCCAATAGGAATACAGGAAACGTGCAACGGTTGGACAATATTCACTTCTGGGGGCCGTTTCACTAAACTTCGTACGACTAAATTGTTCGTAAGTGCAAATTTAGAGTCGTCTGGAATTCAATTGATCGATTGATGCAGCCTATGCTCAATAAATGTAAATACAATAATCGTTTACAAGAAAACAATGTTAATGTGAAATTTACAGACTATCATAAGTTTGCACATAAGTTTACGAACATTTTAGTTTTACGAAGTTTAGTGAAACCGCCACTGGTTTCCTATGGGAACGCAAACACAAACGCTACTGTACATGCATTTTTATTAAATTAACATTTTTATGCCCCCGCCACCGAATGGTGAGGGGGGCATATAGTGTTACCGGCGTCCGTACGTAAGTAACGTACGTACATACGTACGTACATACGTACGTATGTCCCGAAACCTTAACGCTCGGGTAAATGGCTTATAATTTCTGTTTCCTTGCTCCGATCTGCAAGACATTTCACACACGTATTGCTCCAATGGTCCTCTACCGCCCTGTGATAAATCCACATTCGTCCCGCCCCCGCTAAGCCCAGGGTCAAGGTCACAGACTTGGTGCATTCGAAACCATAACGCTCGTGTAAATGACTTATAATTTCTGTTTCCTTGCTCCGATCTGCTTGACATTTCAAACACACAGTGCTCCAATGGTCCTCTGCCGTTCTGTGATAAATCCACATTCGTCCCGCCCCCGCTAAGCACAGGGTCAAGGTCACAGACTTGGTGCGTTCGAAACATTAACTCTCAGATAAATGGCTTATAATTTATGTTTCCTTGCTCGGATCTGCTTCACATTTCACACACACATTGCTCCAATGCTCCTCTACCGTCCTGTGACAAATCCACATTCGTCCCTCCCCCGCGCTAAGCCCAGGGTCAAGGTCACATACTTGTTGCGTTCGAAACCTTAACGCTCGGGTAAATGGCTTATAATTTCTGTTTCCTTGCTCGGATCTGCTTGACATTTCACACACGCATTGCTCCAATGGTCCTCTACCGCCCTGTGACAAATCCACATTCGTCCCGCCCCCGCTAAGCCCAGGGTCAAGGTCACAGTATTGGTGCGTTCGAAACCTTAACGCTCGGGTAAATGGCTTATCATTTATGTGTCCTTGCTCCAATGGTCCTCTACTGCTCTGTGAGAAATCCACATTCGTCCCGCCCCCGCTAAGCCCAGGGTCAAGGTTACATACTTGGTGCGTTTGAAACCTTAACGCTCGGGTAAATGGCTTGTAATTTCTGTTTCCTTGCTCGGATCTGCTTCACATTTCACACACGCATTGCTCCAATGGTCCTCTACCGCCCTGTGACTTGGTGCGTTTGAAACCTTAACGCTCGGGTAAATGGCTTATCATGTATGTGTCCTTGCTCCAATGGTCCTCTACTGCTCTGTGAGAAATCCACATTCGTCCTGCCCCCGCTAAACACAGGGTCAAGGTCACAGACTTGGTGCGTTCGAAACCTTAACGCTCGGGTAAATGGCTTATAATCAAATATGCCTCGTTTTCTTTGGCTGCCAGCGGGGGCATTCGTGTGCCGACAGGCCACATTTCTAGTTATTATAAACGTTGCACCATGTATATAACAATAGACAGATGGGAGATAGACGTACATGGTGTAAGGATGTCGACTACAAATATGACACGTCCAGTAGCCTATTTCACCAGCATTGCAAAGTATACTTTTCTAGCAAAGTATACTTTGAGGGAGAAATCATTTATTTTTCCTGAAATGCATTATTTCATATAAAACTAACAACTGCATATATTTGAGGAGTAAAAGTATGCATAATTATTATACTGAATTTATTACATTATCACAGCCAAAATAGCTGTGATAATGTATTAAATTCAGTATGATAAAAAATTTATCCTAAAATTGAAAATTTCTCCCTCAAAGTATACTTTGCTAGAAAAGTATTCTTTGCAATGTTGGTGAAATAGGCTACTCGTCTCATTTTCAGATAATAATACAGTGACACCTCTCTAAACCGGACACCCTGGGAGGTCCCCAGGGTGTCCGGTTTAGTGATGTTCCACTGTAAATCATGCATATAACAATTCTTAGTAATACTTATGTCTTATGCAATCATGAACATGCATTATTATATGATCCGAGATCACATATATTTTCTAGGTGTCCGGTTTAGAGATGTTCAACTGTAGTAAGTATTGTGTCAGCGAAACATACCATGCAATGTGTAGGGCGATATTTAATATCATAATACACTCACTATGCGCATGTTCTATACGGACTGGAGAACAGGCGGAATGTGTAGCAACTGAAACCAGGGTCATTCCAGCAATGTAATACTGTAACTGGAAGACACGGTTCTTATATAGTATCTGTATATGTTGTCCGGTAGTTACATGTATAACCATACAGTCTAGAAACACGTCCTGTGCACAATGGACGGGCTAGATTCGGTGAAACGTTTCCGGTGAAAACGCGCAGCAGTTTTACCTTCACTGCCTATGTGCAGTCTCAGGAAAATCCGTTTTGATGTTCGTTTCAATGCGTAGGCTTATGTTTTTAGAGGAAAGTTCAAGTCATGAAATCACTGCATTTTCATTGTATCAGAAAACCATGCAACGGAAAACGTTTTGAACACGTTAACACTGGAAACGGTTGGACCATATTCGCTTCTGGGGTCGTTTCACTAAACTTCGTACGACTAAAATGTTTGTAAGTGCAAATTTAGGGTCGTGCGGAAATTTCAATTTATGGATTTACATGTATGCAGCCTATGCTCAATTCATGTAAATCCAATAATTGTTCACAAGATAACATTGTTAATGTGAAATTTACAAGACTATCATAATGTTGCACTTACGAACATTTTAGTCTTACGAAGTTTAGTGAAACGGCCCCCTGGTTTCCAACGTGAACACAAACGCTACTGACCATGCATTTTTAGCTCGCCTGCACGAAGTGCATAAGAGCTTATGGCATACCCCCGGCGTCGTCGACGTCGGCGTCGGCGTCGGCGTCGGCGTCGGCGTCGGCGTCGGCGTCGGCGTCGGCGTCGGCGTCGGCGTCGGTGTCAGCGACAAACTTAACTTTGGGTAAATATGTCTTATAACTTCTGTTTCATTTCATGCAACACCTTGTTATTTCATACATGCATTCCTCAGATGACCCTCTATCATGATGTAGCAAATCCATGACCCACCACCCAACCCTTACTCCAAGGTCAAGGTCACAAACTTAGCACATTCATAAACTTAACATGGGGTAAATTTCTTATAACATCTGTTTCATTTCATGGAACACCTTGATATTTCATACATGCATTCCTCAGATGACCCTCTATCATGCTGTAGCAAATCCATGACCCACCACCCAACCCTTACTCCAAGGTCAAGGTCACAAACTTAGCACATTCATAAACTTAACATGGGGTAAATTTCTTATAACATCTGTTTCATTTCATGGAACACCTTGATATTTCATACATGCATTCCTCAGATGACCCTCTATCATGCTGTAGCAAATCCATGACCCACCACCCAACCCATACCCCAATGTCAAGGTCACAAACTTAGCACATTCATAAACTTAACGTTGGGGTAAATATCTTATAACATCTGTTTCCTTTCATGGAACGCCTTGATATTTCATACACGCATTCCTCAGATGACCCTCTATCATGCTGTAGCAAATCCATGACCCACCACCCAACCCTTACCTCAAGGTCAAGGTCACAAACTTAGCACATTCATAAACTTAACGTTGGGATAAATGTTGTGTAACTCCTGTTTCTTTGCACGGAACGCTTTCATATTTCATACATGCATTCATCTGATGATCCTCTATTGTGCAACAGCAAATCCATGACCCCCCACCCCTTTGCCCAAGATCAACATCATAAACTGAACGTTGGAATAAATGTCTTTTTATAACTTCTGTTTCTTTACAGGGAAATATCACCTGGATATTTCATACATGCATTCGTCTGATGATACTCTATCGTGCTATAACAAATCCATGACCCCCCCCCCCACCCCTTTCCCCAAGGTCGAGGTCAAAAACATTGCACATTTATAAACTTAACGTTGGAGTAAACGTATTTTTATAACTTCTGTTTATTTACAGGGAACGCCTTGATATTTGATACATGCATTCATCTGATGATACTCTATCGTGCTATAGAAAATCCATGACCCACCACCCCCACCCCTTTTCCCAAGGTCTAGGTCACAAACATAGAACATTCATAAACTTAACGTTGGGGTAAATGTCTTAACATCTGTTACCTTTCATGAACGCCTTGATATTTCATTCATGCATTCATCTGATGATACTCTATTGTGCTATAGCAAATCCATGACCCACCCCTTACCCCAAGATCAAGGTCAAAAACTTAGCACATTCATAAACTTAACGTTGTAACGTTGGGGTAAATGTCTTATAACATCTGTTTCCTTTCATGGAACGCCTTGATATTTCATACATGCATTCCTCAGATGACCCTCTATCATGCTGTAGCAAATCCACGATCCACCACCCAACCCTTACCCCAAGCTCAAGGTCACAAACTTAGCATGTTCATAAACTTAACGTTGGGGTAAATGTTGTGTGACTTCTGTTTATTTATAGGGAACGCCTTCATATTTCATACATAGATTCATCCGATGATACTCTATCGTGCTGTTGCAAATCCATGACCCACCGCCCATCCCTTACCCCAAGGTCAAGGTCACAAACTTAGCACATTCATAAGCTTAACGTTGGGGTAAATGATGTGTAACTTCTGTTTCTTTACAAGGAACGCTTTAATATTTCATACATGCATTCATATGATGATCCTCTAAATTGCTACAGCAAATCCATGACCCACCCCCACCCTTCTCCCCAAGGTCACAAACTTAGCACATTCATACATGCATTCCTCATGTGAATAGCTATCATACTGTAGAAAATCACCAACTTAGTGCATTCATAAACTTAACGTTGGGTTAAATTTTGTTTTACTTCTGTTTTCAGGGAGCGCATTGATATTTCATACATGCATTCATCTTAATATGCTATATTATGCTATAGCAAACCCACAACCAACCTTGTACCTCTGACCCCAATGTCAAGGTCCACCGCATGCCCCTTAACCCAAGGTCAGTTATATATAATATTCATGTTTTTTATGCAAATGTGCCAAGTTTGAGTGAAGGCTGCCAACAGGCGAGTTTCGTTGTCTTCTGACAACTCTTGTTATTAAATAAAACACACACTGTTTTCTACTTGTAATGTTATTTTCTAAATATTTGCATCATGTATAGAACAACAATAGGCAGCTGAGAGATAGTCGTACATTGTGTAAGGATATCGACTACAAATAGGACACGTCCATGTCTTATTTGCTATGTTTGCATATTTCTGCCATCTACTTAAGGCGATAACGCGATAGTTAAGTCGTCTTACTACACCTTATATTAAGTCATCTTAACTACATAATTATCGCGTTCAAACCAAATAAATTGGACACGATAACTAACACAAAATGTCGTTAAAAACGTGCTTCATAACATTTTATCTCGTCCAGATCAGTTAGTAAGTCGTCTTATTGTCTTTATTCGACGAGAAAATGTGTGGAAATTGATATTAAAAACCGATGTCACACTAGTGGACAGTATCACGGTTGTGACAAGATTTCGTGACAGTTATCGCGTCCGATTTATCTAGTCCTGACCAGTTAGTAAGCCGTTGTGACGCGATATTTATGTAGTTAAGACGATTTATAAGGCACAGTAAGATGAATTAGCTATCACGTTATGTCGATGGGAGAAATATGCCACCATAATGTTTTGTCAGCGAAATATACCAGGCAAAGTGTATGGTGATATTTAAAACATGTAATACATTTCATAATGCACTCAATAAGCGTATGTTCTATACGGATTGAGGAACAGGCGAAATATGTAGCAACTTAAGCCAGGGTCATTCGAGCAATGTAATACTGAAACTGGGAGTTCTTATATAGTATCTGTATATGTTGTCCGGTAGTTATAACCATACAGTCTATACACACTTCCTGTGCACAATGGACGGGCCGGATTCGTCGTATTCATGTTTGCTGATCCACATCTGTTGGAACGTGACCAGGGACGTTAAGGTGGATCCGCCGATCCACACCGAGTACTTCCGCTCGTGAGGGGCGATAATCTTGATATTCATTGTAGGTGGCGCCAGGGCGGTAATCTCCTTCTGCATCCGGTCGGCGATGCCGGGGAACATGGTGCAGCCGCCGGACAAGACGGTGTTGGCGTACAGGTCCTTACGGATGTTCACGTCGCATTTCATGATGCTGTTGTACGTCGCCTCGTGGATACCGACCGAATCCATACCAAGGAACGATGGCTGAAATTGAGCTTCCAGGCACCGGAAACGCTCGTTGCCAATGTTGATGACCTGACCGTCGGGGAGTTCGTAGCTCTTTTCCAAGGAGCTGGAGCTGGCGGCAGTCTGCATTTCCTGCTCAAAGTCCAGGGCAACGTAGCACAATTTCTCCTTAATGACTGTCACGATTTCCCGCACGGCGGTGGTGGTAAAGGAATATCCACGCTCAGTGAGGGATTTCATGAGATAGTCAGTGAGGTCTCTGCCGGCAAAGTCCAATCGGATAATTGCGAGGGGAAAGGCGTGTCCCTCATAAATAGGCACGGTATGGGAGACACCGTCACCGGAGTCCATGACAATACACGTTGTACGACCGCTGCCAAACAGGGACAACACGGCCTGGTTGGCGACGAACATGGCTGGCGAGTTGAATGTCTCGAACATGATCTGCGTCATCTTTTCACGGTTGGCTTTGTGGTTGAGCGGGGCTTCTGTGAGCAGGACTGGGTGCTTCTCCGGGACGACCTGAAGTTCGTTGTAGAAGGTGTGATGCCATATCATCTCCATGTCGTCCCAGTTGGTGATGGTGCCACGCTCGATGGGGTACGTCATGGTGAGGATGCCACGCTTGCTCTGGGCATCGTCTGCCACGTAGTAGTCCTTCACCACGTCCTGGAAACCCTGGTCGACGGGTGAGAAAGCACTGTACAGTTTTAGCAATATTTCACTGTAAATCAGGCATTTGATTATTCCAAACCATAGTTATGAGCTATGCGATCACGAACAGGCGTTATCGCCCGAGATAAATGACCAAGAAACCCATCAAAATTATTATCACAAATGTGTCTTGCTATCCGGTTCAGAGAGGTTCCACTGTAGTACACGGACATGTGTTAACCGTCACGACAAAACGTTTCGTTTTTAATTTCTGACCGCTGTAGCTCTGGAGCAACTACACAACTTAGCTTTGTTTGCGACTGGCGAGGAAAATATTCGCCATGCGCATGATGTCCTATATGGACTAAATTCAATGGTGCTGCACTCCGCGCCAGTGTAAAATGTTTCACGTCCAAAAATGCACAGATTTCCTGACGAGATGCCGCTCAGCCTTGAACTATCGCATAGACGAGTTTTCATCTCGTAACCAGCGCATTATTCGACGTCTTCCCGGTGGAGATTTTAGAGCCAATTCTCTCCGAGGCTAAATTAAGTAATTGCATGTTTCATGTTATGTTACTATATTGCTTACATGATATCCTATACATTAAGCAAAAACAGAAATAGTTTGTATGGAATATACCAATGTATTCTCAAATAAAATGATTGGACTGAGACGGAGTCGGTCAGAATTTTGGAGTCTAGCATCATATGTGACTAATACATGTGTTCCACAGGTGTTGCTGCAACAACTCTACACATTGCAAGTCATATTAATTTACACTTATCAAGCAGATATAACACACAATATAATAGCAACGGGTGCTCATAATGTACCACCTACCACCATTTCTGATCAGGATCTGCACAGTTCGCAATGTCATCAGTGAAGCACACGCCATGCTTCTACCAAACACAGAGATCGTTATCAGGCGACAGGAGAGTGTTATTTGATCAGGAGCTACACTGGTCACAAATCCTATAATTCCCATTAATGTGTGCCTTCTGTTGACCATAGGGATGCTACATAGTGTCAACCTTGAGCATCTTGCAGATTTACGCAGACACGGATTTTATGTAAACCGTGCAACCTCCCTGTAGCAACCACCCATTGGATGACACAAAACCGGCTGTTGTATGCAGGTGGCTGATCTAGTGAGGTATATAGAGGTAATTGTCCATTTGGGATATAATATGTCGGGTGTTCTGGGAGGTTCGACTGTATATTCCGGCTAATAAAATAGATCAAACGGGCAGTCCGATCAAGGCCTACATTATTCGCCATCAATGAATGGCGAACGATGTAGGTCATGATCGTACAGCCAGTTTAATACATTGTATCAGCGGAAATACCACATGCACTCGGTGTGTACATACAGTTTATTATAGCAACTTGGGTAAATTGCGTGCTGTTTGGTTTCACAAAGAGTTCACGTTTGTATGCCGACCGCCTTTTAAGCACAATACATTTAATAAAATATTTAAATGTAAATGCTTTTTCATCAATAACAAAAGTCACACTTGATTTTATTGCGAAAAAAGATATTCATGTATGAATTGTATATGGGGGGCTACTAACATAGGCACTTTATGGGATGAACGAAAATCCGATGTGATGATTGCTATCCAGTTGGACTTCGGATCTCTATTATAAGAAAAGGCCAGACAGCGGCCATCTTGTTTATTTATTATCAATCAACGGAAGTGATGTCATTCACATTTGATTGGTCTTGTGAGTTACCTTTTGCCCGGCTCGCTAATTGTAACGCACGCGAAGGCCGGGAACCGTGCTGTTTAGGGGCCGAGGTGTCGTAGGGCCGACTTGTCTTATGGCCGAAGTGTCACTAAACCAATCACGAAACCAGTCCTGCGTACTTCCGTTGGTTGAAACAAAATAGTTCCCAAACTACATGCGGATTAGTAAATTACAATTAGCGAGCCGGTTAAATGTGAATGACATCACTTCCGTTGATTTAAAATAAATAAACAAGATGGCCGCAGTCTGGCTTTATCCTATAATAGAGATCCGGGGCCCGTTTAACTAAACCTCTTACAGCTAAAATGTTCGTAAGTGCAAATTTATGATCGTCTGGAAATTTAAATTGATGGATTTACATATATTGAGTATAAGTGCAAATTTATGATCGTCTGGAAATTTAAATTGATGGATTTACATATATTGAGTATAGGCTGCATATGCAGCCTATGCTCAATACATGTTAATCCAATAATTGTTTACAAGAAAACATTGTTAATGGGAAATTTACAGACTATCATACTGTATATATATATAGAAACAGGGGTTTTTGGACCAATTTTACAAACTTGTGTACTCAATCCCTGAGGCTAGTAATTTTGTGTATATTTATGTTGCTGCAACAAGTCTACACATTGCAAGTCATAATAATTTCCACTTATGGAACAGATATAACACACAATATAATAGCAACGGGTGCTCATAATGTACCACCTACCACCATTTATGATCAGGATCTGCACAGTTCGCAATGTCATCAGTGAAGCACACGCCATGCTTCTACCAAACACAGAGATCGTTATCAGGCGACAGGAGAGTGTTATTTGATCAGGAGCTACACTGGTCACAAATCCTATAATTCCCATTAATGTGTGCCTTCTGTTGACCATAGGGATGCTACATAGTGTCAACCTTGAGCATCTTGCAGATTTACGCAGACACGGATTTTATGTAAACCGTGCAACCTCCCTGTAGCAACCACCCATTGGATGACACAAAACCGGCTGTTGTATGCAGGTGGCTGATCTAGTGAGGTATATAGAGGTAATTGTCCATTTGGGATATAATATGTCGGGTGTTCTGGGAGGTTCGACTGTATATTCCGGCTAATAAAATAGATCAAACGGGCAGTCCGATCAAGGCCTACATTATTCGCCATCAATGAATGGCGAACGATGTAGGTCATGATCGTACAGCCAGTTTAATACATTGTATCAGCGGAAATACCACATGCACTCGGTGTGTACATACAGTTTATTATAGCAACTTGGGTAAATTGCGTGCTGTTTGGTTTCACAAAGAGTTCACGTTTGTATGCCGACCGCCTTTTAAGCACAATACATTTAATAAAATATTTAAATGTAAATGCTTTTTCATCAATAACAAAAGTCACACTTGATTTTATTGCGAAAAAAGATATTCATGTATGAATTGTATATGGGGGGCTACTAACATAGGCACTTTATGGGATGAACGAAAATCCGATGTGATGATTGCTATCCAGTTGGACTTCGGATCTCTATTATAAGAAAAGGCCAGACAGCGGCCATCTTGTTTATTTATTATCAATCAACGGAAGTGATGTCATTCACATTTGATTGGTCTTGTGAGTTACCTTTTGCCCGGCTCGCTAATTGTAACGCACGCGAAGGCCGGGAACCGTGCTGTTTAGGGGCCGAGGTGTCGTAGGGCCGACTTGTCTTATGGCCGAAGTGTCACTAAACCAATCACGAAACCAGTCCTGCGTACTTCCGTTGGTTGAAACAAAATAGTTCCCAAACTACATGCGGATTAGTAAATTACAATTAGCGAGCCGGTTAAATGTGAATGACATCACTTCCGTTGATTTAAAATAAATAAACAAGATGGCCGCAGTCTGGCTTTATCCTATAATAGAGATCCGGGGCCCGTTTAACTAAACCTCTTACGACTAAAATGTTCGTAAGTGCAAATTTATGATCGTCTGGAAATTTAAATTGATGGATTTACATATATGGAGTATAGGCTGCATATGCAGCCTATGCTCAATACATGTTAATCCAATAATTGTTTACAAGAAAACATTGTTAATGGGAAATTTACAGACTATCATACTGTATATATATATAGAAACAGGGGTTTTTGGACCAATTTTACAAACTTGTGTACTCAATCCCTGAGGCTAGTAATTTTGTGTATATTTATGTTGCTGCAACAAGTCTACACATTGCAAGTCATAATAATTTCCACTTATGGAACAGATATAACACACAATATAATAGCAACGGGTGCTCATAATGTACCACCTACCACCATTTATGATCAGGATCTGCACAGTTCGCAATGTCATCAGTGAAGCACACGCCATGCTTCTACCAAACACAGAGATCGTTATCAGGCGACAGGAGCGTGTTATTTGATCAGGAGCTACACTGGTCACAGATCCCATAATTCCCATTAATGTGTGCCTTCTGTTGACCATAGGGATGCTACATAGTGTCAACCTTGAGCATCTTGCAGATTTACGCAGACACGGATTTTATGTAAACCATGCAACCACCCTGTAGCAACCACCCATTGGATGACACAAAACCGGCTGTTGTATGCAGGTGGCTGATCTAGGGAGGTTAGATATAGAGGTGATTGTCCATTTGGGATATAATATGTCGGGTGTTCTGGGAGGTTCGACTGTATATTCCGGCTAATAAAATATATCAAACGGGCAGTCCGATCAAGGCCTACATTATTCGCCATCAATGAATGGCGAACGATGTAGGTCATGATCGTATTGCCAGTTTAATACATTGTATCAGCCGAAATACCACATGCACTCTGTGTGTACATACTGTTCAGCTTTGTGTTTGCAGTTTATTATAGCAACTTGGGTAAATTGTGTGCTGTTTGGTTTCACAAAGAGTTCACGTTTGTATGCCGACCGTCTTTTAAGCACAATACATTTAATACAATATTTAAATGTAAATGCTTTTTCATCAATAACAAAAGTCACACTTGATTTTATTGCGAAAAAGACATTCATGTATGAATTGTATATGGGGGGCTACTAACATAGGCACTTTATGGGATGAACGAAAATCCGATGTGATGATTGCTATCCAGTTGGACTTCGGATCTCTATTATAAGATAAGGCCAGACAGAGGCCATCTTGTTTATTTATTATCAATCAACGGAAGTGATGTCATTCACATTTGATTGGTCTTGTGAGTTACCTTTTGCCCGGCTCGCTAATTGTAACGCACGCGAAGGCCGGGAACCGTGCTGTTTAGGGGCCGAGGTTTCGTAGGGCCGACTTGTCTTATGGCCGAGGTGTCACTAAACCAATCACGAAACCAGTCCTCCGTACTTCCGTTGGTTGAAACAAAATAGTTCCCAAACTACATGCGGATTAGTAAATTACAATTAGCGAGCCGGTTAAATGTGAATGACATCACTTTCGTTGATTTAAAATAAATAAACAAGATGGCCGCCGTCTGGCTTTATCTTATATTAGAGATCCGGGGTCCGTTTCACTAAACCTCTTACGACTAAAATGTTCGTCAGTGCAAATTTATGATCGTCTGGAAATTTAAATTGATGGATTTACATATATTGAGCATAGGCTGCATATGCAGCCTATGCTCAATACATGTAAATCCAATAATTGTGTACAAGAACACATTGTTAATGGCAAATTTACAGACTAGCATACTGTATATATATATAGAAACTGGGGTTTTTGGACCAATTTTACAAACTTGTGTTCTCAATCCCTGAGGCTAGTAATTTTGTGTATATTTATGTACGTTTGTACAAAACTATATAGTAGTTGTGTACGTTTGTATAAAAATGTAAAACCATTTTGCTGTTTTAGGCTTCTCAGCCCCTGTGGCTAGGAATTTGTCAAAACAATGCTTGTTGTACAAAACTATATAGACGTCGTGTACGTTGTTGGTGATACTTTTGATAACGTCAAAACGACGTCATTCCCGGCTAAAATCGACATATAAACGTGAGCGTCGTATTTTGCAGTGACTAACGTTTCTAGCGCAAACATACAATTATGTACATAATACAATGGTTGTCTGTATCATAACCATTAGTAAATATAATGCGAGCACCATGTGGGTGTAATAATACATGATAATATAAATAATACATTTGAATGCACCAGGTCTATGCACATGTTCATGGTCAGAGATTGTGCTAGATATTTAAAAGTTGGTATTTTTCTGCTATATTCATATGCGACCGCTAAAAAGGCACACCAATAGAAAGAAGACAAAATTTACATTTCGTAATTGCAATATCACTATCGTACAACAAATTTAGGCATATCAAATATACTACACAATCTACAGAAACTTTTTAAAAATGTACAACAGCGACGTAATTTGCGGCGTATGACGTTTTCATTAGACATTTTAAAGAGCCTATTTTTTATTATGTTTATGTGCGACCGCCACAAAATGTACTCTACTAGAAAGAAAACAAAATGCACATTTTGTAATTAGAATATTAATTATTTTATAACAAATGTTGGCATATATTCCATACCCGACAAGCTTCGCTTCCGCTTAAAAGAATGTAAAATAGTGACGTAATTCGTAAGATGTGAAATTTCCACTAGACATTTTGAAGTATGTATTATTTTATTAAGTTCATGGGCAGCAACCATGACATTTACATTAATAGAAAGAATATAAAATGCACATTTCGTAATTACAATAGTAGTATAGTACAAGAAAGTTAGACAGAAATGTCTTATCACATAAACTATGGCAACATTTTATAAAACGCCAATAACGACGTAATTTGCAAGGTGTGACATTTCCACTAGACATTTTAAAATGCATAGTTTTTATGATGTTTATGTGCGATCGCCAGACAATGTGCACGACGAGAAAGAAGTTACAAAACACATTTTTTGGTTACAATATAATTATCGCGCTATATAAATTCAGCAAATTATTTGCATCTCACAAACTACCGTAACTTTAAAAAATGTGCATTCGCGACGTAATCCTTAAAGTGTGACATTTTCACTAGACATTATGAAATGAGCAGTTTTTCATTCAGTTCTACACGGATCCTACACATTGTATTTCACAAGAAAGACTACAAAATACACATTGTATAAGTTTAATATTATTTACTTATTGTAATGTGTGACATGAATTTTCTTCGATTGACTTTTCTAATGTTTAAAATAAAATGCGCATTTACGACGTTGTGACAAAATGTGACACCTATTGTAGCATAACATCAAATATAAATATTTCGATAACGTGTTCAGATTTCCCACTGAATTTTATAACACAAACTATTTATACCCTAATGAAAAGTGTGCATCTAAGCAATATGCATACTATATACCCGAAGTAGTTGTTTAGTCGCCTCGCTTTGCGAATGAAAATATGTTCCTGCTAACGTTTTTCATTTGTGACATAATTATCCAAATTACAAATTCGTCTCTTATTTATTGATTTGGCTACGAAATTACAAACCATTTATAATTTGAACTCTTAAGATATTTTGAGTATCGATACATCTTAACTTCATATGTGGGGTATTTATTTTCTATTTTTCACGTGCATATCCAACTTTCGCGGCCACCTTACCTGGACAAAATCCATAGTGACCACATGGTCAATTTCAGCTGACCAATACGTGATGGTCAGTTGGCAATTTCCGTGATAACTGCTTTTTCCGTAATCTCTCGGAAATCTACAGGTGTCACGTGATGTATGCAATTGTATCGATATGTAAATCGATAATCCATGTACATGTAGTGTGGCGAGCCACCATTGACCACTGTGATATTAGAATTAACGTGTCAGATTAACATGTAGCTCACTTCCCGAACATGTTTATTTTATTGAAAATGACATTTATGACCACGTGAAAATGATTTCCAAAGTTAAATATGTTTTCCCTAAATGACATCGCAAATATTTTATACCACATGTGGAATTAAATATTCTTCCTTTGTACAAATAAAGTTCAAGGAAGTTCAGTTTGCAGTAAATAATTCGCGATGATTCTGCTTAATTCCCTGTAAATAAAAACAACACATTTCCATCTATTGACAATTTTATAATTTGTGACACTTTCACCAATACTAATTTTGATAATCGGAGGAAATCTCGTTAATATTGCCGTGAAATCTAGAGAAAACATGCAACGATACAAATAGTTACAACCAGCGTAAGTAATTTTGTAAACTAACGTATTCTGACCAAGATTTATAATTCCAGTGTATGCAAACAGGGAATTACGTTAATTATTTCTAACCATATCAAATAAAGATGAAATTATATTAAGTATTCACACAAATAACATTAATAATATGTCAGTTGCTATAGGTGTATACTATGATCAGACTGCGCGAATGTAGACCTTATATGCGTGTATGCTATTTTCTAATCGATTTTTAAAATGTGTACGTGTATGAGTCTGATCGGGGTTTACTCTGTTCATTAATCATTATGTAGCCTGCACTATGGGTAAATAATTACAGATAATTAACAATTCGCCATCAAAGTATACTTAACTTGATAAGTCAAATCGTGAAATCGGCTACTGATTTAGAGGACTCCACTATAATTCAGTCAAGTGCATTTCAAAACATGTATGTGTACTTTGCACTCGTTCGATGTCGTGTCTGTAAGCGAATTAAAGAAGAAGAACAAACAAGCAAACCATTAATCTGAAACCAAATAGGCCAACAGTTCAATATTTGCTGACGACAATTGGTGCCATAAATAATTATTATGTTCATACAATTCTATCAGGAAGAGTTTGTGGGCTCGCGTTAATCAACCAATGAACGATTGAAAGATGAAATGAGTCACCAAACAAAACAGTATCGAGTATTATATTCAATGGTAGCTATTTACAATTCCCGCTTTGTGATCGCTGTCGATTCACATTTCGTCTGAAGATTAGTACATGTACAGGCACGTTCACCTTTGCATGTGCTTAAGTAGTATATAGGGGATGAGTTAATTACCGCGACCCATGGTAAGCGCGTATGCGCGTGTTTATGCCCCCACATGTATCAACAAGTATAGCCTGTGAATATGTCGAGAAATATGAAACAAATGCCTCCACCAGTCCCTCATCCAATATATTGGTGGTTGAGGGTGGATTCATTTTCCCTTCCAGTAGCCGCGGGGGCTGTAGTATGTGTTTGCTAACTTGCGCGCTAAGCGAACCGATACTTTGGTATCAATCTTGCGCGTGTCCATCGTATGCGAGGTATTCTAGTAGATCGAACAATCTCCAACATGCCCTCGCCAGATCGTCCGGTAACTGCGTCGTCGATACTAAATCTTTGTTGGAAGTTTCGCTGCAGCTGCCGGTTAGGTTACAGCTCAGGAGCGGGAACTCGGAGGAATCTAACATCCGCTTTGCGAAAAGGGTGGCCGCTTTTTCGTCCTCGCGCCACGTCTCTAGAGAGTCTTCGGCAAGACTGATCAGCCCCTTTGCGCCAGCTAAACGGTGTTTAAGGGCCGTGTAGCCTACATCGATCAGAGCAAAATAAAGCTCGTGAACTAACATCGTTCTATATATATATTATTTAAAAAAGTTTTTTTAAAATAATTATTGCTTATTGCTTTTGCTTATTGCCTTTTCAATATAGTAGCTAACGAGACCCACCACATCCATTCCCACGACGATGAACGCGATCTCGCGGTCTTTTTGGGCCGATGACGGTACATATAAATCTGAAAGTTGGGGCTCGAGATCCAGCCGCGCGAGTCTTTTCTGCGGATATACCTGCGCATATTCGCGCATGGTTTCGTCAACGTTCCGGAAAGTTTGCACGGCGTGACTCTCGCGGCGAAGCTCTTCGTTGATCCAGTCCACACGGTTGGTTCTTTTTTCCGACCATGCTTCCTTTGCGCTATTAAATTGTTCTACAGCTAAATCGTGACGCTTTTTCTCCTCATCCGAGTTTCCCAGGCTCGAGAAGAAATAGTTGCTACCCTGAACGACAATGCGTTCGCCACCGCACCACCTATCATCATTCCGATCGCACGAGACATTTATTTCCATATGTTCACAGGTAGAATTCCAGCTTTAATTAGATAATCTCGAGTCCCAACTGCGGCCGCTACATCTAAGGTCACGAGCCCTACGTCTCTCACGGTCATATCCAACTTGGGAGCGGACCCTCCTAAGGCCATCTTTGATAGTCGAGCAAACCCGATACTGAGACCCGATATCACCACGGCATGATAAAGCGCATTCACTATCATTTTACCATTGTTTTCAGTCATTATATATAGTGATTATTGCATATAAAAGGGATCGCGATTAATGTTTAAATGGGGCGCAATCGGTTTCGTAACTTTCTTCGGAACCGCCTCCAACATGCTCGGGAGCGGAGTTGGGGGCTGTCTCGAAAGGTATTTCCGCACACACAGGGTGCCAAAAACTGCCAGTCCACCACCAACAACCCACGGGATGATCCACGTAGGAGCTACAGCACTGCACGATTGCTCTTCCAATTGTGATTGGTGTTCCTGCGGAGATTGAACCGCAGCTGTCTTCGGGTGTTTTGCCGTTTCTGCCCCCAACTCCAATTGCGATTGGGTTGGGTGTGCGGCTGCAACAGCAATCCCCGATTGCAACGACTGTTTGGCCTCTCGAAGATCGGCGAGTACTTTATCTTGTTTAGCTTTTCGGGTGGCAGCCGCTGCCCGCCCAGCTGCCTGTCATTTTGGGTTTTTGTGTCGTGCAATTGGGGATAGTTTTCCCAACGCCGTTGGAGGATCAATTGGAAGAGCAAGCGGGTTCAACAGTGTTGGAGCAATCGGGAATTGCGGTTCCGTCACTCTCGCAGGTGCGTCTTGTATCATAATTTTCTGAGCTTATAGTTCGTGGGCATATATGTCCAAATTGTATAGCCGTGGTCAACGCGGTTGTCAGCGTAGCTAAGTACATTCCAGACTTGTGATAAATTGAGCAGCAGGCTGTTCTAAGAGTGTGTCCTACAAAAGTGTAAATCTGTAAATCACCAATCAACCCCGCGGTGTCAGATATAGGGATAATTGCACTGACAGCGGTAACGTACAAATGAATAGCCGCCGCCCCAAGAATTTTCGTCATCTCTGCCCCCAATTTAGACTCGTATCGCGCATACATTTTATCAACCTCTACCTCTGACATCTTGTCCACCTGACAAACTGAGAGACGTCTACAGAAATACTGCTCCGATTGCCCCCCAGCAACCAGCGCAGCTAGCCGCTCGCGTCGCGTCGTTTTTCATTTTCTATCACCCCACTGTTCCAATTCTTCCAATCGCGATTGGATTGGGGGTGCGGTTGGGTAGATACCGTATCGGCAGTCGGACCATCTTTTAGGAAAGATACCGTATCGGCAGTCGGAGCGACTGTTTCTTCCATTAATTAACGGATCGAGAAGTTCGTCGCAGTTCATTATTCCAACAGTGTTGGGTGTACTATTCTGACGGCTAGTCTTATAAGTTTAACATCAAACTATTTGTTATTTTCTTAAAATTAATTATGAGTAACAGCATCAATTCGTGGATTGAAGTTGCGAATGATTCAGTAATAATTTAGTATATATTAGTAGATATTAGTAGAATATTAGTAGATATTAGTAGATATTAGTAGATATTTAGTAGATATTAGTAGATATTAGTAGATATTAGTAGATATTAGTAGATTATTTAGTAAACAGCATCAATTCGTGAATTGAAGTTGCGAGTAATTCAGTAATTCAGTAATTAATTGATAACTTCATAATTTGTGGGTTGATCAGTCTTTAGCAGAAGCTTGGCGTGCTTAGTTTCCGAAAGCATCTGTCGAACCTCCAGGCGCTCCTCGCGCGTTGGGATAACGTCGTTCTCTCGAAGACAGTCATCGAATGAGTCTCGGTCCTTGCAGTGGAAGAGGGCGACCCATTTCGTTTGCTCCCGCATATCCTTGAGGACGGCGTTGTACTTCTGAGTGGAGATCCATACGCTTTGCCCCGCATGGAGGCCTGAAAATGCCAGCTCGGAGAGCATGTCCTTATATTTGGTCATCGCCGCCTTGGCCGAGCAGTCTTTAATCACGTATAGGGTGTGGGTGTGCTCGCCCTGAACGATTTTGTATAAACCACGCAGCCAATCGTGAAGCCTATCACCGGGGTCAATAACGTATACCTCAGGGTCGGTCCATATCCACGGGCGCCGCTGATAAGTATCGTTGTGCCGCACAGTGGGACACAGGATCATAATGTGTTGAAAGATATCGCTGTAGGACCCCTCGAGCAAGTCGAGGATGAAAACCGTTTTTCCGCATCCTGTCTGCCCACATATGATGGCAGAGTGGGCATCACAAACTTTATTTTTATTTAAATCTTTAGATTTAGTAGAGCGCTGAGACGTATCGACCATCTTCGATGTTGAGTTGTGTGTCTGTAATTATATATAAGTACACGTTCAATGCGCCAGCTCCATCCGCCTCTTTGGTTATCTGGATCGTCACACCCTCGTTAGCGTTCTCAACTTGGCGTCCACTACCGTGAATTTGGTCGTCGTCGCTGACTCGCATGTCAAGCCATAACGCGTATTTGGTTGTCAGGTACTGAGCGAGGGAGACGTCCTAGAGCTGCAGGTCTTTGGCAACCGCAGCAACCTCTGGGTCGCGCTTAGAGCCGGCAGCAAACTGCTTTCTGGCTTCGTCCCACTGCTGGTTTGCGCGAAGGCCCTGGCTGTAGAGTTGATTGGGAACTCCCTCGATCGTCACCTCTACCTTTGTGATTTTGGGGTTATAGAATTTATCGCTTTTTCTAGCCCCGAGCTCGAACCGACCCTCCTCGAACACCACCAGTATGCATTTCATCGAGCGTGCGGGGATGTTGACGTTAATATTCCACAATGTGTCGCTTTTGTCTTTCTTCATCTTGCGATGGCGAAGAACGTACTGGGTTCTGATCAATCGCGCGAGTTCGGGCATCGTGACCATGTCGTACTCCAACGAACCATTGTCGATCGTATACGTCGATGCCATGTCGGTGGCTATGAGACCTCGGCCGTAGTCGTTGAACGTTAGTTCGTATTCGAGCCGGTCAGCCAAAGCGCTCAGATAGTAGGGCATGTGGCTCTCCAGCAACTCTACGTCGAGCGGGATGTAGAAGCGGTTGCCGTAATCGGCCGCGATCGCGTTGTCGCTCGCTTCGTTATCTACCTTGTTACCAGCCCCGATTCTAAGTCTGGTAACGTTCTTATTTTTGCTGGTGTCAATACCCTGATAGACCGCATTTTCGCGCTCTTGCGCCGTCTTTCACAGGTCCTGGTAACAATGGTAGACGTCGCTGTCGTCGATCGACATCACCTCATTACCAGAAATCTTTATCATGGTCTTCTTGACGATGGCGCGACCCAGGTTCTGAACGACGGTTCGGCCCACGTCCGTCGACGTCAGCGAAATAGTGAAAGCGAGGCGAACAGTCCCCGGCACAATGACGTCGCTAGCTCCGAGGTTGGGGAGGCGGACTAAGAGCTGCTGGTTCTGGTCGATCGTCGATGGGTTGTTCGTATAACGACGCTCTGTCTCACGCCTTTCGCCCCAAGGGGCTCATGCAGTCTGCGGTATGGATTGAGTTTCCGACCATATTGACTCGAATACATATTTAAATACTCTATTAAACCCGTATGTCTTTTTTTTCTTTAATACATCGTTAAAAATGGAGGGTTACGAGATGGAAGAATTCGGTCACACTACGGACGATCGCACTACGGGCGACCGAGACGATTACCTCAATGATGATAACGAAACGCCCGTCATAAAGACTCCAGTTACAATCCAATCATCAACGATGTTGACGGAAGAATTGGGGGAAATAGGTGGCGCTACCAGAAATGAGGTTAATCTAAATCAGGAATTAGTCAACCCAACTGTAGACGACTACTACAACAGTTTGCCAGAAGAAGGTGAGGTCCCATCTGTCGGTCGCGACTACTCCAAATTCGAAGTGGATCGGTATGGTAGGTTGCGACTAAAAGCATCAAATGTCCCAATGATCAACACGAAAACCGGAAAACCCCTAAAGCTGAACACCATTGCCGAAAAAAATGGCGGTGGCGAAATCGTAAGGAGCGAACTAGGATTCGTAGATTGGAAGCGTGGTAAAAGAAATACGTCGCCCCGCGCTGTAGAGACCCTACAGTCTACCGACAAAACGATGGCGAAGACGGCCACCGCGATAGAAACTGTCGAGCTCAGCGAGCTCCCTCGAGTAGCCACCGGCGCTATTCGCACAATGGAGCTCAGCGAAAGCGAGATAGATGGAATACTCAGCACGATGGATGACACACCGTTACCTCTTCGCGAACTCTGTGGACTCGATAAGGCTCTACAAACAGTCCAGGGCGAACTGGTCCTTAACCTCTTCAAACTCACGGCTCTGGATGAACATATCGCGCTAGAAGAAAGAAAACTTGGGGAAACCCGTAGCGGTAGAGAATTTACCGAGCGGATCAACGACCGCCTACGGTCGTTGCGGGATGAAAGAGCCGCTCGCTTGGAGGCTGCATCGGATTGCCGTCAGGCGCTCCGCACCCAAATCAGTCGGATCCGCGAAACAATCTCGTGGGTTCTGCACGAGGAGACGACACTCGGTGAGCGACTTCGCACACTGTTCAGAGAGTAGGGCGTCACAATATTAAGCATCCTCGCAGCTCTTGGCATGACAATATCAACCATAGTTCTGACTATCGAGCTGCTCTTAGGCGGTGCGGCGGCTGCACTGCGCCAGCACCCGCGCCATCCGGCGGCGCCAAGGAGTGGGCAAAAAAACATCTAAAAGCTCTCGCCAATCTCCTGGCTAAATTAGCCGGAAAGGCAGCTGCCGCGCTGCCTGGGTTGATCGGGAGTTTCGTCTCCTACTTGTTATCTATATTATCAAAAACAGCCGGATGGCTCGCCAAAAATACTTGGGCTTTAATCGTGGCGATCGCCGGTCTTCTACTATTCTCCGCCCGAGAGTTTCTAAAACCAAAGCACAAATAGTCCGATCACCACGAGGGCTACGACGAGCCCTAATTTATCCTCCTCGTGGGTTGTAGTTCCCGCTCCTGTTCCAATTCTTCCCTCAACATTGTTGATGATTGGTTTGGGGAACTGGTGGAACCCAATTCATCCAATCGCGATTGGATTGGGGGTGCATCCAATTCTTCCCTCAACATTGTTGATGATTGGACTGGGGGTTTTAAGAAATCTTTTACAAATTTATTTGAATTTCCAACCTCAACACCGCTCCCGATCATCTTGGGGGGGGGGTCGCTTGATGATATCCGCGTTCACTTTACCGTTGTGGCCGATTTTTTTGCTTGGCGGTGGCGATTACGATCTGATTACTGTAACCGTCAACCGGGTCGTCTCGTAGTATCATATTGATCGGCTCCATATAAAGACCTATTCCCATTACATAGTCTACTGGGGTGCTGGCATTCTGCAAAACATCTTGATACCGCCTGATCGCCGCCGGGAGGTCCACCGGTTTGTTTATTGCGTCCTCGACATTTGCCAAGAACTGTTTTGTGCGTGAAACGCCTTACGTCTCCTATTATAGAACTGCGCGCTTGCCCCTGTGCGCCGAGGATGGCCCAGAAGTACGTGCGAATGGAGTCGTTGAGGCGGGTAACACCAGCCCTGGTGAACCCCTTCCCCCTATCCAAAATGAAAGTCCCCAAGCCGATCTCGACGTGTTCGCGTTGTTCTATGTAGTCGATTTTAATAGGCTCGGGGTATTTACACCCGGCAAAAATACAGTTAAGCATTTGATTTGGTGTATATATCATGTTGGTAGGATTAAAAAACCCAAGACTTGTGTACGTTACGATGTTACCATTTACAAATATATCACCTAACCCACCATTTTCTGTTTCCAGTCGATATTTTTAGACATCTGAAATTCATTGCATATTCTTTCGTAGGCTTTGTGGTCGTATGGGCTGTATAGAGGGTCCCAATTATCCTCTTGGGGGAGTTTCACGCTCATCTCTTTGAGAATCCTCCTAATAGTGTAGTAGACGTGAAAAGTATAAACACTTTCTCAGAAAGCGGTCTCATTATGCTCCATGTGGTTTATATAAGAGACACCACACCCGGTTGTGGCACACCACACAGCAAAATTTAACTGGTTCTGCCAAAACTGCATCGGTGTTGCTTTCCACGCGTCTAGGGTTTCTTGGGTAGTAATTTTGGGCAGCCTATAATTATCAAATATGTTTGAAAAAGTTGTATCAAATCCGGTGTCTTCGTTTACTCTTAGTGTTTGGTTTATTAGCTTTCTAATTAAGTAGTGTATTCCTACCGTTAAGTAGTACACACCTCCCCCAGCGTAATTTGCCTTTGAATTGAAGGTAATGCCTTGGTATCCAACGACATTTTAATCGGAGTTTATTATGTTTGCTACTATCACTAATGCTCAAAAAGAGAGTTGTGAACTCAGAAGTCAATCGACAACTGCTGTGGAAAACGCCGGGTAGGCCTCCGATCAATCACCTTCACGGTTGGGTGGCAGAATGTGGGGACGAGTGAAAGGTTTTACTATGTGAAGGATGGACAACAAGTAGGTGTAAGGCTGCCTCCCGGACTGTGGGGAGCAATACAGCTCATACACTTTGTTTCCACAGACCTTGAAGGTATAGTCAACCTCACAGTATCGAAGGCTACCGGACTTGCAACAATGACCATCGGCCCAGACAGCCAGATAATGACCTCCCCGATGTTGGGTATTCGACTCGGTTTTAGAGAGACATACTCCGCGAATAAAGGCTTGTTTGCCACGGTGGAGTACGTCGGTGATAACCCGGTGGACTTCGCCTTCATGAAAACTCTCCGAGTGCACCTGGATCGGGTGAACACATCGTACAACACGGTAGACGGATCTCCCAGCACATTACTGAAAACCGTGCAAGCCAGTGATTGTTTCTTTGGGCAGACTGTAACCTTAGACTTCCCATGCCCCGAGATGAAAGTTTTGGAATCGGGACATATCCACGAATTTACGGTCTCTATTCTTGATGATCAAGCGAGAGTTAACAAATGATTACCCGATTTCGGTCGTCCTAGAAATTTCAAATTAATTCAAAGAATTAGACTCAAGTTCGTAATAGAATTTATAACAACCAACATTATGATTGGGTGACAGATATAAATTCAAAGAATCCGAGTAACAACCCAATCGAGATTGGAGCTCGCGACGGATCCAACCCCACAGGTGATTTTTTAACTACCGGAAAAACAAAGGCCTTGATCAATACGACTATATCGGAGGCTACAAACGCGATTCGCAGGAGTATATCACAGCTTAGAGTAGACGTCCTGACGGCGACTGCACAAGTTCGCGAAGAGGCACATACAGGACTTAAGGATCTCGGCGGAAAAATAATCCAAGTTGGGAAAGAGGATCATGCAGCACTTACTGAACTAGGCGGGAAAATAACCGAATTTCGGGAAGAGACCGATACAGAGTTTATGGAAGTTTCCGATAAACTGAAACGTGTTCGTAAAGACGCTCACAAAGCCCTTGAGGATACCTCTGAAAAGGTTCGTGCTGAGGCCCATATCGCTATCGAGGAGCTTGCCGCATTGTTGGACACATCTGTAGAGCAGTTTAAGTTATTACACCGCATAAAACCCATCATCACAGTTTGGGCTGAGAAGCGGGGCCCATTAAATGAGGGGGCCTATGAATATTCTTTTGGTGCCAAAGCGAGCAATAGATATGGGGGATACGTCATGACAACTCCCGGGACGGTTCGACGAATGGCGATCTGCTCGGTTAATGCTAAGGGTAAATCTGTGGGCGCGGTCACCGTAAATCTCGTACTGGATGGTGAAAAACTGACGCTTGGAGTCACTAAACTCGCTGAACAGAGTTCAGGGGTGGTTTTGTTCGCCGGTGACAATCCAATTAGACTTTTCGAAGGTAGTGTTATTAATTTTGTTACGAAAATCGCTGACCCACCGAGTTCTTCCACTGTTGTGGCATTGTTAATTGAAGTTGATTTATGACGAGTGAACATTTAATATCGTTGAACCTACAACCAAAACCTGCCGATCCTGTTTCAACACCCAATATGACCCCGTCAAACTTCAGGTTAGAAAATATCGTCGAGATGCAGCAGATTCTAAAACAAGAGGGGGAAACTCGGAGGGTAAATGCTAAAAAATATAGACGAGCTGCAAATATAGCGGAGGGGGTGAGCACCTTGTTATCGTCCGTTTCTATACTAGGTGGGGCCGGAACCGCTGGATTGTTATCTACAGTCGTGGCAATTCCTATTCCCGCGGGTTTGAGTGGTGTAGCCACTGGGGTGGGACTGCTGTGTATGGAGTTCAGAGTAGTGGGAAGAAAATTCGAAAATAAAAGTAGAAAGCACGACAGAATATCGGTTCTCGCGATGTCTAAGAACAATAGCATCGACGTTATCGTGTCCAAAGCGTTGGCCGATAACAATATATCGGACGCTGAATTTGAGTCGGTGGTGGAGGAGATGTCTGGATATGAGGATTTAAAAAATACTATTAGAATTAAGGCGCGCGCCACCCTTCCCAAGATTGAGAATACTGATTGGGATAAATTTAGGCTAAAACAGGGAGATAAAGTGGGAGGAAAATTTACAACACCCACTGACCACCATACATTTCTATAACCGTAAACTGTCCACCATACATTTCTATAACCGTAAACTGTCCGTACCAGGAAGTAATCGTGTTTAAAATTAAATCAATACACACCGATAAGGCGAACTACACTCGGCTGTTCATAACAATGTAATTGGAACATTGTCGTCTGCTGATAAAATATCGGGCGTGTTTATTCACTGAGCGCTCTGTTAAACTTTATAGGTCCTATCCGACCGCTGTACCAATCGTGATTGGAGTATTGAGAAAATATCGGTTATATCTTTATAACTGACTTTCTGATTTGAATTATTACTAAACGATAATGCTTGAGAGCACGTAATTCCTTGCTAACCAGTCGATGTTAGCCTGAGTGCATTTCACCTTATCGGCTTGTACGAATACACCATATTGCAATTTGTCATAATTTCTCATAATTTGTGATAAATATGGCAAATTGCCATATTTACGCCATATTGAAAAAGAGACACAATCTCTTTATAATTAATTAATTTTATTAAAATTAATTCCCAGGATTGGGAAAGTATATTTACTAGTATATAGAAAGAGATTATGCCGACTGTCATAAAAAATACGAGACGGATGACGAGGAAATCTAATTTATCTCACAAACTGATCAGTGAGTTAGTACATGAAAAACCCCATAAAAAACAAAGCTCCAATTCCAGGCAACTAGGGCTTGAAAGCGGCAGAAAAGTGGTGACCCACCCCCGTAAAAAATATATTAAAAACCATGTAAGGTATTCTCCAACAGCTTCAACGGAGTTGAAGGAGCGTATTGACCCTCCACAACGGCGGGTACCGAAAACTGCCCTCCTAAGAAAAATAATAGAAGAGGGAGACGACATTCTGGAATACTACGCACAGACGGAGAGAAAAATTGAGATAGGCCGTCGCGTGGTGTCGATAACTCTAAAACGAGGCATTCAGGGGAACATATCGAAACGAATAATGGATGAGGTTGCGCCGACATTAACGGGAAGTTTATATTTGAGATATTCCTTTTCATATAAATTAGCGCACATCCAATCAGGATTGGAGAATGACGAGCGAGGGAGGCCAAAAATAATAATATTTCATAAACAACTGCAGGGAAGTCCCTGGCTTAGAGAGTATGAGGAAGCTGGTAAGTGGGCTAAGGAGCAGGAGGAAACCCGGCTGAACATCGACAAAATCGAACGGCCGAACACAAAATGGACGTTTGTTAGGTGGGTGGGTGTTACGGTTAAAATAATTCTGGCCTCCAATCCAAACATTGTTGGGGGTATGGGAATGAAGTCTTCAGAAAAAGCTGGAGGGCTGCTCCCAGAATGGTTGCGGCACTGTAAGGGGATGAAACCATTGGACACATTCAACGACGACCATTGTCTATTCAGGTGCATAGTTCTCCACACAACTAAACTCCGGGCGGACCGATGCTTAACAGCGACGCAAGTTTTAGCGCAAGAATATTTAGATTTCTGTAAAAATAAAGGGTGGAAGCGGCCGTACGGGCCTATACCGTTCGATGACCTTAAAAAGGTGGAGGAGTGGTGTACGATAGGAATTGAGGTGTATGAGCCGGTTGAGGGCGGTACATGGTATCTAAGGAAAGTGGCGGCGCACTATGACGAACTCGGGACGAAGAAAATGAAAATAGAAATTTACAACAATCACGCGTTCTTGATTACCGACATGGGCAAGGTCACCAAGACATATTGTTGTGGCGCCTGCGATCAGAGATTCACACAATCTAGTCATTTAAAAAGACACGCGAGCACATGTATGCGAGGGGTGACGAAGCTCACGTGCAAAGGTGCTCAGATCGACAGACCAGCATCCGCGTTCGAAAAGGCCTTTTACCCCAGATTTTGTGGGGAAACCAACACGGCTTACCAATTTCACGGGTGATATTGGCACGGGTGCGCTGAGCACTTTCAGTGGAGGGATGGAGAACGCAATAAAACACTCGCACGAGAGACGCTGCAATCGCGAAGGAGTGTAAATTAGTTAAAATTTGGGAGTGCGCTTATACAGGTGACGTTGATCCCAAATATTGAGGCCCACCCGACAATAATTTACCCGCACCAGATTGTATACGATTTTGAAGCGTATTTGCCGAAATCCAACGAGTTGGGTGAAGGCGATAGTCGATGCAGGAGTAAGAAAGGTAATCTCGAGTTTGTAAGCGAGCACGTTCCCATAAGCGTGAGTATCGGCGATACGTTATGTGTTGGAATAACTCACATAATATGTGATCCCGCCAAATTGGTGGCGCTCTTTATGGAGGACATACAGAAACGGGGTAAGAATATACGAGAAGCGGTTGGGAAAGAATATATGCCCACCTATTTAGATAAACGTCCAGTTACCCAGCAACGCGAGATCAATAGGTGGATCGATCAAGTTCCCGTAATTGGGTTGAATTGTAGCCGATACGATATAAATCTCATAAAAAAAACATTTCGTCGGAGTATTGACCGACACCACACCAAAGGTTCTAGTGGGCAAAAAGGCAAACACGACGATATTCCTATTTACACCCGAGTTCAGATTTCTAGACGGAAAATTATACCTCAGTCCAGAGACCTCATACGACAAGTGGATAAAGGCATACGATTGCGAAGGGGAAAAGTCCCACTTTCCATACGAATGGTTCGATTCCCCAGATAAATTAGATTATCCGGGGCTACCAGATATCGATCACTGGGGCAAACAACTTAATCCTAAAGAAAACATAAATGAGGCGCAGCTGGAAGAGTGTAATAGGATTTATAACGATACAAATATGAAGACATTCCGGGACTGGTTGAGATATTATAATGATTTGGACGTATCCCTATTTGTGGAGGCGATAGGTAAGATGTCCAATTTTTACAAGACTAAAGGGATCGACATGTTTAAAGACGCGGTTACCCTGCCCGGAGTTGCGCTACAATTCTTATTACGAGGCACAATAAAAGAACACGTAAAATCCTATAGAACTAAGGAAAGTGCGGAGGCCGCCGCAGAATGTGAACCGCTGTATGCACCCTATGGTGAGGCGTACGAAATGTTGAAAGGGGCGCTGGTCGGGGGACCGTCAATTGTATTTTCCCGATACGCGGAAGCCGGGGTCACACAAATTAGATCAACACCGGAAGGTGAGGGGAAAAGTTGTGCTGCGGTATTGGGGTTAGACGCTAACGCTCTGTATCTATTTTCATTAATGCAGAAGATGCCGTGCGGTAAAGAAATAGTTTACCCGGCCCCAGAAAATCGGCACGATCCTGAAAAAATAACTAAAATTACCAATGGAATATTAAACGGCGAATTCTTCGGATTTATTGAGGTGGACATAGACGTTCCTACATCATTGAAAGATAAATTTTCAGAGATGTCCCCATTATTTATTAACTGAGTAGTTGAGGAGGGGGAAGTGCCAGATCACATGTTAAACTATTTGTAAGATACGGGCCGTAAACGAGGAACAGGCAAAACATTGGTGGGAGCCATGGAAGCTAAGAAGATGTTGATATACACCACCCTACTGAAGTGGTATTTATAGCACGGACTTGTCGTTACCGGAATATATCGGTATATTTAGTACAAAATAGGCAAACCGTTCAGATGGTTTGTAGAAGAAGTTACTGCTGCACAGAAAGCTGCCGATAAGGACAAGAGTAAAGCCCCCATTGGGGAGATAATGAAATTAATAGGTAACTCGTGCTGCGGGAAGACGATAGAATCTCCCGAAAAACATTTGAATACGACGAACACGAAAGATGAGAACCATGTAGACAAAGCTTTGAGATCCGCGTTCTTCCACGATATGGAGGAGATCGGTGACTTGTACGAGATATCTTCTAGAAAAGTTAATGCGGTCATGAATAGACCGTTCCATTGTGGGATAGCCGTGTACTAAATCGCTAAATGGTAAATGTTACGCATTTACTACGACTTCTTAGATAAATATATAGATCGGGCAGATTTTGAATTAATACAAATGGATACGGACAGTCTATACATGGGAGTAAGTGCAAAACCACCGGAAGAAATTGAGAAATACGGAAGTTTGGACAGTCTGGTAAAACCTCACATGCTTGATGCGTATGAGAAAGATAAGAACAATTGGTTGGTGCGGAAACCAACCTCTAACAGAAATCCCGGTATTTTCAAGGTAGAATTTCACGGAGATCGGGCCATTGCTTTATCGAGACGCGGCGAAGAAGACACCGGGGAACGAGACATGGGTAAAAACCGCGGATTCCGAATGAGGGACGGCGTTATGAAAACATATACGCAGCAAAAGTTAGGACTATCAGCATATTACGACAAGAGGCGAGTACAACCCGACGGTATACACACGGCCCCACTCTACCAGCACCAATCCGCTCGGGAGCTGTGTGACTTTCAGCCGACAGCTCTTCCAGTTCCCGAGTGAACGTAGACATTGTGAAGAACAGTAAAACCTCTCTAAACCGGACGCGCAGGCAGTCTGTCTAACCTTACTTTTATGGGTTTCATTGGTGCATATTTATGATGAAAATGGCTGTTCCAGTTCGCAAAGTACTGCCGCATACATTGGCATAGTCATGTGTCTGATTTACAATGGAACATCTCTAAACTGGACACCCTGGGGGCCTCCCAGGGTGTCCGGTTTAGAGAGGTTCCTCTGTACGCGGAGTGTCTCCTCGTACATTCAGACGAACAGTGCTCGAAGAAATGTATCCCACCCACTTTCATTAATATAATGTGATAGCAGTATTGGTAAAATAAATAATTTAGGTCTTGGAGAAATAAATACAGTGGAACCTCTCTAAACATGACAACCTGGGAGGGTGTCCGGTTTAGAGATGTTCCATTGTAAATCAGACATATGACTATGCCAAGGTATGCGGCTGTGCTTTGCGAACTTGAAAATGCATTTTCGTAATAAATATGTACCAAAGAAACTCATACAAATTAAGGATACACAGACTGCCTGCGCGTCCGGTTTAGAGAGGGTCTACGCTGTAAAAAAATATATACAGTGAAATCTCTCTAAACTTGACACCCTGGTAGGTGCCCAGGGTGTCCGGTTTAGAGATAGTTCAGTGTAAGTCAGGTCTATGACGATTCTGGTACATACGCGTGCTTTGCGATCATGCACATACATTAAAATTTGAGATTTAATGGCGGTGAAACCCATCAAAAATAGGATCACAGATGTTGTCTTGGTGTTCGGTTTGGATAGCAACTGCAATTGATTATGCCATCTAAGGTTATACATAGAAACATTACGTACATATAAGCCAGAGAACATTACTAATGATTTCGAAGATATTTACATCGAAAGTGTTGAATGTATTAATATATAATGTGATCTATAAAACTGTTTATTTCGTAATAATATCAATACCTGAGCGAACGTGACGAACTAAAAGCTGATTCTATCAGTGTACCCTTGAAAAATAAATGAAGGTTAAATTTAATTCCGCTGACAAGCACAAATAAAACACATTCCGCAAGTATGCACTCTATATAATTGCATTATAAGCAGTAGTATATAGGGGATGAGTTCATTACCGCGACCCCTGGTAAGCGCGTATGCGCGTGTTTATGCCCCCACATGTATCAACAAGTATAGCCTGTGAATATGGCGAGAAATATGAAACAAATGCCTCCACCCGCATCAAATATATTGGTGGTTGAGGGTGGATTCATTTTTCCGAATTTTGTAAATTCGAAAAACTGATTAACAATTAATAAACCCCATAAACCCATCAAGTCCCATTACCCCCACTTCTCTCCAATTCTCGATTAATGGTATAGGTAATTCTCCAACCCCCATCAGCTGCCGAGCGGATTGGTGCTGGTAGGGTGGGGCCGTGTGTATACCGTCGGGTTGTACTCGCCTCTTGTCGTAATATGCTAGTAGTCCTAACTTTTGCTGCGTATATGTTTTCATAACGCCGTCCCTCATTCGGAATCCGCGGTTTTTACCCATGTCTCGTTCCCCGGTGTCTTCTTCGCCGCGTCTCTATTCCAACGCTTTCTTATTTCGGTTCCAGGTTAACGCGTTCGGCCTGGCAGACAACCCTTTTGCTGAATGTTTTATTTTTCCCTCCGTTTTCTCCGGTAATTTCTCCACAAAGTAACACTGCTCGATAAAGCAATGGCCCGATCTCCGTGAAATTCTACCTTGAAAATACCGGGATTTCTGTTAGAGGTTGGTTTCCGCACCAATCAATTTTTCTTATCTTTCTCATACTCATCACGCATGTGAGGTTTTACCAGACTGTCCAAACTTCCGTATTTCTCATTTTCTTCCGGTGGTTTTGCACTTACTCCCATGTATAGACTGTCCGTATCCATTTGTATTAATTCAAAATCTTCCCGATCTATATATTTATTTAAGAAGTCGTAATAAAAGCGTAACTTTTACCATTTAGCGATTTGGTACACGGCTATCCCACAATGGAACGGTCTATTCATGACCGCATTAACTTTCCTAGAAGATATCTCGTACGAGTCACTGATCTCCTCCATATCGTGGAAGAACGCGGATCTCAAAGCTTTGTCTACATGGTTCTCATCTTTCGTGTTCGTCGTATTCAAATGTTTTTCGGGAGATTCTATCGTCTTCCCGCAGCACGAGTTACCTATTAATTTCATTATCTCCCCAATGGGGGCTTTACTCTTGTCCTTATCGGCAGCTTTCTGTGCAGCAGTAACTTCTTCTACAAACCATCTGAACGGTTTGCCTATTTTGTACTAAATATACCGATATATTCCGGTAACGACAAGTCCGTGCTATAAATACCACTTCAGTAGGGTGGTGTATATCAACGTCTTCTTAGCTTCCATGGCTCCCACCAATGTTTTGCCTGTTCCTCGTTTACGGCCCGTATCTTTCAAATATTTTAACATGTGATCTGGCACTTCCTCCTCCTCAACTACTCAGTTAATAAATAATGGGGACATCTCTGAAAATTTATCTTTCAATGATGTAGGAACGTCTATGTCCACCTCAATAAATCCGAAGAATTCGCCGTTTAATATTCCGTTGGTAATTTTAGTTATTTTTTCAGGATCGTGCCGATTTTCTGGGGCCGGGTAAACTATTTCCTTACCGCACGGCATCTTCTGCATTAATGAACATAGATACAGAGCGTTAGCGTCTAACCCCAATACCGCAGCACAACTTTTCCCCTCACCTTCCGGTGTTGATCTAATTTTTGTGACCCCGGCTTCCGCGTATCGGGAAAATACAATTGACGGTCCCCCGACCAGCGCCCCTTTCAACATTTCGTACGCCTCAGCCGAGGGTGCATACAGCGGTTCACATTCTGCGGCGGCCTCCGCACTTTCCTTAGTTCTATAGGATTTTACGTGTTATTTTATTGTGCCTCGTAATAAGAATTGTAGCGCAACTCCGGGCAGGGTAACCGCATCTTTAAACATGTCGATCCCTTTAGTCTTGTAAAAATTGGACATCTTACCTATCGCCTCCACAAATGTGTATACGTCCAAATCATTATAATATCTCAACCAGTTCAGGAATGTCTTCATATTTTTATCGTTATAAATCCTATTACACTCTTCCAGCTGCGCCTCATTTATGTTTTCTTTAGGATTATGTTGGTTGCCTCAGTGATCGATATCTGGTAGCCCCGGATAATCTAATTTATCTGGGGAATCGAACCATTCGTATGGAAAGTGGGACTTTTCCCCTTCGCAATCGTATGCCTTTATCCACTTGTCGTATGAGGTTTCTAGACTGAGGTATAATTTTACGTCTAGAAATCTGAACTCGGGTGTAAATAGGAATATCGTCGTGTTTGCCTTTTTGCCCACTAGAATCTTTGGTGTGGTGTCAGTCAATACTTCGACGAAATGTTTTTTTATGAGATTTATATCGTATCGGCTACAATTAAACCCAATTACGGGAACTTGATCGATCCACCTATTGATCTCGCGTTGCTGGGTAACTGGACGTTTATCTATATAGGTGGGCATATATTCTTTCCCAACCGCTTCTCGTATATTCTTACCCCGTTTCTGTATGTCCTCCATAAAGAGCGCCACCAATTTGGCGGGATCACATATGTGAGTTATTCCAACACATAACGTATCGCCGATACTCACGCTTATGGGAACGTGCTCGCTTACAAACTCGAGATTACCTTTCTTACTCCTGCATCGACTATCGCCTTCACCCAACTCGTTGGATTTCGATAAATACGCTTCAAAATCGTATACAATCTGGTGCGGGTAAATTATTGTCGGGTGGGCCTCAATATTGGGATCAACGTCGCCTGTATAAGCGCACTCCCAAATTTTAACTAATTTACACACCTTCGCGATTGCAGCGTCTCTCGTGCGAGTGTTTTATTGCGTTCTCCATCCCTCCACTGAAAGTGCTCAGCGCACCCGTGCCAATAGCACCCGTGAAATTGGTAAGCCGTGTTGGTTTCCCCACAAAATCCGTCGACTGGCGCTCCTGCCACAAGTCTCTCACCACCGTGGCCGCAGTGCGCAGTGTGAATATGGGGTCCGTCGAAAGAATTGAGCCAACTTGTCGCCTTCTTACTCGCGTGAGATCTGGGGTAAAAGGCCTTTTCGAACGCAGATGCTGGTCTGTCGATCTGAGCACCTTTGCACGTGAGCTTCGTCTAAATTGACTAGATTGTGTGAATCTCTGATCGCAGGCGCCACAACAATATGTCTTGGTGACCTTGTCCATGTCGGTAATCAAGAACGCGTGATTGTTGTAAATTTCTATTTTCATTTTCTTCGTCCCGAGTTCTTCATAGTGCGCCGCCACTTTCCGTAAATAACATGTACCGCCCTCAACCGGCTCATACACCTCAATTCCTATCGTACACCACTCCTCCACCTTTTAAAGGTCATCGAACGGTATAGGCCCGGACGGCCGCTTCCACCCTTTATTTTTACAGAAATCTAAATATTCTTGCGCTAAAACTTGCGTCGATGTTAAGCATCGGTCCGCCCGGAGTTTAGTTGTGTGGAGAACTATGCACCTGAATAGACAATGGTCGTCGTTGAATGTGTCCAATGGTTTCATCCCCTTACAGTGCCGCAACCATTCTGGGAGCAGCCCTCCAGCTATTTCTGAAGATTTCATTCCCATACCCCCAACAATGTTGGGCTTGGAGGCCAGAATTATTTTAACCGTAACACCCACCCACCTAACAAACGTCCATTTTGTGTTCGGCCGTTCGATTTTGTCGATGTTCAGCCGGGTTTCCTCCTGCTCCTTAGCCCACTTACCAACTTCCTCATACTCTCTAAGCCAGGGACCTCCCTGCAGTTGTTTATGAAATATTATTATTTTTGGCCTCCCTCGCTTGTCATTCTCCAATCCTGATTGGATGTGCGCTAATTTATATGAAAAGGAATATCTCAAATATAAACTTCCCGTTAATGTCGGCGCAACCTCATCCATTATTCGTTTCGATATGTTCCCCTGAATGCCTCGTTTTAGAGTTATCGACACCACGCGACGGCCTTTCTCAATTTTTCTCTGCGTCTGTGCGTAGTATTCCAGAATGTCGTCTCCCTCTTCTATTATTTTTCTTAGGAGGGCAATTTTCAGTACCCGCCGTTGTGGCGGGTCAATACGCTCCCTCAACTCCGTTGAAGCTGTTGGAGAATACCTTACATGGTATTTAATATATTTTTTACGGGGGTGGGTCACCACTTTTCTGCCGCTTTCAAGCCCTAGTTGCCTGGAATTGGAGATTTGTTTTTTAGGGGGTTTTTCATGTACTAACTCACTGATCAGTTTGTGAGATAAATTAGATTCCCTCGTCATCCGTCTCGTATTTTTTATGACAGTCGGCATAATCTCTTTCTATATACTAGTAAATATACTTTCCAAATCCTGGGAATTAATTTTAATAAAATTAATTAATTATAAAGAGATTGTGTCTCTTCTTCAATATGGCGTAAATATGGCAATTTGCCATATCTATCACAAATTATGAGAAATTATGACAAATTGCAATATGGTGTATTCGTACAAGCCGATAAGGTGAAATCCACTCAGGCTAGCATCGACTGGTTAGCAAGGAATTACGTGCTCGCAAGCATTATCGTTTAGTAATAATTCAAATCAGAAAGTCTGTTATAAAGATATAACCGATATTTTCTCAATACTCCAATCACGATTGGTACAGCGGTCGGATAGGACCTATAAAGTTTAACAGAGCGCTCAGTGAATAAACACGCCCGATATTTTATCAGCAGACGACAATGTTCCAATTACACTGTTATCAACAGCCGAGTGTAGTTCGCCTTATCGGTGTGTATTGATTTAATTTTAAACACGATTACTTCCTGGTACAGACAGCTTACGGTTATAGAAATGTATGGTGGACAGTTTACGGTTATAGAAATGTATGGTGGTCAGTGGGTGTTGTAACTTTTCCCCCCACTTTATCTCTCAGTTTTAACCTAAATTTATCCCAATCAGTATTCTCAATCTTGGGAAGGGTGGCGCGCGCCTTAATTCTAATATTATATTTTAAATCCTCATATCGAGACATCTCCTCCACCAGCGACTCAAATTCAGCGTCCGATATATTGTTATCGGCCAACGCTTTGGACACGATAACGTCGATGCTATTTTTTCTTAGATCTCGCGAGAACCGATATCCTGTCGTGCTTTCTACTTTTATTTTCGAATTTTCTTCCCACTACTCTGAACTCCATACACAGCAGTCCCACCCCAGTGGCAACACCACTCAAACCCGCGGGAATAGGAATTGTCACGACTGTAGATAACAATGCAGCGGTTCCGGCCCCACCTAGTATAGAAACGGACGATAACAAGGTGCTCACCCCCTCCGCTATATTTGCAGCTCGTCTATATTTTTTAGCATTTACCCTCCGAGTTTACCCCTCTTGTTTTAGAATCTGCTGCATCTCGACGATATTTTCTAACCTGAAGTTTGACGGGGTCATATTGGGTGTTGAAACAGGATCAGCACGAACCTTTTCAGAGGTATCCTCAAGGGCTTTGTGAGCGTCTTTACGAACACGTTTCAGTTTATCGGAAACTTCCATAAACTCTGTATCGGCCTCTTCCCGAAATTCGATTATTTTCCCGCCTAGTTCAGTAATTGCTGCATGATCCTCTTTCCCAACTTGAATTATTTTTCCGCCGAGATCCTTAAGTCCTGTATGTGCCTCTTCGCGAACTTGTGCCGTCGCCGTCAGGACGTCTACTCTAAGCTGTGATATACTCCTGCGAATCGCGTTTGTGACCTCCGATATAGTCGTATTGATCAAGGCCTTTGTTTTTCCGGTAGTTAAAAAATCACCTGTGGGGTTGGATCCGTGGCGAGCTCCAATCTCGATTGGGTTGTTACTCGGATTCTTTGAATTTATATCTGTCACCCAATCGCGATTGGAATTGGAAGAACTACCTGGTCCGTATATACTCATAATGTTGGTTGTTATAAATTCTATTACGAACTTGAGTCTAATTCTTTGAATTAATTTGAAATTTCGAGGACGACCGAAATCGGGTAATCATTTGTTAGCTCTCGCTTGATCATCAAGAATAGAGACCGTAAATTCGTGGATATGTCCCGATTCCAAAACTTTCATCTCGGGGCATGGGAAGTCTAAGGTCACAGTCTCCCCAAAGAAACAATCACTGGCTTGCACGGTTTTCAGTAATGTGCTGGGAGATCCGTCTACCGTGTTGTACGATGTGTTCACCCGATCCGGGTGCACCCGGAGAGTTTTCATGAAGGCGAAGTCCACCGGGTTATCACCGACGTACTCCCCCGTGGCAAACAAGCCTTTATTCGCGGAGTATGTCTCTCTAAAACCGAGTCGAATACCCAACATCGGGGAGGTCATTATCTGGCTGTCTGGGCCGATGGTCATTGTTGCAAGTCCGGTAGCCTTCGATACTGTGAGGTTGACTATACCTTCAAGGTCTGTGGAAACAAAGTGTATGAGCTGTCTTGCTCCCCACAGTCCGGGAGGCAGCCTTGCACCTACTTGTTGTCCATCCTTCACATAGTAAAACCCTTCACTCGTCCCCACATTCTGCCACCCAACCGTGAAGGTGATTGATCGGAGGCCTACCCGGCGTTTTCCACAGCAGTTGTCGATTGACTTCTGAGTTCACAACTCTCTTTTTGAGCATTAGTGATAGTAGCAAACATAATAAACTCCGATTAAAATGTCGATGGATACCAAGGCATTTAGCTTCAATTCAAAGGCAAAATACGCTGGGGGAGGTGTGTACTACTTAACGGTAGAATACACTACTTAATTAGAAAGCTAATAAACCAAACAATAAGAGTAAACGAAGACACCGGATTTGATACAACTTTTTCAAACATATTTGATAATTATAGGCTACCCAAGAAACCCTAGACGCGTGGAAAGCAACACCGATGCAGTTTTGGCAGAACCAGTTAAATTTTGCTGTGTGGTGTGCCACAACCGGGTGTGGTGTCTCTTACATAAACCACATGGAGCATAATGAGACCTCTTTCTGAGAAAGTGTTTATACTTTTCACGTTTACTACACTATTAGGAGGATTCTCTAAGAGATGAGCGTGAAACTCCCCCAAGAGGATAATTGGGACCCTCTATACAGCCCATACGACCACAAAGCCTACGAAAGAATATGCAATGAATTTCAGATTTCTAAAAATATCGACTGGAAACAGAAAACAGTTAATAAAAATGGTGGGTTAGGTGATATATTTGTAAATGGTAACATCGTAACGGACACAAGTCTTGGGTTTTTTAATCCTACCAACATGATATATACACCAAATCAAATCCTTAACTGTAATTTTTCCGGGTGTAAATACCCCGAGCCTATTAAAATCGACTACATAGAACAACGCGAACAGGTCGAGATTGGCTTGGGGACTTTCATTTTGGATAGGGGGAAGGGGTTCACCAAGGCTGGTGTTACCCGCCTCAACGACTCCATTCGCACGTACGTCTGGGCCATCCTCGGCGCACAGAGGCAAGCGCGCAGTTCTATAATAGGAGACGTAAGGCGTTTGACGCACAAAAACAGTTCTTGGCAAATGTCGAGGACGCAATAAACAAACTGGTGGACCTCCCGGCGGCGATCAGGCGGTATCAAGATGTTTTGCAGAATGCCAGCACCCCAGTAGACTATGTATTTGGAATAGGTCTTTATATGGCGCCGATCAATATGATACTACGAGACGACCCGGTTGACGGTTACAGTAATCAGATCGTAATCGCCACCGCCAAGCAAAAAAATCGGCCACAACGGTAAAGTGAACGCGGATATCATCAAGCGCCCCCACCCCCCCCCCCCCACCCCCCCAAGATGATCGGGAGCGGTGTTGAGGTTGGAAATTCAAATAAATTTGTAAAAGATTTCATAAAACCCCCAGTCCAACAATGTTGAGGGAAGAATTGGATGCACCCCCAATCCAATCGCGATTGGATGAATTGGGTTCCACCAGTTCCCCCAAACCAATCATCAACAATGTTGAGGGAAGAATTGGAACAGGAGCGGGAACTACAACCCACGAGGAGGATAAATTATTAGGGCTCGTCATAGCCCTCGTGGTGATCGGACTATTTGTGCTTTGGTTTTAGAAACTCTCGGGCGGAGAATAGTAGAAGACCGGCGATCGCCACGATTAAAGCCCAAGTATTTTTGGCGAGCCATCCGGCTGTTTTTGATAATATAGATAACAAGTAGGAGACGACACTCCCGATCAACCCAGGCAGTGCGGCAGCTGCCTTTCCGGCTAATTTAGCCAGGAGATTGGTGAGGGCTTTTAGATGTTTTTTTGCCCACTCCTTGGCGCCGCCGGATGGCGCGGGTGCTAGCGCGGTGCAGCCGCCGCACCGCTTACGAGCAGCTCGATAGTCAGAACTATGGTTGATATAGTCATGCCGAGAGCTGCTAGGATGCTTAATATTGTGACGCCCTGCTCTCTGAACAGAGTGCGAAGTCGCTCACCGAGTGTCGTCTTCTCGTGCAGAACCCTCAATATTGTTTCGCGGATCCGACTGATTTTGGTGCGGACCTCCTCACGGCAATCCGATGCAGCCTCCAAGCGAGCGGCTCTTTCATCCCGCAACGACACGTAGGTGGTCGTTGATCCGCTCGGTAAATTCTCTACCGCTACGGGTTTCCCCAAGTTTTCTTTCTTCTAGCGCGATATGTTCATCCAGCGCCGTGAGTTTGGAGAGGTTAAGGACCAGTTCGCCCCGGACCGTTTGTACAGCCTTATCGAGTCCCCAGAGTTCGCGAAGAGGTAACGGTGTGTCATCCATCGTGCTGAGTATTCCATCTATCTCGCTTTCGTTGAGCTCCATTGTGCGAATAGCGCCGGTGGCTACTCGAGGGAGCTCGCTGAGCTCGACAGTTTCTATCGCGGTGGCCGTCTTCGCCATCGTTTTGTCGGTAGACTGTAGGGTCTCTACAGCGCGGGGCGACATATTTCTTTTACCACGCTTCCAATCTACGAATCCTAGTTCGCTCCTTACGATTTCGCCACCGCCCTTTTTTCCGGCAATGGTGTTCAGCTTTAGGGGTTTTCCGGTTTTCGTGTTGATGATTGGGACGTTTGATGCTTTTAGTCGCAACCTACCATACCGATCCACTTCGAATTTGGAGTAGTCGCGACCGACAGATGGGACCTCACCTTCTTCTGGCAAACTGTTGTAGTAGTCGTCTACAGTTGGGTTGACTAATTCCTGATTTAGATTAACCTCATTTCTGGTAGCGCCACCTATTTCCCCCAATTCTTCCGTCAACATCGTTGATGATTGGATTGTAACTGGAGTCTTTATGATGGGCGTTTTGTTATCATCATTGAGGTAATCGTCTCGGTCGCCCGTAGTGCGATCGTCTGTAGTGTGACCGAATTATTCCATCTCGTAACCCTCCATTTTTAACGATGTATTAAAGAAAAAAAAGACATACGGGTTTAATAGAGTATTTAAATATGTATTCGAGTCAATATGGTCGCAAACTCAATCCATACCGCAGACTGCATGAGCCCCTTGGGGCGAAAGGCGTGAGACAGAGCGTCGTTATTACGAACAACCCATCGACGATCGACCAGAACAAGCAGCTCTTAGTCCGCCTCCCCAACCTCGGAGCTAGCGACGTCATTGTGCCGGGGACTGTTCGCCTCGCTTTCACTATTTCGCTGACGTCGACGGACGTGGACCGAACCGTCGTTCAGAACCTGGGTCGCGCCATCGTCAAGAAGACCATGATAAAGATTTCTGGTAATGAGTTGATGTCGATCGACGACAGCGACGTCTACCATTGTTACCAGGACCTGTGAAAGACGGCGCAAGAGCGCGAAAATGCGGTCTATCAGGGTATTGACACCAGCAAAAAGAAGAACTTTACCAGACTTAGAATCGGGGCTGGTAACAAGGTAGATAACGAAGCGATCGAAAACGCGATCGCGGCCGATTACGGCAACCGCTTCTACATCACGCTCGACTTTGAGTTGCTGGAGAGCCAGATGCTCTACTATCTGAGCGCTTTGGCTGACCGGCTCGAATACGAACTAACGTTCAATGACTACGGCCGAGTTCTCATAGCCACCGACATGGCATCGACGTATACGATCGACAATGGTTCGTTGGAGTACGACATGGTCACGATGCCCGAACTCGCGCGATTGATCAGAACCCAGTACGTTCTTCGCGATCGCAAGATGAAGAAAGACAAAAGCGACACATTGTGGAATATTGACGTCAACATCCCCGCACGCTCGATGAAAGGCATACTGGTGGTGTTCGAGGAGGGTCGGTTCGAGCTCGGGGCTAGAAAAAGCGATAAATAACCCCAAAATAACATTTTGGTTAAGGTAGAGGTGACGATCGAGGGAGTTCCCAATCAACTCTACAGCCAGGGCATTCGCGCACACCAGCAGTGGGACGAAGCCAGAAAGCAGTTTGCTGCCGGCTCTAAGCGCGACCCAGAGGTTGCCGCGGTTGCCAAAGACCTGCAGCTCTCGGACGTCTCCCTCGCGCAGTTCCTGACAACCAAATACGCGTTATGGCTAGACATGCGAGTCAGCGACGACGACCAAATGCACGGTAGTGGACGCCAAGTTGAGAACGTTAGCGAGGGTGTGACGATCCAGATAACCAAAGAGGCGGATGGAGCTGGCGCATTGAACGTGTACTTATATATAATTACAGACACACAACTCAACATCGAAGATGGTCGATACGTCTCAGCGCTCTACTAAATCTAAAGATTTAAATAAAAATAAAGTTTGTGATGCCCACTCTGCCATAATATGTGGGCAGACAGGATGCGGAAAAACGGTTTTCATCCTCGACTTGCTCGAGGGGTCCTACAGCGATATCTTTCAACACATTATGATCCTGTGTCCCACTGTGCGGCACAACGATACTTATCAGCGGCGCCCGTGGATATGGACCGACCCTGAGGTATACGTTATTGACCCCGGTGATAGGCTTCACGATTGGCTGCGTGGTTTATACCAAATCTTTCAGGGCGAGCCCACCCTATACGTGATTAAAGACTGCTCGGCCAAGGCGGCGATGACCAAAAATAAGGACATGCTCTCCGAGCTCGCATTTTCTGGCCGCCATGCGGGACAAAGCATATGGATCTCCACTCAGAAGTACAACGCCGTCCTCAAGGATCTGCGGGAGCAAACGAAATGGGTCGCCCTCTTTCACTGCAAGGACCGAGACTCATTCGATGACTGTCTTCGAGAGAACGACGTTATCCCAACGCGCGAGAAGCGCCTGGAGGTTCGACAGATGCTTTCGGAAACTAAGCACGCCAAGCTTTTGCTAAAGACTGATCAACCCACAAATTATGAAGTTATCAATTAATTACTGAATTACTAAATTACTCGCAACTTCAATTCACGAATTGATGCTGTTTACTAAATAATCTACTAATATCTACTAATATCTACTAAAATATCTACTAATATCTACTAATATCTACTAAATATCTACTAATATCTACTAATATCTACTAATATTCTACTAATATCTACTAATATATACTAAATTATTACTGAATTATTCGCAACTTCAATTCACGAATTAATGCTGTTACTCATAATTAATTTTAAGAAAATAACAAACAGTTTGATGTTAAACTTATAAGACTAGCCGTCAGAATAGTACACCCAACACTGTTGGAATAATGAACTGCGACGAACTTCTCGATCCGTTAATTAATGGAAAAAACAGTCGCTCCGACTGCCAATACGGTATCTTTCCTAAAAGATGGTCCGACTGCCGATACGGTATCTACCCAACCGCACCCCCAATCCAATCGCGATTGGAAGAATTGGAACAGTGGGGTGATAGAAAATGAAAAACGACGCGACGCGAGCGGCTAGCTGCGCTGGTTGCTGGGGGGCAATCGGAGCAGTATTTCTGTAGACGTCTCTCAGTTTGTCAGGTGGACAAGATGTCAGAGGTAGAGGTTGATAAAATGTATGGGCGATACGAGTCCAAATTGGGGGCAAAGATGACGAAAATTCTTGGGGCGGCGGCTATTCATTTGTACGTTACCGCTGTCAGTGCAATTATCCCTATATCTGACACCGCGGGGTTGATTGGTGATTTACAGATTGACCCTTTTGTAGGACACACTCTTAGAACAGCCTGCTGCTCAATTTATCACAAGTCTGGAATGTACTTAGCTCCGCTGACAACCGCGTTGACCACGGCTATAAACTGTCAATTTGGACATATATGCCCACGAACTATAAGCTCAGAAAATGATGATACAAGACGCACCTGCGAGACTGACGGAAACGCAATCCCCGATTGCTCCAACACTGTTGAACCCGATTGCTCTTCCAATTGATCCTCCAACGGCGTTGGGAAAACTATCCCCAATTGCACGACACAAAAACCCAAAATGACAGGCAGCTGGGTGGGCAGCGGCTGCCACCCGAAAAGCTAAACAAGATAAAGTACTCGCCGATCTTCGAGAGGCCAAACAGTCGTTGCAATCGGGGATTGCTGTTGCAGCCGCACCCCCAACCCAATCGCAATTGGAGTTGGGGGCAGAAACAGCAAAACACCCGAAGACAGCTGCGGTTCAATCTCCGCAGGAACACCAATCACAATTGGAAGAGCAATCGTGCAGTGCTGTAGCTCCTACGTGGATCATCCCGTGGGTTGTTGGTGGTGGTCTGGCAGTTGTTGGCACCCTGTGTGTGCGGAAATACCTTTCGAGACAGCCCCCAACTCCGCTCCCGAGCATGTTGGAGGCGGTTCCGAAGAAAGTTACGAAACCGATTGCGCCCCATTTAAACATTAATCGCGATCCCTTTTATATGCAATAATCACTATATATAATGACTGAAAAGAATGGTAAAATGATAGTGAATGCGTTTTACATGCCGTGGTGATATCGGGTCTCAGTATCGGGTTTGCTCGACTATCAACGATGGCCTTAGGAGGGTCCGCTCCCAAGTTGGATATGACCGTGAGAGACGTAGGGCTCGTGACCTTAGATGTAGCAGCCGCAGTTGGGACTCGAGATTATCTAATTAAAGCTGGAATTCTACCTGTTAATATATGGAAATAAATGTCTCGTGCGATCGGAATGATGATAGGTGGTGCGGTGGCGAACGCATTGTCGTTCAGCGGTAGCAACTATTTCTTCTCGAGCCTGGGAAACTCGAATGAGGAGAAAAAGCGTCACGATTTAGCTGTAGAACAATTTAATAGAGCAAAGGAAGCATGGTCGGAAAAACGAACCAACCGTGTGGACTGGATCAACGAAGAGCTTCGCCGCGAGAGTCACGCCGTGCAAACTTTCCGGAACGTTGATCGATGTAGGCTACACGGCCCTTAAACACCGTTTAGCTGGCGCAAAGGGGCTGATCAGTCTGGCCCAAGACTCTCTAGAGACGTGGCGCGAGGACGAAAAAGCGGCCACCATTTTCGCAAAGCGGATGTTAGATTCCTCCGAGTTCTCGCTCCTGAGCTGTAACCTAACCGGCAGCTGCAGCGAAACTTCCAACAAAGATTTAGTATGGACGACGCAGTTACCGGACGATCTGGCGAGGGCATGTTGGAGATTGTTCGATCTACTAGAATACCTCGCATTCGATGGACACGCGCAAGATTGATACCAAAGTATTGGTTCGCCTAGCGCGCAAGTTAGCAAACACATACTACAGCCCCCGCGGCTACTGGAAGGAAAAATGAATCCACCCTCAACCACCAATATATTGGATGAGGGACTGGTGGAGGCATTTGTTTCATATTTATCGCCATATTCACAGGCTATACTTGTTGATACATGTGGGGGCATAAACACGCGCATACGCGCTTACCACGGGTCGCGGTACTGAACTCATCCCCTATATACTACTTAAGCACATGCAAAGGTGAACGTGCCTGTACATGTACTAATCTTCAGACGAAATGGGAATCGACAGTGATCACGAAGCGGGCATTGTAAATAGCTACCATTGAATATAATACTCGATACTGGTTTGTTTGGTGACTCATTTCGTCTTTCAATCGTTCATTGGTTGATTAACGCGAGCCCACAAACTCTTCCTGATAGAATTGTATAAACATAATAATTATTTATGGCATAATTGTCGTCAGCAAATATTGAACTGTTGGCCTATTTGGTTTCAGTTTAATGGTTTGCTTTTTTGTTCTTCTTCTTTAATTCGCTTACAGACACGACATCGAACGAGTGCAAAGTACACATACATGTTTTGAAATGCACTTGACTGAATTATAGTGGAGTCCTCTAAATCAGTAGCCGATTTCACGATTTGACATATCAAGTTAAGTATACTCTGATGGCGAATTGTTAATTATCTGTAATTATTTACCTATAGTGCAGGCTACATAATGATTAATGAACAGAGTAAACCCCGATCAGACTCATACACGTACACATTTTAAAAATCGATTAGAAAATAGCATACACGCATATAAGGTCTACATTCGCGCAGTCTGATCATAGTATACACCTATAGCAACTGACATATTATTAATGTTATTTGTGTGAATACTTAATATAATTTCATCTTTATTTGATATGGTTAGAAATAATTAACGTAATTCCCTGTTTGCATACACGGGAATTATAAATATTGGTCAGAATACGTTAGTTTACAAAATTACTTACGCTGGTTGTAACTATTTGTATCGTTGCATGTTTTCTCTAGATTTCACGGCAATATTAACGAGATTTCCTCCGATTATCAAAATTAGTATTGGTGAAAGTGTCACAAATTATAAAATTGTCAATAAATGGAAATGTGTTGTTTTTATTTACAGGGAATTAAGCAGAATCATCGCGAATTATTTACTGCAAACTGAAATTCCTTGAACTTTATTTGTACAAAGGAAGAATATTTAATTCCACATGTGGTATAAAATATTTGCGATGTCATTTAGGGAAAACATATTTAACTTTGGAAATCATTTTCACGTGGTCATAAATGTCATTTTCAATAAAATAAACATGTTCGGGAAGTGAGATACATGTTAATCTGACACGTTAATTCTAATATCACAGTGGTCAATGGTGGCTCGCCACACTACATGTACATGGATTATCGATTTACATATCGATACAATTGCATACATCACGTGACACCTGTAGATTTCCGAGAGATTACGGAAAAAGCAGATATCACGGAAATTGCCAACTGGCCATCACGTATTGGTCAGCTGAAATTGACCATGTGGTCACTATGGATTTTGTCCAGGTAAGGTGGCCGCGAAAGTTGGATATGCACGTGAAAAATAGAAAATAAATACCCCATATATGAAGTTAAGATATATTGATACTCAAAATATCTTAAGAGTTCAAATTATAAATGGTTTGTCATTTCGTAGCCAAATCAATAAATAAGAGACGAATTTGTAATTTGGATAATTATGTCACAAATGAAAAACGTTAGCAGGAACATATTTTCATTCGCAAAGCGAGGCGACTAAACAACTACTTCGGGTATATAGTATGCATATTGCTTAGATACACACTTTTCATTAGGGTATAAATAGTTTGTGTTATAAAATTCAGTGGGAAATCTGAACACGTTATCGAAATATTTATATTTGATGTTATGCTACAATAGGTGTCACATTTTGTCACAACGTCGTAAATGCGCATTTTATTTTAAACATTAGAAAAGTCAATCGAAGAAAATTCATGTCACACATTACAATAAGTAAATAATATTAAACTTATGCAATGTGTATTTTGTAGTCTTTCTTGTGAAATACAATGTGTAGGATCCGTGTAGAAATGAATGAAAAACTGCGCATTTCAAAATGTCTAGTGAAAATGTCACACTTTAAGGATTACGTCGCGAATGTACATTTTTTAAAGTTTCGGTAGTTTGTGTGATGCAAAATATTTGCCGAATTTATATAGCGCGATAATTATATTGTAACCAAAAAATGTGTTTTGTAACTTCTTTCTAGTCGTGCACATTGTCTGGCGATCGCACATAAACATCATAAAAAATTATGTATTTTAAAATGTCTAGTGGAAATGTCACACCTTGCAAATTACGTCGTTATTGGCGTTTTATAAAATGTTGCCATAGTTTATGTGATAAAACATTTCTGTCTACCTTTCTTGTACGATACTACTATTGTAATTACGAAATGTGCATTTTATATTCTTTCTATTAATGTAAATTTCATGGTTGCTGCCCATGAACTTAATAAAATAATACATACTTCAAAATATCTAGTGGAAATTTCACATCTTGCGAATTACGTCACTATTTTACATTCTTTTAAGCGGAAGCGAAGCTTGTCGGGTATGGAATATATGCCAGCATTTGTTATAAAATAATTAATATTGTAATTACAAAATGTGCATTTTGTCTTCTTTCTAGTAGAGTACATTTTGTGGCGGTCGCACATAAACATAATAAAAAAATAGGCTCTTTAAAATGTCTAATGAAAACGTCATACGCCGCAAATTACGTCGCTATTGTACATTTTTAAAAGTTTCTGTAGATTGTGTAGTATATTTGATATGCTTAAATTTGTTGTACGATAGTGATATTGCAATTACGAAATGTAAATTTTGTCTTCTTTCTATTGGTGTGCCTTTTTAGCGGTCGCATATGAATATAGCAGAAAAATACCAACTTTTAAGTATCTAGCACAATCCCTGACCATGAACATGTGCATAGACCTGGTGCATTCAAATGTATTGTTTATATTACCATGTATTATTACACCCACATGGTGCTCGCATTATATTTACTAATGGTTATGATACAGACAACCATTGTATTATGTACATAATTGTATGTTTGCGCTAGAAACGTCAGTCACTGCAAAATACGACGCTCACGTTTATATGTCGATTTTGGCCGGGAATGACGTCGTTTTGACGTTATCAAAAGTATCACCAACAACGTACACGACGTCTATATAATTTTGTACAACAAGCATTGTTTTGACAAATTCCTAGCCACAGGGGCTGAGAAGCCTAAAACAGTAAAATGGTTTTACATTTTTTTACAAACGTACAAAACTACTATATAGTTTTGTACAAACGTACATAAATATACACAAAATTACTAGCCTCAGGGATTGAGAACACAAGTTTGTAAAATTGGTCCAAAAACCCCAGTTTCTATATATATATACAGTATGCTAGTCTGTAAATTTCCCATTAACAATGTGTTCTTGTACACAATTATTGGATTTACATGTATTGAGCATAGGCTGCATATGCAGCATATGCTCAATATATGTAAATCCATCAATTTAAATTTCCAGACGATCATAAATTTGCACTTACGAACATTTTAGTCGTAAGAGGTTTAGTGAAACGGGCCCCGGATCTCTATTATAAGATAAAGCCAGACGGCGGCCATCTTGTTTATTTATTTTAAATCAACGGAAGTGATGTCATTCACATTTAACCGGCTCGCTAATTGTAATTTACTAATCCGCATTTAGTTTGGGAACTATTTTATTTCAACCAACGGAAGTAAGGAGGACTGGTTTCGTGATTGGTTTAGTGACACCTCGGCCATAAGACAAGTCGGCCCTACGACACCTCGGCCCCTAAACAGCACGGTTCCCGGCCTTCGCGTGCGTTACAATTAGCGAGCCGGGCAAAAGGTAACTCACAAGACCAATCAAATGTGAATTACATCACTTCCGTTGATTGATAATGAATAAACAAGATGGCCGCTGTCTGGCCTTATCTTATAATAGAGATCCGAAGTCCAACTGGATAGCAATCATCACATCGGATTTTCGTTCATCCCATAAAGTGCCTATGTTAGTAGCCCCCCATATACAATTCATACATGAATGTCTTTTTCGCAATAAAATCAAGTGTGACTTTTGTTATTGATGAAAAAGCATTTACATTTAAATATTTTATTAAATGTATTGTGCTTAAAAGACGGTCGGCATACAAACGTGAACTCTTTGTGAAACCAAACAGCACACAATTTACCCAAGTTGCTATAATAAACTGCAATCACAAAGCTGAACAGTATGTACACACCGAGTGCATGTGGTATTTTGGCTGATACAATGTATTAAACTGGCAGTACGATCATGACCTACATCGTTCGCATTCATTGATGGCGAATAATGTAGGCCTTGGTCGGTCTGCCCGTTTGATCTATTTTATTAGCCGGAATATACAGTCGAACCTCCCAGAACACCCGACATATTATATCCCAAATGGACAATTACCTCTATATCTAACCTCCCTAGATCAGCCACCTGCATACAACAGCCGGTTTTGTGTCATCCAATGGGTGGTTGCTACAGGGAGGTTGCACGGTTTACATAAAATCCGTGTCTGCGTAAATCTGCAAGATGCTCAAGGTTGACACTATGTAGCATCCCTATGGTCAACAGAAGGCACACATTAATGGGAATTATGGGATTTGTGACCAGTGTAGCTCCTAATCAAATAACACGCTCCTGTCGCCTGATAACGATCTCTGTGTTTGGTAGAAGCATGGCGTGTGCTTCACTGATGACATTGCGAACTGTGCAGATCCTAATCAGAAATGGTGGTAGGTGGTACATTATGAGCACCCGTTGCTATTATATTGTGTGTTATATCTGCTTCATAAGTGGAAATTATTATGACTTGCAATGTGTAGAGTTGTTGCAGCAACATAAATATACACAACATTACTAGCCTCAGGGATTGAGAACACAAGTTTGTAAAATTGGTCCAAAAACCCCAGTTTCTATATATATATACAGTATGATAGTCTGTAAATTTCCCATTAACAATGTTTTCTTGTAAACAATTATTTGATTTACATGTATTGAGCATAGGCTGCATATGCAGCCTATACTCAATATATGTAAATCCATCAATTGAAATTTCCAGACGATCATAAATTTGCACTTACGAACATTTTAGTCGTAAGAAGCTTAGTGAAACGGGCCCCGGATCTCTATTATAAGATAAAGCCAGATGGCGGCCATCTTGTTTATTTATTTTAAATCAACGGAAGTGATGTCATTCACATTTAACCGGCTCGCTAATTGTAATTTACTAATCCGCATGTAGTTTGGGAACTATTTTGTTTCAACCAACGGAAGTACGGAGAACTGGTTTCGTGATTGGTTTAGTGACACCTCGACCATAAGACAAGTCGGCCCTACGACACCTCGGCCCCTAAACAGCACGGTTCCCGGCCTTCGCGTGCGTTACATTTAGCGAGCCGGGCAAAAGGTAACTCACAAGACCAATCAAATGTGAATTACATCACTTCCGTTGATTGATAATGAATAAACAAGATGGCCGCTGTCTGGCCTTATCTTATAATAGAGATCCGAAGTCCAACTGGATAGCAATCATCACATCGGATTTTCGTTCATCCCATAAAGTGCCTATGTTAGTAGCCCCCCATATACAATTCATACATGAATGTCTTTTTCGCAATAAAATCAAGTGTGACTTTTGTTATTGATGAAAAAGCATTTACATTTAAATATTTTATTAAATGTATTGTGCTTAAAAGACGGTCGGCATACAAACGTGAACTCTTTGTGAAACCAAACAGCACACAATTTACCCAAGTTGCTATAATAAACTGCAATCACAAAGCTGAACAGTATGTACACACCGAGTGCATGTGGTATTTTGGCTGATACAATGTATTAAACTGGCAGTACGATCATGACCTACATCGTTCGCATTCATTGATGGCGAATAATGTAGGCCTTGGTCGGTCTGTCCGTTTGATCTATTTTATTAGCCGGAATATACAGTCGAACCTCCCAGAACACCCGACATATTATATCCCAAATGGACAATTACCTCTATATCTAACCTCCCTAGATCAGCCACCTGCATACAACAGCCGGTTTTGTGTCATCCAATGGGTGGTTGCTACAGGGAGGTTGCACGGTTTACATAAAATCCGTGTCTGCGTAAATCTGCAAGATGCTCAAGGTTGACACTATGTAGCATCCCTATGGTCAACAGAAGGCACACATTAATGGGAATTATGGGATTTGTGACCAGTGTAGCTCCTAATCAAATAACACGCTCCTGTCGCCTGATAACGATCTCTGTGTTTGGTAGAAGCATGGCGTGTGCTTCACTGATGACATTGCGAACTGTGCAGATCCTGATCAGAAATGGTGGTAGGTGGTACATTATGAGCACCCGTTGCTATTATATTGTGTGTTATATCTGCTTCATAAGTGGACATTATTATGACTTGCAATGTGTAGAGTTGTTGCAGCAACATAAATATACACAAAATTACTAGCCTCAGGGATTGAGAACACAAGTTTGTAAAATTGGTCCAAAAACCCCAGTTTCTATATATATATACAGTATGATAGTCTGTAAATTTCCCATTAACAATGTTTTCTTGTAAACAATTATTTGATTTACATGTATTGAGCATAGGCTGCATATGCAGCCTATACTCAATATATGTAAATAAACCATCAATTGAAATTTCCAGACGATCATAAATTTGCACTTACGAACATTTTAGTCGTAAGAAGCTTAGTGAAACGGGCCCCGGATCTCTATTATAAGATAAAGCCAGATGGCGGCCATCTTGTTTATTTATTTTAAATCAACGGAAGTGATGTCATTCACATTTAACCGGCTCGCTAATTGTAATTTACTAATCCGCATGTAGTTTGGGAACTATTTTGTTTCAACCAACGGAAGTACGGAGAACTGGTTTCGTGATTGGTTTAGTGACACCTCGACCATAAGACAAGTCGGCCCTACGACACCTAGGAGCACCCGTTGCTATTATATTGTGTGTTATATCTGCTTGATAAGTGTAAATTAATATGACTTGCAATGTGTAGAGTTGTTGCAGCAACACCTGTGGAACACATGTATTAGTCACATATGATGCTAGACTCCAAAATTCTGACCGACTCCGTCTCAATCCAATCATTTTATCTGAGAATACATAGGTATATTCCATACAAAATATTTCTGTTTTTGCTTAATGTATAGGATATCATGTAAGCAATATAGTAACATAACATGAAACATGCAATTACTTAATTTAGCCTCGGAGAGAATTGGCTCTAAAATCTCCACCGGGAAGACGTCGAATAATGCGCTGGTTACGAGATGAAAACTTGTCTATGCGATAGTTCAAGGCTGAGCGGAAATCTGTGCATTTTTGGACGTGAAACATTTTACACTGGCGCGGAGTGCAGCACCATTGAATTTAGTCCATATAGGACAGCATGCGCATGGCGAATATTTTCCTCGCCAGTCGCAAACAAAGCTAAGTTGTGTAGTTGCTCCAGAGCTACAGCGGTCAGAAATTAAAAACGAAACGTTTTGTCGTGACGGTTAACACATGTCCGTGTACTACAGTGGAACCTCTCTGAACCGGATAGCAAGACACATTTGTGATAATAATTTTGATGGGTTTCTTGGTCATTTATCTCGGGCGATAACGCCTGTTCGTGATCGCATAGCTCATAACTATGGTTTGGAATAATCAAATGCCTGATTTACAGTGAAATATTGCTAAACCGGACACCCTGTTGACCTCCCATGGTGTCCGGTTTAGCGAGGTTTAACTGTATAGTGTTTTCTCACCCGTCGACCAGGGTTGCCAGGACGTGGTGAAGGACTACTACATGGGAGTCGATGCCCAGAGCAAGCGTGGCATCCTCACCATGACGTACCCCATCGAGCGTGGCACCATCACCAACTGGGACGACATGGAGATGATATGGCATCACACCTTCTACAACGAACTTCAGGTCGTCCCCGAGAAGCACCCAGTCCTGCTCACAAAAGCACCGCTCAACCACAAAGCCAACCGCGAAAAGATGACGCAGATCATGTTCGAGACATTCAACTCGCCAGCCATGTTCGTCGCCAACCAGGCCGTGTTGTCCCTGTTTGGCAGCGGTCGTACAACGGGTATTGTCATGGACTCCGGTGACGGTGTCTCCCATACCGTGCCTATTTATGAGGGACACGCCTTCCCCCACGCAATTATCCGATTGGACTTTGCCGGCAGAGACCTCACTGACTATCTCATGAAATCCCTCACTGAGCGTGGATATTCCTTTACCACCACCGCCGTGCGGGAAATCGTGACAGTCATTAAGGAGAAATTGTGCTACGTTGCCCTGGACTTTGAGCAGGAAATGCAGACTGCCGCCAGCTCCAGCTCCTTGGAAAAGAGCTACGAACTCCCCGACGGTCAGGTCATCAACATTGGCAACGAGCGTTTCCGGTGCCCGGAAGCTCAATTTCAGCCATCGTTCCTTGGTATGGATTCGGTCGGTATCCACGAGGCGACGTACAACAGCATCATGAAATGCGACGTGAACATCCGTAAGGACCTGTACGCCAACACCGTCTTGTCCGGCGGCTGCACCATGTTCCCCGGCATCGCCGACCGGATGCAGAAGGAGATTACCGCCCTGGCGCCACCTAGATTATCGCCCCTCCCGAACGGAAGTACTCGGTGTGGATCGGCGGATCCACCTTAGCGTCCCTGGTCACGTTCCAACAGATGTGGATCAGCAAACATGAATACGACGAATCCGGCCCGTCCATTGTGCACAGGAAGTGTGTATGGTTATAACTACCGGACAACATATACAGATACTATATAAGAACTTCCAGTTTCAGTATTACATTGCTCGAATGACCCTGGCTTAAGTTGCTACATATTTCGCCTGTTCCTCAATCCGTATAGAACATACGCATATTGAGTGCATTATGAAATGTATTACATGTTTTAAATATCACCATACACATTGCATGCCTGGTATGTTTCGCTGACAAAAAATTATGGTGGCATATTTCTGCCATCGACATAACGTGATAGCTAATTCATCTTACTGTGCCTTATAAATCGTCTTAACTACATAAATATCGCGTCACAACGGCTTACTAACTGGTCAGGACTAGATAAATCGGACGCGATAACTGTCACGAAATCTTGTCACAACCGTGATACTGTCCACTAGTGTGACATCGGTTTTTAATATCAATTTCCACACATTTTCTCGTCGAATAAAGACAATAAGACGACTTACTAACTGATCTGGACGAGATAAAATGTTATGAAACACGTTTTTAACGATATTTTGTGTTAGTTATCGTGTCCAATTTATTTGCTTTGAACGCGATAATTATGTAGTTAAGATGACTTAATATAAGGTTTAGTAAGACGACTTAACTATCGCGTTATCGCCTTAAGTAGATGGCAGAAATATGCCAACATAGCAAATAAGACATGGACGTGTCCTATTTGTAGTCGATATCCTTACACAATGTACGACTATCTCTCAGCTGCCTATTGTTGTTCTATACATGATGCAAATATTTAGAAAATAACATTACAAGTAGAAAACAGTGTGTGTTTTATTTAATAACAAGAGTTGTCAGAAGACAACGAAGCTCGCCTGTTGGCAGCCTTCACTCAAACTTGACACACTTGCATAAAAAACATGAATATTATATATAAATGACCTTGGGTTAAGGGGCATGCGGTGGACCTTGACATTGGGGTCAGAGGTACAAGGTGGGTTGTGGGTTTGCTATAGCATAATATAGCATATTAAGATGAATGCATGTATGAAATATCAATGCGCTCCCTGAAAACAGAAGTAAAACAAAATTTAACCCAACGTTAAGTTTATGAATGCACTAAGTTGGTGATTTTCTACAGTATGATAGCTATTCACATGAGGAATGCATGTATGAATGTGCTAAGTTTGTGACCTTGGGGAAAAGGGTGGGGGTGGGTCATGGATTTGCTGTAGCACAATAGAGGATCATCAGATGAATGCATGTATGAAATATTAAAGCGTTCCCTGTAAAGAAACAGAAGTTACACATCATTTACCCCAACGTTAAGTTTATGAATGTGCTAAGTTTGTGACCTTGACCTTGGGGTAAGGGATGGGCGGTGGGTCATGGATTTGCAACAGCACGATAGAGTATCATCAGATGAATCCATGTATGAAATATGAAGGCGTTCCCTATAAATAAACAGAAGTCACACAACATTTACCCCAACAAGCTTTATAGTAATTTTGTGACTTTGACCTTGGGGTAAGGGTTCGGTGGTGGATCGTGGATTTGCTACAGCATGATAGAGGATCAGCAGATGAATGCATGTATAAAATATGAAGGCATTCCCTGTAAATAAACAGAAGTTACACAACATTTGCCCCAACGTTAAGTTTATGAACATGCTAAGTTTGTGACCTTGACCTTGGGGTAAGGGTTGGGTGGTGGGTCATGGATTTGCTACAGCATGATAGAGGGTCATCTTAGGAAGGCATGTATGAAATATCAAGGCGTTCCATGAAAGGAAACATATGTTATAAGAAATTTACCCCAACGTTAAGTTTATGAATGTGCTAAGTTTGTGACCTTGACCTTGGGGTAAGGGTTGGGTGGTGGGTCATGGATTTGCTACAGCATGATAGAGGGTCATCTGAGGAATGCATGAATTAAATATCAAGGCGTTCATGAAAGGAAACAGATGTTAAGACATTTACCCCAACGTTAAGTTTATGAATGTGCTATGTTTGTGACCTCGACCTTGGGAAAAGGGGTGGGGTGGTGGGTCATGGATTTGCTATAGCACGATAGAGTATCATCAGATGAATGCATGTACGTTCCCTGTAAAGAAACAGAAGTTATAAAAAGACATTTACTCCAACGTCAAGTTTATGATGTTGATCTTGGGGAAAGGGGTGTGGGGGGGTCGTGGATTTGCTGTAGCACAATAGAGGATCATCAGATGAATGTATGTATGAAATATCAAAGCGTTCCCTGTAAAGAAACAGAAGTTACACCACATTTACCCCAACGTTAAGTTTATGAACATGCTACGTTTCTGACATTGACCTTGGAGAAAGGGTTGGGTGTTGGGTTGTGGATTTGCTACAGCATGATAGAGGGTCATCTGAGGTACGCATGTATGAAATATCAAGGCGTTCCATGAAAGGAAACAGATGTTATAAGACATTTACCCCAACGTTACAACGTTAAGTTTATGAATGTGCTAAGTTTGTGACCTTGACCTTGGGGTAAGGTGTGGGTCATGGATTTACTATAGCACAATAGAGTATCATCAGATGAATGCATGCATGAAATATCAAGGCGTTCCATGAAAGGAAACAGATGTTATAAGACATTTACCCCAACGTTATTTGTTAAGTTTATGAATGTGCTAAGTTTGTGACCTTGACCTTGGGGAAAGGGGTGGGATGTGGGTCATGGATTTGCTATAGTACGATAGAGTATCATCAGACGAATGCATGTATGAAATATCCAGGTGATATTTCCCTGTAAAGAAACAGAAGTTATAAAAAGACATTTACTCCAACGTTCAGTTTATGATGTTGATCTTGGGCAAAGGGGTGGGGGGTCATGGATTTGCTGTTGCACAATAGAGGATCATCAGATGAATGCATGTATGAAATATGAAAGAGTTCCCTGTAAAGAAACAGAAGTTACACAACATTTATCCCAACGTTAAGTTTATGAGCATGCTAAGTTTGTGACTTTGACCTTGGAGCAAGGGTTGGGTGGTTGGTTGTGAATTTGCTACAGCATGATAGAGGGTCATCTGAGGAATGCATGTATGAAATATCAAGGCGTTCCATGAAAGGAAACAGATATTATAAGATATTTACCCCAACGTTAAGTTTATGAATGTGCTAATGTTGTGACCTTGACCTTGGGGAAAGGGGTGGGTCATGGATTTGCTATAGTACGATAGAGTTTCATCAGATGAATGCATGTATGAAATATGAAGGTATTCCCTTTAAATAAACAGAAGTTACACAACATTAACCCCGACGTTAAGTTTATGAATGTGCTAGGTTTGTGACCTTGACTTTGGGGTAAGGGTTGGGTGGTGGGTCGTGGATTTGCTACAGCATGATACAGGGTCATCTGAGGAATGCATATATTAAATATCAAGGTGTTCTATGAAAGGATACAGATGTTATAAGAAATTTACCCCCAACGTTAAGTTTATGAATGTGCTAGGTTTGTGACCTTGACCTTGGGGTAAGGGCTTGGTGGTGGGTCATGGATTTGCTACAGCTTGATAGAGGGTTATCTGAGGAATGCATGTATGAAATATCAAGGCGTTCCATGACAGAAAACAGATGTTATAAGACATTTAAGTTTATGAATGTGCTACGTTTGTGACCTTGACCTTGGGGAAAGGGGTGGGAGATGGGTCATGGATTTGCTATAGTACGATAGTTTCATCAGATGAATGCATATATGAAATATGAAGGTATTCCCTGTAAATAAACAGAAGCTACACAACATTTACCCCAACGTTAAGTTTATGAATGTGCTAAGTTTGTGACCTTAACATTGGGTTAAGGGATGGGCGGTGGGTCATGGATTTGCAACAGCACGATAGAGTATCATCAGATGAATCCATGTATGAAATATGAAGGCGTTCCCTATAAATAAACAGAAGTCACACAACATTTACCCCAACGTTAAGTTTATGAACATGCTAAGATTGTGACCTTGACCTTGGGGTAAGGGTTGGGTGGTGGGTCGTGGATGTGCTACAGCATGATAGAGGGTCATCTGAGGAATGCATGTTTGAAATAACAAGGTGTTGCATGAAAGGAAACAGAAGTTATAAGACATTTACCCAAAGTTAAGTTTGTGGACGACGCCGACGTCGACGCCGACGCCGACGCCGACGCCGACGGCCGACGCCGACGCCGACGACGCCGGGGTTATGCCATAAGCTCTTATGCACTTCGTGCAGTCGAGCTAAAAATGCATGGTCAGTAGCGTTTGTGTTCACGTTGGAAACCAGGGGGCCATTTCACTAAACTTCGTAAGACTAAAATATTCGTAAGTGCAACATTATGATAGTCTTGTAAATTTCACATTAACAATGTTATCTTGTGAACAATTATTGGATTTACATGAATTGAGCATAGGCTGCATAAATGTAAATCCATAAATGTAAATTTCCGGACGACCCTATTTTAGTCGTACGAAGTTTAGTGAAACGACCCCAAAAACGAATATGGTCCAACCGTTTCCAGTGTTAACGTGTTCAAAACGTTTTCCGTTTCATGGTTTTCTGATACAATGAAAATGCAGTGATTTCATGACGTGAACTGTCCTCTAAAAACATAAGCCTACGCATTGAAACGAACATCAAAACGGATTTTCCTGAGACTGCACATAGGCAGTGAAGGTAAAACTGCTGAGCGTTTTCACCGGAAACGTTTCACCGAATCTAGCCCGTCCATTGTGCACAGGACGTGTTTCTAGACTGTATGGTTATAACTACCGGACAACATATACAGATACTATATAAGAACCGTGTCTTCCAGTTACAGTATTACATTGCTGGAATGACCCTGACTTCAGTTGCTACACATTCCGCCTATTCTCCAGTCCGAATAGAACATGCGCATAGTGAGTGTATTATGATATTAAATATCGCCCTACACATTGCATGGTATGTTTCGCTGACACAATAATTAGTACAGTTGAACCTCTCTAAACCGGACATCTAGAAAATATATGTGATCTCGGATCATATAATAATGCATGTTCATGATTGCATAGGACATAAGTATTGCTAAGAATTGTTATATGCATGATTTACAGTGGAACATCACTAAACCGGACACCCTGGGGACCTCCCAGGGTGTCCGGTTTTGAGAGGTGTCACTGTATTATTATCTGAAAATGAGACGAGTAGCCTATTTCACCAACATTGCAAAGTATACTTTTCTAGCAAAGTATTATTTGAGGGAGAAATTTTCAATTTTAGGATAAATTTTTTATCATACTGAATTTATTACATTATCACAGCTATTTCGGCTGTGATAATGTAATAAATTCAGTATAATAATTATGCATACTTTTACTCCTCAAATATATGCAGTTGTTAGTTTTATATGAACTAATGCATTTCAGGAAAAATAAATGATTTCTCCCTCAAAGTAGACTTTGCTAGAAAAGTATACTTTGCAATGCTGGTGAAATAGGCTACTGGACGTGTCCTATTTGTAGTCGACATCCTTACACCATGTACGTCTATCTCCCATCTGTCTATTGTTATATACATGGTGCAACGTTTTTAATAACTAGAAATGTGGCCTGTCGTGGCACACGAATGCCCCCGCTGGCAGCCAAAGAAAACGAGGCATATTTGATTATAAGCCATTTACCCGAGCGTTAAGGTTTCGAACGCACCAAGTCTGTGACCTTGACCCTGTGCTTAGCGGGGGCAGGACGAATGTGGATTTCTCACAGAGCAGTAGAGGACCATTGGAGCAAGGACACATACATGATAAGCCATTTACCCGAGCGTTAAGGTTTCGAACGCACCAAGACTGTGACCTTGACTCTGGGCTTAGCGGGGGCGGGACGAATGTGGATGTCACAGGGCGGTAGAGGACCATTGGAGCAATGCGTGTGTGAAATGTCAAGCAGATCCGAGCAAGGAAACATAAATTATAAGCCATTTACCCGAGCGTTAAGGTTGTGACTGTGACCTTGTTACGGTCAAATGCCTCGGCACGCGCGACATCGCTTCCGTGGCTGAATTTTTGTCTTATCCAATGAAAATGCAGTGATTTCATGACGTAAAAGGTCGTCTAAAAACATGTGCCTACGCAAATTTACACGCAATTGAAACAAACACGCAAAACCGGTTTTCCTGAAACTGCACATAGGCAGTGATTATGTAATAATATTTTCCGTTAGCCCGGTTAGAGAATACTATTGGAGGGTGGGTCATGAAGACAACGACATGGTGTAGATTCTTATCACTTTATATGTAGTAAGGCCCGACGCTTGCAACAATATAGGAATGAATGGCCTTTTTGTGGAATTTATCGTGGTATTAACTTTCCAAGTTTATAGTTTATATCCCCGATAAATTCCACAAAAAGGCCATTCATTCCTTATAATTCCAGCATTTGAAATAAATTCATCAAGAAAATGTGTTTATTTTCCGTTTTCTTAAGAATTATTTTAACTGCGCCTCACGGTTACGGAAAGTAGCTCGGCGTGGGAGTTTACTGGGATATAAATTTTGGACAGAGACTTGCTACGGGCCAATCAAATGTTAGGGAATTATGTAAATATGTTTGTGCAAATTATTACAACATAAACATTACAATCATGCAAGGTTACAAAAAATACAAGACAATACAATTACAGCAAGTGATTGCACTTACTTTCCCATTATCAAATATTTAAAGACAACTTAGTGAAGAACGGTTCACTAAATGCAATCACAATATGTTATGTGACATTGACCTACTTATACAAGCACAAACAACATTTAACACAAAACACACAAAGCTGACATTAAGCACATAAAGCAAGCAGGGTAAAAGCAGACAAGTGAGTATGTACTCACTTGTAGAACTTGAGTAAATTCTCGAGTTAGAAAAAGGGAAAATGGCTATTCCCAAATCACTCCTTGCTCAGTTTATTATGCGAACCAACCGAGGGAAAATCTACAGGTGCATATACCATAACCAGCTATTATTGTAATAAATCCATATTTATCTCCCCTGAATGGGATTACAGAGCCCATTTCCATCAATTGGTTCAAACAGGAATTTGGCTGTAATAAATGTGATAAAGGAGTGGTTTGGGTTTAACCAAAGGGGTATTACGGGTCGCACGGATTCCGAAGGACATATCGGGGTCAATAAACTATCATCCTAAACCCGTCTGTACTACAAACGTAATCCTAACAGCATAGATCCGGAGTGAATATTTATGCATCATATTCCAATGTTCGCAAACCGTGTGGATGCAGATCAGACTGTGCTAATGCACAAACTGATCCGACTCACACGGGTTGAGAAACACCGGACCAAAGTAGACATATATATTCTTTTGGGAGCAGCGCAGACCCTGATCAGACTGTACATTCGCACTGGCTGGTTCTAAGTCACACTGACTAACAACAATCTAAAATAACAATTCACAAACAGTGTAGACCCTGATCCAAATGCGCCGATGCACAGGTAGATCAGGATCAAACTGATTGCGAATAAAAAGGCTAGATTATGACCAACCTTCTGTGGGCAAACGCCCTGTCCAGACTTTTAACTCTCTCCCGCCTCCTCTCAACTCTTCACCTGAGTAGAAAATAGTACTAATGAGTGACACAATCTACATATTGGTCACATGAATCACAGTTAACCGTTAAAAATACGACAATATTATAAAGAGTGCATTATCATGTTATTCGCCAATCCAGAGCCAGAACGAACACGTAACCTGAATCCGACAGTGTCTAGAGCCACAGACAACATTTATACAGAGTGACACTGTGCGGAAACATTTTACGGGATTCGCTCTACCTCCAGTCCAGCTCACAACATAGATATCCGGGGGAATTGGGCATTATCGTGGCAACAAATATCAGGATAAATAACAGTGTTTTCTCCTGGTTAAAAATAGGTCATGCAACTGATACATGTAGGTGTAAAGTAAATCCAGCCCTAACTACTGCATATTTATGAACATACAAAGTTTTCACGATAAGTCTAAATTAATGAAACAAATTATCAAACATTTATGTTGAAATGAACCGAGCTTGTCCACAGTAATAAATATTGTACATGACTCATTTCCTGTGTAAACAGTGTTGCAGTCAGTGCGGACACCAACAATGCATAACGTACACAGACAACTAAAAACAATGTTAAAACAAGACACAATATCACAGTAAATTTACCGCTCCCTCCTCTATCTCAGCGATGTCTTGGTCGCTCTCACAGCTGTACGCAGGCGTACCCCCCCCCCCCCCCCCCATGTATCCGCGCCCCCTGTATCCGCGCCTGCTTACAGCTGTCAGAGCGACCAAGACAGACTCACTCTATACTATAAACTACATGTATATGATATATTTCGATATCGCGAACCGAATGATTGAAAAGAAACATAATAAAATCCCGCGAAAGAAAAATTTGACAGTTCATGCAAAGTGTTAGTGACCTATTTTTATATAGGCCAATCAAACTGCCGGTTAGAATAAATATCTACCAATCAGACATTGGGTTATATAATGATATTGGCTATACCTACGGCTGTGGAGAAATTGCGCCCCAAAAGAGTTCGGACCAATATTGGCTTATATAACGGGATATAGGAGACGGTCAATATAATGTCGTTCTGTCATATCGTGTCAAGTTAAAAGAGTGCAGCTATCTGCAATACGTTTCGCATTAATCTGCAAACACTGAAACTTATCTTAAAATAGCAATAGCATGATTACAATGTGGTTAAAATATAAAATAGCATAAATCTCATCCGGCCACACTTACACCGTTGCTGTATAATTGAGTATGCGGATGGAAGATAAAACGCGGATACAGACAGACACCACACACGTGAGTTTTGTTTCACCCACGATATAGAGAATAGTAGGTTAGTGCCGTGAATGGGACAAGTATCTAGCAAGGCTTAGGAAACGGGATGTGCTCGGCAGAGCCTCGCCCATCCCGTTTCCGTGCCGCGCCAGATATGTTTCCCATTCACGGCACTAACCTACTATTCTATTTATCCCGTCAACATTACAAATAGCTTTAAAATGCAAAACAATAACCTCAGCCGCATCTCCAAATCGTATTGACAGGATATCAAAAATGTTTCACAGCACCGTGTTTCACGGCACATACGCACTGTGTTGACGGGATAAAGTGGAAAGTGAGAGATAGCTGTCACAATTCCTGCGTCGTCGTCGTCGTCGTCGTCGTCGTCGTCGTTGTCGTCTTCGTCGTCAATAATTTATTTTTAACGTAAGTTTTGAACATTGTCCAAATTTCTCATATCTCTAGATCCGTTAGTCCTAAGTAATTGGAATGGACTGTGATATATCTTAATTTTCCGACCAATCTAATTGTCATAATATGATTTTCAGACGAGTCCATTTATGAAACGTAGGTGTTTTTTATTCTGCAAAATATGAAAATTGCTCACAGAAAGTGCAGATCCTTATGAGACGGCTCGTCACGAGCCGGCTCCACGGGTTGAAGTAACGTACCAAGGTCTATACATAAACTAAATATACCTAAAATTATCAATAAGTTGAAAAATAAATATGTTTACTCCCTGTTAGAACACAATACAAGGTGCCTATGTTTTTTTGGTCCGTACTCGGACGGCCTCGAGACAACAGATTCTCACGAAACAGTCAACCGATTTATATTATTTCCGCCAATTGCAGAAGTTAGGCAAATGTTAGCCCTCCGTAACGATATATTCCCCGATGCGCTATGTGAACACGTTTTCGAGCTATTGTGTTCTAACAGGTATTATCACATCTTTGACACATTTCCGGGTGTTGTTTCTGTATTAACACATATCGTGTGCAAGGTATGTGCACGAAGCTGTGATAAATAAGTTAGATCACGTTTGTCCGCATGTACGAGCGATAATCCGCTCGCTAAAGCTCGCGGATTATCTCCTCGTACATACGGACGAACCGTGAGCTAACTTATACTTATTATTCAAAGGTCAGTTGCTGCATCCGAGTATGTTTGGAAAACAACTCGCTCCTGGGTAAATAGCTTAGAGTCAATTTAAGGAGCATGTTTTCTGAAAATTGGCATCTTGCACTACGCTTGTATGTATTTATGTTGTGCTTTCTTCTTCCTTTTCATCACTTTAATAGTCAAAGTTTTACATATTTGAGCATTGGCAAAAAGTTATTTTACAAGTCTATCAGTATTTTATCAACCAACTTTTTAGGAACCGGCATTGTCTGTTGTGTAATATATCGATGGTCTAGTAACATAAGGTCGTAACTGCTATGCTTTAGCATAGCAGTTACGACCTTCTGTTACTAGACCATCGATATATGAAGGTTGTTTTGTTTAGCATAGCATAGCACATCATTTTAAGTTAGCTAATTTGAGCATATATTACATGAGGCCGACAAATTGGACAGGTGACAATTGTGGCAATCCTTGAGAATTTCTATTTCTTGACACTAGTTCTGTAGCCGATTTCACTAACATTGCAAAGTATACTTTTCTACCAAACTATACTTTGAGGGAGAAATCTTCAATTTAAGGATAAATTTATTACATTATACTGAATTTATTACATTATCACAGCCATTTTGGCTGTGATAATGTAATAATGTAATAAATTCAGTATAATAATTCTGATTACTTTCAAATATATGCAGTCGTTAGTTCTATATGAAGCGATATAATGCATTTCGGGAAAAATAAATTATTTCTCCTTCAAAGTATACTTTGCTAGAAAAGTATACTTTGCAATGTTGGTGAAATATAGGCTACAGGTCACACAGTAGCATTGTGATCAATAATAGTTGACTGAGGATACGTCGCACTGAATAGCGAATATTGTACTGAGTGGAGTCGTACGCTGGTCGCCACCCAGGCTAGTGTCATTTGAGGCAATGACGAAACGAGTAGGAATTTCAAACCGTTCCGAGCCGAACCTGATAAACCTGACCACACTGGACTGGAATTGTATTCCTTTTATCGGGTAACGTTTTGAAATGAACGCGAACTTGCCGAAGATGCGTCATTACACAGTTGTCATTCGGTAACGTCATAATGAAGCCTTATGGCAAATGACACGTCAGCAAATATAAGGTTCGACAATGTCCAGCCGTGGGTAAACGTTTGCCGTGGCACGAGATAACTGTTTGAACACCAAGGCCGTAGGCCGCGGGTTCAAATAGTTCCCGAGGGGCACGGCAAACGTTTACCTACGGCTGGACATGGTCGAACGTTATTGTTACATTTCCGTTGGAAATATCATGCAATTTGAGCATATATGCATTACTTTCGGTACTTTGATAAGCTGCTCCATTCAAACAGCTGATTTTACTCATACATATTACAAGGGGCCGCAGTACACTTCACATGATGCAGCCGAATCAATTTCAAATTTCAGTGCGACCGTTGTGAACTGGTCTGGTGACGAAACGATGCGTTCTAGTAACGTCAGGAGACACATTCATTCCGTAATTGTTGGCTTGGCCCCGGAATGAGCAATGTCTACAGCCATGTTAAAACATCACGCGCTGTACGTTTGAACACCGGTGTGAGCGGTGTCAAACAACGGCAGCCATGTAGCAATGTAGATTTGAATCAGTTGGAACCCAGATGTGCGTATCCAATCAATACGATACGAAACGTTATTATCAGTCAGTATGTAGTAGGTAAATGCAAACACTATTTCCTGATAAGTATGGCTACACTGGTCGCAAACTCGTAATGCCCATCTTCTTCAAACGGTGTGCCTTCCACATCGACGATTCTGGTTAAGTTTCCAGTTCAAATACACTGATCCCGTTTTCATCCACTGTCACTATTGCCTCCGCAATCTCATCGCTTGTACATCGAAGCTTTCTTGAAGTTCTCAGACAAAACAAACGAAAACGAACGGAAAACAAAGTGAACATTATAGGAATGAATGGCCTTTTTGTGGAATTTATCGGGGTATAAACTTGGAAAAGTCGCGGGAATACTGGAAGAAGGCCGGAAGGCCTGGTTCAGTATTCCCGCGACTTTTCCAAGTTTATTATAGGAATGAATGGCCTTTTTTTGGAATTTATCGGGTTATAAACTTGGAAAAGTCGCGGAAATACTGGACGAAGGCCGGAAGGTAATAAAGGCCATTCATTCCGTATAATACCAGCATTTGAAATGAATTAATCAAGAAAATGTGTTTATTTTCCGTTTTCCAAAGAATTATTTTAACTGCGCCTCACGGTTACGGAAAGTAGTTCGGCGTGGGAGTTTACTGGGATATAAATTTTGGACAGAGACTTGCTACGGGCCAATCAAATGTTAGGGAATTGTGTAAATATTTGTGTGCTGGAATTATTATACAGTGATGTCAATCATGTTTTATTGTGAAAGGAGGAATACTATAAATCAACAGCAGACGTCACTTTTCCTGCGAAAAGCTAACCATAAAATACTTTAACAATCTGAGGATATGAATGATATTAAGAATTCCTTGAATTATTGACATAAACACATTTTAAAACACTCTTTTTGTTTTGCAAATTTACTTCATACACCAAATTAATGTAGTTTGCTAATACATGTACATGTATTATCATTTGTAACCATCTAAATATAGAGAGCGAACAACGAACTCTGTGTTCGAATCGACAGACAATACTTCATACAACATTTATACAGAGTGACACTGTGCGGAAACATTTTACGGGATTCGCTCTACCTCCAGTCCAGCTCACAACATAGATATCCGGGGGAATTGGGCATTATCGTGGCAACAAATATCAGGATAAATAACAGTGTTTTCTCCTGGTTAAAAATAGGTCATGCAACTGATACATGTAGGTGTAAAGTAAATCCAGCCCTAACTACTGCATATTTATGAACATACAAAGTTTTCACGATAAGTCTAAATTAATGAAACAAATTATCAAACATTTATGTTGAAATGAACCGAGCTTGTCCACAGTAATAAATATTGTACATGACTCATTTCCTGTGTAAACAGTGTTGCAGTCAGTGCGGACACCAACAATGCATAACGTACACAGACAACTAAAAACAATGTTAAAACAAGACACAATATCACAGTAAATTTACCGCTCCCTCCTCTATCTCCAGCGATGTCTTGGTCGCTCTCACAGCTGTACGCAGGCGTACCCCCCCCCCCCCCCCCTGTATCCGCGCCCCCTGTATCCGCGCCTGCTTACAGCTGTCAGAGCGACCAAGACAGACTCACTCTATACTATAAACTACATGTATATGATATATTTCGATATCGCGAACCGAATGATTGAAACATAATAAAATCCCGCGAAAGAAAAATTTGACAGTTCATGCAAAGTGTTAGTGACCTATTTTTATATAGGCCAATCAAACTGCCGGTTAGAATAAATATCTACCAATCAGACATTGGGTTATATAATGATATTGGCTATACCTACGGCTGTGGAGAAATTGCGCCCCAAAAGAGTTCGGACCAATATTGGCTTATATAACGGGATATAGGAGACGGTCAATATAATGTCGTTCTGTCATATCGTGTCAAGTTAAAAGAGTGCAGCTATCTGCAATACGTTTGTTTCGCATTAATCTGCAAACACTGAAACTTATCTTAAAATAGCAATAGCATGATTACAATGTGGTTAAAATATAAAATAGCATAAATCTCATCCGGCCACACTTACACCGTTGCTGTATAATTGAGTATGCGGATGGAAGATAAAACGCGGATACAGACAGACACCACACACGTGAGTTTTGTTTCACCCACGATATAGAGAATAGTAGGTTAGTGCCGTGAATGGGACAAGTATCTAGCAAGGCTTAGGAAACGGGATGTGCTCGGCAGAGCCTCGCCCATCCCGTTTCCGTGCCGCGCCAGATATGTTTCCCATTCACGGCACTAACCTACTATTCTATTTATCCCGTCAACATTACAAATAGCTTTAAAATGCAAAACAATAACCTCAGCCGCATCTCCAAATCGTATTGACAGGATATCAAAAATGTTTCACAGCACCGTGTTTCACGGCACATACGCACTGTGTTGACGGGATAAAGTGGAAAGTGAGAGATAGCTGTCACAATTCCTGCGTCGTCGTCGTCGTCGTCGTCGTCGTCGTCGTTGTCGTCTTCGTCGTCAATAATTTATTTTTAACGTAAGTTTTGAACATTGTCCAAATTTCTCATATCTCTAGATCCGTTAGTCCTAAGTAATTGGAATGGACTGTGATATATCTTAATTTTCCGACCAATCTAATTGTCATAATATGATTTTCAGACGAGTCCATTTATGAAACGTAGGTGTTTTTTATTCTGCAAAATATGAAAATTGCTCACAGAAAGTGCAGATCCTTATGAGAACGGCTCGTCACGAGCCGGCTCCACGGGTTGAAGTAACGTACCAAGGTCTATACTACCAAAACTAAATATACTATACCTAAAATTATCAATAAGTTGAAAAAAAAAATATGTTTTACTGCCCATGTTAGGTAACACAATACCAAGGTGCCTATGTTTTTTTGGTCCGTACTCGGACGGCCTCGAGACAACAGATTCTCACGAAACAGTCAACCGATTTATATTATTTCCGCCAATTGCAGAAGTTAGGCAAATGTTAGCCCTCCGTAACGATATATTCCCCGATGCGCTATGTGAACACGTTTTCGAGCTATTGTGTTCTAACAGGTATTATCACATCTTTGACACATTTCCGGGTGTTGTTTCTGTATTAACACATATCGTGTGCAAGGTATGTGCACGAAGCTGTGATAAATAAGTTAGATCACGTTTGTCCGCATGTACGAGCGATAATCCGCTCGCTAAAGCTCGCGGATTATCTCCTCGTACATACGGACGAACCGTGAGCTAACTTATACTTATTATTCAAAGGTCAGTTGCTGCATCCGAGTATGTTTGGAAAACAACTCGCTCCTGGGTAAATAGCTTAGAGTCAATTTAAGGAGCATGTTTTCTGAAAATTGGCATCTTGCACTACGCTTGTATGTATTTATGTTGTGCTTTCTTCTTCCTTTTCATCACTTTAATAGTCAAAGTTTTACATATTTGAGCATTGGCAAAAAGTTATTTTACAAGTCTATCAGTATTTTATCAACCAACTTTTTAGGAACCGGCATTGTCTGTTGTGTAATATATCGATGGTCTAGTAACATAAGGTCGTAACTGCTATGCTTTAGCATAGCAGTTACGACCTTCTGTTACTAGACCATCGATATATGAAGGATTGTTTTGTTTAGCATAGCATAGCACATCATTTTAAGTTAGCTAATTTGAGCATATATTACATGAGGCCGACAAATTGGACAGGTGACAATTGTGGCAATCCTTGAGAATTTCTATTTCTTGACACTAGTTCTGTAGCCGATTTCACTAACATTGCAAAGTATACTTTTCTACCAAACCAAACTATACTTTGAGGGAGAAATCTTCAATTTAAGGATAAATTTATTACATTATACTGAATTTATTACATTATCACAGCCATTTTGGCTGTGATAATGTAATAATGTAATAAATTCAGTATAATAATTCTGATTACTTTCAAATATATGCAGTCGTTAGTTCTATATGAAGCGATATAATGCATTTCGGGAAAAATAAATTATTTCTCCTTCAAAGTATACTTTGCTAGAAAAGTATACTTTGCAATGTTGGTGAAATTAGGCTACAGGTCACACAGTAGCATTGTGATCATAATAGTTGACTGAGGATACGTCGCACTGAATAGCGAATATTGTACTGAGTGGAGTCGTACGCTGGTCGCCACCCAGGCTAGTGTCATTTGAGGCAATGACGAAACGAGTAGGAATTTCAAACCGTTTCCGAGCCGAACTGATAAACCTGACCACACTGGACTGGAATTGTATTCCTTTTATCGGGTAACGTTTTGAAATGAACGCGAACTTGCCGAAGATGCGTCATTACACAGTTGTCATTCGGTAACGTCATAATGAAGCCTTATGGCAAATGACACGTCAGCAAATATAAGGTTCGACAATGTCCAGCCGTGGGTAAACGTTTGCCGTGGCACGAGATAACTGTTTGAACACCAAGGCCGTAGGCGCGGGTTCAAATAGTTCCCGAGGGGCACGGCAAACGTTTACCTACGGCTGGACATGGTCGAACGTTATTGTTACATTTTCCGTTGGAAATATCATGCAATTTGAGCATATATGCATTACTTTCGGTACTTTGATAAGCTGCTCCATTCAAACAGCTGATTTTACTCATACATATTACAAGGGGCCGCAGTACACTTCACATGATGCAGCCGAATCAATTTCAAATTTCAGTGCGACCGTTGTGAACTGGTCTGGTGACGAAACGATGCGTTCTAGTAACGTCAGGAGACACATTCATTCCGTAATTGTTGGCTTGGCCCCGGAATGAGCAATGTCTACAGCCATGTTAAAACATCACGCGCTGTACGTTTGAACACCGGTGTGAGCGGTGTCAAACAACGGCAGCCATGTAGCAATGTAGATTTGAATCAGTTGGAACCCAGATGTGCGTATCCAATCAATACGATACGAAACGTTATTATCAGTCAGTATGTAGTAGGTAAATGCAAACACTATTTCCTGATAAGTATGGCTACACTGGTCGCAAACTCGTAATGCCCATTCTTCAAACGGTGCCTTCCACATCGACGATTCTGGTTAAGTTTCCAGTTCAAATACACTGATCCCGTTTTCATCCACTGTCACTATTGCCTCCGCAATCTCATCGCTTGTACATCGAAGCTTTCTTGAAGTTCTCAGACAAAACAAACGAAAACGAACGGAAAACAAAGTGAACATTATAGGAATGAATGGCCTTTTTGTGGAATTTATCGGGGTATAAACTTGGAAAAGTCGCGGGAATACTGGAAGAAGGCCGGAAGGCCTGGTTCAGTATTCCGCGACTTTTCCAAGTTTATTATAGGAATGAATGGCCTTTTTTTGGAATTTATCGGGTTATAAACTTGGAAAAGTCGCGGAAATACTGGACGAAGGCCGGAAGGTAATAAAGGCCATTCATTCCGTATAATACCAGCATTTGAAATGAATTAATCAAGAAAATGTGTTTATTTTCCGTTTTCCAAAGAATTATTTTAACTGCGCCTCACGGTTACGGAAAGTAGTTCGGCGTGGAGTTTACTGGGATATAAATTTTGGACAGAGACTTGCTACGGGCCAATCAAATGTTAGGGAATTGTGTAAATATTTGTGTGCTGGAATTATTATACAGTGATGTCAATCATGTTTTATTGTGAAAGGAGGAATACTATAAATCAACAGCAGACGTCACTTTTCCTGCGAAAAGCTAACCATAAAATACTTTAACAATCTGAGGATATGAATGATATTAAGAATTCCTTGAATTATTGACATAAACACATTTTAAAACACTCTTTTTGTTTTGCAAATTTACTTCATACACCAAATTAATGTAGTTTGCTAATACATGTACATGTATTATCATTTTGTAACCATCTAAATATAGAGAGCGAACAACGAACTCTGTGTTCGAATCGACAGACAATACTTCATACAACATTTATACAGAGTGACACTGTGCGGAAACATTTTACGGGATTCGCTCTACCTCCAGTCCAGCTCACAACATAGATATCCGGAATTGGGCATTATCGTGGCAACAAATATCAGGATAAATAACAGTGTTTTCTCCTGGTTAAAAATAGGTCATGCAACTGATACATGTAGGTGTAAAGTAAATCCAGCCCTAACTACTGCATATTTATGAACATACAAAGTTTTCACGATAAGTCTAAATTAATGAAACAAATTATCAAACATTTATGTTGAAATGAACCGAGCTTGTCCACAGTAATAAATATTGTACATGACTCATTTCCTGTGTAAACAGTGTTGCAGTCAGTGCGGACACCAACAATGCATAACGTACACAGACAACTAAAAACAATGTTAAAACAAGACACAATATCACAGTAAATTTACTTTGCTCCCTCCTCTATCTCCAGCGATGTCTTGGTCGCTCTCACAGCTGTACGCAGGCGTACCCCCCCCCCCCCCCCCCCCCCACCCCCCCCCCCCCCCCCCCCCCCCCCCCCCCCCCCCCCCTGTATCCGCGCCCCCTGTATCCGCGCCTGCTTACAGCTGTCAGAGCGACCAAGACAGACTCACTCTATACTATAAACTACATGTATATGATATATTTCGATATCGCGAACCGAATGATTGAAACATAATAAAATCCCGCGAAAGAAAAATTTGACAGTTCATGCAAAGTGTTAGTGACCATATATAGGCCAATCAAACTGCCGGTTAGAATAAATATCTACCAATCAGACATTGGGTTATATAATGATATGGCTATACCTACGGCTGTGGAGAAATTGCGCCCCAAAAGAGTTCGGACCAATATTAGAGGCTTATATAACGGGAGATAGGAGACGGGTTCCAATATAATGTCGTTCTGTCATATCGTGTCAAGTTAAAAGAGTGCAGCTATCTGCAATACGTTTCGCATTAATCTGCAAACACTGAAACTTATCTTAAAATAGCAATAGCATGATTACAATGTGGTTAAAATATAAAATAGCATAAATCTCATCCGGCCACACTTACACCGTTGCTGTATAATTGAGTATGCGGATGGAAGATAAAACGCGGATACAGACAGACACCACACACGTGAGTTTTGTTTCACCCACGATATAGAGAATAGTAGGTTAGTGCCGTGAATGGGACAAGTATCTAGCAAGGCTTAGGAAACGGGATGTGCTCGGCAGAGCCTCGCCCATCCCGTTTCCGTGCCGCGCCAGATATGTTTCCCATTCACGGCACTAACCTACTATTCTATTTATCCCGTCAACATTACAAATAGCTTTAAAATGCAAAACAATAACCTCAGCCGCATCTCCAAATCGTATTGACAGGATATCAAAAATGTTTCACAGCACCGTGTTTCACGGCACATACGCACTGTGTTGACGGGATAAAGTGGAAAGTGAGAGATAGCTGTCACAATTCCTGCGTCGTCGTCGTCGTCGTCGTCGTCGTCGTCGTTGTCGTCTTCGTCGTCAATAATTTATTTTTAACGTAAGTTTTGAACATTGTCCAAATTTCTCATATCTCTAGATCCGTTAGTCCTAAGTAATTGGAATGGACTGTGATATATCTTAATTTTCCGACCAATCTAATTGTCATAATATGATTTTCAGACGAGTCCATTTATGAAACGTAGGTGTTTTTTATTCTGCAAAATATGAAAATTGCTCACAGAAAGTGCAGATCCTTATGAGACGGCTCGTCACGAGCCGGCTCCACGGGTTGAAGTAACGTACCAAGGTCTATACATAAACTAAATATACCTAAAATTATCAATAAGTTGAAAAAAAAATATGTTTACTCCCTGTTAGAACACAATACAAGGTGCCTATGTTTTTTTGGTCCGTACTCGGACGGCCTCGAGACAACAGATTCTCACGAAACAGTCAACCGATTTATATTATTTCCGCCAATTGCAGAAGTTAGGCAAATGTTAGCCCTCCGTAACGATATATTCCCCGATGCGCTATGTGAACACGTTTCGAGCTATTGTGTTCTAACAGGTATTATCACATCTTTGACACATTTCCGGGTGTTGTTTCTGTATTAACACATATCGTGTGCAAGGTATGTGCACGAAGCTGTGATAAATATAAGTTAGATCACGTTTGTCCGCATGTACGAGCGATAATCCGCTCGCTAAAGCTCGCGGATTATCTCCTCGTACATACGGACGAACCGTGAGCTAACTTATACTTATTATTCAAAGGTCAGTTGCTGCATCCGAGTATGTTTGGAAAACAACTCGCTCCTGGGTAAATAGCTTAGAGTCAATTTAAGGAGCATGTTTTCTGAAAATTGGCATCTTGCACTACGCTTGTATGTATTTATGTTGTGCTTTCTTCTTCCTTTTCATCACTTTAATAGTCAAAGTTTTACATATTTGAGCATTGGCAAAAAGTTATTTTACAAGTCTATCAGTATTTTATCAACCAACTTTTTAGGAACCGGCATTGTTCGTTGTGTAATATATCGATGGTCTTAGTAACATAAGGTCGTAACTGCTATGCTTTAGCATAGCAGTTACGACCTTCTGTTACTAGACCATCGATATATGAAGGTTGTTTTGTTTAGCATAGCATAGCACATCATTTTAAGTTAGCTAATTTGAGCATATATTACATGAGGCCGACAAATTGGACAGGTGACAATTGTGGCAATCCTTGAGAATTTCTATTTCTTGACACTAGTTCTGTAGCCGATTTCACTAACATTGCAAAGTATACTTTTCTACCAAACTATACTTTGAGGGAGAAATCTTCAATTTAAGGATAAATTTATTACATTATACTGAATTTATTACATTATCACAGCCATTTTGGCTGTGATAATGTAATAATGTAATAAATTCAGTATAATAATTCTGATTACTTTCAAATATATGCAGTCGTTAGTTCTATATGAAGCGATATAATGCATTTCGGGAAAAATAAATTATTTCTCCTTCAAAGTATACTTTGCTAGAAAAGTATACTTTGCAATGTTGGTGAAATAGGCTACAGGTCACACAGTAGCATTGTGATCAATAATAGTTGACTGAGGATACGTCGCACTGAATAGCGAATATTGTACTGAGTGGAGTCGTACGCTGGTCGCCACCCAGGCTAGTGTCATTTGAGGCAATGACGAAACGAGTAGGAATTTCAACCGTTTCCGAGCCGAACCTGATAAACCTGACCACACTGGACTGGAATTGTATTCCTTTTATCGGGTAACGTTTTGAAATGAACGCGAACTTGCCGAAGATGCGTCATTACACAGTTGTCATTCGGTAACGTCATAATGAAGCCTTATGGCAAATGACACGTCAGCAAATATAAGGTTCGACAATGTCCAGCCGTGGGTAAACGTTTGCCGTGGCACGAGATAACTGTTTGAACACCAAGGCCGTAGGCCGCGGGTTCAAATAGTTCCCGAGGGGCACGGCAAACGTTTACCTACGGCTGGACATGGTCGAACGTTATTGTTACATTTCCGTTGGAAATATCATGCAATTTGAGCATATATGCATTACTTTCGGTACTTTGATAAGCTGCTCCATTCAAACAGCTGATTTTACTCATACATATTACAAGGGGCCGCAGTACACTTCACATGATGCAGCCGAATCAATTTCAAATTTCAGTGCGACCGTTGTGAACTGGTCTGGTGACGAAACGATGCGTTCTAGTAACGTCAGGAGACACATTCATTCCGTAATTGTTGGCTTGGCCCCGGAATGAGCAATGTCTACAGCCATGTTAAAACATCACGCGCTGTACGTTTGAACACCGGTGTGAGCGGTGTCAAACAACGGCAGCCATGTAGCAATGTAGATTTGAATCAGTTGGAACCCAGATGTGCGTATCCAATCAATACGATACGAAACGTTATTATCAGTCAGTATGTAGTAGGTAAATGCAAACACTATTTCCTGATAAGTATGGCTACACTGGTCGCAAACTCGTAATGCCCATTCTTCAAACGGTGCCTTCCACATCGACGATTCTGGTTAAGTTTCCAGTTCAAATACACTGATCCCGTTTTCATCCACTGTCACTATTGCCTCCGCAATCTCATCGCTTGTACATCGAAGCTTTCTTGAAGTTCTCAGACAAAACAAACGAAAACGAACGGAAAACAAAGTGAACATTATAGGAATGAATGGCCTTTTTGTGTGGAATTTATCGGGGTATAAAACTTGGAAAAGTCGCGGGAATACTGGAAGAAGGCCGGAAGGCCTGGTTCAGTATTCCCGCGACTTTTCCAAGTTTATTATAGGAATGAATGGCCTTTTTTTGGAATTTATCGGGTTATAAACTTGGAAAAGTCGCGGAAATACTGGACGAAGGCCGGAAGGTAATAAAGGCCATTCATTCCGTATAATACCAGCATTTGAAATGAATTAATCAAGAAAATGTGTTTATTTTCCGTTTTCCAAAGAATTATTTTAACTGCGCCTCACGGTTACGGAAAGTAGTTCGGCGTGGGAGTTTACTGGGATATAAATTTTGGACAGAGACTTGCTACGGGCCAAGGGCAATCAAATGTTAGGGAATTGTGTAAATATTTGTGTGCTGGAATTATTATACAGTGATGTCAATCATGTTTTATTGTGAAAGGAGGAATACTATAAATCAACAGCAGACGTCACTTTTCCTGCGAAAAGCTAACCATAAAATACTTTAACAATCTGAGGATATGAATGATATTAAGAATTCCTTGAATTATTGACATAAACACATTTTAAAACACTCTTTTTGTTTTGCAAATTTACTTCATACACCAAATTAATGTAGTTTGCTAATACATGTACATGTATTATCATTTGTAACCATCTAAATATAGAGAGCGAACAACGAACTCTGTGTTCGAATCGACAGACAATACTTCATACAAGCGAACTGTATGGAACTATAAAAGAGCAGACTTTGTTAAACTTAACGAACTCATGCTTAACACTGATTGGACAAATTTAAATAATGGCAGTGTAGATGATGCATCTAATATATTTACATCTAAATTCATTGAGCTAGCTAAGCGATGCATTCCATGCAGTCAAGTCACAGTACGGCCTAATGATAAACCATTGTATGATTCCGATATTCGTAAAATAAGCAAATTAAGAGACAAATTACGTAAGAAAGCAATACAATTTGGAAGGGTGGACGACTGGAATAAATACAAAACAACTCGGAACAAAGTTAATAATATGAAAAAACATGCAAGAGAAGCATTTTACAATGACATAGAGTTTAATTTTAACAGAATCATTTTCAAATAACAAAAGATACTTCTGGAAGCTAGTTCGACATTTTGTGAAACATAGCAAATCAAGTGGAACTATTCCACCATTAAAAACGACTGACGGTAATAGTGAAATTGTCTGTTTTTCTGATGTTGAAAAAGCTAATTGTCTAAACAACTTCTTCGTTTCAATATCAACGGTTGACGATAGCAACTCTACTTTACCGCCGCTTGAATTAAAAACTAACCAAGTTCTTGATATGATTAATATAAACGAATCTGAGGTCAGAGATACTATAAAGATTTTACAAACTAATAAAGCTTGTGGACACGATTTAGTTAGTCATAGAATGCTAAAAGGAACTATTACATCTGTCTCAAAACCTCTAGCGATCCTCTTCAATAGATCTGTCAATGAATGTCAGTTTCCGATGGCGTGGAAATTGGCAAATGTAATTCCTTTATTTAAAAAATGGTGTCCGCAGACGCCTCCAAATTATCGACCTATATCGTTATTAAGCTGTCTAGGTAAGGTAATGGAGAGAATAATGTTTAAACATATATATAATCACTTGCACTCACAGAATTTGGTTTACAATAGACAATCTGGTTTTATACCAGGCCATTCTACGGTATACCAACTTATAGACATTCACCATCAAATATGTCAGGCATTTGATGAAAGGCAATCTACATGTAGTAGTATTTTGTGATATTTCTAAGGCTTTCGATAGAGTATGGCATAGGGGATTACTATTTAAGTTACGGCAAAATGGATTAAATGGTTGTATCTTACACTGGATCGAAAACTACTTGTCGGATAGGAAAAAGTCTGTATCAATACGGTCCACAACCTCAGATACCAAGTTAATAACTGCTGGCGTACCGCAAGGCTCGGTGCTCGGTCCTTTACTATTTCTAATATATGTCAACGATATAACTGACCATCTACTAAGTATTGTTCGATTATTTGCTGACGACAGTTCTCTATCATTTTCCACAACAAATACTGATGACCTAGAAGGCATAATAAATTATGACTGCTAACTATTGCTGACTGGGCTAAACAATGGTTGGTCAGTTTCAATCCTAACAAGACTGAAGCGATGCTTTTAACCCTAAGACTACTCGATCGACCTGTAAACCTAATCTTTCAAAACACGCCTATGACCTTAGTCGACGACCATAAACATCTCGGTTTAACGCTGAGCAATAACGGGAAATGGCATACACATATACAAAATATAATTAATTCGACTGCGAGAGTGTTGGGAATAATGCGAAACCTAAAATTTAAGATAAGGAGACAGTCTTTAAACAAAATATATATATCGTATATGAGACCTATGCTCGAATATGCTTCGTCGGTCTGGGATGGATGTACAGAATATGAAAAAGATTCATTGGAAAAAATTCAGAATGAAGCTGCGAGAATAATAACCGGTTTAACACGGTCAGTGTCACTTGATAATTTAAGGAAAGAAGTTGGATGGCAACTTTTATCTGTTCGACGTAGTATTCAAAAGCTTTCGATCATGTACAAAGCAACCAACAATCAAGTACCTAGTTATATCTCCAACCTGATTCCTCCCACTGTTAATAAGTATCTCGTTACAACCTTAGAAACCAATTTGATATAAATGTCCCGACTACTCGACTGGAAGTATACAAACAATCATTTATACCATCTGTGGTACAACTTTGGAATGAAACTGATCCTTCAATGAGAAATGTAGATAGTCTTAGACACTTTAGAACAGCATGCGCCAAACAATTATACACTCAATATGAAATACCACCATATTACTTAGTGGGAGACAGGTTTTCGTCAGTTATGCATGCAAGAACTTCGTAATAAAATGTAGCCGTCTAAATTCGATCTTTGCAATAACCATATCAGAGAAACTCCCTACTGCGAGTGTAGCGAAAATTGTAGAAGACGCTGAACATTACTTCTTTGAATGCAACAAATATCATGCACAGCGTCTCATTCTACGCCAGTCACTGCAACGATTTCATAACCTGAACGCGCACATGCTTTTGAACGGCATACCTGAACAAAAACAATGGAAAACAATATTATTATCTTCAATTCTGTACAAAATTATATTAAAACTACAAAACGATTTGAGTAACTTCGTTGATAGATGTATGTAACGTAATCCATATCCGATGTAATCCATTCGATTTGCCAATATCATCACAACCACCGGTTATTAATGATCACTGAAATTTATTGCAACTAGCACTAATACATTGATGGATTTGCTCATGTAGTATATGTACTTGGCGACAAAAACAACTTTTATTCTTTCTCCAAATCTCATATCTCACTATCCACCTCTTCTCTACCTATCTGTCCGTTTTCTTTCCATACATTATGTAAACATATATTTATCGCTTGATTATTGGTTTGTATCCGTGTTTATATGCCTGTATACATGTATGCATGTATCGCCATTGCTGTTGAATTATTGTACTTTGTAACACTTAGGTGAGGGCTGTAACTAATGTTGAGAGAACTTGTAGCCCGAGCCTATTGTATTTATATGCAATAAACTATGTTTAAACTAATACTTTATTTATACGTTATTGTTAACATATTGGATTTTTAGGGAATTAAATTCGAGGGAGCGTCAGCGACTGCAGCACTTAGTTCCTTAAACATGGAATATGTGAACAATAGCATACGTATAATTAGCCATATTTACAATGCAGTCTCCCATCTGGGTATTGAATTTCCATTTTCTGTCAAACATTTGGTAATATGTAACTTATTGGGGTTAAATCGTGTAATATGTGAAATATGTGGAGCGCAATACTGGCCAGCGATTGGCTTAGAAAGTAGGGCGAATTATAATACTAATTGTTTTTCTTACGAACTTCCCGTAAGAAGTTCCGTGATATTGGCCTCCATGCCAGCCTGTTCAATATCTTCCACTCATTTCCACGGTTATCATAATATCCCATCCCTTTTCACACGGCAGCAGCATACACAGGCAATGGCGAGAATTATTAACAACAACACTACCAACGGCGCAAGTACAAGAGAATTAATCTCCAAAGTATTGCTTCGGAGGCCCGTATAATTGCCTCGACAAATCACTTGTAATTTATCCGATGCTTTAGTTTCACCGTCTGGCATGTTTGTTCCCACTTTGTATTTATCAAAGTAAGGGCGCAAACTCTCCCAGAACGACGCGCTCGGTTCGCCGTAGTTATCGTCCGTGATGGAATGGTTCGCTGACTGTAGAGACAATTGCAAAAATGCCCCTGAACTGGAAAATTCCGGCCAGGAGAAGTCTGGGGAAAAACCAGATTCTGGCGACCTGCAACAGTACACGTGCATAGTTGTAGTTATATTATATTTATAGGGCGGAAATTGCCTCAAAGAACCTTCCATACCCGGATTACATGTGCATGAACAGGACCTGTTGTTATGCACTCAGTCGCCTTTAACACTGGTACCCCTAAGTAAGTGTCATGGAGTAGTCCATGTTAAAGTTGAGGCTGTTCCATTATGCAGAAAATGGGGTAATTTTGCAAAAAAAATAAAAATATCTACAAATGGTTGCAGATCTGGATGAGATGGCTCGTTACTCATTGTTTGCGCGAAAGCCGACGTACACTCGTGTATTATTTCACGCTATTTTGGACAGAAATACAGAAATTAAATATCTACATATCCGTTAGTCAGATCATTGCCAAATATCACCAATATCTTCCTGGTACCGATGGCTATCCACCCAGTGTCATTCATGTGACATTGGCATTGGTGATATTGACCATTTCTGTATGAGACACTCGCCGACGATCACCTTTTTAAATAATTACTCGTTTTGTAACTTACTCCGTCTTTGCAAAGTTGGTCCAGTATGACATCATTCGTCTTGAGAGAAACAATTCTGACACACTTGGCATGTATGGGTCAGTCACGTTGAGATTATTCAATACTGACGGTGAGAATCCAAAGACAAACGGTATTTATCGCGTCAACACAGTGCGTATGTGCCGTGAAACACGGTGCCGTGAAACATTTTTGATATCCAGTCAATATTATTTTTGCATTTTACAGCCATTTGTAGCTGCTGACGGGATAAATATAATAGTAGGTTAGTGCCGTGAATGGGAAAAAATATCTGGCGCGGCACGGAAACGGGATGTGCTCGGCAGAGCCTCGCCCATCCCGTTTCCTGAGCCTTGCCAGATATTTTTTCCCATTCACGGCACTAACCTACTGTTCTCTATTTCATCGCCATTAGTTGCTTCCTTGGCCCAGGACTGGGTTACAGATCGTCCATTCTCAAATCCTGGCTGTCCGGAGAACTTATAAGCATACGCCTGTTTGCACTAGAGTTGTATAAGTCTGCACTGTTCTCAGGGCGGGAACACGAAACATATAGTCCGTGCCGAACTGCAGGAGCATATTCATAATGTTGTTCGGATCGTTCGGTTTATTCAGATAAGTATACCGATTCACTATTCGGTCAACCACGCCCTCTGGAATACTGCTCGTTGCATACCGCGTTCCTGCAAATATATTGTCTCCAAATAAGGTCTTTATACTTTTCGCAAAGTGTGTATGTGTGTCTGGGTCGGGGGAAAGTACCGCTAGTCGGTACTTTATATAGGGAAGTCCATCCGTGTCGTTATATCCAACCAGAAGAGACAGCGACTGGAAAAAACTGCGTACCTCCTGGTAGTGTGGATTGGCGGGATTTAGCATGATCCCCGGATCGGCGCGTACGAATTCACCATCATACACGGGCGTGGTCGGCATCGATCTGAGATAACGGTTCGTTTGCGCCAGTGTCATGTTCCGCATGCACGTCACGGGATTGTCCATTGACAGACAGTCATCGGAGTCGAGGCCGTCGCTTTCACCCGTCCGCTGCACAGCCGGGACGGTGTAGCCATCTCCGGCAGGGATGGGACTTCCACTATGTACAATGATCCTGTGTACGAGACCTTTATTTCCCGCGTACATTCCCTGATACAGTGCGCAAACAGCCCCAGTCAGTTGCCCGAACAACGTTACACGAGAAGGGTCCTCGTTAAATCGAGCAATATGCCGGTGAACCCATTGTATCGCGATGTGCTGGTCCCAGAGCCCGTAATTTCCCGGTAAGTCAGTCTAGCTCATGAGATATATAGTGAATTAATCTGAAATACTTCAGTCATAAGTAGATATGACCTACTAGGTAATTAGGCTAGCATCCAAGTCTGCATAAACAGTGTAGATCACCCAGATATAACCAGTGCACGGTTTCGGATAAAGCCCTATTCTCTCCAGCGGTGTATTCCCCGGGAGCGATATTTCACACACGAATACCGATTCAATCGTCTGTACTAAAATATTCGATTATTGTGCTCTATACTAGTATTGTGTGACCCGTGTTACAAATAATGGATGATAAAGAAAATAGTCGGCTACGATTCGTGACAATACTCCCCCCTAAATAAAAGTGTGAAACACTTAGCGGTAATCACGAGTTGTACCGACATTGTTTACCTATATACATATATACACATCCTACACAACTTTTACTTTTTGAGCCCCAGGATCTCGGCTATGGTGTGTGGTCTATGACTTAATTAGATCCTACTCAAATAATCTGCACCCACATTGTCTGAGCCCCTGATGGTTCTGATCATCATGCGATAGGGTTGCAACAACAGCGCCCATCTCATCAGCCTGGAGTTTGCAACTTTTGCCTTATTCAGGTACGTAAGTGGTTGATGATGTGTCTCGAGTACGAACTCTTTACCAATCAAATACTTGTGGAATTTCCCCACTCCCCAGACTACTGCTAAGAACTCTCTTTCTACGACTGAGTAGTTTTGCTCCCTTTGAAGTAGTTTTTTTGCTAGCGTACGCAATTGGTAGTTTTGCCCCGTTTTGTTCCTGCAACAAAATGGCCCCTAAAACTACGTCGGACGCGTCTGTTCTCAATATGAACGGCTTGTCTAGCTCTGGGAGTTTCCGGACGGGATCGTTACTCAGCGCTCTTTTCAGGCTGTTGGAAGCCTTCTCTTGGGAGTCTCCCCATTCAATCTTGTTCGGTTGACCCTTTTTCGTGAGATCTGTTAGTGGGACAGCTATTTCTGCAAAATTGGGGATGAATTTACGGTAGAACCCCGCTAACCCCAAAAATGCCTTCACCCCTTTCTTAGTTTCGGGGACATGCGCTTCCTGTACAGCTGTGACCTTATCTGGGTCAGCTCTGAGCTCTATTTCTTTCCGCTTATGGTATGGCCTAGACACTCTAGCTCGCTTAAACCAATTCTGCACTTCGATGGTTTCGCGGTCTGATTAGCACTGGATAATCGGGAAAAAACCTGTCTCAGGGCCCTAACATGATCATCCTCTGTGATGGTGAAAATGGGGATATCAGCCACGAAGCTGTCTGTATGCATTCGGGACACCGTTCAGGACTTTCCTCATAAGGTTAGACACCACCAAATAGTTTTACTATATAATTTAACCGAATGCCATCCAATAAGGCCAGTCTCTCCTACTTTCACTATTCGTATGGATGCTGTGGGACCCACTTTTACATGACCTGCAGCCAGTCTGTACTGGTTCTGCATGAACTAAACAATAGGTTCACTTACTCCTAAGAAAGAAAAATCCAACCTTGTCATATCCTCCAATATTGTGTACATTTTTTGGCCACGGAAACTCCGTTTACATCAAGTCACCAACAGGGTCAGTGTTTTCTTTTAAATGCTACAAATATGCTGAAAACTGGTGTTGAAGGCACCCCAAAATGTTCCTCAAGTGAAACTGGGTAGTAATGGATCAAGATTTTCAAGCAAACGGTGTCTGTGACCTCAAAACACCCGCACTATTTTTTTATACCGGACTACTTTTGCATACACCCTGGGCGGTTTCGCACCATTTGGTGTCTTCTAACCATAAGCCTACAGAAGGTAGCTTGTGCCGTCACCATTCCGAAGGGCATTACTTTGAATTGGGAAAGACATTGGGGTGCTTCAAAAGCAGAATACGGTTTTGAGTTCTCTGAGAGTGGGACCTGCCAATACCCCTTACTTAAATTCACTTTCGAGAAATACTTGTATTGCGCTAATTTCGAAAACATTTCTTCAATTTCAGGCATTGGCTCAGCGTCAAAAATAGTGACTTTGTTAACCTGACGAAAATCTATACAAAAACGGAGTCCTCCGTCTTTTTTCCTGACTAGAATGACTGATGATGAGTATGGGTATCTAGAAGGTTCGATAACTCCTAACTTCAACATTTCTTCGACCTCCTCTTTGACTACGTCGCGAATTTTGTACGGGATGGGATAACCTTTTATCCGTAATGGGTCTGAGGTAGACAATTTAATGTCATGAATCTCTACATGGGTGCGCCCTGGTCTATCAGTCAGTACGTCTCCTTAAGCACCCTTTGTACTTCTACCTTTTGGTCCTTGGACAACCCTGGGGCTAAGTCTACCCTGTATATCGATTCCTTGTCCCCATTGGACACGTCATGTGCTCATCGGCACTACATTCCCCTGTATCCGAATTCCCGTCAGTTATGTCGTCAATTACCGCCGTGTTTATGACGGCTAGTATCCCCTTCCCTGGGCTTTGAGGCGTACGCTCTTCATAGCGTTTCAAGATGTTCACATGCCGTGTTTTCAGTTTCCCCTTCATGTCGATCCTGTAATCCCAGTCATTTAGTACTTCCACTATAGGGTATGGACCTTTCCATTGGAGTAACAGTTTGTTCCTATCAGTGGGGAGTACTACTAACACCCGGTCACTCTCCTTATACTTCCGGTCACGCGCTTTCCTGTCATAGTACTTCGCGTACCGCTTACTCGATTTGTTGAGATTTTCTCTCGCGATTTCACAGGTTTGCTCGAGTTTCTGTCTGAGATCCAGTACGTACTGGTATGTAGTTTTCACGTTTTCGTCAAGTTCCTTCTCAGACCACAGATCCTTGAGAACATTCATAGAACCTCTGACTGGTCTCCCATAGAGTAATTCGAAAGGGGAGAATGCTAGGCTCTCCTGTGGAACCTCGCGATACGCGAACAAAAACGTGTTAATGTACTTATCCCAATATTTGGGACGCTCGCTCGCCATGCGTTCAAGCATCTGCTTCAATGTACCATTGAATCTCTCCACCAACCCGTTGCACATAGGATGGTAGGGAGTAGTCGTAAATTGGCTCAGTGATAATAGCCTACTGACCGCCCGCATTACGTTCGACGTAAATTGAGATCCGCAATCAGTCAATACTTCCTAATTCCTAATCGACTGAACATGTCTAAGAGTGCCTCAGCTACTCGTTCTGCTTCGATACTCGGTAATGGTACTGCCTCTGATATCGTGTGGCGTAATCTACTAGCGTTAGAATATACCGATTTTTGTTATCCGTTGCTAGATAAATCGATCCTACGATGTCTACGGCTACGCGTTTGAATGGCGTGTCAATCAGTGGCATGTTGCCCAGCGGTGCCTTTATTACATGACCCTTCGAGATTGTTCGTTGACAAATTTCGCATGACCTGCAGTATCGTGTAACGTCACCGGACACGCCTGGCCAGAAAAATTCTGCCAAAATGCAATTTGTTGTTTTCTTTACTCCTAAGTGCCCTGACATAATAGATTCATGTGCCACCTTTAACACGGTCTGTCTAAGATTTTCCGGAACGACTAATGGATAGTATCTTCTTTTGTTACCTGTCGTCTCAAACTGTCGATACAGTAAATATTTTCGGTACAGGAATGACGTAACGTTACCGTTCTTAGAATGTTTCACGTGTCCATTTTTTGCGTTAGTATGTAATGACGTTAACGTAACGTCGCTTGTTTGTTGTTATTTGAACTCACTACGCGAAACGTGCGATACGGCTTCCGGTACCCGCAGTTTCCGGTACAATTCATCGCGTTTCAAAACCTGTGAATGCGTTTCAACTGCTAACGTGGTCGCGCCTTGGAAATCATTTAGTACAGGAAGTTGTGACCCATCAATGTTCCCTATCGTTACATCGTACATAGTTTCATCCATGCATAGCGCTTCGGTCTCTCCTTCGAAAAATGGGGAGTAAATGGTGATTCTCGCTACAGGGACTTCACTCAAGCGTCTCTTGCCTACTAGCATACATGTGGTCACTCTCCTGAGAAACTGATCAGGATGTACTAGTTACTTTCTCACTACTACGCCCGTGCAACCTGTATCACGCGTCACAGTCACCACTTTCCCATTTAAGAAACCTTCTGCCACTGGCAATTTCGCACTGAAAAATTTGCATCCTGTAACCTTCGGACTCTGGTCAACTTCCTTACCTGCGCATATCATAGTGGTTCCACCGTCATCGTTGGTCTGGTTGTCCTCTACAATACAAAAATTACCCTGATCTACAGGTGGGGAAAAGGGGCGCCCGCGCATATCATAGTGATTCCACCATCATCTTTGGTCTGGCTGTCCTCTACAATACAAAAATTACCCTGATCTACAGGTGGGGAAAAGGGGCGCCCTCTGCCTCTTCCACGGTGGTGATAACGCCCTATGCCCCTGCTCCTGCCTCTACTCCTACCTCTATGTATTGCATCCTCCATTTCCATTTCGTCGCCGGTGCCTGCAAAGCTTACCTTCTTTGGCCCATAGGCACCAGTATCATTTTCCACAAGGGCTGCAGCTCGATGCATGTGACCTCTTCTTGGGCATTCTGGAGCTACATGACCTTGACCTCACAATGGTAACATGTAATGGTACGTCTATCATTCTCTCCATACCTTTCCCTACTACTATCTCTACTTCTCTCGCCACTTCTCTCTCTACCATAGTTACGAGATCTGTCATTCCCTCGATATCTCTCACCTTGACCTCTCACCTTCCTCTCATAACCTATGTTACGATTCTCACTTTTCGCTCTATTGTCTCGGTTCACTCTCTGTACTACGTAGTTTGTACCGACTCTGGCTTCCGCAAAGAAGTCAGCTTGCACTGCCATATCATGTACGACATTTTCCTTTAGATAAACGTACAAGTCACGACTGCATGTGCTTAGTAACTGATCCATGAGCAAAATATATATCACGCCTTCGTAAGTACGTTCAACTTTGCCTAGTTCCAACCACCTATCAAGATAACTCTTATCCCTGTTGATATATTGAACAAATGTCTCCCCCGGCTCTGGCTTACCGTTCTTAAATTGCTTCCTAAACCCTTCTACGGTTAAGTAAAAGCTTTTGAGCAAGGATGTATTCAATGTGTCATAATCAAGAGCATATTCCAACGATAAACGGGAGCAAACATCTAGAGCTTTGCCCCTTAATAATGTGGTAAGGTGTAATGACCACTGACCAATCGGCCAACCTTGCACTTCTGAGTAACGTTCAACGATAAACGGGAGCAAACATCTAGAGCTTTGCCCCTTAATAATGTGGTAAGGTGTAATGACCACTGACCAATCGGCCAACCTTGCACTTCTGAGTAACGTTCAAACCGTGCCAGATAAATATCCATATTGTCCTTATCTTGATCAAAATATGGTAATTTCGGACCTTGTGGTATCTTATGATCGACTACTGGACTATAAGTATCCGATATTCCCATTTCTGCCTTCGCTATCTCAACTTTCTGCGTTGTCTCTAACTCACACATTTTACTTTCTTACTCTAATATAACTTTAGTCATTTGCATTTCTACCTCTTTTGCTAGTCTCTCAGCCTCAAGCCTATCTTTCTCAACCAGTCTCTCTACATCTTTTGCTAGTCTGTCAGTCTCAAGCCTATCTTTCTCAGCCCGTCTATCTACCTGTTTTGCTAGTCTGTCAGCATCAAGCCTATCTTTCTCAGCCTGTCTTTCTACTAGTCTATTCCCTCTCTCTCTCTGTCTTGCTCTTCTTTCACCTATCTCATATTGCGTCCCATATCGTGAGGAAATTTGGGATATACGTCACCTTCCCACTAGACTGGTATTTACAATTATGGGAAATTTCCCATACACTAAAAAAAACATTAGATGGTCAATTGCGCTATAGTCATAAAACGATTAACCACACACCAACACAATGAACCCTGTGTCTAATGTTATAACCCGGAAAATAGTGAATCTGTCTCAGATCAAACCCAACCAACTAGAACGACCCCTATTTTTAGGGATACGCGTTGTGCCTCTTCACTGACAGATTACATGTTTTTATAATATTCTGCAAAATGGCAGGGTGAAAGAGACTTACCGTAGCGTCGAGGTGTACAGCTTGCCGCTCGTCTTGGTGGTGAGGCTATTACCTGTACATGACTCGCAGATCCTGTGGTGGGTAGAACACAATTTATAACGGGTTATATTGCAAGATAGTCAGTGTAAGGATTGGGGTGTATAACTCAGTAAGATGGACAGGGGTAACACTTATCCTTGTTGTAATCCCTACTTATACATTGTAATCCCTACTTATACATGTAAACTTTACTTTTAACGGACGTCTCGGACGAGAGTAAACCTATCTCATATTACTGATCAGTATGACCCTGTGGTCCTCTTCACACCATCCTTGTTGTTCCCAGTAAACCATAACCCCACTTCTGACACCATTTGTCACACCAGGGTGACACGGGCTAGTTTACTGAAGGGATGGAACACCAAGCACGTTGAGGATAGAGACAACAAGGTATATGTTTACAATGATGATGTATTTATATAAATGAAATGCACAAACAATGGATGGTAATGTCAGTAAGGACAACGTCCCCTAGTAGCCACAGCCACAGGCACTTGCACAACCAAGTCAACTCCACGATTCTGGAACAGGTAGGAATAGTTCAACAGTATACGTCATCATGATCAGGCTCAAGATCCAATGTTAGAGTTCCGTGAATTAACTCCGGCTTGCGCCATGATGGGAGTGACGTTCTAATGACGTCGTAAAGTTACTTGTAACTATAAGATACAGCGCCTACTTGGTCGGATGGGGCCAATAACACATGGTGAACGTCCTTAGAGATGCATCGTTCTTGGACGGAATGACGTCACCGCAATGCCCCACTCGAATACGACCTTGGTCCACGCGGAGCAGAGTCCCCGCTGGTACATGGTATCGTGTTGTGGACTCCAGAATAAATAGATATGTGTTGCGTACTGGTTCTACGCATACACATAGGATGGATGTGCCGTCGCTGGTTGCTGACTGGCTGACTGACTGCCTGGCTGGTGTACTGGCTGGGACTACAAAACACCAACGGTGTTGTTAACAGAATGTAACGTGTTATAGTCTCAATAATAGTCACAGTTTTTTACAATTTTAAGGACACACGGTTATCGCCCCTGATATCATTGTGGGAATTTACGTCTGACATAAAATGTATAATAATGCAACAAAATGCATGAAATTTGAATCAAATATGGCGTCATAGATGGCCGTGATATTGAGTATTGTATATTTCTGTTACTTTTCAGTAAAATACATGTATCTATAATCAATATATATCGTATGTCCGTCCGTACCAAGATTAACATCAGTACAAATATGTACCACGTCTGCCATGTCTGTAACAGCTTGACATGTGCACAGAACTACCGAGGACGATCCTCGGAATACCGAACGTTAGCTAGCATTGCATAACAAGCTTTATATCAAACGAGCCTGTCATTCTATATATGTGGTTGTTACTGGAAGAATTGGGCTTATGTGTTTCACGACCAGTGCAGATCCACATCAGCCTGTGCATCCGCACAGTCTGATCAGGATCTGCAGCGTTCACCATTATATCAATGAAACACTTGGTATGCTTTTAACTACTACACTGGTCACATATCCCATAAAACCCATTGTCGAGTATCATTCGTATATTCGTGGGTGATTGGTCAGGCGAACGTGACGGGGTAAATCAACGGTAGGGGTTCCTCCAAATAGGAATCACGATTTTCCTTGTTTGGCCCCCAGGTACGTTTTTATCTTTGGCTCTTTTGTTACCTGGGAGTTGAATTGGGTTATAGCCCATTATAAAAGTAGTAGGATTATTACTGATCCTACTGCTTTTGGAGAGGGTCAAGTGATTCTGGTGTGGCGAGGACCTGGTATCAGATCAGGATTATTCTGATTTCAGGGCTGAATATATACATGTAGTTTTTTTATTGTAAATATTCAATTATGATTTTGGGATTTTCCCCCCTTGTGACACGAACCATGGAAACACATTTAACCCTTTCAACACCACAGGCCTGTATATTTGTATTGGCAAACAGTGTAGATCCAGATGAGCCGGCTCGTGACGAGCCGTCTTATCAGGATCTGCACTTTTTGTAAGCAATTTTCATATGTTTGAGTACAAAAACACCCCATTTTCAGAAATGGACTAGTCTAAATATCATATTGTGACAATTAGATTGGTCGGAAAATTAACATATCACAGTCTATTCCAGTTACTTATGGGTGAAAGGATTAAATGACTTTCTGCATTATACAGTAGCGTCCGCGTTTGTGTTTCGAGTTTACACATGATGTGTTGGTTTGGAACACATTTGGATCACGCTCTCGCTACGTTTGCCAGATGAGGCGATCTCCGGGGAGCGTCTCACCCACTAAATAAGGCGATCGCCACGAAGGTCAAGGGCCCCAAGGTCAAATATTTGGAATACCATAATTATTGATACGGTCACGGTCACCAGGGTCAATGTCACTTAAAAGACACTAGGTGGATATCCATCAAAGCGAGGAAGCTATTGGTGAAGACTGGTAATGATCAGACTAACGGATCGGGAGGTATTCAACATTTGGGCGTACATCCAAATGAAGAGATATTAAACATTTGGACGTATTTCCAAAATTGTTGACACCAAGCTGAAGTCACCAAGGCCAAGCTCAGCTGAAATACATACTAAATATATATCCGTCAATGTGAAGAAGCTATTGATGGCGTTTGGAGACGATCCGACTAACCGATCAAGAGATATTCAGCATTTGGGTGTACGTCCAAAATTATTGACATGAATGTAAATGTCACCAACGTGAAGGTTGTTAATGTCCCCCCACCCCCCACCCCCCCCCCCCCACCCCCCCACCCCACTCCGAACGAGACTAGAAGGATATAAATGTATATCGATGTGATCAAGCTATTGATGAAGTTTGGTAACGATCCGACCAACGGATCATGAGGCATTCAGCATGTGGACGTACGTCCAAAATTATTGACACAAACGTTAATGAAGGTCAATATCACCTATCGCTATTGATGAAGTTTGGTAATGATCCGACTAACGGATCAAGAGATATGCGAAATTTGGACAATGCCCAAAATGTACGTCCGCACTTGATGACGACGACGAGGACGACGCAGGAATTGTGATAGCTATGTCTAACTTTCCACTATCGTGGATGAGGCAAAACAACAGTGTTGATTCTGTTCGTAGCGTATGTGCAGTCTCAGGAAAATCCGTTTTGCGTGTTTGTTTCAATGCGTAGGCATATGTTTTTAGAGGACAGTTCACGGCATGAAATCACTGCATTTTCATTGCATCAGAAAACCATGAAACGGAAAACGTTTTGAACACGTTAACACTCGAGAAAACCCATTTTAGACGTTGCAAACGGAAATACAGATATCTGATAGGCTAATAGGAATACTTGAAAAGCACATGTGTGCCACGGTTGGACCATATTCGCTTCTGGGGGTCACTTCACTAAACTTCGTACAACTAAAATGTTTGTAAGTGCAAATTTATGGTCGTGCGGAAATTCAATTTATGGATTTACATTTATGCAGCATATGCTCAATTCATGTACATCTAATAATTGTTTACAAGATAATATTGTTAATGTGAAATGTGACTATCATAATGTTGCACTTACGAACATTTTATTCGTACGAAGTTTAGTGAAACGGCCCCCTGGTTTCCAACGTGAACACAAACGCTACTGACCATGCATTTTTATTAAATAAAAAACACACGGTTTTCTACTTTTAATATTATTTTCTAAATATTTGCACCATGTATAGAACAACAATAGACAGCTCAGAGATAGTCGTACATTGTGTAAGGATGTCGACTACAAATATGACACGTCCAGCTCTTATTTGCTATGCCGGCATATTTCTGTCATCTACTTAAGGCGATAATGCGATAGTTAAGTCGTCTTACTACACCTTATATTAAGTCATCTTAACTACATAATTATCGCGTTCAAACCAGATCAATTGGACGCGATAACTAGAACGACGAAATATCGTCAAAAACGTGATACTGCCCACTAATGATATTGATTTCATAACATTTTATCTCGTCCAGATCAGTTAGTAAGTCGTCTTATTGTCTTTATTCGACGAGAACATTTATGAAAATTGATATTAAAAACCGATGTCACACTAATGGACAGTATCACGGTTGTGACAAGATTTTGTGACAGTTATCGCATCCGATTTACCTCGTCCTGACCAGTTAGTAAGCTGTTTTGACGAGTTATTTATGTAGTTAAGACGACTTATAAGGCACATTAAGATGACTTAGCTATCACGTTATCACGTTATGTCGATGGCAGAAATATGCCACCATAATTTTCAGATAATAACAGTAATTGTTTTGTCAGCGAAACATACCAGACAAAGAGTATAGTGATATTTAATGTAATAAATTTATGTAATACATTTCATAATGCACTCAATATGCATATGTTCTATACGGATTGAGGAACAGGCGAAATGTGTAGCAACTTAAGCCAGGGCTATTCGAGCAATGTAATACTGAAACTGGAAGACACGGTTCTTATATAGTATCTGTATATGTTGTCCGGTAGTTATAACCATACAGTCTAGAAACACTTCCTGTGCACAATGGACGGGCCGGATTCATCGTATTCCTGTTTGCTGATCCACATCTGTTTGAACGTGGACAGGGACGCCAAGATGGAACCGCCGATCCACACAGAGAACGTCCGGTCGGAAGGGGCGATAATCTTGATCGTCATTGTAGGTGGTGCCAGGGCGTTAATCTCCTTCTGCATCCGGTCGGCGATGCCGGGGAACATGTTGGAGCCGCCGGACAAGACGGTGTTGGCGTACAGGTCCGTATGGATTTCCACGTCGCACTTCATGATGCTGTTGTACATCGTCTCGTGGATACCGGCCGACTCCATACCAAGGAACGATGGCTGGAATACAACTTCCGGGCACCGGAAACGCTCGTTGCCAATGGTGATGACCTGACCGTCGGGGAGTTCGTAGCTCTTTTCCAAGGAGCTGGAGCTGGCGGCGGTCTGCTTTTCCTGCGCAAAATCCAGGGCAACGTAGCACAATTTCTCCTTAATGTCTCTCACGATTTCCCGCTCGGCGGTGGTGGTGAAGGAATATCCACGCTCCATGAGAATATTCATGAGATAGTCAGTGAGGTCTCTGCCGGCCAAGTCCAATCGGAGAATGGCGTGGGGGATGGCGTATCCCTGATAGATCGGCACGGTATTGGAGACTCCGTCACCGGAGTCCATGACAATACCCGTCATTCGACCGGAGGCATATAGGGACAACACGGCCTGGATGGCGACGTACATGGCTGGCGAGTTGAACTTCTCGAACATGATCTGCGTCATGTTTTCGCGGTTGGCTTTGGGGTTGAGCGGGGATTCTGTGAGCAGGACTGGGTGCTCCTCCGGGTCGACCCGGAGTTCGTTGTAGAAGGTGTGATGCCAAATCTTCTCCAGGTCGTCCCAGTTGGTGACGATGCCGTGCTCGATGGGGTAATTTAGGGTGAGGATGCCTCGCTTGCGCTGGGCCTCGTGTCCCACGTAGCTGTTCTTCTGGCCCATGTCCACCACGACGCCCTGGAAACATAAGCGTATGAGATGTCCGTATGTAGAGTGGTCGACGGGTGAGAAAACACTATAGTATACGGACATGTGTCAACTACAACACAGTATTGTGTTTGCGACTGGTGAAGAAATTATTCTCCTTCCTCATTATATCGTTTTGGACTAAATTCAATGGTGCTGTACTCCACGCTAGTGTAAACATTTTTACGTCCAAAAATGCACAGATTTCCTGACGAGATGCCATTCAGCGGAGAACTATCGCATAGACGATTTTTCGTCTCGTAACCAGCGCTTTTTCCGACGTCTTCCCGGTGGAGATTTTAGAGAAAATTATTTCTGAGGCTCCTAAACTATAAGCTAAAAAAAGCAATTGTATTTTTTCAACTTGTAATTACTATTTTGCTTTCATGATATCCGATACATTAAGAAAATACAGAAACATATTGTATTGAATATATCAAAGTATATATTATCAGACAAATTAATTGAAAGAGAGAGAGTCAGTCAGAATTGTGGAGTCGAGCATCATATGTGACTAATACATGTTTTCCGCAGGTGTTGCTGCAAGGACCTTGCACATTGCACGTCATAATAATCTGCTGCCATGAAACAGATATCACACAAAAACAAATAGCAACGGGTGCTCATGATGTACCACCTACCACATGTTCCAGGGCAGAGGAAGATACGCGAGTGTGACTGGGGAGAAATGTTGCTTATGGAGTTTGTGACCAGTGTATATCCAGATCAGCCTGTGCATCTGCACAGTCTGATCAGGATCTGCACTTTTCGCAATGTAATCAGTGAAACACACGCTTCTACCAAACATAGAGATCGTTATCAGACGACAGGAGCGTGCTGTTTGATCAGGAGCTACACTGGTCATAAATCCCATAATTCCAATTTCTCCTTTCACAGACATAAGTTGAAATTAATGTGTGCCTTCGGTTGACCATAGGGATGCTACATAATGTCAAGCTTGAGCATCTTGCAGATTTACGCAGACACGGATTTTATGTTTATCCCGTCAACACAGTGCGTATGTGCCGTGACACACGGTGCCGTGAAACATTTTTAATATCCTGTCAATACGACCTAATCACTGTGTATGAATATGTGCGGTGACTATTAAAGCCTCGCCCATCCAGTTTCCTAAGCCTTGCCAGATATTTTTTCCCATTCACGGCACTAACCTACTATTCTCTATAAACCGTGCAGCCTCTCTGTAACAACCACCCATTGGATGACACAGAACCGGCTGTTGTATGCAGGTGGCTGATCTAGGGAGGTTAGATATAGAGGTAATTGTCCATTTGGGATATAATATGTCGGTAGTTCTGGGAGGTTCGACTGTATATTCCGGCTAATAAAATAGATCAAACGGGCAGTCCGATCAATGAATGACGAACGTAGTATATAGGGAGTCATAATTATACAGCGACCAGTCACAGCGTTTGATAAACAGAAAACTAATAATTTCACACCCACAGATTAGTGAAATAGAAAACAATAAACACCCCACAAAGAAAGTAAAAATTATTCAATCAAAGAGTAAAAAAAAAGTGGTTAAAATAAGAAAAACTCCCCTAAAATAAGACAACTAAGATCAGAAGCCTCAAAATTAGGGATACATTTTTCAAAAAGTTATAAAGAGAAAGGGTTAAACACGGTTATAAAAGAAGGAAAAAACAAAGAGTTTATGAAAAGATTTAATAGAGCGTACAAACGCGGCGCTTTCAAGGAAATTGATCGAAATTCAGGATTAAAAAAAGCACAAACCCTTATGTCTGAATCTGTTGTAAGTCTTAAAAGTAAAAACATAGGCCCCCCAAAAAGGAGAACACCCACAACTGCCCTATTAAGAAAGATAATAGACGAAGGAGATGAAATATTAGAGGATTTTAATCAAATCAAAAAGAAAAAAGTGAAAGGCAGGCGTGTCGTTACTATATCAATAAATAGAGGTGTACAGGAAAACATAACTGAAAGAATAATGGAGGCAATTTAACCCGCATTAACAGGAAGTTTTTATATTCGTTACTCGTTTTCCTATAAACTAGCCCATATAGAGAAAAGAGAAAAAAATGGTGAAGCTAAAACCCTAATTTTTCATAAGTATCTTTTAGGAAGCCCGTGGTTAAGGGATTATAAAGAAGCTGGGGAATGGATAAATGAACAAGATGAAGCACGTTTAAACGTTGATAAAACAGAGAGGCCCAACACTAAATGGACATTTGTTAGATGGACTGGAGTGGTTGTTAAATTAATTTTATCTTCTATTGTGGATGAGGAATTGATATCCTCTGAAATATCAGGAGGTTTACTTCCAGACTGGTTACGACATAAAAAGGGACTAAATGCACTGGATAAATTGAATGATGATTTATGTTTAGTTAGGTGTATATCTCTTCACACAACAGATTTAAGAGTAGACAGATGTTTACAAAAACTCAACAATTAGCAGAAGAATATACAGAATTCTGTAAAACCAAAAGATTGAAAGCCCCAACAGGAGCAATACCCTTCGAGCATATAAGAAGAGTAGATGAGTGTTTTAAGTTAGGTATAGAGGTTTATGCGCCAACAGAAGAAGGCGCCTGGTATTTAAGAAAAATGCCTGCACAATATGAAGCAATTGGGATAAATAGGTTAAAAATAGGTATTTTCAATAACCACGCCTTCATAATTTCTAATATAGATAAAGCCTCCAACGCATATTGTTGTTTTGAATGTAAGCAACAATTTACAAAAGCTAGTAATTTGAAAAGACACGCAAATACCTGTATGAGGGGAGAAACCAAAGTAATATGTAAAGGTTTACAGATAGACAGATCAATGCTTGCTTATGAAAAAGCTTTTATACCAAAAACTACAGCAAGTAAAATTTCAATATCATGGATTAAATCACAAGAAGGACCCCACATTCACACAGCCATATGTGGTCACGGCGGAGAGAGGTGGGTTGCGGGAGCTCCTGTAGATGGGTTCTGTGAAGAAACAAAAACAGTTTACCAATTTCACGGATGCTACTGGCACGGATGTGCAACACATAATAAATGCGGATATCAAAAATTTATTAAAACAAAAAAGAGAGATGAAGAGATAGCTAAAGAGTTCAAACTAGTAACTATTTGGGAATGTCAATATAAGGGCACAGTAGAGCCCCAAACAGAACCACCAACAATCCTTTATCCATATCAGATTGTATTTGATTTTGAAGCATATTTAAATAAAGACGATACAACAAGCAAGAGTATTAATTTAGAGTTTGTGAGCGACCACGTTCCTATAAGTGTAAGCATTGCTGATAATTTATCTAACGAAATAAGTCATATATGTCACATAGATCCTGCACAGCTAGTAAGTAAGTTTGTAAAAGATTTACAAACTAGAGTTAAAGTTATCAGAGAAGAAGTTCGTAAACAGTATAGTCCTTATTGTTATTCACTCCATCCATCTACACAACAAAGAGAGATTGATAGATGGATAGATCAAGTTCCAGTAATTGGTTTTAACTCAAGCAGATATGATATAAATCTGATTAAGAAAAACCTAGTTGGAGAGCTGGCTGAGACAACCAATAAAGTTCTAGTAGGAAAGAAAACTAACACCACGATATTTTTATTTACACCGGAATTTCGTTTCTTAGATGTATTATTATATTTAGGTCCAGGTACAACTTATGATAGATGGATAAAAGCTTACGATTGTAAAGCTCAAAAGCCTTTCTTTCCATATGAATGGTTTAATCCCTACGAAAAAATAGATTATCCAGGTCTTTCATCTCTAGAACACTGGAACTCTCAGTTAAACCCAGGAAATAACATAACTAAAAAAGATTTAAACAAATGCAAAAATATTTTTAGAAATAAAGAAATGAAAACATTTCGAGACTGGCTAAGATATTATAACGATTTACATGTATCTCCGTTTCTTGAAGCACTTGGAAAGATGTGTAATTTTTATAAAGAAAGAGGTATAGATATTTTCAAAGATGCTGTTACACTTCCTGGGGTGGCACTACAATATTTATTGCGTGGAACTTTAAAAGAATATGTAAAAACTTATAAAACAAAAGAAAGCATAGCTGCTGCCACCAAATGCCCACCACTGTATGCACCAGACTCAGAAACGTATGAAATGTTAAAGGATGCATTAGTTGGAGGACCTTCCATTATATTTTGTAGATATGCAGAATCAGGGGTTACAAAGATTATATCTACTCCAGAAGGTGAAGGCAAACAATTCCAAGCTGTGTTAGGATTTGATGCTAACGCCCTATACCTATCTACACTAAATAAGGAAATTCCGTGTGGTAAAGAAGTAATTTTAAGACATTTTAATGGCACAGAAAATATTTACACATTTATAGAAAAAGTTTTAAACAACGAGTGGTTTGGCTTTGCAGAAGTGGATATAGAAGTCCCACAAAATTTAAAATAATTTTTTTCTGAAATGTCTCCACTATTTATTAACAGTTGTTGAAGAGGAAGAAGTACCAATGCACATGATACAATATTTATCTGACACAGGTAGGGAAAGAGGAAAAGGAAGGAAGCTAGTAGATGCGCTATCTGCCAAAAAAAGTATTACTTTACACTCCTTTATTAAAATGGTATTTAAAACACGGTCTTGAGGTTACAGCTATATACAGAACCTTATATTATAAACCTGGAAAACCTTTCGAGTGGTTTGTTAAAGAGGTGACAGCGGCCAGAAGAAGTGGTGATACTGATGTAAGCAAAGCACTGATAGGAGATATAATGAAACTATTAGGTAACTCGTGTTGTGGTAAGATGATTGAATCGCCAGAAAAACATTTAAATACAACATATACAAAAGATGAAAAATGTGTAGATAAAGCGCTGAGATCGGCGTTCTTTCATGATCTAGAGGAGATTGGTGACGCGTATGAGATATCTTCAAGGAAAGTTAGGACTGTTATGACCAGACCTTTTCACTGTGGAATAGCCGTATATCAATTATCTATGTTGAGAATGTTAGAATTCTATTACGATTTCCTAGATAATTATCTAGATAGAAGTGATTTTGAATTAATACAGATGGATACAGACAGCATGTATATGGGTGTTAGTGTAAAACCCAAAGCAGGTGCTGGTAATGACGAAAGCTTAGACACAATGGTGGATCCGCAGTTGCGATCAGAGTATGACAAAGAAAAACGCAAATGGCTAGCCTGTGATAAATGGAGTAACAGGGAACCAGGTCTTTTCAACTAACCTGGAATAGGTATAAGAAAGCACTTTTATGGGGAAGGCAAGAAGAAGAAGAAGAAGGTTGGCCTGACATGTGTAAAAATAGAGACATGATAATGAATAAAGGTGAAATGAAAACATACTGCCAAAGTAAATTAGGATTATCTGCATATTATGATAAACGGAGAACACTTTCAGATGGCATACACACTGAACCATTGAATTAATTTATCCACAAACAAATGGACTCAGAAAATAGGGGAGAATACTAAAGACTCTGACGAGAGCCTGACCTACTATGTTCACGGACGTTCTGGGGGTAGCTGGGTGTCAGAAGGCACCACAAGAAGTTCTTCGCGAACAAACCCGCGCGATGGACCACTGTCGAGGTAGTAGAGCACGGGCTCATCGAGTTTGGTAATAGATCGATCTAGATGATATACATTGAGAGACCACACGGGATCAGTCGCGCGGCGGCGGCCACCCTCGAGCTCTCCCGGTTGATAGAGGTATCGGACGTCAACATCCGATGGAAGCCGTTTCTCCTCTAAACCAACAGGTCGTCCGCCCGAGACGGCAGAGGGTTTGTGTGACACCGTTTTAGCCTTGATGGCATTCGTAGGCTTCTTACCGAACAATCTGGTCACCTCACCGTTCAGTGCGGAGACCACGGCGGGAAACATGGTTACCCACTCGGTCGATCGCGTATGAGGGTCTACAAGTTATTTAGCATATTGGTGTCCGAACAACCTCTCAGCCAGGGTTCGATTGAATCGCTCCACGATCTCCTGGTCCCGGTGGATGTCGACGCGGCCGCGTCTGACAGAAACGTCGTGCTTAGTCAATAGATGAGAGACCGCGCCCATGAACTCGCGGCCGGGATCGACCTGGAGAAGATTCGGCCATTTGAGAGGACTCCTCTTATATATTCGGGAAAGAGCCTCGGTCACCTCCTTAGACTCTTTCGTGGCAAGTGGCTCAGCCCCCTTATAGCGACTCGCTACATCAACAACTGTCAGGGCGTACTTGTACGTCTTGTGACCGACGCGATCGTGAGGGAGAAACAGGAGGTCTGCTTGGTGGACTTCGTTCGGCACCGGCACATCGAATTTCGGCCGCGGAATATTGTGAGTCGCGGGTAAATAGATCTGCCAGATGGCCTGCTTCTTGAGCCATTCATTGGCAGTGTTTTCGGAAACTTTGGTCGCCGCCGCGATGGCCGTGAGTCCCTTCCAGTAGCCGCGGCTGCTGTAGTATGTGTTTGTTAACTTGCGCACTAGGCGAGTCGATAGTTTGCTATCAAGCTTGTGAGTGTTCATCATATGCGAATTATTCTAGTAGATCGAACAATCTCCAACATGCCCTCGCCAGATCGTCCGGAAACTGCGTCGTCGATACTAAAACTTTGTTAGAAGTTTCGCTGCAGCCACTGGTTGAGTTCTGAATGAACTCGGAGGAATATAATATCCGCTTTGCGAAAAGGGTGGCCAAGTGTTCGTCCTCGCGCCACGTCTCTAGAGAATCTTGGGCCAGATGGATCAGACCATTTGCGCCAACTAAACGATATTTATAGGCCGTGAAGCCTACATCGAGCAGAGCGTAATAAAGCTCGTCAACTAGCATCGTTCTATATATATATATATATGTTAAAAAGTTTTAGTTTTTTTTAATTATTGTTTATTGATTCGCGCCGATATACCGATGACGAGATGACGCGCCGATGACGAGACCTGCCGAAACCATTCCCACGACGACGAACGCGATATCGCGGTCTCTTTGAGACTCTGACGGTACATATAAATCTGAAAGCTGGGGCTCTGGTTCCAGCGGCACGAGACTTTTCTGAGGATATGTCCGGATGGCGTCGTCAACGTTCCGGAAAGTTTGCATAGCGTGATTCTCGAGGCGAAGATCTTCGTTGATCCAGTACAGACGGGCGGTTCGTTTTTGTGACCATGCTGCGTCTGCGCTCTTAAGTTGTTCTACAGCGAAATCGTGACTCTTGCGCTCCTCATCCGCGTCCGAGCTGTTCATTTTCGAGAATAGAAAGTTGCTACAGCTGAACGCCAATGCGTTCACCAACGCTCCACCTACCATCATAACTATCGTAGCCATTATTTCCATATATTAGCAGTTAGAATTCCAGCTTTAACTAGATACTCTCGGATCCCAACTGCGGCCACTACATCTAAGGTCACGAGACCTACATCTCTCGCAGTCATGTCAAACTTGGGAACGGGCCCTCCGAAGGCCGTCTTTGATAGTCGAGCAAACCCGATACTGAGGCCAGATATCACAACGACGTGATAAACCGCATTCACAGTTATTGCATATAAAAGGGATCGCGAGCAGTGTTTAAATGTGGAGCAATCGGTTTCGTAACTTTCTTGGGATCCACGGCTGGTTGTCGTGAAAGGTAGTTCCACACACACAGGCTGCCCGCAACTGCCTGACCACCGCCAACAACCCACGGTATAATCCAGGTAGTAGCCGCAATCCCCGATTGCTCCGCATGGAACTACATCTGCCTTCGATCGTTTTACTGTTTCAACAGCAGGAACTAACGACTTTTTAGCCTCTCGAAGTTCGGCGAGTATTTTATTTTGTTTACATTTTCGAGCAGCAGCCGCTGCCTGCCCAGCTGCCTGTCTTTTTGGATGTTTGTGTCGTGCAATCGGAGGTTCAATCGGAAATAGTTACTGCGGTACAATCTCTGATTGTGGCTCCGTCACTCTCGCATGTGAGTCTTTTGTCATAATTTTCTGAGCTTATAGTGCTTAGCCGTGGTCAACGCGGTTGTCAGTGGAGCTAAGATCATTCCAAACTTGTGATAAATTGAGCAGCAGGCTGTTCTAAGAAAGAGTGTGTCCTACAAAAGGGTCAGTCTCTAGATCACCAATCAACCCCGCGGTGTTTGGTATAGGGAGAATTATACTAACAGCGGTAGCGTACAGATGAATAGCCGCCGATCCAAGAGTTTTTGTCATCTCTGCACCTAACCTAGATTCGTATCGCACATAAATTGTATCGACCTCCGCATCTGGCATCTTATCCACCTGACAAACTGAGAGACGCCTACTGAGATTGTGGTTTCATTCGTATCAGCAATCGTGCCGACAGTCGTGTCGGCTCCTACAGTTCCAGTCGTGTCGACGGCCGACACGACTGTTTCTTCCATTAGCTGATCTAGAAGTTCATCGCAGTTCATTTTGAGTACTATTCTGACTAACCGCATAAGTCTAACATATTGTCAAGCGCACCATCCGATACTTATGATCACCGTTATACTCGCAACAAAGCTTGCAGCGGAGCAACAAATTCTTAACATTGTTAACATTGTTCAGCATTGTTAAGTATTTTATTAACCATTGTTAAGCATTTGTTCAGCATTGTTAAGTATTGTTAAGTATTTTGTTAAGCATTGTTCAGCATTTGTTCAGCATTGTTCAGCAGTTACTAACGAGCGTAAAGCACAATCTAAGCTGCGCTTAATACTTTGTAAGCAGTTGGTTGATCAGTCTTTAACAAAAGCTTTGCATGCTTAGTTTTTGAAAGCATCTGTCGAACCTCCAGGGATAACGTCGTTCTCTCGAAGACATTCATCGAATGAGTCTCGGTCCTTGCAGTGGAAGAGGGCGACCCATTTCGTTTGCTCGCGGAGATCCTTGAGGACGGCGTAGTACTTTTGAGTGGAGATCCGTACGCTTTGTCCCGCATGCCGGCTAGAAAATGTGAGCTCGGAGAGCATGTCCTTCTTTTTGGTCATCGCCGCCTTGGCCGAGCAGTCCTCAATCACGTATAGGGTGGACTCACCCTGGAAGATTTGGTATAAACCCCGCAGCCAATCGTGAAGCCTGGCCGGGGTCAACGACGTATACCTCAGGGTATGTTCATATCAACGGGCGCCGCTGATAAGTATCGTTGTGCCGCACAGTGGGACACAGGATCACAATGTGTCGAAAGACATCGCGATAGGACCCCTCGAGCAAGTCGATGATGAAAACCGTTTTTCCACATCCTGTCTGCCCACATATTATGGCACAGTGGGCATCCTTTGTAACACCTAGAGGTTTAATATAAAGCTGAGACGTATCGACCATCTTCGATGTTGAGGTGTGCGTCTGTGATTATATATAAATACACGTTCAATGCGCCAGCTCCATCCGTCTCTTTGGTTATCTGGATCGTCACACCCTCGCTAGCGTTCTCAACTCGGCGTCCACTACCGTGCATTTGGTCGTCGTCGCTGACTCGCATGTCTAGCCATAACGCGTATTTGGTAGTCAGGAACTGAGCGAGGGAGACGCCCGAGAGCTGCAGGTCTTTGGCAACCACGGCAACCTCCGGGGAGCGCTTAGAGCCGGCAGCAAACTGCTTTCTGACTTCGTCCCACTGCTGGTGCCCGCGAAGGCCCTGGCTGTAGAGTTGATTGGGAACTCCCTCGATCGTCTACCTCTACCTTTGTGATTTTCGGGTTATAGAATTTGTCGGTTTTTCTAACCCTGAGCGCGAACCGACCATCCTCGAACAGCATCAGTATACCTTTCATCGAGCTGGCGGGTACGTTGACATTAATATTCCATAATGTGTCGCTTTGGTCTTTCGTCATCTTGCGGTGGCGAAGAACTCGGTCGTAAAGTATGGCAACGCGCCCGGCGTACTGGGATCTGATCAATCGCGCGAGTTCGGGCATCGTGACCATGTCGTAATCCAGCGAAACATTATCGATCGTATACGTCGATGCCATGTCGGTGGCTATGAGAACTAAGCCGTAGTCGTTGAACGTTAGTTCGTATTCGAGGCGGTCAGCCAAAGCGCTCTGATAGTAGGGCATGTGACTCCAACAGCTCAAAGTCGAGCGGGATGTAGAAGCGGTTATCGTAAGCGGCTGCGATCGCGTTGTCCCTCGCAACGTTATCTGCCTTGTTACCAGCCCCGATTCTAAGTCTGGTTACGTTCTTATTTGTGCTGGTGTCAATACCCTGATAGACCGCGTTTTCGCGCTCTAGCGCTGTCTCCCACAGGTCCTGGTAGCAATGGTAGACGTCGCTGTCGTCGATCGACATCACCTCATTACCAGAAATCTTTATCGTGGTCTTCTTGACGATGGCACGACCCAGGTTCTGAATGACGGTTCGGTCCGCGTCTGTCGACGTCAGTGAAATAGTGAAAGCGAGGTGAACAGTCCCCGGCACAATGACGTGGCTAGCTCCGAGGTTGGGGAAGCGAGCCAAGAGCTGCTGGTTCTGGTTGATCGTCGGTCGAGGGGTTGTTCGCAATAACAACGCTCTGTCTCACACCTTTTGCCCCGAGGGGCTCCCGCAGTCTGCGGTATGGATTGAGTTTGCGGCCGTATTGACTCGAAGACATATTTAGTAACTCTATTGAACCCGTATGGTTTTTTCTTTAATACATCGTTAAAAATGGCTGGCTACGATATTCGCATGGACGAATTCGATCGCGACCGAGACGATGACATCGATGATGATGACATCGACGACGAAACACCCTTCATAGAGACTCCAGCCGGTGAAGAAATAGGTGGCGCTACCAACACCATTAGCTTAAGTCAGGAATTATTCAAGTCAACTGTAGACGACTACTACAACAGTTTGACAGAAAAAGGTGTGGTCCCGTCTGTCGGCCGCGACTAATCCAAGTTCGAATTGGATCTGCGTGGTAGGTTGCGACTGCAATCAGCACCAAATGTCCGGCTCATTGATATAAGAAACGGAAAACCCCTAGCGCTGAGCACCTTTGCCGGAATAAATCTGGGCGGTGGCCAAATCGTAAAGGACGACCTCGGATTCACGGATTGGAAGCGGGGTAAAACAATTATGCCGGCCCGCGCTGTAGAAACCCACCATTCTACCGACGAAACGATGGCAAAGATAGAAACTTTCGATCTCAGCGAGGTCTCTCGAGTAGCCACCGACGCTATTCACACAATGGAGCTCAGCGAAAGCGAAAGCGAAAGCGAGATAGATGGATGACCCACCGTTACCTCTTCGCGAACTCCGGGGACTCGATAAGGCTCTACAAACGTTCCGGGGCGAACTGGTCCTTAGCCTCTCCAAACTCTCAGCGCTGGATGAACATATCGCGCTAGAGGAAAGAAAACTTGGGGAAGCCCGTGGCGATAGAGAATCTACCGAGCTGATCACCGAACGCCTGCGGTCGTTGCGGGGTGAAAGAGCAGCTCGCTTGGAGGCTGCATCGGCTTGCCGTGAGGGTCTCCACGCCCAAATAAGTCGGATCCGCGAAACAATTTCGAGGGATCTGCATGAGGAGACGACACTCGGTGAGCGTCGTCGCACTCTCTTCAGGGAGCAGGGCGTCACGATATTGACCATCCTCACAGCGGCCGGCATGACTATATTGACCAAAGTTCTAGCTTTCACTGGAGGTGCGGCTGCACACGCGCCAGCACCCACGCCATCCGGCGGAGCCAAGGAATAGGTAAAAAAGCATCTAAAAGCCCTCGCTAGTCTCCTGGCTAAATTAGCCGGAAAGGCGGCTGCCGCGCTGTCTGGACTGATCGGGGGTCTCGTCTCCTACTTGTTATCTATATTATCAAAAACGGCCGGATGGCTCGCCGATAATACTTGGGCTTTAATCGTGGCGATCGCCGGTCTTCTACTATTCGTCACCCGAGAGTTCCTAAAACCAAAGCACGAATAGTCCGACCGCCACGAGAGCGACGACGAACCCTAATTTTTCATCCTCGTAGGCTGTGACACTAGTTCCGAAGGAACTTGATGATGTGCTTTGTACTGGGGTGGATGCTTGTGGTTTTATGAACTTGGTTCCATGCGCGGTGCTCTTGATGATATCCGCGTTCACGTTCGCGTTATGGCCGATCTTTTGTTTTACGGTGGCGATTACGATCTGATTATTGTAACCGTCAACTTGGTCGTCTCGTAGTATCATATTTCTCGGTGCCATATAAAGACCTATTCCAAATACATAGTGTACTGGGGGTGCCGGCATACTGCAAAACGTCTTGATACCGCTGGATTGACGCCGGGAGGTCCACCGGAGATGAGATGACGTCCTCGATATTTGCCAAGAACTGTTTTTGTGCGTCAAACGCCGTCCCGGTTCCTATTATAGAACTGCGCGCTTGCGCCTGTGCGCCGAGGATGACCCAAACGTATGTGTGAATGGAGTCGTTGAGGCGGGGAATCCCGGCATGCGTGAACGCTTTTTGTTTTTCTTCCACAAATGTTGTCCACGCTCTAGATATGTCTATGCCGTGTGTGAATGAGTCTTTCTCACTGGAGAAAGGTTTCATCAGCCCTCCATTATCTAACCTATATTTTCCGTCGGGCTTCCAAAACATTGTGAACCAACCTAGACCACCGTTAGACCTGTCCACCTTTTGTCTGAAATATGTTGTCGGTGTAACCCCAAACTTGTTGCACAATTTAGCGAAGGCCCTAGAGTCGTACGTGTTGGCTTGCCAGTTAAAAGCGGAGTCTTGAGGAAGAGGCGTTTTCATTTCCGCTAGAACGACCGTGTCTGATAGTGAAAATGAAATTGAAACAACGATTTCAACATTGGATCGTCCTCACCGAGTAATTCGGATGAAAACCCACACCCAGAGCTCGCGCACCACACTGCAAAGTTCAACTGGTTTTGCCACCATTCCATCGGTGCTGTCTTCCATGCCACCGCAGCTGCGTTGTTCACAACAATATTACGGGGTTTGTGTACTCGTGGGTCAAATCTAGAAAAGGGGCTTTGAACTTGGCCCCATTCACTCCGACACATATGTCTTGCTGACCTAACGCGAGGTCTTTTACACCGTAGCGTTTCACATACACCATCTTTTACATATATATATATCTAATATACAAAATAAATTTCTTCTCGTCGCGGAGTGTTTCCTACATAAACAGAATTGAACCCAAAATCTTTTGGAAGTATACTATCATGTTTGCTACTATCACTAACGTTCAAAAAGAGAGTTGTTAACTTCAGAAGTCAATCGACAACTACTGCGGAAAACGCCGGGTAGGCCTCAGGTCAATCACCTTCACGGTTGGGTGGCAGAATGTGCGGAAGAGCGTAGGGTTTGTGTATGCGAAGGATGGACGCCAAGTAGGGGTAAAGCTGCCTCCCGAACTGTGGAGTTTTTGACAGCTCAAAGATTGTATCACCTCAGAGCTTGACGGTATAGTCAACCTCACAGTATCGAAGGCTACCGGGCTCACAACAATGACCATCGGCCCAGACAGCCGGATAAGGATCTCCCCGACGTTGGGTACTCGACCCGGGTTTAGATAGACATAATCCGCGAATATAGGCTTGTTTACCCCGGGTGAGTACGTCGGTGATAGCCCGGTTGATTTTGTATTTACAAAAACTCTCAGGGTGCACCTGGATCGGGTGAACACATCGTACAACACGTTAGACGGATCTCCCAGTACATTACTGAAAACCGTAATTTCTATAATGGGTGTGGCCGGAACCGCTGCATTGTTATCTACAGTCGTGGCAATTCCTATTGCAGCGGGTATGAGTGGTGTAGCCGCTGGGGTAGGACCGCTGTGTATGGCGCTTAGAGTAGAGGGGAGAAAATTCGAAAATAAAAGTAGAAAGCACGACAGAATATCGGTTCTCGCAAGGTCTCAGAAAAATAGCATCGACGTTATCGTGTCCAAAGCGTTGGCCGATAACAATATATGAGACGCTGAATTTGAGTTGGTGGTGGAGGAGATGTCTCGATATGAGGATTTACAAAATGATATTAGAACTAAGGCGCGCGCCACCCTTCCCAAGATTGAGAATACTGATTGGGATAAATTTAGGTTAAAACTGGGAGATAAAGTGAGGGGGTGGGGGAAAGTTACAACACCCACTGACCACCATATATTTCTATAATCTCAACTGTCCGTACCAGGAAGTAATCGTGTTACCATGTACCGCAGTCAACACTCTCATATATAGTGTCCCTCGATATCCATGGTAAGCATACATGCAGAAAATACACAACATGTCTCAAATTTGTACAGATATGGACCCACCGAGTATTTTTTTTCCACATTTTTGTATCCGAAAACAGGGAGCCGAATTAATTATTTATTTATTTTTCAAGAAAAGTATGTGCAATTGAATCTATATTTCAGCTACTATATCTCCGCTACTAAAATCCGTGCCCAAATGGATGGGGTTTTCCACTAACTTGTTCGACTATTTTCGACTACCACATAGGATAGGTACACAATGGTAGTACAAATGTCTCCCAACATACAAACTCTTTTTTTTTTCTTTTTCTTTTTTTCGCCAATTCCAACTCCAATTTAGAAGAGTTCTATAAAAACGGTTTTTCTATAACTACTTTTTAAATAGAAGTTGGGGAAGGTTGTACTTATTTTTTTGTTCTCTTGTAACAAAATCATACTTTTTTGATATAGGTGGAACATTTCCCACCACTATCAAACGCTGTGACTGGTCGCGGTATAATTATGACTCCATATATACTACTACGAACAATGTAGGTCTTGATCGGACTGCCAGTTTAATACATTGTATCAGCCGGAATACCACCTGCACTCGGTGTGTATATACAGTTCCACATTCAGCCTTGTGTTATTCCAGCAACTTGGGTAAATTCTGTGCAGTTTGGTTGCACAAGGATTTCACGTTTATATGCCGTCTTTTAAGCACAATACATTTAATAAAATATTTAAATGTAAATACGTTTTCATCAATAGCAAAAGTTATTCTGGATTTTATTGCGAAAAAGACATTCATGTAGGAATTGTATATGGGGGGGCCTACTAAAAGCATTTGGAGGAGGGTTTAAAATGAAAAATGTGCAAAGTGACTCCCAAATCCTGCCTAGATAGCTTGGAAATGATATATAACTAAGAACACAAAATTAAGATTTTGAAAAACGGCGCACAAATTATCCTAAATTATTTTCAACATTCCACTTTAGTGCCCCATGTTAATATCCCATAGAACAATTGTATTTTCGCTATAGAATCAATATTTGAATTGTCAAATAAAAACATGGGAAGGGCTACTCTTTTAATATTTATAAAAAAAGTAGATCGGCAGGAAAACGTGAACAAACATTAGAACTTTGCAGCTGTGACTGGAGAAATTGGGCTTATGAGTTTTGCGACCAGTGTATATCCAGATCAGCATGTATCTCCTCTGATCAGGAATGTACCGTCCATTGTTCCATCAAGGAAACATTCGTTCTGCTTCTAACACGTTCTAACAATCAGTATAGGTCGTTTTAAAACTAGCGTGCTATTCGACCACTCTGGCCACAAATCACAGAAGCTCCATTTCTCCAGCCACAGCCACACTATATGAGCCGCGTCGCGAGAAAACCTGTCTTCGGGAAATTCTTGGTCAAATTAACATGTTGTTACTATGACGATGGTATTTGTATGATGAATTGAATGCTTTTTATTTGATCATGATATCTGCAATATTCATTAAGATATTATATTTTATACAACACCACTATTCAGGTCGTTTGAGCAAATGAGACGTCACGCAAAAGCCACGTCAAACCACGTTACAGTATATAGTAAATATACAGGGATCCTCCAGATTATCGGACAAAAATGTCAGTATTTTAACGATATTTTTCTTAAAATAGCAGCTACGGGCATAAACTTTTCAAAGAACAATCGTCGGTTCTTGCTTTCTCAATGCATGTAAATTATTTAGCAAACTGTGCCATCTTTCTCGCTTAAAATCGGGTCAGATCATAAGTCGTAAGAATGCCCCAAAAGTAACATCGACAATCAGTTATCCGGACAAACATATAGACTAATCGTCTTATATAACTTTTATTCTCACGTTGAAATCATAATGTTATCGCTTCTAAACCAGTCTAAACAGCATTGTGTATTTCTGCAGAAAAAATCAGTCACCCTTCGTTTATTGGAAAACACCGTATTTATGGAATGTATTGTATTTCTAGAACAATGACGTAATTGGGCGCACTCGATTGAGCCCCCGCATGACTTTTGTCGTTGTAAACAACTTCTGCACAGAGTTGGGAATGTGTTCAGCAAATGTTATTAAAATGTTTACCATGCCGACATATTATTTACACTGGCATGGAAAAAGCATGCACCTGCATGACTTAGATGAATTCGTTGCAAAATCGGATAAAAAAAATGCGCTTAATTGACAGGTATTTTCATTTGTCCGATAAACTGATTGTCGGGATAATTGGTATGACCCCTGTATGGATAGTGCCGTCGAATATAAAATATATTCGGCTGACACCGAATATATTTTATATTCTACGGCACTAATCATATATTTAATTTATACCGCATACTAAACGTAATTGCTTGAACGTGCGTGACGTCATGTTTTGACGTCATTCCCTCGCCATGCGTCACAAATCCAGTGACATGATACAAAGCAAAATGGCGGCGTCCACGCTAGGTAGATTCGGTATTGTATCTGATTAAATCTCCGATTTATTTACAATGCGCTTCAATATTGGCTCGAGTTAGACTACACAGTTGTCTTAATAAGCATTGAAATCATAATGGACATGTCCGTGTCGTTGGTTACGTCGCAAATACTGTTACTGTAAAAATGGACAAAATTCAGCTGCACCGACAGCGACTTCGATTTTAAAATTCGCCGCCATCTTGAATTTGCTGTTAAGACTGACTAATATTAGGCTACTTCAGGTATAAACAGCATTTATTCAACACCCTTTCTTATGCTTTTCAAATAGTCATGGTCGTGAAAATAAGTGTAGTGTGTCGTCTTATTTTCATGTTAATTTCAACTAAAAATAGTTTCTTCCATTAATCATGTTGATATTCGATAAGACGTTTTGTTATCCGTGTCCGGGTCCGGATCCTGTAATGCTAGACAATATTATTCATACAAAAACGTGATCCAACTTATTTATGACATCCTCATGCAGTTTTATATCTTTTTTTGCTGTCCATACTGCAAATTTTCTATTTATATTATCACAATACACACTCATGATTGTATTTGATCAAAATCTGAGGATTTTACTTGATATGTATACTATAATAGACTGTGATACACAGGGGAGATACTTCATAAATTAAATGAGTTAAATACCAGTAATCACACGTTGTGCATGCGTCAATTCATCCGTCCGTTTGTGAATGTCTTAGACCAACTGCACAGTTAATCCACCAATAATTTGATATTCCGAAGATTCATGTGGATATGATATTAGATTTTTAAAAGTTTGTCCATACTGCTATTTTTTCATTGACAATGCTGCTACAACCTTTGACGATTAACACGTAACCCCCTAAGTAACTGAAATTAACTGTTTCGTGTTAAGTTTGAGACTTCCATTATACAGAAAAGGGGGTCGGTAATCGAGAAAGGATTCCCTAGTGACTGAATGGCGGACATCCTATGTTCTGATCAGACGGTGCATATGCACAGATGAGACATCGTAACATCCATGGCTTTGTTGTTTTTGCAGGTAAAGGTTGCGCTAAATGTTAATTTTATACATTACATGTATATTACATATAGAAAGAAAGAATTGAGCAATAAACTGAAAATTCGCGTCGAGTTAACGAGATCTGAAACATATAGTTTTGCGGGAAACCGAGCCCAGGCTATGACGGTCTACAAATATGTTGCCGACCATCTGTATGTAAATACAAAATGTTGCTTACACAGAGTTTTCACCTGTAAATGGTGGTCGATAGCAGTTAATGTGGACAGTTATCTGTAAAGTGTGTAAAAGAAAATATTATATGTCAAAATAACGGAACATAAAAAACACATATCAATAACAGACAAGCATTTTTATATGTGATATCAGCAGCAAAATAATAAAAAAATATACCCTTACGCCATTATTGTTAATAAAAACATAATATAAGATGTGCCAGTTTCGACTAAAAATGGTGGATTTCGATCGTACAACCGTTAGTACGGCACTTTAACGTTCATCCAATACATTCTCAGACAGGATCCATGACAGATCGAAGACTGTTTCGTTTTTTTCAAACACATACGCCCGATTATATATATATTCTGTTCGTTAGATAACTTTTACACAACGGAACAAACCTAACATGGCGGTCTGACAAACGTTGATAATTGGAAATCTCCGCTGAAATTACATCAGTTAAGTTCACGACGTGATATCTTGTGACGTCATCAGACTCCCGAAGACAGGTTTTTTCGCGACGCGGCTCATATATAACGAAACAAAAGGCTTACCTGATGCCTGTGTCTGCCGACGATGGAGGGGAACACGGCCCTGGGGGCGTCGTCGACGGCGAATCCCGCCTTGCACATTCCGGACCCATTGTCCACGACCAGAGCTGCTACGTCATGGTCACACATGTTGGCATTTGTAGATATCACGTATAAGTTGCTTCAATGGACGATCTATCTCCCAGCTCGTCCAGTTGACATGTGCCGATATGCTAGTTGTAACCGATATTAAAGTAACAAACGATACCACATTACGTATGCAGAACGTGTACACAGGTATAATATAAACCGGGTATAACCCCCGTCTTACCACGAAAAACGTTTCATTATCGCCAAATATGGTATTGGTGTATTTATAAACGCCGGCTTTCGCGTTAGGCTGGTCAAAATAAACGTTGACCTACCACTAATTGCTTACAGTAGGGCTTTTCTGCAGGTCAACTATACGTACTATACCAATACTAAACGCATACTATGCCAATACGATATGTTTTCTATACGATATGCATATAGTATAAATGTACGGTATGTTTGTACCGTAAATACCAACCAATATCGTATAGATATACCATTCAAATCGTACGTCTATACGATTTTTATACATGTGTATAATTCTGGTACGTTTGTATCGTACACACATACCAGATTTTTGTGCGGTATAAATGTACCATACTGCCGTGTACTATTTGCCCTAATATTTGGTCCGCCTCGGCAGTTTGTTTTCATAATATTCAGAAATGCGTAATATTACTAATCTATCTCTGTGTTTCAGGAAATATATGAGCCGCGCTCTGTGAAAACCAGCCTTAATGACAACGTCATGAAAGCTGAAAATGACGTCGCAAAGTTACGCATAAATTTACCAACGTCACGTCGGATTTTGACACTTGGAATTGTTGCGCCATTGCAATAAGTTGTCCTATTTATAACCGTACGCTTTACGGCTCACAATTTTAATGTTGGATATGCGTGGCAGAATTGTACAGTTGTTTTCATAGTGGTTCAGATAGTTGTCTTTTTTTTCTTCGGTTTCCTTCAAGGAAATACATAGTAATTTTGTCGATTATTTGTATACAAATGGGCATATTGCATTTATGATTTTTATAATACATTATATGGACGACTTGTGAAATGACATTTGAAACCACGACCGGTATGTTTAGATAACACATAACCATATCAGTATTATGTAATCATAATGATAATATTTCTTTTAAATTTTATTTATATATGTATATAAAAATTAAAAGCAAACGCGAGAACAATTGTAGTCGGCGTAGATGGAGGCGTCTGCATGTTTCTTAATTTGGGTTGAAACCGGAATACTCACAGAAAACAAACTTATCCTGTCTGGCGACCACCATCAGCTGTACATGTACTTGCAACTTTGAGATCGACCCCGGGGCGCGTGTGTGCGCTCTTTACTAATTATATTATACGGTCCCGTTCAGATTAGAGCGGGGTCGGTATTTTCGGCCGTCTAACACGGAACCGTACACGCGGTACACAGCCAGTTCCGATTTTGGGATTTATTTATAGATTACACTGCATTACGCATTTTGATGAGTAACGCTAACCTTCATAATTTGAACGTGACAACCGATTTTCGAAATATGTAGACACATTCGGGTAACACTGCATTCATCTATTCATGTCTACGTATATCTACATATTGCATGGTCATATTTATGAAAAGGTCTTGTTTTACAGATGTCGTTCTATGGAAAACGATTTAATTCGTAATGGCAATACTTTCTGCACTGTTTGTCGCAACTTTAAAACTCACGGGGAAATGAACATGAGCAATATAAGATATCAACTTAGGTTTAAGCGTGTTTACTGATGGGGACGGTTAGTGCCGACGGCCGGTCGGACCCGGCCCCGCTCTACGTGAAAGTGTGCCCGCAACCGTTACTTTTATTAAAGAAAATATAAACAGTTGACTCATTAACTGTGACACGTATTCTGGATAAAATTTGCCACAGATAGAACTGGACCTAGGTCTTAATTCATTTGATTTACTAGTTCACCGTCGAATTTTTCGAAAATCAACATAAAATAAAATTGGAAAATTATCAGAAAAATAATTACGCCGCTCCTGACATATCGCATCATGTTGACACTGGGACAAACATGTTTTATTATTTAGTATTTCGTGTGTTGGTATTGTGTCACAGCCATATTTAGTGCGAACATAATTGTAGCCACCGGGGGCCCGTTTCACAAAACTTCGTACGACTAAAATGTTCGTATGTGCAAATCTAGGATCGTCTGAAAATTTCAATTGATTGATTTACATTTATTGAGCATAGGCGGCTCAATAAATGTAAATCAAATAATTGTTTACAGGAAAATGTTGTTAATGTGGAATTTACAGACTATCTCAATGTTGTACTTACGAACATTTTAGTCTTACGAAGTTTAGTGAAACGGGCCCCAGGGACGTAGCCTACTGATTTGTATCTGTATCTGCAACCACTTGCATGTACCTTCTAATGTCACGTAATGTTTAGCGACTTTAAAAAATATCACATTACATCAACCGTACGATTGCCGTTTGATGACTGTTATATATTATTTTAATTGACCACTTGTAAATATGGTTATATGAACGTATGGCATATATTTTACTAGTATTTTTGCAATCAGTGCATACCCTGATCAGGCTGCGCAGATGCACAGGTCTCCAACATTTACAAATTTAAGAAGTCCTACTTTAGATCGTTGTTAATTTACTTACTACTAAACATTGGATGTCTGCGTGCTTTATTGTTTTTTTTATCAAAGGGACGTTCTATTAGGAGGCGTGTAAATAATATAAAGCAAATACCAGCAGCGGATCCAGGATTTCAGGTTAGGGGGGGGGGGCGGGACTTCTTAATTGAAACAGTCTACTATATTTTCGAACTAGCACCGTTTGTTCGTCGACCAAGCGGAGCTCGGGAGACTGCTAGGTGGGTCCGGAGGTATGCCCTCCTGAATATTGTTTATGTCTACTCCCCATTTTGCTGCGTTTATAACGCATTTTAGAGCAAACATATCTTTACTCGCCAAACCTTTAGGGGGACGCGCACCGGGTTTTCCCCTACGTGAATCCGCCCTGGAATACACAACTTCTATATTTTCAGATTCAACGCATCTAAATTCAAACGAGACGCTTCAAACAAATGTCGCAATTTTGTGGTCGGTACAAATTTAGTGTGTAAATAACTGACTTGATTATATAGTGTGCAGACATGACTTCAAAATACATATACATACGCCACGGTGCTTTTTAGCATGGCTTGGTTGGTCACTCATTTCTTTATTTACAAAGCTTAAGGCGTTGAATGTACTTTTTCTGAAACGCAACACAATTAAATTGAAACTTTCGTTTACAAATTAATTATTCCCGTTGAGAGGATACAGTGTATACATATACATGCACCAGTACTATTATGCTTACTGCCGGTATTTTTATCAGAACATTTTGTCACAATTATACAATCATGTATGTCACATCGACATATTTTCCCGACATTGACAGGTTTATGTACATGTATATATATTTGTTTTCAAATGGTAAGCCCATTATCAAAAATTCAAACCGACACACATTTAAAAATACATAGTAATGGATAATTTTGCCCTGAATGTTCTGTTGGCCACTTTTTATTTTAACAACTATACATTCCACTTACTAAGTAAATACGCATGCTGTCGCGCGGGCATCAGTCACGCAAATACAAACCTATGAAGAAATCAGTACCGGCAGTAAATTCATAGACATGATCGAGACGGGTAGCCCACACAATAACTGTTTTAAGCGGACACGCCTAATATAACAATATATGCCCTCTCGGTGTTTAAAACTCCCCGGGGTGTCTGACTACCCTCTATACACCATCTGGCGCTGAAGTCATTGATATGTGCAGCCATATAGGCCTATCCAAATTCTAACCAAATTCAGGCCATTCATTTCTACAGAATTAGTCACAGATTTTTTCAATTTCAAACACCAGAAATGTCGTTTAGTTGTTTGTGTTTGGTTCTTGATGAGTGACGTAATGTCTACATCAATAAGTGACGTCACAATTAACTGTTACGTAACTAACGTCAATTAGATTCTGAACTAAATTCTCAAATAATTACAATGTATCTTTCTGACGGTGCATGTATATGCATAATCTGTGATAGTTGGCGATAGTAGCAAATTACGAGGTCACATGTCGGCTAATTATAGATTAAACATTGATAGTGTTGCGTTTGTTCTGTTCACTACATGTACATATCATAGTTTTATTCTGTTCGATGTTTGATAGTATTCATAGTAACAGTTGTAGATACATTTAGTAAACTTATCAGCAAATACAGTTTACAGGAAGCACAGTCAATGAGTCTATGAACACGCATTTCTACTGTAGGCTGTTGTGTTGCATTGTACAAACGTCAGCGTTTCAATAACGTCATTTTCTCGATGACGTTACTTTTTTTTCCTTGCGTGATTGAGATGGTGCTACAAACAGTGAGATATAACAAAAACTATGAAACATATTTGCATTTTCTTTTCAGCATATTGTTTGTGAAAGGTGTCCGCATCCAAAAATGTAAACAAGTGCAAATTGAAAATTTTGTCATTAAGGCCGGTTTTCACAGAGCGCGGCCCATATGTAAAGAAACTGTGATATTTTCTGTAAATGACGTCGATATATATCCACAATACGAGAAACAAAATCCAATTAAATAATGAAAAACTTGTGATTGTTTACGAGATACGATTCGATATGCCTAGGTAGAGTTTAATCTCTCACCCGATGTTGTTACATGACACTACTAGCAATAATAAACCGGCATCAATAAATAAAACAACAGCACAAAAGTATCCGTGTTCCAATCCAAAATTTTATCCCAACTATTTAATTCAAAGTGACTAGAAATTCAGCGGTATTGGTGATCTGTTTTTTTTGGTGCGCAAATATAAATCGGCGGGTTATTGCGAGACAAACAGTGAATAACAAATTAATAGACACCACCATGCTCACAATATATTTATTTTCATATAAAATCAAATTATAATGTGTGATCTACGGTATAATATGGCAAAACTAAGCATCAATTTAGCATCAATTCCTTTTTCGTCGGTATCAAATTACGTTTTCCTATTCTGTTAACATTATTTCGACGCGATCCTAAAGTCGACATGACCATTTCTGAGATCAACACAACTTTTCATAATGTCTTTCAATTTCAAGCTGCAAGGAGACTGTGCATTGCATACTAACTATAATAACATGGTGAACATATTGATAATAATTTTAAAAGAAAAGCATATTTGAATTTTCGAAACCTGATCATAAAAAAAAAAATTATTTTGGAATTAGATTTCTATTACTGCAAACGTTCTGCTCTGGCTGTTGATTTCTATTGGCTTTAAAATCAAATTTTGTGAAGATAATATTTATTCCGGTGATAGCCACTTCTTTAAAATAAAACGGTTTACTCGTGTCACAGAGTGAGAAAGATAAATAACGGCCCGGAATCGAACCAGGGAAGTAGTATAGGAGAGTCAAAATGATACAAGTTTATATGAAAGCCACCCACTACGTGTGGTGGCTTCCACACGAAACTTGTTATCATTGTTGACTCTCCTATACTACTTGGATTTTCCCCCATTGTTCGGTGGGTATGTATGAGAAGAATGGAACTTATTTTTCATCAACCGCGAGACCATATATTTCTGGCATGAGAAGATACACCCTATTAGAGATAAGAATCCCTATGTTATACTCAGTATATATAATAACATAATGGTTCTAGTTAAGTGTGTGTGGTTGAAGACAGGTAGTCACGAGAGGTGTCATCGCACCGGTATTTACGAATATTGCAAACATCACCGTGCATGGATGCGAAGAGGTTCCGTTTCGCCTCGCCCATGTTGGCATTGTGTAGTAGGGACCAAAGCAGAGTCATTGCTATGTCCACCATGCGGTGGCACTCAGGCTGCTCATCGAATGGTTAACAAGAGATTACGTGCTCGAAAGTATTATCGTTTAGTAATAATTCAAATCGGAAAGTCAGTTAGAAAGATAGAATAGATCTGATGTGTAGTTTTTGATAAGTCACGGTGTTTCTACAGCATTAAAACACTGTAAAAAACATTATCAAACTAATTTTATAAAATTGGAAATTGAACAGAAAAAACACTACCAATATTATTAGAGAAAATGGATAATAAAATACAATGGGAATTGAAAGCTTATAATGACTGTGTTGAAGAAGTTTACGAAGAATACGGGGGCTATAGTCCTATATATAAATTCTATAAATTGAAAACACGAGGCGATATCGAATACATGAAATATCCGCGTAATTTATTACGCTCCGATAAAAACGTTGCATTTACAATATTATACCGGCAATTATGCGAACCATACAAGAGGCAAATACAAACATGAAGACGGATAATGCGTATCGGATATGAAACTAAGGTGTATTATATAAAATTGTTAAAACCCAACGATTCGTTTACGAATATAGATTTCTACGATATCGCTTATAAAGATATTGAAAAATTATTATTGAACAGAAAAAAACACTAATAATTAATTTATGTTGTAATCACAACATCGAGTTCGAGCCTCGGTGGTACCTAAAACATTTTTATTTTTTTTTTAAATTATTTAATAAAGATATCAATTTCGGGATGGTGGTGCTGTAACATTTCTTCAGACTTTATCTGCAAGTTTTTCCCTAAATTTATCCCAATCAGTACTCTCAATCTTGGGCATGGTGGCGCGTGCTTTGATTCTAATATCATTTTTTAATTTTTCATATCTCCCCATTTCTTCCACCACGGATTCAAACTCTAAATTTGATATTTTCTTATCGGTCAACGCTTTGGACACTATAACGTCGATGCTATTTTTCTTAGACCTGGCGAGAACGGATATTCTATCATGTTTTCTACATTTTTTCTCGAGTTTTCCACCCGACGCCCTAATTACCATACACAACAACCCAGAAACGGCCGACACCGCACATAAAACCCCCGCTACAGGAACCGTTATAATGGTGGATATAGTTGCAGCTGTCCCCGCCCCACACAACACATAAACACTCGCCAGAGCCGTGCTAGATGCTTCAGCTATGTTCACCGCGCGCCTATATTTTTTAGCGTTTCTTTTTCTATTTGTATATTTTCTAACTAAAATATCCTGCATAGCGACGATATTATTCAACCTAAAATCTGAACTTCTTTTACCAATATGATCCAATTCGTGAATTGGATTGGTATTGACAATTGGATACAGTGTTGGTGGATTGGTATTGACAATTGATTCGTTCATGATTTTCAATATATTATTATTTAAAAAATTAAGTTCAATTAACAATGAGACAATAGTGGAAGAACTCGCTGGGTCAGCGATTTTCGTAACAAAGTTAATAACACTACCTTCGGAAAGTCTAATTAGATCATCACCGGCGAACAAAACCACCGACGAACTATCTCCAGCGAGTTTAGTGACTCCAATTGCCTGTTCTTTCCCATCCAGTACGAGATTTATCATGACCGAGCCCACAGGTTTACCATTAGCATTAACCGAGCAGACCGCCATTCGGAGAAGTGTACATGGAGCTGTCATGGCGTATCCCCCATATTAGTCCATGAGGTGCACAACATCTGACTACCAATTGGCGGGAATAATTGCCACTATGTTTTTCAAATAGCTTGATGTGTCCATAATACGAAATCACGTGATGGACTTTCGTGGTGCCCAGCAAAACATGTTTTTGGCGGCCATCTTTAAACATGGCGGCCAAGTGTAGGGTATGTTAGTAAAATCGCAATATCTCAGAGGTCTGAAGACATACAAGCCTACATTTTGGTTTTATTTATTCAGTATAGGTGTTCGCAAGTCATGGCACATGCGGATTACCAAGTAGTGATAGTATGAAAAATATATTACATGCATTATGAATAAATTTCTAATAAATCCACATTTTTTCTGCATATTTTTCATTTTCATTCCCATAGTACTCGTGACGAAATATTTTGCATGATATCAACGGCCACATGACCATAGGTACAATTCGTGCAAGAAAATTACCATTAATACCATTTTTTCTAATGTTGTATTGCATTTATTATCTACGGTGTTATGAATTACCCCACCCACTTTTCCAGATAGTTGAAACATTTACTTCGTGAATTTCACTTGATAGCACATTATCTGAATTATCATAATGTATGTGTTGTATGCATATCATGCTTTGCATGCCTACAGATATACATTGTAGTGTTATATTAAACAACATCTATAACGTTTTCATGAATGCCCCCCCCCCCCCCCCCAACACCATGCCGCCAACCGTGACTACGCCATACGTAAAAACGGCATATTTCAAATGATGTCACGAATGCAGATACCCTGTAAGCACGCACGTCAGTCAAGGGCGATGTATTTTTCTTCTCATAAACATATACATTTGTATGTGTATCCCGGAAAAAGAATGGCCACCTGACCCGCAAGACCTACACGCGTCATACATTCAATTGCCCGATGCTCTGAAACGACTGCTATCCGTCATGTTGTGCGGTGAACATAGTTCATCAGCTCGCATTGGCAGAGTATCGTGGTCAATAGCCCAGGACATAATCTACGCCATAACACGAGGGAAAATACTCACAGCAAAACATGTTCTACTCCCGTCAGTGGTGAAAACACTCACTGGAAATGTTGAACTGATACAAATCCTCAATAAAATGGGGCACTCATGCTCATACACCAGCCTAGAAGAGATTGACACGGCATTGTGTTTATCAAAACTGGAGAAATTTGATACTGACGACACACCCCTGCCATCAAACACACATCCGTTCATCCCCACAGTTATTGCATTTGACAACATTGACCGACAAGAAGAAGTCTTAAGTGGGGCAGGGACATCACATCGTGTCAATAGCTTAATAGTCCAACCACCAACTATGACATGTGCACCACCGCCAAAGACAATAGCTACTACTGACAAACGACAAAGGAGGCGCACAATCCAAGCGACTGATCAGGCACTCCCTGTATATATTACTGGTAAACGGGTTGGTCCACCACCGGTCATACGCGCAGATGTGGCCATGCACATTGCCCCTTCGGCTGTAACTGCAAGGCAGCGGAATTTCATGTGGGTACTGGTACGACAACACGACGTGAACATTACTAGCTCATGGACGGGATTCAATATAACGACACGAGATGACATATCTGTTACTTCAGACACAGTTGGTTACATGCCAACAATCAATGCCCCCGCAACGGAAATGTCGACGGTACAGGAAATTCTACATCAGTCCCTCAACATTCAGCAATCACTCAACTTACCAGCAATAGCAGTCGTCCTGGATCAGGCGTTATATAGCAAAGCATCCGAAATTGCATGCAAATATGTTGAAGAGTACAAAAGTATTGTGCTTTAGATGGGGAATTTTCATATCATATGCAATTTTATGTCAACTATTGGGAAGATGTTTGGGAACGCTGGACTTCGTGACATGGCGGTTGAATCTGGGGTGATTGCTGACGGGTCCATCAACAAGGTTTTGGAAGGGAAACAGTACAACCGAGCCGTCCGCTTCCATAAACTCACATACGAAGCACTAATGCGATTGGCATGGGCAGGTTTCTCTGACTGGCTAGAGGCTAAGCATCATGACGATCTCACACATCTGAACCACACTCTTTCAGAGTGCTTCGAGCTTCACCAGAACACATGTTCTGCAACACTAACATCCGCTAGGGAAAACGAGTCGTGCAAACGGATCTTCGAATTGTTTGTCGAATATCAGAAGCTTCTGATGAATCAGCGGGGCCCTTTTTTGGCTCCATGGATGACATACATTCAGATGGTTGAGACACTGTTGGGATTGCTGCGTGCTGACAGAGAGGGCGACTGGCAGCTTCACTTGCACTGCATTAGAGAAATCATACCCTGGTGCTTTGCAATGGACAAAACCAATTACGCCAGATACCTTCCCGTGTATTATGCACACATAGAAAACTTGCATAAGACCAACCCGGATTTGTACGAACATTTTGAACGTGGTGGGTTCACTGTTCAGCGAAGCGATACAAATCCATTTGATCGCATTGCTGTGGACCAGACAACAGAGGAAACAGTGAACAAGGACACACAGACTGCAGGTGGGACACGTGGCTTTAGTCTCAAACCTGGGACAGTGTCACGATATTACTTGACAGCAGAATATTGGGCCTCAGCATTGAGGCAAATGCGTGAACATGTGGCAACCAGTTCTCGGGTGTTCAGTCATGCTGATCTAGGGGCTTCTCGCATAAGCAAAGACGAGTCGGATGTTTCCTCAATTACTGATCTGTTAGAGAACAATTGGACAAATCCATTTTTACCAGATTCGCAAGACATGGTCAGTATTTCCACTGGTACCGTTGCCCCACCAAATGTTGTGCATGACCTTCTAACCTCACATCAACAAGAAGAAACTGCATATCGGGAATTCCAAGAACGACTTGAAATGGGTGACGGTTTCTATGAACCAATTAAGAAACTACAACTGAAAACTTTCGGCTCAATGAAAAAGAAAATACAGAAAGGCACAACGAAGGAAGTTGTGTTGAAGGCCAACAGGATATTATTCGGAAATATGATACTCATTGCGCAGAACAGAAAGTTGGAAATGGGGGAAGTGCTTTGCTATCCGCTTGGCCCTTTGCCTTGGTCTCTGGCAAATGCCGATGGTACCATGAAAAAGACGAACAAGGCCGTCCTTGCAAAACAACTCGAGAGCAGAGTTTCGCCAACAAATGACTACCCAGATCAATGTGCAACACTGGTGGACGCAATGGGTCTCATACACAAGATACATGGTGATAACCAGACATTCAGTGAACTGGCCAATCATGTGCTTACACAAGTACTCCATGACGGACATCGTAGCAATAGAAACGATGTGGTATTTGACGTTTACAAGAAAGACTCCATCAAATCAGCAGAACGTGTCAGCCGCGGTTCAGCTGAAGCTATATCATTTAGTCAGATACGACCAGGTCACAAGATAAAGAACTGGAGACGCTTACTAGCAAGTACCGAAAGCAAAGCAAAAGCCAACTCACACAATTTCTCGCAGAGAGTTGGAAGACACCAGAAACGAGAGGACAACTAGGTACTAAAACACTGTATGTTACATGTGGCAATAAAAGTCTCAAACTCACGAAAGACAGTGCAGAAGAAGTGGATGCGCTCGCATCAGGTCAGGAAGAAGCGGACACGCGTATATTGCTACACACAAAGCATGCTTCACGCGACTATCATTCACTGCTATGTGTGTGTGATGACACAGATGTGTTTATCATCTGCTTGGGCCTGAGCAAATACATTGAAGGCAGAATTTTCATAAGACGTGGGACGAAAACTCGTATGAGACTCATTGATGTCACATTGTTGGCTTCTGCCCTTGGGTGTGACACGTGCTTGGCTTTAATGGGTCTTCACGCCTGGACCGGGTGTGATACTGTTAGTGCACTGGCGGGGCAAGGCAAGATTAAAGCACTGAATATCATTCTGAAACATCCCAAATTCAGGAAAGCATTTGAAATGCTTGGTAAAGACTGGGATCTACCGCAGCAGGTCTTCTGCGACATCCAAGAATTTGCATGCAAATTGTACTGTAGTACCACCAGGACGAGCGTGGTGAATGCACTGGGGTACAACATGTTCCGTAACAGAAAGGGGGATGTTGAATCTGGACAGTTACCCCCATGTGAGGATACGCTGAAGCAGCACACACGCCGTGCAAACTATCAGACTGCGATTTGGAGGAAGAGTCTTGAAAACTCACCTGATATTCCAGATCCCACTGCGGGACATGGCTGGATAAAGGATGAAAATGGAAGCCTTGTCATTGAGTGGATGACAAGTACTCCTGCTCCAGAAGCGGTCATTGGTCTCCTATCGTGTAGGTGCTCCCGGACATGTAAGGCTGATTGTACATGCATTATGAACGGACTCAGATGTACAGCTGCTTGTAAACTGGTAACATGTTCCAACATGCATGTTGCTGATGAGGACGATGATATACATCAGGATGATGATGATGATACAAGCGACATTGATGACAGCTGAAGTTAGAAGCACGACTGGTGTCGAACGTACTACTTCAAGAGATAGTATAATGTGTCAGATTATGTATATTGAAAGTCACATATCACACACACATTTATATGTAACAGTCAAATAGCGATATATATGGCGGCCATCTTGAATTATATATTCCAAAGTAAATAACTATTAGTAGTCTATATTAAAGAAAAAAAATATTTAATACACAAAAACTCAAAATATACAATGTATATGAGAAAACAAGGTTAGCGTGTGCATAATAAGTTGTCCCTGCTTTCAGTAGGTGGGTGGGGTAATTCACTACAGGCCGCTATGCCCTAAAATAAGTGTTTATTATGATGTTTAGTAAGATTAATACATATATTTCGAACTACATATTCATCTCGTGTTAGAATAATACAATAGACAGCGTTTCATTTGCAAACATATAACACATTCCAGATTTTTAAAAAAAAAAAATCTAAGAATTTGGCGTTTGAATGTCGATTTTAATATTTCTTCAAGCACTAATGACTTAAAAACTAATATTTCCGACTACACCAATATATAGTCCACAGTCATACTGGAAAACAACTTACGTACCTCAAAATATCTTACTGTTATAGCTGATTTCCCGATACATACTAAATTGTTAAAAATTGGCCGCCATCTTTAAAAATGGCCGCCAAAATCATGTTTAGCTGGGCATGGCGCAAGTCCATCACATGATTCCATACACCTGAGACACCAAGCTAACTGAATACCATAGTGGCAATTATTCCCGCCAATTGGTAGTCAACTCTGATATTTCGGGTTGTACCTCAAAGGCTATATGTATTACTCGCTTTGGCACCGAACGAATATTCAGAGAGCCCCTCAACCAATGGGCCCCGCTTCTCAGCCCAAACTGTTATGACACGTTTTTGCGTTTTCATTGTTTCAACAATCCGGCAAGCCCCCCGATAGAGGTATGGGCCTCAGCACGAATATTTTCAGAGGCCTCCTCAAGCGCTTTGGTCGCGGCTCTACGAACATGTTTCAGTTTATCGGAATCTTCGGTTATTTTCCCGTCTAGTTCAGTAAGTGCCGCTTCTCTGATGAGAGAGTCCTCTGAGCGCAACACCCCATAAGCCTCCGTAATGGTCGCCTGGTGGTCTTCTAGGGCTTTTTCAATACCCAACCGGGCCTCTTTTTGAAATTCAGTTATTTTTTTTCGTCTAGTTCAGCAACTGCCGCTTCTCTGATGAGAGAGTCCTCTAAGCGCAACACCCCATACACCTCCGCAAGGGCCGCCTTGTGGTCTTCTCGGACTTTATCAATACCCGTTCGGACCCCCTCAACCCCCAACCTGACCTCCTTTCGAAATTCGGTTTTTTTTCCGTCTAGTTCAGTAAGTGCCGCTTCTCGGATGAGAGAGTCCTCTGAGTGCAACACCACATAAGCCTCCGCAAGGGCCGCCTTGTGGTCTTCTCGGACCCCCTCAACCCCCAACTGGGTCTCTTTCCGAAATTCGGTTATTTTCCCGTCTAGTTCAGCAATCGCCGCTTCTCTGATGAGAGATTCCTCTAACCGCAACACACCATAAGCCTCCGCAAGGGCCGCCTGGTGGTCTGATCGGACTTTCTCAACCCCCAACCGGGTCTCTTTTCGAAAATCGATTATTTTCCCGTCTAGTTCAGTAAGTGCCGCTTCTCTGATGAGAGAGTCCTCTAAGCGCAACGCATCATAAGCATCCGTTAGGTCCACCTGGTGGTCTTCTCGGACTTTATCAATACCCAACCTGGTCTCTTTTCGAAATTTGGTTATTTGCTTTTCCTAGTTCAGTAAGTGCCGCTTCTCTGATGAGAGAGTCCTCCGAGTGCAACATCCCATACACATCCGAAAGGTCCGCCTGGTGGTCTTCTCGGGCTTTCTCAACACCTGTTCGGACTCACTCAATCCCCAACCGGGCCTCTTCCCCAACTTGTGCAGTCGCCGTCAGCACGTCTACTCTAAGCTGTCCTGTGCTCCTGTTAATCCCTTTTGTGGACGCCGATATAGTTTTATTGATCAGGGCCTTGGTTTTTCCGGTAGTTAAAAAGTCGCTCTCTGTCGGGATGAATCCCCCTTCTGCCGGTTCCAAATTCTATGAATCTGTCACCCAATCCCGATTGGAATTGGAAGAACTACCTGGTCCGTATATACTCATAATAATTCATTTTATTTAAATTAAATTATAATATTGGGGCACCTATACTCAATTGGAAATTTCGAGAACGACCGAAATCGGGTAATAGTTATTCAACTTTCTCGCTTGATCATCGAGAATAGAGACCGTAAATTCGTGGATGTGTCCCGATTCCAAAACTTTCATCTCGGGGTGTGGGAAGTCTAAGGTCACAGTCTCCCCAAAGAAACAGTCGCTGGCTTGCACTATTTTCAATAATGTGCCGGAAGATCCGTCAACCACGTTGTACGATGTGTTCACCCGATCCAGGTGCACCCTGAGAGTTTTCGTGAAGGCGAAGTCCACCGGGTTATCACCGACGTACTCACCCGGGGCAAACGCTCCTTTATTTGCGGAGTATGTCTCTCTAAACCCGAGTTGAATACCCAACATCGGGCAGATCACTACATTACTATCAGGGCCGATGTTCATTGTTGCGAGCCCGGTAGCCTTCGATACTGTGAGGTTGACTTTACCGTCAAGTTCTGAGGTGACAAACTCTATGAGCTGTCTTATTCCCCACAGGCCGTGAGGCAGCTTTACACCTACTTGTTGTTCATCCTTCACATAGTAAAACCCTTCACTCTTTCCCACATTCTGCCACCTAACCGTGAAGGTGATTGATCTAAGGCCTACCCGGCGTTGTCCGCAGCAGTTGTCGATTAACTTTTGAAGTTCACAACTCTTTTGAACATTAGTGATAGTAGCAAACATAATAATATCTTTCAATGGATACCAAAGAATTTAGCTTTAATTATAATGCAAAGTACGCGGTCGGAGGTAAATACACACAAAAAGACGTTGTTAATCCCCTTGTACACCCAACCGTAACAGTTAGACCTGACAGTGGCTTTGCCACCAATTTCCCTAACATCTTTGAACAATATAGGCTGACCAAGATTACTACGATGGAAGCGGTAAACGGGTGGAAAGCAACACCGATGCAGTTTTGGCAGAATCAGCTCAACTTCGCCTTATGGTGCGCAACAACCGGATGCGGGGTTTCCTCTCAGGACCATCTGACATACAAGAAAGTCATGCTCCGAAGTGTCTACAACTTTCATGCGTATTATACTATTAGGAGGATTCTCAAAGAACTAGGTATTTCACTACCTCAAGACGATGCCTGGGATCCCCTTTCCAACGCATACGACCGTATGGCGTTTGAAAGACTGTGTAACGAATTTAACGTTTTAAAAGACGCGGACTGGAGACAGAACGCATTTCCTACCAGCACCGGCCTCTGGGACGTTCTAATTCGGGGCCAGTCCGGGAATTGGACGTAGACTGATTTTAGACACGATCACTCCGGCGACCACATTGTCAGTCGGAACGCCGGGAATTTTGACCCCGCGAAGATGACCTTCGGGCCGGAAGTGTCTTGAGGTCGGCACTGTGGCGTGTTTTCTTGTAAAATGTTACCTCCGAAACGGGCTCACATCGATTACACACAGCAGGTTGCTGAGGTTCAGGACGCGCGGGGTACATTTATGTTAGATACAGGTCTAGGGTTCACGCAGGCCGGGGCTACTCGCCTCAACGACTCCATTCGCAGGTATGTCTGGGCCATCCTCGGCGCACAGAAGCAAACTCGCTTTTCTATACTGGGCACGGGAACGGCGTTTGACGCGCAAAAACAATTCTTGGCACTTGTAGAGGACGCCATCTCAGCTAGGGTGGACCTGGAGAAGGCGATCCAGAATTATGAAGACGTTTTGCAGAATGCCAGCACACCAGTAGACTACGTATTTTGAATAGGTCTTTATATGGCGCCGAGCAATATGATACTACGAGATCACCCGGTTGACGGTTACAATAATAAGATCGTAATCGCCACCTTCAATCAAAAAATCGGCAACAACGGGAACGTGAACGCGGATATCATCAAGCTCCCACCCAAGATGCCCGGGCGTGGAGTTGTAAGTGGAACATATTACGTAAAACCCCCAAAACACAAAATGGATACACCTCCCTCAACTCCGTTGAACCCAGTACCTCCAATTCGCAAATTGGATGCACCATCGAGTTCCCCCAATCCAATCATCAACAATGTTGAAATTGGAACAGGAGCGGAAACACCAATCGAGATTGGAAGCACAACACACGAGGAGGAGAAATTAGGGCTCGTCGTTGCCCTCGTGGCGATCGGACTACTAGCGCTTTGGTCTTAGGAACTCGAGAGAGAGTAAAAGTAGGAGTAAAAGTAGGAGACCGGCGAAAGCCCAAGTATTTTTGGCGAGCCATCCAGCCGTTTTTGCTGATATAGATAGCAAGTAAGAAACGATACTTCCGATCAGTCCAGGTAGTGCGGCTGCCGCCTTTTCAGCTAACTATTGGGAGATTTGATGCTGCTTTTAGTCGCAATCTACCGTTCAGATCAAATTTGAACTTGGAGCAGTCGCGACCGACAGATGGGACCAGACCTTTTTCTGCCAAACTGTTGTAGTAGTCGTTTACAGCTCCAGCGTTTCGTTATCGTTATCATCATCTATGTCATCATCATCCTCATCGACGTAATCGTCTTGGCCGATTTCATCCATGTCAATATCATAATCAGCCATCTTTATAAGTATATAATTATGTATTAAAGACAAAACCATACGCGTTTAATAGTTTCACTAAATTATGTCTTCGAGTCAATACGGTCGCAAACTCAATCCATACCGCAGACTGCGTGAGCCCCTCGGGGCAAAAGGCGTGAGACAGAGTGTCGTTATTACGAACAACCCATCGACGATCGACCAGAACCAGCAGCTCTTAGTCCGCTTCCCCAACCTCAGAGCTAACGACATCATTGTGCCGGTGACTGTTCACCTCGCTTTCACTATTTCGCTGACGTCGACGGATGCGGACCGAACAGTCGTTCAGAACCTGGGTCGCGCCATCGTCAAGAAGACCACGATAAAGATTTCTGGTAATGAGGTGATGTCGATCGATGACAGCGACGTCTACTATTGTTATCAGGACCTGTGGAAGACGGCGCAATAGAGCGAAAACGCGGTCTATCAGGGTATTGACACCAGCAAAAATAAGAACGTAACCAAACTTAGAATCGGGGCTGGTAACAAGGCAGATAACAACGCGAGCGACAACGCGGTCGCGGGCACTTACGGCAACCGCTTCTACATCCCGCTAGACTTTGAGTTGCTGGAGAGTCACATGCCCTACTATCAGAGTGCTTTGGCTGACCGCCTCAAATACGAACTAACGTTCAACGACTACGGCCGTGTTCTCATAGCCACCGACATGTTATCGACGTGTACGATCGATAATGTTTCGCTGGAGTACGACATGGTCACGATGCCCTAACTTGTGCGATTGATCAGAACCCCGTACGCCGGGTGCGTTGCCATATTTTACGACCGAGTTCTTCGCCATCGCAAGATGACGAAAGACAAACGCGACACATTGTGGAATATTAATGTCAACGTACCCGCCCACTCGATGAAAGGTATACTGATGTTGTTCGAGGATGCTCGGTTCGCGTTCGGGGCTAGAAAAACCGACAAATTCTATAACCCCAAAATCACAAAGGTAGAGGTGACGATCGAGGGAGTACCCAATCAACTCTACAGCGCAGGTCTTCGCGCGCACCAGCAGTGGGACGAAGTAAGAAAGCAGTTTGCTGCCGGCTCTAAGCGCTCTCCGGAGGTTTTCGCGGTTGCCAAAGACCTGCAGCACTCGGCCGTCTCCCTCGCCGAGTTCCTGAATACCAAATACGCCTTATGGCTAGACATGCGAGCCAGCGACGACGACCAAATACACGGCAGCGGACGCCAAGTTGAGAACGCTAGTGAGGGTGTGACGATCCAGATAACCAAAGAGGCGGATGGAAATGGGACATTGAACGTGTACTTATATATAATTACAGACGCTCAACTCAACATCGAAGATGGTCGATACGTCTCAGCACTCTACTAATTTAATAACAAAATCATCTAACGATTTATTAATTAATAATTTTGAAAAAAATAAGAAAATTAGCAATTAATACCAATTCACGATTGGAGATGCCCACTCTGCCATAATATGTGGGCAGACAGGATGTGGAAAAACGGTTTTCATCCTCAACTTGCTCGAGGGGTCCTACCGCGATGCCTTTCGTCACATTGTGATCCTGTGTCCCACTGTGCGGCACAACGATACTTATCAGCGGCGCCCGTGGATATGGACCGACCCTGAGGTATACGTTATTGACCCCGGTGATAGGCTTCACGATTGGTTGCGTGGTTTATACCAAACATTCCAGGGTGAGCCAACCCTATACGTGATTGACGATTGCTCGGCCAAGGCGGCGATCACCAAAAAGAAGGACATGCTCTCCGAGCTCGCATTTTCTGGCCGCCATGCTAGGCAAAGCGTATGGATCTCCACTCAAAAGTACAACGCCGTCCTCAAGGATCTGCGCGAGCAAACGAAATGGGTCGCCCTCTTTCACTGCAAGGACCGAGACTCATTCGATGACTGTCTTCGAGAGAATGACGTTATCCCAACGCGCGAGGAGCGCCTGGAGGTTCGACAGATGCTTTCGGAAACTAAGCACGCCAAGCTTCTGCTAAAGACTGATCAACCAACTGCTTATAAAGTTAATAATAAATTAATTTTATAATTGTCTTACAAAGTAATAAGCAATTACTTAACGCTCGTTAGTAACTGCTGAGTAAATGCTTAACAATGCTTAGCAATTGCTGAACAATACTTAGCAATTGCTGAACAATGCTGAACAAATGCTTAACAAATGTTTAACAAATGCTGAACAATGGTTAAAAATGTTAACAATTTGGTGCTCAGCTGCGAGCTTTGTTGCGAGCATAACGGTGATCATAAGTATCGGGTGGTGCGCTTGGCAATATGTTAAAGTTAAGAGACATGTTAGAATAGTTAAATTAATTTTAAGAAAATTAGCAATAATGAACTGCGACGAACTTCTCGATCAGCTAATAGAAACCTCAACTCCGACTGCCGACACGGTATCTTTCCTGAAAAATAATGAAACATCAACTCCGACAGAGCAATCGGGATCAACTCCAATTTCGATTTGGTTGAGTGCAACTCCAATCGTTATTGGGGCCGATACGAATGAAAATGAAAATGCTGCGCGACGAGAGCGGCTAGCTGCGCTGGTTACCGGTTCTGGGGGACAATCGGAGCATTATCTCGGTAGGCGTCTCTCAGTTAGTCAGGTGGATAAGATGTCAGATGAGGAGATCGATAAAATGTACGCGCGATACGAATCTAGGTTAGGTGCGGAGATGACAAAACTCTTGGATCGGCGGCTATTCATTATTGGTACGCTACCGCCGTTAGTATACTTCTCCCTATACCAAACACCGCGGGGTTGATTCTCGATCTAGAGACTGACTCTTAAAACAGCCTGCTGCACAATTTATCACAAGTTTGGAATGTACTTAGCTCCGCTGACAACCGCGTTGACCACGGGTACACACTGTCAATTTGGACATATATGCCCACGAACTATAAGCCCTAATATTAATATTATAAATGATGACACAAGACACACCTGCGAGTGTGACGGAACCACAGCAATCGGGGATTGTGGTTCAATCGGAGATTGCTGCAGCTCCACAGGAGCCCTCAACACCCAATCGAGATTTGACGAGTCCGGTTGCACGACATAAAAACCCAAACAGACAGGCAGCTGGGCGGGCGGCGGCTGCCACCCGAAAAGATAAACAAGATAAAATACTCGCCGAGCTTCGAGAGGCCAAACAGTCGTTGCAATCGGGGACGGACACAGCAAAACATCTGAAGACAGAGCAATCGGGTTCAATTGGGTTGAGTGCAACAACACCCCCAATTTATGAATTGGAAGCACACTCAACCCGAACCCGATTGAACCCCAACACCCCCAATTCACGAATTGGAGTTGGGTTGTTGGTGGTGGTCTGGCAGTTATTGGTGCCCTGTGTGTGTGGAAATACCCCCTATTACACCAATCCTTATCGAAAAAACAACCCCCGTCAATTCATCCAAAAACAGTTACGAAACACCAATCGAATTGGATGCGCCCCATTTAAACATTGATCGCGATCTCTTTTAAATGCAATAATTATAATTATCAACAATGGCAGAACAAGATGGTAAAATGATAGTGAATGCGCTTTATCACGCCGTGGTGATATCGGGTTTCAGTATCGGGTATGCTCGACTATCAAAGATGGCCCTATGAGGGTCCGCTCCCAAATTGGATTTTACTGTGAGAGACGTAGGGCTCGCGACCTTAGATGTAGCGGCCGCAGTTTGGACCCGAGATTATCTAATTAAAGTTATAATTCTACCTGTTAATATATGGAAATAAATGGCTTCGATCGCAGTACAGTCGTTTCTGTCAAAATGTTCCGGGTTTATACGTGTACAAAGTGTTGTGCGTTGCGTATCCGTGGAGTTTCCGTTAGTTGCGTTTCAAACCGTGTGTCGTCTACGTGTAATACGTTTTCGGCCATGCGTTGCGTTTCCCCACTCGAGCGCATGCGCGAAAGTCGAACAAACCGTGTTCAACGCATTGAGTTTCAAAAGCGTGTTATCCGTGTACAACGGTTGTAAACGTATACAACGGTTGTAAACAACGCATTGAGTTTCAAAAGCGTGTAATCCGTGTACAACGGTTGTAAACGTATACAACGGTTGTAAACGCATACAACGCGAAGGTAAACCGTTTAAACGATTTAACGCTTTCTTTGACGAACGGTTACACGCTTCTACATATACACAGCACCGTACAGATGAAACCGTGTTATACGTATGACACGTTTCCATGGGTTTTAACGCATTACACGTTTTGTTATGCCAACCGTGTATCGCGTAGAATGCGCATGCTCAGATCGTTCTTCGTGTGTGTATATATACTTCTAGACTGCAGGGCTTCTACAATTTTCAGATTTCCGGTTCTGGACCGATTTTTCAACTCTCAGACCGATTGAGATTTGAAAACAAGTCTTAAAAATCGATCCGAGAAAAATTGCCAGTCGGCTGCTATTTCGCTATAAAGCTTGTAAATTTACCTGTTTTGACCACCAAGTAATTTATGACACATATCTGCGGGCCATATCCGTGTTAAACCAGTGTGCAGCTCGCTGTGTATTCAGTTTTTTCCAAATATCGATTTTCCATAACACACGCGTGGGACAGGTGCATAATGGATTAGTGACTGAAATAGACTGGCTTCAGCGTAAAGATACGAGAGTTCCTAGACTCGCCATTTCTGATGATGTTAAAATAAAACAAGAAAAAGTCGATGCTAAGTCCGAAAGGGGGAGGTAATCCATGATGGAGGGTCGGATAAAAAATCCGAATTCACTTTGCGCATCAGCACATCAAAACGAAGCTACGAACCAAATATCAGACGCGTAGGTATTAAGGTGATAAAGTTTTTCGAGTTACAAGGAAAAAATGGGAAATTATGAGTGCGAAAGGGGGAGATAATCCATGATGGAGGGTCGGATGAAAAATCCGAATTCACTTTGCGCATGTGCACATGATAACGAAGCTACATAGCAAATTTGAGGCGCGTAGGTATGAAGGTGAAAACATTTTTCGAGTTACAAGGAAAAAATTGGAAATTCTGAGTCGGAAAGGGGGAGGTAATCGATGATGGAGGGTCGGATCAAAAATGGGAATTCACTTTGCGCATGTGCACATGATAACGAAGCTACATGGCAAATATGAGGCGCGTAGGTATGAAGGTGAAAAAGTTTTTCGAGTTACAAGGAAAAAATGGGAAATTCTGAGTCCGAAAGGGGGAGATAATCCATGATGGAGGGTCGGATGAAAAATCCGAATTCACTTTGCGCATCTGCACATGATAACGAAGCTACATAGCTACATAGCCAATATGAGGCGCGTAGGTATGAAGGTGAAAAAGTTTTTCGAGTTACAAGGAAAAAATGGGAAATTCTGAGTCCGAAAGGGGGAGATAATCCATGATGGAGGGTCGGATGAAAAATCCGAATTCACTTTGCGCATCTGCACATAATAACGAAGCTACATAGCAAATATGAGGCGCGTAGGTATGAAGGTCAAAAAGTTTTTCGAGTTACAAGAAAAAAATGGGAAATTCTGAGTCCGAAAGGGGGAGATAATCCATGATGGAGGGTCGGATGAAAAATCCGAATTCACTTTGTGCATCTGCACATGATAACGAAGCTACATAGTAAATATGAGGCGCGTAGGTATGAAGGTGAAAAAGTTTTTCGAGTTACAAGGAAAAAATGGGAAATTCTGAGTCCGAAAGGGGGAGATAATCCATGATGGAGGGTCGGATGAAAAATCCGAATTCACTTTGCGCATCTGCACATGATAACGAAGTTACATACCAAATATCAGGCGCGTAGGTATGAAGGTGAAAGGTTTTTCGAGTTACAAGAAACGTGACGGGCGTACGGACGTACGGACGGAAGGACGTACGGACGGACGGACTCCCGTGACGAAAACAATATACCCATTTTTTCCTAAAAAAGTGGGTATAATAAAGAAACCATGCACTGTGTTTATCTGTGTTCGTAATATTTAACCCCAAGTAACTGACACGGACTATCGGCCCGGGCTATTCCATATTAAGTTAGGAACTGTTACATTACGCTGTATTAGGGGTAATCTTTGTGTATATAAAATGTACATGTACGTAGGAATGCCGCAGATCCTGATGAGCCGGCTCACGCGATCTACAATTCGCAAACATTTTGATAAACGACAAGGTACATCTGTCGTGTTAAAAGCGTGACTCATTAGGCATCAGGGATTAGGGATCAATTGAAGTGTTAAATCACACAGCCGATGTACTTTGAACTCGATCTGAGGGTATGTATTCGCGATATTTTAAAAGGGACGAAACAAGGACGCCTCGAAGCGATCGGGGCCGAACAGGTATTCACGTTAAAACGTGTAACCGTTGTACACGTTTCAACGCTTTCATATAGCTACACGCTTCCAGGTAAAGCGTTGTACACGTTTCAACTCTTTCACCTCGCTACATATGTATACGTCAAAGCGTGTTATACGCCTTGAATCTAAACGTATTACACGCTTTAAAACTAAACGGTTTGACAACGTGTATTACACGTGTACGAACCGTATTATACGTTTAAACAACGTATAAAACGCTTTTAAACTAAACGGTTTGACAATGTGTATTACACGTGTACGAACCATCTTATACGTTTAAACAACGTATACAACGCTACAGCAAACCGTTGCGTTCGCGTTGCGTTCGCGTTGAGTTTGCAAGTGTTGTCTACGGTGGAACAAAAACGGAGACTGCACTGTAATAGTAGGTGGTGCACTTGTAAACGCATTGGCGTTCAGCGGTAGCAACTCTATATTCTCGAAAATGTGAAGCTCGAACGTGGATGAGGAGCGCAAGCGTCACGATTTAGCTGTAGAACAACTCAATAGCGCAAAGGAAGCATGGTCGAAAAAACGAACCGCCCATCTGGACTGGATCAACGAAGAGATTCGCCGCGAGAATCACGCCGCGCAAACTTTTCAGAACGTTGAAGAAGCCGACCGCGAGTACGCGCTGGCATATCCGCAGAAAAGTCTCGCGCCGCTGGATCGCGAGCCCCAACTTTCAGATTTCTATGTACCGTCAGAGCCCCAAAAAGACTGCGAGATCGCGTTCATCGTCGTACGTGGAATGGGTGTGGTGGGTCTCGTCGGCTACTATATTAAATCGAGATTTCAAATTAATTAATAATTTTTACAAAATTAATAATTATTTTAAATTCTTTTTTATAAATATATATATATATATAGAACGATGTCAGTTGACGAACTTTATTTTGCTATCATTGATGTAGGCTACACTGCCCTTAAACACCGTATAACTGGTGCAAAGGGTATGATTCGTCTGGCCCGAGATTCTCTCTAGACGTGGCGGGAGGATGAAAAAGCGGCCACCCTTTTCGCAAAGCGGATGTTAGATTCCTCCGAGTTAGATTTTCCCAAGTTCCTTCAGAACTTAACCCCCAATCGTTATTGTACTTCCAACAAAGGTTTATTATTAACGACGCAGTTACCGGACGATCTGGCGAGGGCATGTTGGAGATTGTCCGATATATTAGAATACATCACATACGATGAATACGCACAAACTTGATACCAAACCCTCGGTTCGCTTAGCGCGCAAGCTGGCGAACACGTACTACAGCCCCCGCGGCTACTGGAAGGGACTCGCGGCCATCAAGAACCTCGCGGCGGCGACCAAGTTTCAGAAAACGCAGTCAAGGAATGGCTCAAGAAGCAGGCCATCTGGCAGACCTATTTGCCCGCGCCTCACAATATTCCGCGCCCGAAATTCGACGTGCCGGTGCCGAACCAAGTTCACCAAGCGGATCTCCTGTTTCTCCCTCACGATCGCGTCGGTCGCAAGACGTACAAGTACGCACTGACAATCGTTGACGTAGCGAGTCGTTATAAGGGGGCTGAGCCGTTGGCCACTAAAGAGTCTAAGGGGGTGGCCGAGGCTATTTCCCGAATATATAAGAGGAGTCCTCTCAAATGGCCGAATCTTCTCCAGGTCGATCCCGGCCGCGAGTTCATGGGCGCGGTCTCTCATCTATTGTCTAAGCACAAAGTTTCTATCTGACGCGGCCGCGTCAACATCCACCGGGACCAGGGGATCGTGGAGCGGTTCAATCGAACCCTGGCTGTGAGGCTGTTCGGACACCAATATGCCAAATAACTTGTAGACCCTCATTCGCGATGGACCGAGTGGGTGGCTAGACTGCCCACCGTGGTCTCCACACTGAACGGAGAGGTGACCAGATTGATAGGTAAGAAGCCTATAGATGCCATCAAGTCTAAACATGTGACGAGCAAGCCCTCTGCCGTCTCGCGCGGGCGACTCGTTTGTTTAGAGGAGCAACGGCTTCCATCGGATGTTGACGTCCGGTACCTCTATCAACTGGGAGAGCTCGAAGGTGGCAGCCGCCGCGCGACGGATCCCGTGTGGTCTCTGAATGTATATCATCTAGATCGATCTAAACCCGATGAGCCCGTGCTCTACTATTTGGCTGATGGTCCATCTCGCGGGTTTGTTCGCGAAGAACTTCTTATGGTGCCTTCTGACACCCAGCTGCCCCCGGATCGTCAGTGTCTTTAGTATTCTCCCCTTTTTCAGAGTTCTTTTTTGTTTACCTATCCTATAGGCTCGGTTTGTAACCCGTCTTCCATCACTCTCCTCTTGTCGTAGTACGCCGACAACCCCAACTTCTCCTGCTTGTACGTCTTCATCACCCCGCTAACCATTCGGAATCCCCTGTTCTCCGCCATGTCCCTACCCCCTTCGAGAGCACTCTTGTGCTTAGATTTTCCGTCACCGCTAACGTAGTAACACTTGCTACACAGAGCGATGGCTCTATCTCCCTCAAATTCCAGCTTGAACAGTCCCGGAGTTCTGTTGCTCCACTCGTCCCACGCCAACCACTCGGCCTTCTCCTTATTGAACTTTCTCTTCATCTTCTTTCTCACCACCTTCGCCAGCGTCTTCTCCGAAAGCGCGAAGTACATGCTGTCAGTGTCCATCTGTATCAGTTCGAAATCTCCGCGATCCACGTACTTGTCCAAGAAGTCGTAGTAGAACTCAAGCATCCGGAGCTTGGCCAACTGGTAGACCGCTATGCCACACTGAAACGGTCTGTTGATCACCACTCGAGTATTCCTGCTCGATATCTCGTAAGCCTCCCCAATCTCCTCAAGGTATTCGAACCACGCCGACCTCGGTGCCCGGTCGACAGTCTTCTCATCCTTCGTATATGTGGTGTTCATGTGTCTCTCTTGTGCCTCTATCAGCTTGCCACAACACGCGTTGCCAACCAGTTTGAATATCTCCGCCAACACCGTCTTGCTCTTGTCGACGTACCCCGTCCGTCTGGCAGCGGTAACCTCTTCCACGAACCATTGAAACGGTTTGCCGGGCGTCTAGTCTATCACCCTATGCACCGCCTTGACGATCAGACCGTGCTCCAGATACCACTTTAGTAGTGGGGAGTATATGATCATCTTCTTGGCGGACATTGCCCCCACGAGCTTTCTCTGTCCTTCGACCCTTTTCCTCCCAGTCCCGGCCATGTAGTCCTTCATGTGCTGCGGAACCTCGGTCTCATCGACTTCTCGATTAGCAAACAGCGGTGACATTTCCGAGAACTTGTCTCTCAACGTTTCCGGGACCTCTATATCCAACTCCGCAAATCCGAACCACTCTTCATTCCTGACCTTCCTCACGAAACAGTCTATATACGACTGTCTTTCCGGGTCGTCACACGTCCATATCGTCTCCTCCCCGCACGGCATGTCTTTCGACAGGGTAGACAGATACAGCGCATTGGCGTCGTACCCCATCACCGCCTTGCACATCTTCTCCCGACTACCTACCTGACCCCTGATCGTCGACCTGCCAGCCTCTGCGTATCTGGAGAACACTATGGACGGACCACCGACCAATCCCTGCTTCATCATCTCGTAAGTTTCAGACTTCGGTGACCACAGCTCGGGCGTGTCCGCCTTCCCATCGATCGACCCGCGGAGTAGGTACTGAAGGGAAACACCGGGCAGAGACACAGCATCCTTGAGTATATCCACACCTCTTCCCCTGTAGAACTCCGTCATTTTAGTCAGAGCCTCCAGGAACGGTCCTACATCCAAGTCGTTGTAATGTTGCAGCCATTCCTTGAACGTCTTCATCCCATTTTCTCGGAATACCTTCTTACACTCTTTCCACTCGGACAACGACAGTAGGAACTCACGCTTCAACTTCGAGTACCAGTCGGGATAGTCTGGCAGCCCCGGATGGTCGAGCTTGTCCGCGCTATCGAACCACTCGTACGGGAAGTGAGACTTTATCGTTTTACAGTCGTACGCCTTAACCCACCGGTCGTACGTGGTACCGGGTCCCAGATACTGGATGATGTCGAGAAATCTAAACTCCGGGGTAAACAGAAACATCGTCGTGCTGGCTCTCTTTCCGACCATCACCTTATTGATGGTGGCTGCCAACTTCTCGACAAAGTACTGCTTGATGAGGTTCAGGTCGTACCTGATACAGTTGAAACCCACCACCGGGACTTGGTCAATCCAAGAGATAATCTTTCCTTGCTGAGACTTCGATAACATATCTATGTCGGCCGGCAGATACTTCTTCCTAACCCCCTCCCTGATTGCCTTGCCTCTCATCTGTAGCTCGGTCACGAACTTCTCGACTAGCGTGTCAGGGTCTCGTTCGCAGATGTGTGTGATCCCTTAATGCATCATTTCCCCCACCGACATCGATACAGGAACGTGCTCGACCTCGAAGGTCAGGTCTTTGGTGGGTCGTGTAGTTTTCGACTTGTCAAGATACGCCTCGAAGTCGTATACTATCTGGTGAGGGTACTGAGTCGTCTCCTCCTCCTCGCGCGGCGATTGTGGATATTAGGTATTCACCTCATTCAACCACTCGCACTCCCACATCACCACCAGCTCGTAACCCTCGACCTCGCGCTCGCTGACCCCTTAGGATAGAACGCCTTCTCGTAGGCCGACTGTGGTCTCTCTACCCTCTTACCTGGACATGTCACCACGGTATTCCCACCCATGCAGGTGGTCGCGTGCCTGTGCATGTTACATGACTTTGTAAACCGTTGTTGACATCCGGTGCACCCGTACTCGTTCGTCATCTTGCGGAGGTTCGTTATGAGAAATGAGTGACCTCCAAACATTCCTATCGTCATGATATTCTCCCCAACCGCGTCGTAGTTTGCCGGAGACTTCATTAGGTACCACACTCCGTCGGTGGTGGGCTCGTAAACGCGAATACCCAACTTGAAGCGCTCTTCAACCTTCTTAATATCCTCCAGGGGGATTCCCTTACTGCCCGGTCCGTTATCGTGCCCGAGGTATTCGCGAGCCAGAGCTCGTGCCTTCCTACAGCACCCGTCGGATCTTCCTCCACGGTGGATGGCTCTGCACCTAAACAGACACAAGTAGTCGTCGTACGTGTCGACGGAATACATTCCCTTTTTCTGTCTTAACCAGTCTGGGAGTTTTCCCGCTCCCATGATAAGTTGTTGCGCATCGATGATCATCTTCACCTCTACCGATATCCAACGAACGAAGGTCCATTTTGTGCTTGGTCTATCAACTTTGTCGACGTCCATTCGACCTTTCTCTCTATCGGATATCCAACTCTCCGCTTTGGAAATCTCGTTTATCCACGGACTGCCCTTCGATTGTTTGTGATAGATCATCGTTTCGTCGGTCTCGATGTTCCTAATACGATAAGAGCACCAATACCTCAGATAACATGCAATGGTCATCTCTGGGCGAATTTTATCCATTATGCGATTAGCGATCTCCCCATCTACCCCCCCCCCCTCTCGAAAGTCCATACTATCTTCCTCCTACCCCTATCAACAGTTTCCCTAACTTCGGCTTCTTCGGCGAGAATCATGGGACCCTCCTCCACCAAAGCTCTGGCGATATCTTCTTTTACACGCTGCGCGTAAGCAGTGGCACGCAGACTGGCCGTCGTCTCGTTCTCCAATTTCTCAGAGCATTTTTCGGGGTCAGCGGGCAGTCGTCCGGTCGAAACCGTACGTCGCAGCCTCTCCTCGTAGACGACAGCTCGCGCGTCACTTATCCTATCTGCTATATCTTTCTTGAGTCTCAAACCTCTTAGGGAAATTCCCCAACTCTTAGCTTGCTCTCTAATTTGCTTTATGGTAGACATTATACTGAGTATAACCAATAGATTTTTATCTTTAATAGGGTGTCGGTTATTATTTTATTTTTAATAAATGTATGACAAATTGCTGTATTTATACTGATTATAACTTATGGATTTCTTATATTTAATAGGGTGACAGTTGATATTTATGACAGATTGTTGTAATATACTGAGTATAACTTATGGATTTCTTATCTTTAATAGTGTGTCAGTTGTTATTTTATTTTTAATAAATGTATGACAGATTGTCATATATACTGAGTATAACCAATGGATTTCTTATCTCTGATAGGGTGTATTCACCTTATCGATTATTGCACAACACTACCTGGTGTTTCATCTTCAGGTTTATATTTAGTAACAGCCTTCGCTTCGTGGTCGTGTGGGCTAAGCACGCTATGGAGACGTGGGTTGTGAGTTCGAATCTCGGCTAGACCTAAAACTTTTATTTATTTATTTTTTTTGCTCTAGGAAATATATGGTCTCGCGGTTGATGAAAAATAAGTTCCTTTCTTCTCATACATACCCACCGAACAATGGGGGAAAATCCAAGTGGTATAGGAGAGTCAACAATGATAACAAGTTTCGTGTGGAAGCCACCACACGTAGTGGGTGGCTTCCATATAAACTTGTATCATTTTCACTCTCCTATACTACTAGGAACCTCATGTTTACCGTACCATGCTAACAAGGCAGATATCTTACACACTTCATCCCCATAGTCAGTTGCGTACTGTGACATTCTTCTCCACAAAATGGAAATTCGTCCTCGAATTCCATGTTTAATTTTGTCTCCGAATTCCATATGTTTGGGTACAATTTTGGGAGTATTTATCAGTCACGGTCATTCGTTGGGCAACAATTGTCACTGGGCAGACATATTTCCACCCTGAATTCCATATTTGTGGAACATTTCTTCATCAGTCACGACTCCACATTGGGAGTAGTTGCGGCAAGTAACTGCAGAATACTCAATTATCGTCCGTACCCAGAGTTACGGTGCTCCATAGGTTTTTCCTGCAGAGTACCGAATCGGATCTCATTCACGCTTTAGCTGTTAATTGTGACATATTTTTCTGTACTTATTACACAGAAATGAATGTAAGTATAATACTGACATTTCTTTCAATTGAAAAATACAGAAAATATGTTGCAATGAACAGTTGAAGTGCAAATCAGATGTGATTTGGTACTTTGCAGGGGAAACCTACGGAGAGCACCATAACTCTCGGTACCGACGATACGGGAGTATTATGCAGAGTTAATTCCAGCAACTACGTTGGGCGCTAAATGTCACAGGGTGAGAAAGATGCGCACTAGCCCGGAATCGAACCCGGGTTCTCTGGTTTACCACACCATCGCTCTACCTACTGAGCAAACCGGGCACAAATACACACTTATTCACCATAGTGATCACTTCATTCAACCAAAAATTCACAAGCTAGAAGATAAGCCAAATTATTACAGTCAACGTCACAGATTATGCTCTTGGCGACATTAGCGGACACAAATTTTTCCATCAATTTGATCAAATAAACAACGGAATCTGACAGATAACACTACGACGGCGCATGGAAACATCATTATTCTTGTACTTGGAAGCAAAATGGTGGATATTAAGATCAATATGTGAGGCGCTGACAGAACCGTTAACCTTTTTTATCATGATAGCAGCTACAGGGATTGTTGGACTCATTTATTTAGAGAAACAAGAGATTACAACCCGCATTCTATAATATACTAAATGACATTTTGTTCTAACATACACCAACATAGAGGATTAAATTTGCGACAATGTTGGATTCTGGATTTTGTGGACAGGTGACAGAAATCGGAGCTGGATAAGAACCGACAGATGTGATTCTGAATATGCGTGCTTGGTCTGTGGTTATTCTTCCAGATCATGCCATGCATGTTTTAATTTCACGTCATGTCAAAGCAGCACTATTGAACATAATGAATAACTTCAATATTCTACACCAGAATTAAAGTTCACTCATCGTCTGATGTGTAACTGATGAATTAAGGTAAGTTACTTGTATATGACAACTTTTGCCTCACTAATTTGTATGCCCCACCACGATATTGGAGGGGGCATTTAATGTTACCCTTGTCCGTTCTTCCGTCCGTCACCAACCTAGTAACTCGTAAAATGTTTAAACCGTAATAGCTACAGACCTGAAACTTGGTACATGTATGTTTGATTCGACCCCATGGTCATGGATTATCTCCCCCTTTTCAAGTTAGAAATTTCCAATTTTGGCTTATAGCTCATATAACTTTTAAACCCTAATAGCTACACACCTGAAACTTGGTGTGTAGCTTCCTTATGATGAGTAGATTTGCAAAGTTTATTTTTATTCGACCCCCGAGTCATGGATTATCTCCCCGTTTTTAACTTAGAATTTGAAAATGTTGCCTTGTAACTCGTAAAACTTTTGTAATAGCTACAGCACTGAAATTTGATATATAGCTTCCTTATGATGAGTAGATGCGGAAAGTTTAATTCGATTTTTGATTCGAACCCCGTGTCATGGATTATCTCTCCCTTTTGGACACTTGAAGTTTGCCTTGTTTACTATCAAAGATATATGTGGGGTATCCGTGTTCTCTGAACACATTTTCTAGTTTAGTTATCTCCCTTTCTTTTTTCGCGCACTGATTTGTCCGGAGCATAACGTGAACACCCTTTGCAATATTTTTTATGAAACTTAACACATGCATATGTCTCACGGGACAGTGCGGAGCTAGCACTAAAGGTACATGCCCACTCAGTAGGCACACAATGTTCTTTATGTCAGAGACATCATCGGAGACATTTCTGGCCAGATAAACAATCATTTACCATTACCCACGTATTGTTTGGCATTATTATACATTTTATATCAGAAGAAAATTCCCACATTGATATCGGGGACGATAACCGTGTTTTCTTAAAATATTAACGGACATTACTATTTATTCTCTGTATTTATTTTTTGATGTGCAATGATCATACTTTATAATCTGTCAAATTGTTTTTCAGTTGATGCATTTAATTAGTATAAATAATTATAAAATATCATGCGCCATTTGCACATGAAAATACCGATACCACCGCGCGTCACTATCAGTAAAATAAATATTACCAAATGATTATATCTGTATATCGGGTACTCGTAATGTTTATAACTAGTGGAATAGTGACAATTATACACTTATTTATTTCCCATGAAGAGCATTTTTAGCCTACTGAGTGGGCATGCACCTTTAAAAAGGGGTTGGCCAATTTTTGTCGCGACCGCCTGCGGACAGTGCGATATAGTCTGCGCATTGACGTCCATCTGTAGTTTTTTTGCCGAGCCTGCTTGCGGAAAGCGAGACTTAGTGATCACAATGACGTCAGTCCGTGCGTCAGTCCGTCCGAAATCGGTGTATGTTTTTAAATACCATGTCCTAAGTCACATTGACTTGAAACATCAAATGCGTATTAGTCATCATCCATATATTCATTATGTGTCCCACTCATGCGGCCCCTGTGCCCCAAGGTCAAGGTCAAATACCTTTGAAATTTGAGTTAAAGTTTTTGCATACCTTATATCTCCACAACGCTTACTCAGATTTGCTTCAAACTTCAGATAATTCTTTATTATCATCCATATTTTCATACTATAGCCCACGCATGCGACCCACATGCCCAAGATCAAGGTCAAATGACTTTCAAATTTGAGTTAAAGCGTTTACATACCTTAATTCAAACTTCAAATAAATATACTCTGAGACCATCAAATGCCTCGGTGGGTTCGACATGCGGCCACGGCCATCTGGTTTTTATTTACCGTAGGTTAAAGTTTTTAAGATCACTATACCAGTTGTGTGTGCACCCTGAAGGAGTGCACAATGCGAAAACGAGAAATCCGCAACTCAAATAAAATGTCATGCAAAGCATGAACTGTATTTGGCGAAATCGATGAGGTGATTCTAATATGTTGGAGTAACAAGCTTTAATGAAAAATATTTGAAATATTCAAAACAGCAGATACCATATGGTGTATTACTGCCAACATATCTGCTGGACATCAAAGGGAACAGCAGTCAATAGCCACATACCGGTCAATAGCCACATACCGGTATTAGACCTTTTATCATGTTCAACACCACAGACTCTACAGCAATATTTGCAAACTTTATGTAGTTCCAGATTAGCCGGCTTACGTGCTGTCTCATCAGGATCTGCACTATATTTTCATATTTAAAAAAAACAAACTCTTAATAAACAGACTAGTGTGAAAATCATTTTCTGACGAATGGATTGGCCGGAGAATTATCACGGATCAATCCCATTCACTTAAACTGGAGTAAACGTAGATATTATAATACACTATTCAGTTTAAATAATGCAACACCAAAACTGTTTACAAGTTTACAGAAACGACTTGCAAGCTATATCGCGCTTTCCGAAATTTAAGCGGGCGCGACAATAAAATGATCACTAAATTGCAATAGCAGACAGTATTAACTAATAAGGCCTAAAAAAGTTATCTGTGTTTCAGGTTACATGCTGAAAAAAATTTGGTCGGTAGGTTGTCAATTTTTTTTATATATGGGCCAGAATTCAGTATTTTGCCTAATATGGGGATATTTAAGAGATTTTTTTGGATTTTGTGCTTTCTTAGAAAAACTACAACGTGGCATAGTCCAAGGCACTAGAGTTTGGACAATTGCAGTTGTTTGCAGAATATACATGCCTTTGACTACGGAGAGATAGAAATGTGCTGAATCTCGTGTATGTAACATTGACAAAGAGGTAATATGTATTTGGTGATCCTATGTTGCTTTCAAATGGCATCTTAGTTTCTTTGTTGTGTAAAGACGTGTTTTACTGTGCACTAACAATCACCTTTACCAGAAAATGCATTGATTATTGGTTGATGAAAAAATGGCTACAATATATTTTTCTCGTCAAATGTTACATACACATATTCCATGCTCATTTTAAACTGTTAGAAATGAGATTATACTAAATGTTTATGGGTTGTAACAAACCTATTTGGACCTTATTTGTTTTAGAGGCATTAGTTTAAATCATGCCTTACCTTGAGAAGTATATTGTGACATTTGATCGAAGTCGCGTATGTAACATTGACAAATATGCCAAGCAATACTTTTTTTTTAGAGACTGGATGCTTATTACTATGTGGCAACTGGAATTTCTTCTTGTAAGACAATAAACTATATAAAGATAAGATGATTGTTAACAGTTTACACAGAAAATGTTTTGATTAATGTGAAATAAATAAATAGATTGCAATATTTTATTCTTGTAAATGTTACATGCACATTTTGCAGGTTTATTTATTTATGTTAGTAATAAGTTTACATGAGCAGTTTATAGTTTGCAACCATCCCATTATCACCAAATTTTGTTTAAATCCTCAATTTGATCATTTAAAATACTCTGAATACTCCATTGCAACATCTTTAAGGTACTGTAACATGTTTTCGTCAATTTTACGTACATATCATATACCTTCCTTTATTTATACAGCAAATAGCACTACATGAGCTATTTACAGCTTATAATAAACCTACAGGACAGGATTTATTTTATAAACTTTTTATAAATTAATTATTATCATGAACGGACTATTTCAACATTTGAGGCAATTGATGTATGTAACAATTTTGTCAATTTTGTCAATGTTACATACACATTATTGAAATTCCTTTACTTATGTTGTAAATAAGATTATAAAAGATGTTTGGTTTGTAACAAATCTATTAGGAGCAGCTTTATGTTAAATGCATTGATTGTGCTTATATATTGCCATGACCAGTCCGTTAAAACACTTTGATCTGATTTACAGCAGTATGTAACATTTTGACATGAAAAACATGAAAAACTATACCGTCTATCGTTTTTTTTCTAACTGGCCATATCCTCTATGTTTTGGTGCCAAAAGTGAGAATATGCTGATTTCTAACAAATGTAGTAAAATAAACCTGGCTGTTGATTGTTGTTTTATATGTGTATATGAAGCAACTTCTACGTATGTAACAGTTTGTTCTAGTGACAAGAAATATTATAAATATTAAAAACACTTTTACCATTTTTGTTTCTTTTAAGATAAAACAAAAATCTTACTTGCATCTTAAGACTCACCGCCAGATGGTTCAATATGTCAGTAAAGAAATTAATCAGGTTCCATATTGTAAGCTACAGGACTGGTTATACGTATGTAACAGGGTTTAACAAGAAAATGTTACATACACACACTAATTTTGGTTATATTGTTTTCAATGGTTATATTTCCGATGGACAAATAAGTTTTGTACTGAAATATAGTTAGACTGCTCACAGAAATATACGATCTCTTTCGACGCAATGAAAAGGGCAAGATCAATATGAAATACTTGCACATACTAGGACATGATAAAAACGTCCCCCTTTTTCACTTAAAAAGTGTGAGATACATACATATTGAAGAACTGTACAGCTTGTACAATCAACTTCAATATCCTATTTTTTCATACTGCTAGATTGTCCATATGTGTATTCATATAACTGAAATCGTAAAAATGTTCCATCTCAACATTTCTCTTTGTATGTAGTGTGTAAATGGAATTGACAAGAACAATATGTATTCTCCAGAATAGCGAATTCTTGCCCATATATTATATATATTTTGCTTAGGCAAACCTAAGTGAAAACAAACAAATATTGATTTAAATATTAGCTATGCTTACAGTATTGGTTTAAAACACCTTTTGTGCATAACAATGACAGCTAAATATACTTTTTGCATACAAAAATATCAAAGTAACAATTTATTTCTTTATTTTTTTTAAATGAATGAAAGAAATTACGACCACTTAAAAAAACAGGGTCGGTCGGGATACCTGAAACACGGCTTATTTGTACACGTTCTTAGGGATAAGTACCCCACTCAAGTGTATGTTATTCAGACATATATACTGGACAATATAGACATGGGTTCATGCCGTCACATTCCCCTTAAGGGGTTGCAATGGCGATCCTCAGATCACCAGTTGCTCATTTTCGCGACATTTGTGTCAATCAAGCATAAAACATAGGTATTATAGATCACAGGTATCTCAAATTATATACATCAATTTCTTATGTACACACAACGCAGTAAGTTATTGTGGTACAAGCTATAGTTGTTGCATTCAGTGAAAAACGGACTAACACAATAAACAGGCAGATGCAAAAAAAAGCACCCTACAATATGTTTACCAGTAGTATTGAAAATAACAATGCTTGTTTAACCAGAATGGGCCCCACTGGGACTCGAACCCAGATCACTAGTATGAATACCAGTATGCTAGCCGCTGCACTACAAGGCCTGACCAAACCAAACGATAAACACAACATTATTAAATTCAATACTACGTTAATTTGTATAGAGCTTCTGTGTATATACACGTAAACATGTAAAACATAACTATAATATGCACCAGTACACTCTGGCATGTTGTAATTTTCCGCATATGCAACATAGATGTGGTATTGAGCCCTATTGAACGTTCTGTGAGGGTCGTTCAACAAGATGACAAATTGTTTGGTCATGGTTTCTTTCACAGAGTTGCTACACAATAAATATCCTATGGATTATGCAGGTATATGGTAAGTGTACAACATAGACGTGATTGAGTCGTATCACAATCCCTATGGAATGTTCTGTGAGGATTGTTAAAAATAATTGAGATTTTTGTTGTTGTTTTCTCCATCAAATGACAAAGTTTTTCTGCCAAGATGGCTTTCATAGCGTTGCCCCACAAATAATTATCCTATGGATTATATAGGTATATGCTCAGTGTACAACATAGAGACGTGAGTGAGTGGTTTCACAATCCGTATTGAATGTTCTGTTTTTTGTTGTTTTCCACGTCAAATGACAAGTTTTTGTCAAGGTTTCTTCCATAGAGTTGCTCCACAATACATATCATATGGATTGTGCAGGTATATTATCTGTGTATAATATAGGTAGACGTGATTGAGTGTTGTCTCAATCGATATTGAATGTACTGTGAGGGTCGTTCAACAAAAATATATGATTTTGTTTGTGAATTCTCTGTCAAATGACAAAGTTTTCGGTCAAGGTTTCCTTCATAGAGTTGCTCCACAATACATATCATATGGGTTGTGCACATATATCGTCAGTGTACAACATAGACTCGAGTGTGTGATGTCACACTACCTATTTAATGTGCTATGAGGGTCGTTCGACAAAAATATATGATTTTTGTTTGTTTTCTCCTTCAAATGGCAAAGTGTTAGGTCAAAATTTCTTTCATAGAGTTGCTGCACAATACATATCCTATGTAATGCAGGTATCTGATCAGTGTACAACATAGAAACAAGTGAGTGGTGTCACAATCCATATATAATGTGCTGTGAGGGTCATTCAAACCAAATAAATGATTTTTTGTTTTGTTTTCTCCTTTCATAGAGTTGCTTCACAATAAATATCCTATGAAGTGCGCAAGTGTATGGTCAGTGTACAACATATATATGAGTGAGTTGTGTCACAATCCCTATTGAATGTGCTGTGAGGGTCGTTCAACAAAAATATATGATTTTTTTGGTTGTTTTCTCCTTCAAACATGTCAAATGGTAAAGTATTCAATGTTTCCGTTATAGAGTTGCTGCACAATAAATATCATATGGAGTGTGCAGGTATGTGGTGATTGTACAACATAGGCATGAGTGAATGGTATCACAATCCCTATTGAATGTGCTGTGAGGGTCGTTACAACATACATTTTTGTTGTTTTCTCCGTCAAATGACAAAGTCTTTTTGTCAAGGGTTCTTTCATAGAGTTGCACCAATATGAATATCATATTGATTCAGCAGGTATATGATCAATGTACAACATAGACATGAGTGAGTGGTGAATGTGCTGTGAGGATTGTTCAACAACAAAAAATACAAAGTTATTTTGTAAGTTTCTTTCCTCGAGTTGCCCGACAATAAATATCATGGATTGTGCAGGTATATGGTCAGTGTATAACATAGACGTGATTGAGTTGTGTCACAATCCCTATTGATCGTGCTGTGAGGGGCGTTCAACATTGTTTTCTCTGTTAAAGGACAAAGTGTTTTGGTCAATGTTTCTTTCATAGAGTTGCTCCACAATAAATAGCATATGGATTGTACAGGTATATGATCAGTGTATACCATAGACATGAGTGAATGGTGTCACAATCCCTATTGAATATGCTGTTAGGGTCGTTCAACGAAAATATATGATTTTTTGTTGTTTTCTCTGTCAAATGACAAGTTTTTTGGTCAAGGTTTCTTTCATAGAGTTTCTCCACAACAAATATATGGAGCGTGCATGTATATGGTAAGTGTACAACATACACATAATTGAGTGGTGTCACAGTCCATATTGAATGTGTTGTGAGGGTTTTCCAATACAAACAAGAATTCCGCGGAATCAAATGTCTCGCCTTGTTCCGCCTTGACCTTGACCCTGGGGTATTGACCGTGGCCATGGGGCCCAGATAATAGTCCTTATTCATCTACATATCATAGTAAAGGTATGTATACAGTTTGATGACTGTAGCTGATAAGGTGTTGAAGTAATGACCGTAAAAAGAAAACATAACATTGAATTATGACGTCGCCGTCGCCGACTCCGGAAAAGCAAAACCTATGTCTCGCTTTCCGCTTTCGCGGGAGAGACAAAAAAAAAGAATGTTGGTCAAGGTTTCTTTCATAGTTGCTGCACAATAAATAGCATATGGACTGTACAGGTATATCGTCAGTATATAACATAGACGTGAGTGAGTGGTGTCACTACCCCTATTGAATGTGCTGAGGGTTGTTTCAACACAAAAACATTACTTTCTGTTGTTTTCTCCATCAAATGACAAAGTCTTTTTGACAAAGTTTCTATCATGGAGTTGCCCCATAATAAATATCATATGGATTCAGCAGGTATATGCTCAATGTACAAGACAGACATAAGTGAGTGGTGTCACAATCCCTATTGAATGTGCTGTGAGGGTCGTTCAGCCAAAAATGACGATTTTTTGTTGTTGTTTTTTCATCAAATGACATAGTATTTTTGTCAAGGTTTGTTTCATAGAGTTTCCCCACAATAAATATCATATGGATTGTGCAGGTATATGGTCAGTGTACAACATAGACATGATTGAGTGGTGTCACAAACCCCATTGAATGTGCTGTGCGGGTCGTTCAACCAAAACATTTGTATTTATAGAACAACTCTGAAATGAAGTAATGGGCGCACTCGATTGCAAGCCCCCGCGAGACTTTTGAAGTTGTAAACAAATTGTGGACAGGGTTGAGGAATATTTTCAGCAAATCTTACTAAAATGTTTACCTTGGCAATATATTCTTCACACTGACATGGAAACAGCAAGCACCTGCGTGACATTTTTTGATAAAGTGATTGTCCGGATAACTGGTATGACCCCTGTAGAGTTTTCGTTAAAGAAAAACAGTATTCCAGGCAATGTGCAACGGCCCGGGGCTCGAACTCGGGACCTGGTTTACCGTACCATCGCTGTAACCGACTGAGCTAGCCGAGCACGAATACACACTTCCTCCCCACAGTGAGTTACGTACCGTGACATATTCGCCTGCCAAATTGGAATTCGTCCACGAATTCTATATTTAATTCGTCTCTGAATTACAAATTTTTGGTAGATGTTGGGTTGTATAATGTATATCAGTCATATCGGTCCCTCGTTGGGCGTCAAATGTCACAGGGTGCCAAATGTCACAGGGTGAGAAACATGCTATGCAATGTTAACACAGAACAGAACATGGTCTAATCAACTGTCTCCCAAGTTTGTGTCATGAAACCAGTATGGGATCTTTTTACTAAAATGGATACGTTTGCTTATAAAATATACACACAGTTGATGGACAGTAGTTGTTCAGTAATGAATTGAAATAGACAAACATTAGAGATTTGGTCAACTTTGTTATATCAGGGCTCAACGTTAACTTTTTTTTTCACTAGACCAGTCGGGCTAGTACTTTTAGAAACTACTAGCCCTGACCTAATTTGTACTAGCCCTGACCTGGTGAAGAGTAACTTGCATTAATTTATGAAATTTTTTATTAAATTATACATGGATAGTTATTATCAACTAACGTACCATTGTACTTGCAGGAACCACTGCAGGACTCGATTGTGCTGATTGTTTGGTGCTACATGCATATAAAGCATTTGTCAATGGTAATCAATTATGAAATATTGAAGCGGACAGTTTGGAAACCTATTCAGCGTGCATTCCAGGAATTGTTAAAGTGGGGCCAGTTGATCCACCTCATACAAAAAGTTGGGGACATTTTAAAAAGGTATAGGCCATTGTAAATGACAAGTGAACACATAATTAATGGAACTAACCGTCACAGTTTCACGAAGTACAGTGCTAAGTCATTTTCAAATCGGCTAACATAGTGATCATGATGATACAGGTATGTGTTTGAATGTAATGAATGTGTACAACTACTGGTTATGTTGACTACTGGTTATGCAACAATGTAATTTAATAGTTGTATCATTGGAAGGTTTAACGTTCAAGAAACCAGTTGTTTACTTCTGAAAGAGTAATACTAAACGTATAACTACACGAATTAGTCATGGAAGTGTCTGAAAGGCAGCCTGAAATCTCACCCTGTGACAATTTGTAATAAATACTTTTGAAAACAATCTCATGGCTTGGATACATGACAGGTTCCGTCACGGGTTTGGTAATATTTTAATCACCAACATAAGAATCCGCAAATGGCCATTTGAACTGTTTTGGCACGTATCTAGTTCGATATTGCGGATCAAAGGGAAGTATTCGCACTTTGTCTATTTGAAAGACAATTACTTACAGCTTACGGAGCACAGCTGAAAACCGTATTGTCTGTTTACTTGTAGCGTGCAAGCGACACGGTGCTAATTTCACAATCGGGTATTTGATACGCCTGTAATCACGTCCTGGGAGAGAAATTGGCTACGGTAATTGACAGGGCTTACCGGTGTAAGGAATGCGATATGTCCCAGACTGAAGAAGGACATTATACAATAACGGTACCTTCTAGTGGTTGTAACTAATATAGCTTAAATACTGTAGGTATGAACTATACTAACTTCTACACTGTGAAATAATGGTCGACTGTGGTTGTCAGTATACTGATTACTAAACTGCACCAATATCAAATGGTCCCGTCATAACTTGGGAATTTATTTGATATGGAACGAAGGTTTCGTAATGAGTATTTTATTCCCAGATGGCTTAATCATACACTTGACCAAAAATATGATGTTTCTCCACTTTTCCGCTACACAATTTTTGTGTTGTTTTATTAAATGATATTAATTATCATTATTATTCATTATACTACATACAAACTATCAAAAACTTGTAACTTATAAATATATAAAATTAAAACTATGCTTCATTTTTTTTAGGCCGTTTTGACCATATATGGGCCATAAAAAATAACTGACCATCATGCTAGTGACATCGCGTAGCAATTTTCACGAAAAATATCCCAATAAATGTGCCCCCGGACGTGAATTCCTCTTTAGCAGAGACGAAGAACTAATTCTTGTTGAACATGTCGATGTCCTGTCAGAAATGGGATATGGATATACAAATATTCAATTGCAACATCTTGCTTACGATTTTGGGAGGCGAAAATCCAATAGAGTGTTAACTTCAAAATGGCTGTATGCGTTTCTGGGAAGATGGACAGATTGCATTACCTCACGCAACCCACAAGGCCTAGATAGTAATCGGGCCAAACATTCAACCCCTGAAAAAATTAAAACATATTATGAAAATTTAGAAAAGGTCCTGGATGAGCATCATTTAAAGGACAAGCCACAATACATTTATAATTTGGATGAAACCGGTATTCAGCCCGAGCACCGACCCCCACATATTATTGGCTCAGCTAACCATAAATCACAAGCTATAACATCACCAAGAGCCACAACTGTGACAGTAATTGGATGTGCAAATACAGTAGGCAACAGTATACCGCCATATTTTGTATTCAAGGGGAAAATATATATGTCAGAGTTAATGGAGGGAGCACGTGCAGGTGCAAAAGGAACTGTATCAGAAACTGGATGGTCCAATTCTCAAATATTTAAACAATATCTTGAGGATCACTTCCTTCCCTTCGCAAATGCATGCCGGGACCCAACACAACCGATTATGTTGTTATACGATGGACATACGTCACATGTTTCGACAGCTGTAATTGACTGGGCAAAACATCACAATATTATCCTGTTTGTCTTCCACCTCATACCAGTCACTTATTGCAACCCCTGGACGCTGGTGTCTTTGGCCCATTCAAGGCTTACTATCACTCCGAATGCCATATTTATATGAAAAAAACATATTGGAAGAGCATGACATGTGTGGTTTAGCTTGAAAAGCTTATTTGAAGGCTATGTCTCCAATAAATATTCAGTCAGCGTTCAGAAAGACGGGAGTATTTCCGTTCTCAAGTGAATCTGTATCAGCTGACAAACTATATCCAGCAGAAGTTTTCAGGGAAAAGAAACCGATACAAAAAATAATGGCGATGAAAAGTGGCAAAGATGCCGTAGAAAAGTTCTTAATGAAGAAAGTTGAAGAGATGCAGAGTGACTGTAGGCCAAAAGAAATTTCAGCCAAAAGAAATTTCATCAAATTGTGCAAATAAAAAACAGACTGTAATCAAAAGACCATCGCCGGGCGGGCAGGCTATAACTGAAGAACCATTTGAAAAGCAATTCAAAACATACGAGTCAACTAAAGAAGTGAATGATACACATGGTAAGGAGACAGTGAAGAGAAAGAAGAATGTGAAGCGTCAACTAGGAGTTCAGGAGACTACCGTATCCCCAAAACCATCAACTAGTGGTGTGGAGTATATACAACTTCTATCAGATTCGGATGTGGATGTTTCAAGACCCACCTCTTCTTTTGTACAACTGCTACAGTTGTTCGGAGGCATAGTCAATTTCTATGCCCCCACTGTAGCCTATAAACTGCATATGATGCAGCAAACTTGTAAATAGCTTTATTTTGTGTAATTAGCTTTATTTTCACGGTTTCCGTATTGGTTATATTGTTGAATAACCATTTTGTTATCAAAAAAAGACAGTTAATTTTGTATACTGTCTCCATTTCATAGGCTTATATTTCCAAATCAATTAACTAAACTACAAACAATTTTGTATGAAATGCGAAATGATGGGCCACACGTTTGACAGGGGTGAACATTTTGAGACTTTTGCCATGTGCAGTAAAGAAAGTCAGTCTAGTAGACCATTTCCCCCGGAGTTGTGTTAACTTCCTGTCCCGGGCACCTGCAAGATGGCTGTTAAATCCAGGGGAGACAAGTCTTGGTTTATGAAAATAGAGGATACTCTACGAAAGTACGACTTACCTTCTACCTATGAAATAATACGTGATCCACCATCCAAATTACAGTGGAAATCCACAATGAAGGAGAATGTGAACCGCACAGTCGAAGATGAATGGAGAGAAGACATTCAGACAAAAACATCACTGAAGTACATAATCCCGGAAAAGGTCAACGTTGGGAAAACACATCATATATGGTCAAACGTCCGAAACAACCGACACGACGTCAGACGAGCAGAAATAAAGCCTTAAGGCTAGGCTACTGACAGGCACTTACACTCTGCAGGCAAATAGGGCAAAATTTAATCAGTTCATAGTAAATCCAATCTGTAAAATATGTCAAGTAGAATCCGAAGATCGCGAGCACTTCGTCTCAAAATGTATAGGGCTAACCTCAGTCAGAGCTGAATATATAAAAAAATTGAGGGCATGCGCGATCGATTCAAATGCTATAAACACCATAGTCAACAATACCGCGCTTCTCACACAGCTGTGTCTTGACTCGACGCATCCGAATATCTCGCGTATCCTAGATATATCTACGACTCTAGAACAGATGGAACTGATCAGCAGAGAATATGTCTACAGCCTGCATGTCGAAAGGACCAGAAAGTTCGAACTCGTGTAAATTGGGAGAACATTAATGACAATACACTCAATGTAAATAGCTCGTTCACAAATGACTGTACAGAACCAAGTTGAACTGTTGCATTATAACACGCATGGAAAAAAATAACAAATATATACATTTCACATCTACTTGAAACGACAGTCGGTGCCACGAAAAAATAAACGTGGGAGCTCTACGAAGAAAAGAAAGAAAGATGGCGGACGGCTGAGAGGTCAGAAATGTTTATTGTTCGTTTATTTGTTTTATTATGGTGTTTTCACATGTTTCAAAGAAAACAAATATGCAAAGCAATCAATGTTTAAATTTAGATGAATACCCAAAAGTTCCGGATGTTCTTTACACCCACGGAGTTCGGCAGTAAGAGGCTATATTCTCTAAGTCGGACATCCGGGTACTTGTCACGTGACTTTGCCAAGCAACGCGCTGCGAGATTTGTTTGGGGGAAATTACCCATCGAGCCGCCATATTGAATTCTAGTTTATTTGCTTATCGACTACAATTAAAGTGTAAAACAACTGTTAAATGTCGCGTTTGTTGTTAGTTTAAACATTTATTTGCATAGTGTTTACAAGTTCATTGTCAATGTCAATGTTACTATATACAGCACTATGCAAATGGGATTGGATTGAAAGCAAGCTTATTTAAATCCTCTCCCTTACATGTGACTAGATATCATAGGATGCCGAAACCAAGACATTCCTGCCATCAGTTGTTGAACAGTTTATATTATGTGATAATTTATATTTTCTGGATTATAAGTTGTTCTGGTTTCAGCATCGTCTGATACACGGCAATTACATTAAAGCAATTAAATTTAAAATTTCCGAAAAATATAGTATTGACACAAATATACAGGCAATAGGTTCTATATAATCAATTACGGGATACATGAAATGGAAAAAAAATAAGGAAATAAGCAAGCCACAATAAGAGTTTGAGTCTTGTTCCCACACCAAGCCATGCCCAGTTATCGCCACCCCAAGTCAGTTAGTGATAAGCATGTGTAAACGCAGGCATCATTATATGGTGCATTAAAAACGACCGGTGTTTTGTATGAATAGTCTTAACTGATGCGAAAATGGCTTCATTGGAGTTATTGTCAAGTTGTCTGTTGCCATAGAGTATAGTGTGGAGGGTGGGTTGGCAAAAATATATATAGTGGTGCTGGTGTATGTCGTCTATTAGTTGAGCTCTATGTGCTCCATATTGAGTGCAGTGGAAAAAGAAATGGTTGGCATCTTCAACTTGTCCACAGTTACAGTTGGGCAAGTCAATAATGTTCTTACGATATAAATCATGATTGAGAGAACTGCATTTCGTTCTAAGACGTGTGTGTAATACCTGGACATACCTAGTACCACTGTAGTAGTAGGTTGGAACCTCTCCGGTATTTGTTTTTACTTTTAAAACAATTAAGGGATGGGGCGTTCCGTGTGTCATCTGGAAGAGAGTTCCACTCCCGGATTGTGGATGGTAGAAACGAGTTATAATAAAGGGTGGTTCTGGACCGTAAACTCTGTATATTCTCAGGGTTTCATAAATTGTAACGGGACGTATCTATTTCCGGTGGAAGCACATCGACCAAGTAACCGGGTGAGATGCCATTTTTCATTTTGTAAAATAGGGACAATTTATGAGAGTGACGTCTATTTCCTAATGTTTCACAACAGGTTTCTATATATAAGGACTCGATTGAAACAAGCCGAGTGGCACCTGTAGCGATACGTGCTGCTTCAATCTGAATTTGTTCGAGGGCATCCTTCTCATACTGGGTACAATTATCCCAGACGACATCCGCATATTCTAATACCGGTCTAATAAAAGTAAGATAAATTATTTCAAGGCATTTTCTATCTAGAATGTATTTTAATTTTCTCATAACATTGATCGATTAAAGAAAACTATATAATAATGCAAGAACTGGCATCATTAAACGAAGCTAATCCCCTCGCTGGCAGCCTTGATAATAAAAAAGAAAAAAAGTACTCTGTGATCTTGAGCGGTCGGACGTGAGTCATGTGCTAAACCAGGCTCCATCCCTAGACACACATTATGGTCAAATAATATCAAAATCGGTGAAGCAATTCACGAGTTATTGAAAAATGAAATGTGTTACTAGCGTACGTACGCACGTACATGTACTAACGATATACCCCCTCTTGTCTATCGGCGAGGGGATACTAATTGTCAACCTGTTAAGCATTTACTGCGTTATGTTTCATTAAACTCTGTCTTTCCATTATAAAGATATTACATTCAACATCCTGCACCACCTTTAATTGACATGGCGCAATTGTAAATATTGCGCGGGCCGGGAGGACGCACTGTCTTGCCATCAGTTTTCATATTTTGTCCCAATTTTAGTACTTTCCTCTAACAAAAAAAAACGGCATCTAGTCGCACGCTGACTGAGACGCGATCTATAAACTTACCCAGGGACATTACATTGCAAATATAGTGTAACCCGTCCACTGGCGGTTTGTTTCGGCGAGTGCGCACAGTACAACAGTCCGACTTGGCAACGCCATCTAGCGACTTATCACCGGCACTGCAGTGCATGATATAAATATCCTAAAACCATCTGGCGTTTTGAAGAAAGTCATGAAATATTCAATCTTAAATTCGATAAAATTGACGCAGTACAATTTGAACCACGTTATAAGCTAATGATATGACTGCCAGAAATAATCCACATTCAGACATGAAAATGTTTGGCATTTCTCCATTTCATTGTAGAAACTCCAGACGGTTTTACAGAATGTGAAAGCCATGGAAAAGGTATACTGGATATCAAATACTCCTACAAGCACCAATATGAACTTGTGAGTGAAATTCATGAAAGGTCATACAAATTACATTACATCGAAACAGAAACAATTGCCTTGAAAAAATCCGAGAAATATTACACACACACAAGTACACAAGGTAGTTATTTCCCCCAGAAAACGTAAGTTAAAGTAAAAAAATACACACCTGACCAAATGTTACGGGATGCAATCGCACCCACTACACACCATGTTACTGGACTTTGTACTGCACACCCACTAACGAATCCATGTGACACGTGTTTTGTATGATGTGGTGTTTGTGAATGAGCTGATAAGACGAGTGTCATGCCTTTGCACTTAATGACTGGGTGCCAGACATCCTTCAGCAAAGTTGCAAATCCTGATTTGAAGTTGGGGTCCCATCTGTTTGGCACAAAGTGTTCTTTATAGGAATTAAATATTAAATAAGTATAATTGTGTAACTATTCCCACAGTTTTAAAAATTATGAGTGCCCGCTGCACAGAAATATTCACTTAGTAATCTTAAGTTTACTGCTAGGTTGTATCATCGTGCTATTTTGATTGTAAATGAGGCAGGTCATTTTTTAATTATTTATATCAACTAAATGTGTCACCTGAATAAATATTTGTATCGACTTGTTACAAAATATGATCATTGCACATCAAAAGATAAATAGAGAGAATAAATAGTTGTTTCCATTAACATTTAAAGGAGTCAGTGTTATCACCCTTAATATTAAAGTGGCAAATCAAGCTTGATATAAAAAGAATAATAATGTAAAATTAACATGGTTGATATGATTTTTCAAAAAACTTTACCAAATTTTCTACGACTGGCATTTTAGATTATGCGACAACCTCCATTTTAACAAATATTAAAATGCTTCACCCACGCACCACAACTGTGAAGTCTGACCAGTGTCAGCCAAACGGTACATGAGATGAAGACAACATATATAATTAAATGATGACCTGTCGGCGGCCATCTTGGATCTGTATGATGTATCATTCGATTTTGACAAAAAATTATCCAGAGTGTCTCCACGATACCTTCGATTTGATATATATCAGGACCATATTTGGTCAAATTTGAAATACCGTCATGTGCCAGAATACAAAATCAATGCGTGAAAAAACAAAGGGAATATTAGTGAGGCAAGAGTTGTGATAAATATACAAAAAGGAATTCAAGTTATGCTCTGGAGACAAAATCAGTATGCGAAAAAAACAAAAGAAATCAGTATGTTAAGAGATGTTATTCTTGCTTTTAAGAACTAGAGCAAGTGAGCGGGGTCTGACACATACCCCCGGCCGACGCCAAGTCATTTGGCCTTGTCCTTTTGCATGAAAGCCGCATAAGTGAGATATAGAATGAAAATGTGGCTGTTGATAAAAAAGTAAGTTTCCAGTCAATCCAACATACAGTTGCAGATAAATTGAGTACTTAATGCTAATATTTTAAAACATTTAACATAATTCGAGAAGAAGTATTGAAATTAGAATAACCCGACCTGCTGCCAGGTCCATACCACACCAAAGTCACTTAGCCCCTTCCCCTAAAATAGCATTACGAATATCGTAATACTCGCATAAAGGGTATAACCAGATTCAACTGTCACATACAAAATGCCAAAGACGTATATGAGGGCCAAATCAGGTCTCCAGTCGGGATTCCGGTAAGGATGAACCCCGATCGTTAAGTTACCCATCGCGTGCTCCCACCTCAAAACTTTAAGTAATTTGACCTTGTGCAGGAAAGCCACATCGGTGGGCTACAGTATAAAAATATGGATGCCGATAAAGAAGTATCTGCAGATTCAACTCAATGCGACTTACGGTTGTAGATATAATGGGTACCCAAAAACCTTGAACACAAATATTACGGATGGACGAAAATACAAAAACTATATACACCTCGACATACTTTGTATGCCTGGGTATGAATCATGATTGAAGGCACTGTGTTACAGATGATGCCTCAGTATGTTGTTTCTCACATCATGCACTGCAAATGACCAATATCAACCAATTGCACCATTTCATTCGAAGTCAAATTTCGAAGTCGAAATTTATTGTAAACATGTAATTTGTTACAAGTTTGACCATTGGGCATTGATTTCAATTATAATCATGATAATAGCAATAACTTAAATGCTAATCACTCTAGGTTGGCGGTAGGATATTTAAATTTGCTCAAATATGTGTCTGTGACTGGAGAAATGGGGCTTATGGGATTTGCGTCCAGTGTAGATACACATATCCGCACAGAATCTGCACTGTTCACCATTGCATCAATGACACCTCCAACATGCTTTTAACAAGCCACATCATTATCAGGCTACATGAGTGTACTATTTGATCAGGAGCTACACTGGCCACAAATCACATAGTTAAAGTAACGGACCAAGACCTATAAATACATTATACCTAAAATCATCAATAAGTGAAATAAAATAGGCTAACACAATTATTTACTCCCTTATATCCCACATGGAGTAAATACATTTTGTTTAGCTTATTTTTCTCTCACTTATTGATGCTTTTATGTATATTTAATGTAGTTATAGGCCATGGTCTGTTACTTCAACCTGTGGTCACAACCACATATGTGTAAAAGCATAGTATATATATTTCTGACCATTTCAATATCTAGTCCTTCGAGTGTCACATAATCAGAAATGTACAGATTCTGTCCAGATTCTCTCCACCACAAGAATGAGTCACCGATTGAAAAATATTGACCAATCTTAAAACTGCATGAGTCAGATTTGTGCGAATAAGATTCATTCTCAATTCCATCAACACAAGGAGTAACATGTCCTTTCAACAAGTTGATTAGAGCAGAAATCAGAGATAAGAACCACACAAACACTGCCGCTGGCATGGATGGTACTCCGGTTAAATGGTTAATTTTTTGTAACTGAACTTGTCTCAAGCTGTTCCTCGAGGGTTATATTTTCAGATGTCCCTGATCTTAAGGTGATGACAGTCTGTCATGGCGACACTATATTTTGCTTGGTGTAGGTCAGGAACTGGATCAGTTCCCATTTCGCGAATGTTTGGCAACTTGTTGCCCAGGTGGAGTAGTGTCTTCGGGCAGCCATTCTTCTGGTGGCCTTTGTCCTTCAACAGCAGAATGAGAACCAATTTCCGCCTTATCTGCTTCTTCTGGGACCGCTCATATAAAATCTCAATAGCCCTGCTGGTGTCTGTCTCGACTGCAGGGTGAAGGTGAAGAGGCTCGACGAATAATCCAGATGGCTAAGATCTGTAGACAGCTTTCCTGAAACAAACAATCAAACACTATTATGTACATGGGTAGCCTTTTATTGAATTTTTTACCAATATTACCGGTAACCATTTCTCAGCAAATGACTCCGCAACTTTCCAACATGAAACTGTGCTTAGAGATCTACATCCCACCCGGGCATCAAACTCACAACACTTGGATAAATGTGGTAAGCGAGTAAGCCACATTGTTCATAGTTGTGAACAGTATCTCTTGAAATCTACAACTGTACTGTCCGTAGCAGAGTTACGTTTCCATTCATAGTCTTCCTCTGCAGAATAGTGAATTAGAGATCGGATTCGCAAATTACATACATGTAGCAGTTAAAGTTGGGGTCCCATCCACAGGTTGAAGTAACGGACCGAGGTATATATATGTGTGTTTAGCTTCTTTTATTTTCGTTTATGGATGCTTTTAGGCATATTTAATGTATTTATAGACCTCGGTCCGTTACTTCAACCTGTGGTACCATCTAGTAGGCATAACAGTTTGTGTATACGAATTAAATAAGTATATAATTGTGTAACTACGGTACATGTATTCCGCCAGTTTTAAAAATTACGAGTACGGCCCACAATACAGATATAATCATTTAGTAATCTTGATTTTACTGATAGTGACTCGCGGTGGTATCAGGCTATTTTGATATGCAAATGAGACATGACATTTTTTAATTATTTATACCAATTAAATGTGTCACCGAACAAATATTTTTATCGACACATTACAAAGTACGATCATTGCACATAAAAAACTAAGTAGAGAGAATATAGTTTCTATTAACCTTTGATGGAAACACGGTTATCGCCCCTGATATCAGTGACGAAATTCACGTTTCATATAAAAAGAAAAATAATGCCAATTAATACGTCGGGTAATGGTGAATGAATGTTTATTTTGACCGACAAATGTTATCGCTAAGGAATGGATAAAACAAGTATGTCTCCAAATATTATAACCTGGCATGTGGAACTCTGTTTAATTGTGAAATATTTTTGATTAAAATGATTGTTAACATTATGAAAATAACATATTCCAGTAAATATGACAGAAACTTACATACGCAGATATGTAAATGACCTGATAAAGTAAATGTAAGCTGAATTCAACAAGTGACCCAGTCAACGGCAGCCAAATTGAACATGTAAAGTTTTGTTTGTTGGTGTTTAACGGCCTATCAACAGCTAAGATCATCTAAGGCCGGGTCAATGGGTTTAGTACTAAATCCCATATTACCTGTACAAGTACATGTACATTTTCAAGTACATGTACAAATGGGGAAAAAATCCCAAAATCAGAACTGATATTCTATAATTTATAGGTAAAATATGTACATTTTTGTGATGAAAGCAACAAACTTTGTATATAACCATTTTGAAGTATGCTGAATCCAAAAAAAAAAGGAGACAATCTCGATTTTGCCTAGAACATGCTGAAAATGAGGCCCCAAAAGGGCCCCTAAATTTTTTATTGACATATTCACATTACCAGGTAATGCGTTATATAATTGAACAAATACATGCGATTCTAATGTGCATCATGTTTTGTTTGTAGTTTACAAGGCATAGCTTTTATTATATTTCATTATTGGTTAGAAAAGAGGCATCAAGAGGCCCCAAAAGGGGTTTTATTACTGAAAATTGTATTATTTAGCTTAAATCCTAGAAAAAATAGCTTTTGTTTCTAGGATGTGAAACGTCATGTCATTCTTGTATTAATACAATAGTATTTGGTTTTATAACAAAAAAAGAGCATTTTTTAAGCCAAAATATAAAATATAAAAAAGTGATCGCACTGAGTATTTTCTATGAATGTTATACATACATGTACATGGACACACATATTTTTGTTGCCGTGACTGGAGAAATGGGGCTTATGGGAGTTTTTAAATGGTGGTTATGGGATTACCGCTAACGAAATTGCAGTTTGATTGGGATGGTGGATGTTTCACTGACTGAATGGCAAACAGTTTTTGCCCTGATCAGACCGCGCGGATGCGCATGCTGATCTGGGAGTACGCTGGTCGCTTAGGCCCCATTTCTCCAGTCACTGCCACATACAACAATGTATCAAAATATATACAAAGTCAGACATGTCTCAGGATAATTGCTGACGTGGAATATGAAGCTTAGTTTATAATACGCTCACTGAATTATTGGCACCATGTTATTAAAGCACATACTTATCCACATCATAAAGTACGTGTCCCCTAGTGTTGAGTTCATATACAAGTATGTGTATGCTATGCACACACTTATCCACCTCAGATAATACTCGGATCATGGTGTTGGGTTCATATACATACTAGTATGTGTTCGATAGCCGCGGAACTATCTACATTATACATGTATATTGTTCAGCATATGTTCTCAAGTTCATATACACATGTACTACTCTCATTAGCACGGAATTAATCACATCAAGTGTTTCGCCACATCTGATGTTGAGTTCACTCGTAAATACATAATTATTCACATAATCCACTTCTCTGCATGTGATGTGGAGTTCATAATACTAGTACCATATGTACAAACTTATGTACATCATATACTACTCTAGTTCACATGTCATAAACACACAATTAGTCATCTCCTGTTCTGCTCTATGATAATTTCATAGCAATTAGACATTTTACGCCAACTGCCAACACAGTCTTGCATATCATTCTCTATCACACAGATGTCGGCAATGACATAGCTCAGTACAAGATAGATTTGCATTTATGCACTTACACCGTCCCGTACAATCAGCCCTGCAGCTGCATTTGACCAGCTCTGAACACGATTTGGAAGCCTCTGGCAATTTACTCCAAACTTGCTTCCACACTCCATCATACATGGCCCATCCCCAGTCAGAAGGGTCGGGAAGTTTGGGATTCGAGAGCAAAGCCTGCCCCCATACATGCCCTGCTTGATAAGCAGCTCTTTTAATATGTTGGTCCAGGGCAGATCTGGTTGGAGGGATGTTGGAAATTTGCCTATTTCCATGCGCAAATAATTGCTTCCTGGCAAGATTGACCATTTCGCATGACAATGTTCTAATGTACAGTAGCAAAACAAACCTCTCAAGCAAATCAATGACATCATCAGAGAAGGATTCCGGAGCACTGGCTACATATTTGAACAAGGGTAGAAGATGGGACTGTGACATCCATACTGTAAATGCGTTCTTCTTACCCACACCATAAAAGGCAGAGACTGTATCGCACCCGGACACCGCATGCAGGAACAAAAGACCCCAAGATGCATCAGGACCAAGCCGCGTTGCAATGGAATGTGCTGGAATATACCTGAAAGATTGTGAATATCCAAATGCCACCCACAATTTACAACCAGGAACAACGCTAACAGCAGCAACAGCCAGAATTACAACATCGGTGTCGGTTGCTTGTATCATTACATCCGTCAATCCGTGTCTAAATGCATCGCTTGCATGCAATATCATGCGAGAGTCGGCCTCTTCATGCGAACATGGCTGGAGCCCTGAGTAGTCAACATTTTCAACAGATGAGTTCGAAAGAATACCGTCGCGAAAAGATGTAAGCATTTGTTTTCCGGGGGAAATTTGCACATGTTCTATTGCCAAATCCAAGAACTCGAACAATGCCGTTTTGTTCCCATCGACGCGAAGAAACGTTTTACAGTTTGCAGGAAGATTGGTGGTTCTAGTTACTCTCAACAGGCCTCCCATACCACAGCATAGTATTGTGAAGGCTTTCAGACTATCAGGGCGATATACATCCCAAACAACATCCAGACGATCGACCGATTCCAGCTGTTTAAGCAGAAATGGCAAAAACAACTTATCTGCATAGTCTTCAAAGGTTTTGAGATTCTTGTCAGTTTTCTTTGGATCAATAGATTGCACTATGGCGGCTCCGTCTAATATCTTCAAGGTCACATTTGACTGATCAACTGGCTCTTCATTTGTTTGCTCTAGACATTTCAACAGTTCTGATTTGTTGCAAGCTCTCATCACTTTGTTTTTCAGATAATGACGGTGGCCAAGCATGATTCTCGTGTTAAAAAATCCATCTAAATCTCCATCACGATTTTGACACGAGATGTACAGTCTTGAGAACAATTGTATCTCACTGATCATAGAGTTTATCTTGCTACTCTTCCCTGACGACTTCCTTAGGTCAGAACTGAACAAAGGACAATTGTTCTTGGCGATTGGATCATTGATTAGTCTAGAATTATTACGAATACGTTCATCTACTAGTGTTTCATATTGTGATTGTCCAATGTGATCAATAGTTACTATTGACGAAACGACTTCTTTCGAAATAATAATCTTCATATCCAAAGACAGTAGGTCGGAAGAGCACTCTGAAAATGGGTTACCCAGTTCGTCGATAACATCTACCAACTGGCGCACCTGTGAATGAAATCTTTTTTGCGTGCCGTCGTTTTCTTCATGGTGTTTACTGTGCGATTTGTCAGTATCAGAATCCGCCTCCTTGATAATTAATATTACTTCCGAGGTGAAAACCATCCATCTCCGAAGAGTATCTAGATTTTCTGTGATGCCCACAAATCCGCCGTCCCCCTTAATGATTACGTTCTGTTGTTCGTGCACCTGGTCGTGTGCCATTGCTGAAATATATTATTTGTCTTATGCGTAACAAAATGACCACGAACGTTAGACATCCAACAAAATTGCCGATACAGTTTTATATGGAGAAAGTCAATCCCGACCCTCGAGAATTGGACACTTATTAAATCCAGGCAGTCGGGAATTAAACTGGTCGATTTTAAAATGTGTATTTTTCCATGGTGTCCCCCCGGGTGTCTTTCAGTTTAACAGAAATTGTTGTTGTTGTTGTTGTGTTATGTTGATATTACTAGTCGATGTCTATTCACTGTTGCTTTGCATTATTTGGAGGTGACCCTAGAATACCATGAATATAATGTATCGTACCACCATCCTGATTACAGGTATGACATATGTATGTTTAAGACAGGTCATAACTTGTACAACAAGTGAACAACTCTTGCTGTCAAATTAGTAGAAATGGCAAAAATAGTTGAAAGTGGAAATAACACTGAACATGCTAATCACATGGAACCTGTACATGTATATGTGCATGCCATTGGCTGCACTCAAGCAGTAGCTCTTCAGCATAATTCGGCACCAGTATGTTTCTTTCGCATTACGTAGCCGGATAATGTTAGAATCAATATTCTAATTTATTCAGATACTGTATAAGGTCTATTAGGTTTCTCCACATATGTAATTCACATCGTTACCTTAAGGGGCCTCACATTGTATGTATGGCAAAATTTACAATATAGAAAATGTGATGAACTAGGATGAACCTAATAAATTAATAATTTTAGTGATATAATGTTGAATATATAATTATGTCCAATACATATACTGTATATCCGATTATACTTTACTATTTTTCCTAAATAACCCTTTATGGGCCTCTTTTCACCAAACATTTTGATGAAAATGAAAGAAATATGTTTTTTAATAAATAGACTCAATTTCAATACTAAACCATAAACATTATCACTTCTGAAATATTGCAAATTTACACATCAAGTCTTATTTTACAATTTTCTAAGTTCGCCTCCTCCTTTTGGGGCCTCGTTTTTGGCATGTTATATGCGAGATAGAGAGTGCCTCCTTTTTTTGGATTAAGCATACATCAAAATGGTTCTACGCAATGAGTGGATATCACAAAACTCACTTATCGTCTCAATTCATGCGTTATCTTACTGACTTAAACAACTATTGTTTTTAAAAAATAGTAATATTTTGGTAATAAAACCCTCTTTTTTTAGCAAACCATTAAAAATAATATTAATTATGCACTGAGCAAACAAACTGTACATGAATCATACTAGAATCACATGTTTTTATTATATTATATAACACATTACCTGGTAATGTGATTTTTTAAATAAAAAAACTAGGGCCCCTTTTGGGGCCTCATTTTTAGCATGTTCTAGGCAAAATCGAGACTGTTTCCTTTTTTTTTTGGATTCAGAATACTTCAAAATTGTTGTATGCAAAGTTTCTTGCTTTCATCACGAAAACGCACATCTCCCCCCTTTTCAAGCCTTTAAATTATAGACTATGAATATTTACAATAACAAAACTATATATTCAGCGCTGAAATCAGAATAATCCTGATCTGATGCCAGGTCCTCGCCACACCAGAATCACTTGGCCCCTCCTAAAAGCAGGAGGATCAGTAATAATCTTACTACTTTTATAATGGGCAATAACCCAATTCAACTCCCAGGTAACAAAAGAGCCAAAGATAAAAATGTACCGGCGGGTCAAACTAGGCAAATAGTGATAGTTAATTTACTCGTTCTCCTGACCACCACCCACGTAAAGTGTTGTATTACTTTTTTTTCAGACGGAAAATATACAAATTAGGTCACAATTAACAACTAAAGTGTAAATCAAATCTGATTAGCTATTCTGTAGAGGAAGCCTACATGTACAAATGGGGGGAAATCCTAAAATCAGAAATGAATATGTACAATAAAAGAACTATATACTCAACCCTGAAATCAGGATGATCCTGATCTGATGCCAGGTCCTCGTCACACCAGAATCACACCCTCCCAAAAGCAGTAGGATCAGTAATAATCTTACTACTTTTATAATGGGCAATATCCCAATTAAACTCTCAGGTGACAGAAACAGCCAAAGATACAAACGTACCTGAGGGCCAAACCAGGCAAGTCGTGATGCATATGTATTACTTTTATAACATTTTTGTTCAGATGGAAAATATACAAATTGTGTCGCAATTAACAACTAAAGTGTAAATCAGATCTGATTAGCTATTATGTAGAGGAAGCCTACATGTATGAATGGAATAGCAACTCTGCTACAGACGTACAGGAGTAGATTGCAAGAGTTATTGTTCGCAACTACAATAACATGATTCAATAATAATGAGACATACATATCTGTACATGTATCAAACCAATGAAAACTGACATTCTGATATGCATATAAAAAATATCATTTCGGCTAATTCTGCGCATCGGCTAATGCACAATTCACGTAATGTTTTGCCCAGTTTACGTCAGAATAAATTATGTTGATTTTGGAATAAATTAGCTGATTAACGGTATACTAAGTCACAATTTTATCCCATTCCGATAGTTTGGTAAAAAGATATTCAGAACATGGTCAAAATGATTAGTGGTCCTGCTTACTAAATTAATAGATCAACAACAGACATGTTAAAAAAAGCTTCATAAACCAATAATACACATGCAAATATACCGACATTGATTATCATTTTATTCGCGTATTATTTGCAAAACTCAAGGACAAAATGGACTGATATAAAGTAGACCAGGCGTGATGGCCGACTGATCGAGTTCTAAACTAGTCCTGGTGCGATAGCCGACTGATCGAGTACTAAATTCGTCCTGGTGCGATGGCCCACTGATCAATTGCTAAAGTAGTCCGGGTGTGATGGCCGACTGATCAAGTGCTATACTCGGCATGACCGACTGATCACGTGTTATAATGGGCATGGTGAGATGGCAGAATGATCAAGTGCTATAATGGGCATGGTGCAATGGGCGACTGATCAAGTGCTCTACTAGTCCTGGTGCGATGGCCGACTGATCAAGGGCTCAACTAGTCCTGGTGCGATGGCCGACTGATCAAGTTCTATGCTAGTCGTGGTGCGATGGTCGACTGATCAAGGGCTATACTAGTACTGGTGCGATGGCCGACTGATAAAGGGCTAAACTAGTCCTGGAGCGATGGCCGACTGATCAAGTTATAAACCAGTCCTGGTGCGATGGCCGACTGATCGAGTGCTATGCTAGTCCTGGTGCGATGGCCGACTGATCAAGAGCTCAATTAGTCCCGGTGCGATCGTCGACTGATCAAGGGCTAAACAATTCCTGGTGCGATGGCCGACTGATCAAGTTCTAAACTAGTCCTGGTGCGATGGCCGACTGATCAAGGGCTAAACTAAGTTTAGTCCCGGTGCGATGGCCGACTGATCTAGGGCTAAACTATTCCTGGTGCGATGGTCGACTGATCAAGTTCTAAACTAGTGCTGGTGCGGTTGCCGACTGATCAAGTTCTAAACTAGTCCTGGTGCGATGGCAGACTGATCAAGTGCTATACTAGTCCTGGTGCGATGGCCGACTGATCAAGGGCTAAACTAGTCCCGGTGCGATGGCCGACTGATCAAGGGCGAAACTATTCCTGGTGTGATGGTCGACTGATCAAGTTCTAAACTAGTCCTGGTGCGATGGCCGATTGATCAGGTTCTAAACTAGTCCTGGTGCGATGGCCGACTGATCAAGTGCTATACTAGTCCTGGTGCGATGGCCGACAGATCAAGGGCTAAACTAGTTCCGGCGCGTTGGCCGACTGATCAAGTTCTATGCTAGTCCTGGTGCGATGGACGACTGATCAAGGGCTAAACTAGTCATGGTGCGATGGCGACTGATCAAGGGCTAAACTAGTCCAGGAGCGATGGCCGACTGATCAAGTTATATACTAGTCATGGTGAGATGGCCGACTGATCAAGTGCTAAACTAGTTCTGGTGCGATGGTCGACTGATCAAGTTCTAAACTAGTCCTGGAGCGATGGCCCACTGATCAAGTTATAAACAAGTCCTGGTGCGATGGCCGACTGATCGAGTGCTATGCTAGTCCTGGTGCAATGGCCGACTGATCAAGGGCTCAATTAGTCCCGGTGCGATGGCCGACTTATCAAGGGCTAAACAATTCCTGGTGCGATGGTCGACTGATCAAGTTCTAAACTAGTCCTGGTGTGATGGCCGACTGATCAAGTTCTAAACTAGTCCTGGTGCGATGGCCGACTGATCGAGTACTATACTAGTCCTGGTGCGATGGCCGACTGATCAAGGGCTAAACTAGTCCCGGTGCGATGGCCGACTGATCAAGGGCTAAACTATTCCTGGTGGGATGGTCGACTGATCAAGTTCTAAACTAGTGCTGGTGCGGTGGCCGACTGATCAAGTTCTAAACTAGTCCTGGTACGATGGCAGTCTGATCAAGTGCTATACTAGTCCTGGTGCGATGGCCGACTGATCAAGGGCTAAACTAGTCCCGGTGCGATGGCCGACTGATCAAGGGCGAAACTATTCCTGGTGCGATGGTCGACTGATCAAGTTCTAAACTAGTCTTGGTGCGATGGCCCACGGATCAAGTTCTAAACAAGTCCTGGTGCGATGGCCGACTGATCGTGTGCTATACTATTCCTGGTGCGATGGCCGACAGATCAAGGGCTAAACTAGTTCCGGTGCGATGGCCGACTGATCAAGTTCTAAACTATTCCTGGTGCGATGGCCGACTGATCAAGGGCTAAACTAGTCCCGGTGCGATGGCCGACTGATCTAGGGCTAAACTATTCCTGGTGCGATGGTCGACTGATCAAGTTCTAAACTAGTGCTGGTGCGGTTGCCGACTGATCAAGTTCTAAACTAGTCCTGGTGCGATGGCAGACTGATCAAGTGCTATACTGGTCCTGGTGCGATGGCCGACTGATCAAGGGCTAAACTAGTCCCGGTGCGATGGCCGACTGATCAAGGGCGAAACTATTCCTGGTGTGATGGTCGACTGATCAAGTTCTAAACTAGTCCTGGTGCGATGGCCGACTGATCAAGTTTTAAACTAGTCCTGGTGCGATGGCCGACTGATCAAGTGCTATACTAGTCCTGGTGCGATGGCCGACAGATCAAAGGCTAAACTAGTTCCGGCGCGTTGGCCGACTGATCAAGTTCTAAAGTAGTCCTGGTGTGATGGCCGACTGATCGAGTACTAAACTAGTCCTGATGCGATGGCCGACTGATCGAGTGCTAAACTAGTCCTGGTGCGATGGCCCACTGATCAATTGCTTACGTAGTCCGGGTGTGATGGTCGACTGTTCAAGTGCTATATTCTGCATGGGCGACTGATCACGTGTTATACTGGACATGGTGAGATGGCCAACTGATCAAGTGCTATACTGTGCATGGTGCAATGGGCGACTGATCAAGTGCTCTACTAGTCCTGGTGCGATGGCCGACTGATCAAGGGCTAAACTAGTCATGGTGCGATGGCCGACTAATCAAGTTCTATACTAGTCCTGGTGCGATGGCCGACTGATCAAGGGTTAAACTAGTCCTGGTGCGATGGCCGACTGATCAAGGGCTAAGCTAGTCCTGGAGCGATGGCCGACTGATCAAGTTATATACTAGTCATGGTGAGATGGCCGACTGATAAAGTTCTAAACTAGTCATGGTGCGATGGCCGACTGATCGAGTGCTTTTATAGTCCTGGTGCGATGGCCGACTGATCAAGGGCTAAACTAGTCCCGGAGCGATGGCCGACTGATCAAGTGCTATACTAGTCCTGGTGCGATGGCCGACTGATCAAGTTCTAAACTGGTCCTGGTGCGATGGCCGACTGATCAAGTGCTATGCTAGTCCTGGTCTGATGATCAACTGATCATGTTCTAAACTAGTCGTGGTGCGATGGCCGACTTATCAAGTGCTAACCTAGTCCCGGTGCGATGGCCGACTGATCATGGGCTAAACTATTCCTGGTGCGATGGTCGACTGATCATGTTCGAAACTAGTGCTGGTGCGTTGGCCGATTGATCAAGTGCTATGCTAGTCCTGGTTAGATGATCAACTGATCATGTTCTAAACTAGTCGTGGTGCGATGGCCGACTTATCAAGTGCTAAACTAGTCCCGGTGCGATGGCCGACTGATCAAGGGCTAAACTATTCCTGGTGCAATGGTCGACTGATCAAGTTCTAAACTAGTGCTGGTGCGGTGGCCGACTGATCAAGTTCTAAACTAGTCCCGGTGCGATGGCAGACTGATCGAGTGTTATACTAGTCCTGGTGCGATGGCCGACTCAACAAGGGCTAAACTAGTCCCGGTGCGATGGCCGACTGATCATGGGCTAAACTATTCCTGGTGCGATGGCCTACTGATCAAGTTCTCAACTAGTCCTGCTGCGATGGCCGACTGATCAAGCTACAAACTAGTCCTGGTACGATGGCAGACTGATCGAGTGCTATACTAGTCCTGGTGCGATTGCCGACTGATCAAGGGCTAAACCAGTCCCGGTGCGATGGACGACTGATCAAGGGCGAAACTATTCCTAATGCGATGGTCGACTGATCAAGTTCTAAACTAGTTCTGGTGCGATGGCCGACTGATCAAGTTCTAAAGTAGTCCTGGTGTGATGGCCGACTGATCGAGTTCTAAACTAGTCCTGGTGCGATGGCCGACTGATCGTGTGCTAAACTAGTCCTGGTGCGATGGCCCACTGATCCATTGCTAAAGTAGTCCGTGTGTGATGGCCGACTGATCAAGTGCTATGCTCGGCATTGCTGACTGATCACTTGTTATACGGGGCATGGTGAGATGGCCAACTGATCAAGTGCTATACTGGGCATGGTGCAATGGCCGACTGATCAAGTTCTATGCTAGTCCTGGTGCGATGGCCGACTGATCAAGGGCTATACTAGTCCTGGTGCGATGGCCGACTGATCAAGGGCTAAACTAGTCCTGGAGCGATGGCCGACTGATCAAGTTATAAACCAGTCCTGGTGCGATGGCCGACTGATCGAGTGCTATGCTAGTCCTGGTGCGATGGCCGACTGATCAAGAGCTCAATTAGTCCCGGTGCGATCGCCGACTGATCAAGGGCTAAACAATTCCTGGTGCGATGGCCGACTGATCAAGTTCTAAACTAGTCCTGGTGCGATGGCCGACTGATCAAGGGCTAAACTAGTCCCGGTGCGATGGCCGACTGATCAAGGGCTAAACTATTCCTGGTGCGATGGTCGACTGATCAAGTTCTAAACTAGTGCTGGTGCGGTTGCCGACTGATCAAGTTCTAAACTAGTCCTGGTGCGATGGCAGACTGATCAAGTTCTATACTAGTCCTGGTGCGATGGCCGACTGACTGATCAAGGGCTAAACTAGTCCCGGTGCGATGGCCGACTGATCAAGGGCGAAACTATTCCTGGTGTGATGGTCGAGTGATCAAGTTCTAAACTAGTCCTGGTGCGATGGCCGACTGATCAAGTTCTAAACTAGTCCTGGTGCGATGGCCGACTGATCAAGTGCTATACTAGTCCTGGTGCGATGGCCGACAGATCAAGGGCTAAACTAGTTCCGGTGCGATGGCCGACTGATCAAGTTCTAAAGTAGTCCTGGTGTGATGGCCGACTGATCGAGTTCTAAACTAGTCCTGATGCGATGGCCGACTGATCGAGGGCTAAACTAGTCCTGGTGCGATGGCCCACTGATCAATTGCTAACGTAGTCCGGGTGTGATGGCCGACTGATCGAGTGCTATACTCGGCATGGGCGACTGATCACGTGTTATACTGGGTATGGTGAGATGGCCAACTGATCAACTGCTATACTGTGCATGGTGCAATGGGCGACTGATCAAGTGCTCTACTAGTCCTGGTTCGATGGTCGACTGATCAAGGGCTAAACTAGTCATGGTGCGATGGCCGACTGATCAAGTTATATACTAGTCCTGGTGCGATGGCCGACTGATCAAGTGTTAAACTAGTCCTGGTGCGATGGCCGACTGATCAAGGGCTAAGCTAGTCCTGGAGCGATGGCCGACTGATCAAGTTATATACTAGTCATGGTGAGATGGCCGATTGATACAGTTCTAAACTAGTCATGGTGCGATGGCCGACTGATCGAGTGCTTTTCTAGTCCTGGTGCGATGGCCGACTGATCAAGGGCTAAACTAGTCCCGGAGCGATGGCCGACTGATCAAGTGCTATACTAGTCCTGCTGCGATGGCCGACTGATCAAGTTCTAAACTGGTCCTGGTGCGATGGCCGACTGATCAAATGCTATGCTAGTCCTGGTCTGATCATCAACTGATCATGTTCTAAACTAGTCGTGGTGCGATGGCCGACTTATCAAGTGCTAACCTAGTCCCGGTGCGATGGCCGACTGATCATGGGCTAAACTATTCCTGGTGCGATGGTCGACTGATCAAGTTCTAAACTAGTGCTGGTGCGGTGGCCGACTGATTAAGTGCTATGCTAGTCCTGGTTAGATGAGCAACTGATCATGTTCTAAACTAGTCGTGGTGCGATGGCCGACTTATCAAGTGCTAAACTAGTCCCGGTGCGATGGCCGACTGATCAAGGGCTAAACTATTCCTGGTGCAATGGTCGACTGATCAAGTTCTAAACTAGTGCTGGTGCGGTGGCCGATTGATCAAGTTCTAAACTAGTCCCGGTGCGATGGCAGACTGATCGAGTGTTATACTAGTCCTGGTGCGATGGCCGACTGAACAAGGGCTAAACTAGTCCCGGTGCGATGGCCGACTGATCATGGGCTAAACTATTCCTGGTGCGATGGCCTACTGATCAAGTTCTCAACTAGTCCTGCTGCGATGGCCGACTGATCAAGTTATAAACTAGTCCTGGTACGATGGCAGACTGATCGAGTGCTATACTAGTCCTGGTGCGATTGCCGACTGATCAAGGGCGAAACCAGTCCCGGTGCGATGGCCGACTGATCAAGTGCTAAACTATTCCTAATGCGATGGTCGACTGATCAAGTTCTAAATTAGTCCTGGTGCGATGGCCGACTGATCAAGTTCTAAAGTAGTCCTGGTGTGATGGCCGATTGATCGAGTTCTAAAGTAGTCCTGGTGTGATGGCCGACTGATCGAGTTCTAAACTAGTCCTGATGCGATGGCCGACTGATCGAGTGCTAAACTGGTCCTGGTGCGATGGCCCACTGATCAATTGCTAAAGTAGTCCGGGTGTGATGGCCGACTGATCAAGTGCTATGCTCGGCATGGCCGACTGATCACTTGTTATACTGGGCATGGTGAGATGGCCAACTGATCAAGTGCTATACTGGGCATGGTGCAATGGGCGACTGATCAAGTGCTCTACTAGACCTGGTGCGATGGTCGAATGATCAAGGGCTAAACTAGTCCGGCCCCCACGGTCTGAGATATTCATAGACAACGATGAAACAGATTTAGGTTAAATAGTTTAACTTGAGATTTGTCTCGTATTTTTCCGAACCCACTTGTACGCTTCGGAACCCAATTGTACTTGCATATTGTGCTTGAAATGCAGCTTTATTGGCTGCGACTGAGTTGTGCTACAGCTCAGGCTCAGCCAATTAAACTGCTTGATTGCGAGTTGGGATTGCCAATATATGGTCAGAAACGTTAATATCTGGGCCAGATTAACGCAGGAGGTTGTGTTTGTCAGTATAGGAACCGGGATATTCATAGAAAGTGATGAAACCGATTAAGAAAAATAGTTTCAATGCAGATTTGAATCGTACAGTAGAACCTCTCTCAACCGGACACCCTGGCGATGATTTTCACTGTCCTGTATGTCATTGTCGTGTCTGTTTATGATTGAAAATTACAAAAACTGTTCATGTGGTGCTTAATTACAGTGGACCTTTCTCTATACCGGACACCATGGGGACCTCCCAGGGTGTCCGGTTTAGAGAGGTTCCACTGTATTTCTGAACCAAGTCGTACGTGTACGTACACGTCACGTGACACAATCGGGGATTGGTATATGTTCCCTATCAGTATGTTTATAATACTGATAATAATATGCGTTTGCAACTCTATATATGTCAGTGTCATACACGTGTTTTACAATTGATGGCAACTTGTATTTATATTAACTTCACTAGCGTCTAGAACATGTATAATAGACATTTATTTCTAAATATGGAATAGTTTCCTGGTCATTTTACAGCAAAATAAAGTAAAGATGTTTCACATTTATTTATTGGTATATGTTTACCAAACATGCCACATTATTCTAAACCAAATTATCTCCCCTGTTTGTCACAGTTTCTGATTGAATATAACTTGAATATCAAAGGACTGAAATTCCTGAAATCCTTCGCAGTACGTGCTTGTGGAGGACACATATACTAAGAATTAATTTGTTGGAAAGTACATTGTAGTCTTAAGAATTGGCACCAGGAGGGATGCAGAACTTTGCGGAATAGATGTATTACGGCTTGTCAGTAGTTGAGACAGCAACTATTCAAATGGTCAGCTACATACAAGTTTCACTTTCTCAATAATTTCCTGACAATATATACTCACAGGATATATTGCTTTGTCATATGTTATTATACACTAGTTCTGAAATATAGTAACCATGGTAACCAATATTGGAAAACACAAACATAGTATTTGTTGAAAAGGTGTTTACTTTTTGAAAATCAATGCAATACACCCGAGTACTGTTACCATCTTGCAATACACTTAACATGTGAACGTTTAATAATATTGGTTATCATGGCAACCATTTCAATATTTCACACAAAAAAATCATATTTAGTCCATTTAAAATCAATATATTCGTCGAATCAGTATATATTATCAATGATGCAAAAACTATATTTATCTTGATAAACATGATTGTTCAAAGTAATTTCACCTTGACCTTGGATATGGAGGCCACATGGGTGTTGTACATGTATGGAATAAAAATATGGATGATGATAAGGAAGTATATGAAGTTTGAAGTCAATCTGATTTACGGTTGCAGAAAATTTTAAGGCAAATCGTACGGATGCAAATGTCTAAGTAATTTGACCTTGACCTTGGAAATGAAGGTCGCATGAATGTGGTATGGAATGAAAATATGGTTGATGATAAGGAAGTATATGAAGTTTGAGGTCCATCCGACTTTCCGTCACAGAGATAATGGGTACCCAAACTCTTTAACGTGGACGGACGGAATTACGAAAACTATATACCCCTCGACACGGGGGTGGTGGGGTGGGGGGTATATCTATAGTTTTGTATACACAGTTTAAACTTTATATATTTTACAACAATTACAAACAAGAGCGAGCAGTCATGCATGGAACACGACAGGTGACATATGTCATCAGTGCCTTTTTTCCTGTCACAGTCATAGCTCAGGAACAAGACTGGTGACATATGCCATCAGTCCATTTTCTCCTGACACAGTCTCCTAAATTTAAAATTCATATAATTTTCCAATTCAAATAGGAATCCTCAGCGATTTGTAACCCGGAGGATATAACAAAAACGTTGTACTTTCACTTTCATTTCAGCTACACATTCAATTTTAATTTATTGAGTAAATGATGCCGAAATATTTATTTAAATTAATATCTAATTATTTAAATATACTTTTATTAATTCATAATACAAATAATCTCGAGATAATTATTATCCTTATTCAAACTCAAGACAGCGTTTCCTTTGTGAAGTGTATCGTACTGTATATGCTGTGTAACGTCAAGTCGCAAGACTGTCGGCAGCGTATGTGCTAACACACACGACGTGTAATTATCAAAAAAAATGCTAGCACCGCTTTGGAAAGTTTGGATTTACGTGCGCACTTTTTTACTAAATTCATTATAGATCAGTTGATTTTTTAAGTAAAATGGACACTGATTAATACTATCGATGGCTCAAGATGATTAAAACAGTATGTAACTGTTGAAAAACAAAATTTCTGCTTTAAATCATCATCATTTTGCTGTCCAATGTCGGATTTTATAGAGCCATTGACCTATGTAAAGTTCAGAATGTATGCTTTAATCTGATTGGTCATTCAAGAAAAACGTCACAGGGAAATCCCGCCCCCTACTTTATCATTGCTCAAAATATCAACATACATACCAAAGAACTCATATTAATACATAACAGTTAATAGTTTATAAAGTATACAAACAATTTTTGCAATAACACACATATAGCACAAAAAAAGAAATCAACACATGTAGTACGCTGAAACGTTAGGATAGCTCGCTGTTTTACTGTTGAACTACTTTTTTATGGCGTAGTACCGCGTGTTTTTCTAAAGTTAAACCCGCAAACAGTGACACTGCGACCGCCACTTAACTCATTAGCATATCTGCAATGACTGAGAATGTTCATATAGTTACTAAATCCGAGCTAATATCTCGGATAATAACGCATGTTTGTGGAATTTTCATGACGTCATAACTTGTCATAAGCAAATGGGATTTCGCATTTGCTGTAAACATTGTGTCAACTTTCGACGTTATTTAGACGTCCCTTAGACCGCTACACACAACAATTATCGTCTGCTGTTGCTTTTATATCTGGCATTATTTCTCAATAAAAAACATGCACTTGAAAATCATTTCCAATGAAGTGCTGTCACAGTATGTTGTAAATTATTCTAAAGTGCTGTTAAAGCATATTTTTGATAAGAATGGAAAATAGGAAATAAACAACAGACGACAAAAAATTCAGATAGCGGTGTAAAGGTTAATATAATACAGTTTTGGACATGAGTAAAACCCGGATGTACATGTACGTGATAGCATGTAGGCTATTTGGGCCACTAACTGAGACCTATTTTTGGCCAGAGTAGATCCAGATCACCGCGTGTTGTTCTAAAGTCGTTTAAAAATTTCGCCACTAAATAGATAGAATTGTATTTCCAATGTTATTTCATTAATAAAAATATATTGTTTAAAACAAATGCAACTAATGACAAATATTGCATATCCTGATGAGGCAGCTCATCCGGATCTACAGTGTTTACAAATGTTATTATTATTATACTAAGTATTTAAGTCATTCTCATCAGCCGAAACATGGCCACGTGATTATCTACAAATTGAATGTAGACCTCTGACCGGTTTGTTTACACGAATAAGTCCGAGATGTGTTATGACCAGCGTCGGCTCTGGACAGACTGCTTGGATGTTCACGCTGATCTGCGAGTGTGCTGGTGGCGTACATGTACAGTGTGTTCCAACCTGTCGTGTTCGTTCGTGTGTGCACTTACACGCTGACCCCACTGTACGTCGTAAAGTCCCTGTACTTTGTGGGAGCATTTATTTATGTATGGGTTTGTCAATTATATGGTAGTCTCAAAGGGTCGTAATTCATCCGGATATAGAACGTTCCTTTGAGTCAATTGCCACCTTTAAAGGTATATGCCCACTAGGTAGGCACAAAATGCTCTTTATAGGAATTAAAGAAGCAGTGTATAATTGATTCACTATTCCATCAGTTCTAAGAATTACGAGTTCCCGCTATACATATATAATCATTTAGTAATATGTATTTTACTGATAGTGGCTCGCGGTGGTATCAGGTTATTTTCATATGCAAATGAGGCTTGCCATTTTTAATTATTTATACTAATGCGTCACCTGAAAACATAATATCTTCGACAGATTATAAAGTATGATTATTGCACATCAATAAATAGTAATGCCCGTTAATTTTTTAGGGAAACACGGTTATCGCCCTTGATATCAGTGTGGAAATTTACTGTATAGTAATGCAAATCAATACGTGGGATAATGGTGAATGAATATTATCTTGCCAGATAATGTCTCAGATGATGTTTCTGATAATAAAGAAGAGTTTGTGCCTACTAGGTTTCATTCCAGTAAATCGAGTGTGTTCCTTAGTGTTCCAGTCTGGAATGTAACCTACTGAGCTGGCATGTACCTTTAACAATAAGATAACTAACTGTCGTAATGCATAAACTGTAATAAATGGACGTCGGTTGAGAAATGGGTCATAAATATACTATACAAATTGAAATGCCTTAATTTACATAACAAGTACCCTACTACAGTGGAACCTCTCCAAACTGGGCACACTGGGGGGTTCCCCGTGAGGTCCATAGTGTGTCCGGGTTGGAGAGGTTCCACTGTAGTTCTTGTAGATGAGCACCACAATACACGTGGGTGTATTGCGATCATGAACATACATTACCAATACAGTTACATGACAAAGAAATCTCTCAAAAGTGAACAAACGTATGTGAACTTGGTGCCCAGTTTAGAGAGGTTTTACGATACTTAATCAAAGAGGCTTTGCCACTTTCTTGACACAGTGTAATAATAAATATTACACTAGTGTAATACATATGCAAATGAGACGGCTACAGAAAACATATTAGGCTGTCAGTACAGCTTCAATGCATGGTGCTGTGTTGATGCAATAAACACTTGAGTCCACTTAATCTGATAGCCATTACATTAATGAAACTCCCAGTATGCTTATAATATTAACCCTTACATCGCTACTCACAACAATTGTCGTCTGCTGTTGCTTTTATATATTGCCTTATTTCTCAATAAAAACATGCTTTGACAGCACTTCAGAATCATTTCCAATGGAAATGATTGGAAATGATTCTGAAGTGCTGTCAAAGCATGTTGTAAATTATTCTAAAGTGCTGTCAAAGCATGTTTTGATGATAAAAATGGAAAATAAACAGCCGACGACAAAAGAAATACGATAGCGGTCTGAGGGTTAAAGCTATACAGATCGTTAGCAGACTGTAGTGTGTTACTTGATCAGGAGTTACCCTGGACAGAAATGTCATAAGCCCCAATTCTCCAGTCATAGCCACATATTAGTCCCGTAAAACGATTCATACAATATAACTCCCAATTGAAATCCACTATACAGACGTGTGGAGACATCGTATTATTAACCCTTAGTGTCGCCCATCGCCCGATTGACCCGTTAACATCGGCCCAAATAAACACATAATATTGCCTTTTTTTAAATAAAATATTTCTTATGCTTCGTTCACCCGATCAGTATGGAAGCGTCCTGGTGCCAATGCTAACATATTTGTTATCTCCTAATTAGGAGATACTAACTCCTAATTAGGAGATACAATTAGGAGATACTATTTCCTAATTATGAATCAGTATCTCCTAATTAGTACGTACTATCTCCTAATTAATTAAGACTTAGTATCTCCTAATTAGGACTTACTATATGTATCAATGTTAAAATAATTCCTAATTAGGATATACTAAGTCCTAATTAGGAGACATTGTCGCGTGACACGTGCATTCTTGTACATTCCGGATTTCCGTATAATTGTATATTTGTGATGTGTGGTACTGCGTTGTATTGTTGTGCGTACTATTGATTTCACATACCTGTGATTCCACATACCTGTGATTTCACACACCTGTGATTTTTACATACCTGAGATTTAGCATGTACATTTGCCATGTACAATGTGCGTGTAATAAGGGGGCTTATGTTGTATTGGTGGAAATACGTTTATGCGTGTCATTTTTGCGGATTTAAATATACGTCTATTTTATGAGCAATGTTTTACTGATGTCACGCCATATTTGCCACAGACTATGCATGTGTGTGGTAGAGAACTCGTTGACTGCGTGTGCTGGTTTCGCTAGGGAGAAGACCTTTTAGTATTACGGATGTCCACTGTCCGTGCCAGCCGAGTTTGTCCGCGTGTCAGTTGTTCACCCATATAAGGGACCTTCTGTAAGGTGTAAGCCAGTAATAGCGCAGACCATACCATGGTCTGCCCTGTTATGTATGCTACGGGTTAGTGTTCAAAGCATAGCCTGGTACTGGCCAACACGGATATATCAGATCGCATACTGGTGATGCTTTGTGTCGTGATATTTCCGTAAATGACCACGATATTTGAGTTAGTATGTGCTACACTCTCATTTGAGTGTATAGCCGTAGGACCGTTATGGAGGGGTTTGGCGGGGCCAAGAAGCGACCTTCGCATTGTCGAGACCAGTCGAGTAGATTTCGGATTATGAGATCTGGGTCTATAGTGTGCAGATTTATGGTAGTGTGGGGTATACCATGTTGGATGGTATTTATTCCACGAGGGCTGTACACTGGTTTGTTTGGTTGAATTTAAGGCGTGGGAACATATATTTATGCCAAATATAACCCACGGGTGACATGACAAAAGCCATGGTTTTGTAGTATTTATGTGAGATGTCGAACGAGGGGTAGGCATATTCATTATTCCGTGCATGGTTTCACTGGTGCGTATATAAGCGATGTCTCGCTATGTGTTGGGGGGACACATATTTTCTGGTTACAGAAGACTAGTACTGTATTCACCAGTGACACGGAGGATTTTGCCTCTTGAGATCGCTCCAGCGGGCAACATTGGACGTTTTGGTCCACTCGTTGAGGGCAGACCCCAGTCAGTGCAGAGTGTCAGGTCGTCCGAGTGTCCGTACGTCTGTCTGGCGCAGTGTGTGTAGCAGCTCCGGGTACAGGCCTGTATAGAGCAGTGTGTGATAGCTACATCGCGTTCAGCAGACAGTCACAGCCATAGTTTAGTGAAGTGAAACGCCATACACACATATCATATCATTATACTACCACCGAGTTGAATGTCACCTAAGTGAAACTTTTTCCCGGCGTCTTAGCCATCGTGATAATCGCCATTTTGTATTATATCGGAACTTTACATCCGGTCTACCACTTCCGGTATTACAACCCATTGATTCACCATGGATACTTTACATCCGGTCTACCACATCCGGGTTGCTACAGTCAAGTGATACCATAGGAACTTTACCTCTGGTCCACCATTTCCGGAAATAATACTACCTTGGGAACTTTACTTCCGGTACCAGCTTCCGGAACATTATCGTTATTGACTATCATGTGATGTAACCACATCCGGCTTTGACTTTGACATTCATACTTTGGAAATATATTGCATAGGCAATACATATGTATACTTTGATAGTGTATGGTAATACTCCTATCATGGCATATCATGGCTAAGGGATTGTAGTAAGACTACATATATTGTTTATGGATTAATCCACTTGAAGTTGGATAATAGCCATATTGGTGACTAGACCTCATATTGCGGGTGAGGCAGACCTTGGGACCTTGATACTCAGAGGTTACCACTATCTATTGAGATACGCCAGCACTGGGGTAGCTCCAGATGATTGTCATTTGTCCTCCAATGTTCGTTCTGCCATGTTATACTTGTATGTTATTTTACTTTGATTAGCGATCATCAAAGTACTTGTGCATTCATACTATTGTCCACTACGGGACCATTGAGATACCACATACCGAGTTTATTCGTCTATAGCTTTTAAGTTGCTTAAAGTAGAACGTCGATTGGCTTACAACCTTGTAGTAATTGAATAGTATCATGCACAGTACAATGATGTTCGCATATCAATGTATCATGTATTCCTGTGTGTTCCCCATGTAATATAGTGTACATTATAAGTGATTAAGTGACTACGTGTACTTATCTACTCTGGCCTATCCCTTACACTTCAACTGCATTGTTACCACTTTTCGTTCGTCAGATCAAGCTATATTGGCCATAACGTCATAGCAATTGAAGGATACTTGCTTCATATGATAATAGGGGAGACAATTTGTCTCGATCATTCCTGACCTTGGTAATGACCTTGACAGACATTAAGTCCTAATTAAGGAGATAATATCTTCTAATTAGGAGATATTATATCCTAATTAGGAGATAACTATATTTTAGCATTGGCACCAGGACGCTTCCATACTATATCCTAATTAGGAGATAACTATAGTTTAGCATTGGCTTCAGTACGCTTCCGTAGATCAGCGTTTTAGCCTATGACTAGCGCGATCTGAATGTTCCTACCTGCCTACCCAACTTGAAAATGCTGGGTCGGGAGATGGGAAACAAACATTCTATTAACGGTGGCCTTACATTGATGAATTAATTTGCTGCTGTGAAATTTTATCAAAACGTGTTTTGAGTTGAAAACACTTTAGAATCATTTACAATGGAAATGATTCTAAAGTGATGTCAAACTATAGTTTTATTGAGAAAGAAAACAAACTACAAACTCATATCTAATAAGAACAGACGACAATTTACGTTTCCAGCATTCTGATCATGATGGTTTATATATACATGTACATATGGGCCGCCAACTGAGAACATGTTCGTTATAGCCTTTTAGCGGGAGGCCGATTTTTGGCCTAACCCAAAATGCTCTGGTATAGTTTTTATTAGCCGATCTATAAATAGATCGGCTATATATCGGTTATCCATCGGTTTGTGAAAAAGTTTGTAACCACCCTTTTCTCCTATATTCGGTAATCTACAAACGCGAAATTTGTTGTATCACTACCAAACTACATCAACCGGATAATTTTTCATTTGTGGCCATTATCTCTGTTTAAAACTTTAAATAAGCGAAATAACACAATTTTTTAATAACTTAAAGTAAATTTCTACAAGAGTTCGGCGGTTTGCAAATTGGTCATGAATAAAGTTTTGACGTCACAAACCGGAAGCTCCGCCATGTTCCAATATCCCGATACACAAATCAAAACACGCTCGAAGTTTGACCTAAATTCAGTTAGTTAGTGGGTGTGAAGTGTTCTATATACGGATATAGTCATCGTAAAGATCGCGAAAGGACACTGGAATAGTATAGATTGCCTGCAACAATCACAAATCAAGGTGTGGAATGCGAGAAACTGAGTTCGGATCGGACACGTAAGCTGGTATAATCATTATATTGTGTGTGAACCCCACCCAGAGCTCCAGCTCCATATAAGCTGCGTATTTGCGTAAATACCCAATTAAAATTGCCAAAAACCCAATTGAAATCAGAAGTAAGGACTGTGAGTATGAAAAAGCAATGAGAACACTTGTGGTACCTTTATCATGCTGCAGAAAACAATAAACAGGCCATCAATACAGCATATTTTTCTTATTTTTCCATGAGACAATTCTAATGAAATGCCAAGATATATTTTCATTTCGAAGCAAACTATTCAATAATTGCTGTCTGTGAATGTGTAAACAGTAGTGTTATTTAAGTTTACCCCATTAACATTTGAAATACCCAATTGCTTCAGAAATGATTGAGTAACTATCAAGCTCCAGATAAGCTGCGTATTTGCGTAAATACCCAATTAAAATTGCCAAAAACCCAATTGAAATCAGAAGTAGTGAGTATCGAAAAGCAATGAGAACAATTGTGGTACCTTTATCATGCTGCAGAAAACAATAAACAGACCACAATTTAGCATATTTTTCTTATTTTTCCATGAAAACACATCCAATGAGAAAATTATAATGAAATGCCAAGATATGTTTACATTTTGAAACAAACTATTCAATAATTGCTGTCTGTTGATGTGTAAACAGTAGTGTGATTCAATTTTACCCAATTAAAATTTTGAAATACCCAATTGCTTCAGAACTGATGGAGTAACAATACTCAATTACTAATTCCTTACTTAGTCTAATTCCTTATCTGTAGCCCTGACACTACTCAATTACTAATTCCTTATCTGGAGCCCTGTTAGGATACAAATTGTGTTGGGAAGCCCCTATTATTGTCCCAATAGTTCGAGTTATTACAGTAATCCTGGCCAGTCTCAATGTGATGGTTCAAATGAACAGCATTTCCTGTTTCATCGGTTTCGTCTCTGGAAACCCGCGATTTATCACATTTAATACCATAGTGTTTGTTTGTTTATTTATTTGCTAAGGTCATGTAAGGCCGGCCAAACGGGTTCGATCCCATTTTAACCTGCTGCATTGGGGGGGAAATACCAAAATCAGAACGTATTTGCTGCGTATTTGTATATAAGCTGCATATTTGCATAAATACCCAATTAAAATTGCCAAAAACCCAATTGAAATCAGAAGTAGTGAGTATCAAAAAGAAATGAGCACAATTGTGGTACCTTTATCATGCTGCAGAAAACAATAAACAGACCACAATATAGCATATTTTTCCATGAAAACACATCCAAGGAGACAATTCTAATGAAATGCCAAGATATGTTTTCATTTCGAAACAAACTATTCAATAATTGCTATCTGTTGATGTGTAAACAGTAGTGTGATTTAATTTTACCCAATCAAAATTTTGAAATACCCAATTGCTTCAGAACTGATGGAGTAACAGTTCTCAATTACTAATTCCAGAGCTCCAGATAAGGTGCGTATTGGCGTATTTTACGAAATTATTTTAGCTGAATACGCATTGACTATCAAAAGTAGGAGTACACAATACGCACAACAATGTGAAAATACGCATTGATTTTCAAATTGAATAGTGAAAATACTGTCATAATGTTAAAAATTCACTTAGTTGAGCTTTGTTGCAGCTCAAATAAGTGAATGCTTAAATTTGTTATATTTTTTTGTATCATTTTTTCCCTATTTAGTAATGAAAAAAATCAATAATCCATCTGTAAAAGTAAAATACGCAATGATTTTGAAATCAGGGGGTGTAGTACGCTTTAGACACAAAACTTATCCGGAGCTCTGTAATTCCTTATCTGGAGCCCTGCGGCCACCCACTGAATTATAATGTTTGACACACGTGCTTTCACAGACAATAAAAAATTGAGTTGTATGACCATCTTAACCCAAACTGGGCACCATCAGTTCATCTGGGCGGACAAAAGCGAGCACCATCTACATCAAGATATGATCGGCAGCAGGAAAAGAAGAGAAGGAAGCCAGCTGAATCCACAACTATTGTTGGACCTGATCACACTGAGACGGGTATGGATATGGGTGACAGCGTTGATGAAGACGGCGTTCAGTCACAGACTGATGTTGATGGTCCACTCATGGAGGCTATCTCGCTGGAGCTGCAGGAACTGCGTACAGAGAATGGTGAGCTTAAGGAAAAAGTGGCCCATTTGGAAACAAAATTCACTGCAAGTTATTTTAAGGGTAGTGACGAGAAGGTGAAACATTTAACAGGATTACCATCATTCACAGTTCTATCTATATTGTTTAATTTTCTGGAGCCTCACCTGCCATCCAGTCTGGTCATGCCCAAATTCAAGGTAATGATATTGACATTAATTAGTGAAACTGCGACTAAATTTGTCAAATCTCTTTCTTACGTATGAATTTGACACTACTCAATCAACAATATCTAGACTTTTTTACACGGACAATTGACTGTATGTAGAAGCGGCTAAAGAAACTCATTGAGAAAAATCATGCCAATGGAATTTAGGAAGTACTTCGGCCACAGGTGTGCAGTGATAATTGATTGTTTTGAGGTATTTATTGAGAAACCAAGTGGTTTGAAAGCCAGAGCAGAAACCTGGTCTTCTTACAAACACCACCACACTGTGAAATTTCTAATTAGAATTACTCCTCAGGGCAGTGTGTCCTTCATATCGGAAGCATGAGGTGGTCGTGTGAGTGACAAGTTTGTGACAGAGAACAGTGACTTCCTGTCCAAGTTATTACCTGGGGATTTAGTGTTGGCGGACAAAGGATTTGATGTCAAGGACAGTGTTGGCTCGGTAGCTGCAGAAGTGAAGATTCACTTATTTCGCCATCAAACATTTACTTTTCTATTGATTGCAAGGAAATAGCGATTCTGCGATTTCGGTCGGCTGCCAGCATGGTACCGGTAAACAGGTTGTCTGTCGGTCGGTATAGTCGACTATACCGACCACAGCCGACCTGTTTATCTGTACCATGCCAGCAGCCGACCGAAATCGCTGAATTGGTATTCCTGGGCCAGGGGTGTGGAATTTCTTCATCAGATTTGCTGGCACCTTTTGAAATTAAAATCATATACATATCCCAATTCAAAACCATTTTTAATAGAAGGTAAACATGTATACTTTATCATTTATTCAATTATCATGATTATCACATAAAGCATGTAATAATAAAGTATAAACACTCATAGTAAGCATGATATTACTTCCTTTCAGTGGTAATATGACCAGTGTATGCACAGATCAGCCTGCACATTCACATACAGGAGTGTGCTAGCAGATTAATATCCAGATTGATCAAACCCCATAAGGCCTTTTTCTCAAGCCACGATCACATATACTTTTCTATATTTGTGATGCACCGTTAGAGAAACAGTCCACTTACTTCACTGGTGCTGCACTCCGTGCCGATGGAAATATTTCAAGACAATCCACTTGAAAGATACAATAGGCGACATTAATTGTAAAAAAATGTTTCAAGACGAGTAGTAATTTTATTGATTTTTTAACACTCGTCTAGAAACATTTTATAATGGTGCATATTGTATTTTTCAAGTGGATTGTCTTGCATTTTCCACCGGCGCGGAGTGCAGCACCAGTGTAATAATGATAATTAAGATGTGTCATGTGTTTTGTACCTACAAAAATAAGCGTAATTTCATAAAAAATAAAAAAAAAGTACGATATTTTCTTGGAATGACACCGAAGGTTGTCGAAATTTTCAGAGCAAATGCGGAATTCTATTCCGCATTTGCTTTTAGAATTTCATCAACTTTCAGCATATTTATGAAATTGCGCACCTGTTTGTAGGTACAAAATCACATGGTGCGTCTGGATTATACAGACAGTATATCTGCATTGGCAATATATACATATACATTGAAGTTCACATACAGTACTTGCACACCAAATTAATCACCTTTTTTACACGCTTGTTTTTCTTAAATTCTGGCATCTTTCTACAGTCTGGGCAATAGGTATATATATAACATTCCGGCACCTCGTGTTAATTTATGGCACCCGGTGTTTTTATAAACTTGAATGTATACGGTTTCCAAAAATTCCGGGTGCCATTTATTTAAACCAAGTTTAAGGTCATTTCAAGGTCATTGAACTTTATGCTTGACGGAAGTCGAAAATTGCCAATATATGAGCCAAAAGGTAGGTCATGGTCCTTAATTTGGAAATTGGTGTAAGATGTTCAAAAAACATTTCAGATGGATATATTAAAGTATTTACGTAAACTACACTAATATTCAGTATATTATTATCATATTTTCAAGATGCCCGCCAAAAATCGGGTATTTATGAGATTTCAGTTGACTTGCTACATATGTGTGTAATGCTAAGCGCCTTCACCTATATTCAAAGGTTAATTCTTTCAACTGGAATAATATTTCAGTTAATATACTCCATTGTCAGAAAACTCAAAATGGCCTCCTAGTAAATGGCAAATCCATAGTAATTTATTAAATATAACTGGGAGAATTTGGTTGGGGAGGAAATCAACACTTCTCTCACTTTTCCCTGAGATTCTGTAACTACTAAAATGTGGACATATATTGAACTCTGATTTGATCGGCTAATAACATCATGCTCTGCATGACTTTTCATTTTTATTGTTAATTATTCATCACTGGGCATTTGGTGAATCAAATCCACTGCGATGTGGATTCTCACCCTTGATCATTTGTTTTGGCGGCCATCCAAAATAGCTTTTGTCAATATCTCGGTCTGGGGGACTCGTAGAGTCATAATTTTGGTGTCTATACCTATGTTTGCAGGGTCAGTGAACATGATAAGAACATCAATAATAACATTGGGTGATGTAGTTAAGTCAGCCATCTTGAATTGAATTCAAAATGGCCGCCATCCAAAATTGCTTTTGTCAATATCTCGGTCTGGGGGACTCATAGAGCAGGGTTCAAGCTATGTGCTCTGGGTGGTACCATGGCCGACAACGGGGACAGTACAAGATTACCTGTATCTGTTCCGAGGGCACATCCACACTCGCTTGAAGATCAGTGATGTCTACCTCGTTTTCGATCGGTATGTATAATACAGAGGCATAATTTTATACGGGCACAATATATTCACTCCTGGAAGTCGCTGAATACCACACCCAGGAAGAAGATATTGCGCCGAGCTGTTAATTTGTGTCACATACATGGCCAGTAAATACACATATTACAGTCATCAGTATTCACAAATACCCTGCATCTTTGTATATAACACTTATTCAACTACACTGCCAAATGAAAACAGTACAGTGGTGCATATTTATTTCGAATGCCAGCATCTAATGTATGTTAATTTAATCATGCTAGCTGTGTTCAGGAATTTGAGTGGAGTAACATAGACTTTGTCGTCCTGTTTTTCTGATCTTATGATTAGTCCGCCATATACATGTATATCCAGGTATAGAGAAAGCAGTACCAAGGAATCGACTAGAATCGGAAGGGACAAAGGGGCTAGCAGGGTCTACGCATTGCGCACTAGTTCTCGTCTGCCCGCACAGAAAGTGATATTGACTGTCACTACCAACAAATCCCAACTAATTGATCTCATCATCTGGGAAGATCTCATAGCACACAAGGATGACTTCACACTACATACGTTAGTTGTAACCAGCAGCGACCCAGTGCCAGTCGAGATAAACAATGGACTAGTTATCAAACGAAACGATATGATCACTACACACGAAAAAGCTGATACCATTGTAGTACAACAAGTGTCCAGTGTGGGGGCCAAAGCAGCTTTAGTAATTGCTGATGACACTGACATATTTGTATTGTTGTTACATTTCTGCTACAAAGGTGACCTTCCATGCCAAGTAAAGATGGTTTCTCCGTCGCACGGTCGAGCAATTATTGACATTAATGAAACAGTGGAAAAGCACAAAAACATTATTCCAGATCTATTAGCTGCTCATGGTCTCACTGGATGTGACACAGTGGCCTCGTACTATGGGATTGGCAACGGCGTGGCTCTGAAAGTCTCAAAATCCAGGTCGTATTCACTTAGCTACATTGGTAACACTGATATACCTCTATCAGACGCAATAGCTCAAGCCACGCCATTTATGTTGGCCCGCTATGGTCAGACTCGATGTAAATCCCTGACGGAAGCCCGACACAAAGTATGGACTTCAAAAGTAAGCCGGAGTGTCGTTTGTGCACCAAAAATTGCCTCTCTACCCCCGACAGACGAAGCATTCAGAGAGATTGTTTCCAGAGCCCACATGCAAGTTGCAGTATGGAGGAGTTCCTTAGAGCCAGATCCACCAGCTAGATCCAGCTGTATATGGATGGTCCAGATAAACAACACACAACTCACTCACCCCTACCACTATCCCATATGGTAGCCCATTATCACCTGTGGAGCTGTTGAAGCTGATAAAATGTTCTTGTGCCAGTCACATGCCATGCAAAACTGAAAAATGTGGATGCCAAAATTAGAACTTGTCGTGCACTGTTTTCTGTGCTTGCTAAGGGGGACAGATGTGTTTAAATGAGAGAAAAAAAACAGGTCCAAGATGCAGATGATGATGAGGATTGACTAACTATTAAGTACATTAAGTACATTAAGTACATTAAGTTCTAAGTTGAACGAGTTGATACTGTGGTTATTACCACCATCATGAGCCATGTTTTCGGATAACCCATTGTGTCTTGTATGTCATTGTTAGTCATCTGTATACGTTCCAATATAACTGAACATACAATGTTCTACATTATCTGAGTTACGTGCCTATTTACTTTGACATTGTGTAATACAACATGAACCACTTGGCCTTTTTGAGTGATTATTAATCATATATAATGTGCATTGTGTAATAATATTGTACCATTGATATGTATTGCTTAGTTACTAGTCGTACGTGTGTGTAATAATCAGCCACCATTGAGATGGATTGAGTGATTTATAGTCATATATTATATATGTGTATTGTGTAATAATCAGCCACCTTTTAGATGTATCGAGTGATTAATAGTCATATATATGTATGCATTGTGCAATAATGAGCCACCATTGAGATGTATTGAGTGATTTCTGGTCATATATATGTGCATTGTGTAATAATCAGCCACCATTGAGATGTATTGAGTGATTTCTAGTCATATGTGCATTGTGTAATAATCAACCACCATTGATATGTATTGAGTGATTTCTGGCCATATATATGTGCATTGTGTAATAATCAGCCACCATTGATATGTACTGGGTGATTTCTGGTCATATATACGTACATTGTGTAATAATCAGCCACCATTGATATGTATTGAGTGATTTCTGGTCATATATATGTGTGTTGTGTAATAATCAGCCACCATTGATAGATATGTATTGAGTGATTTCTGGTCATATATATGTACATTGTGTAATAATCAGCCACCATTGATATGTACTGGGTGATTTCTAGTCATATAAATATGTGCATTGTATAATAATCAGCCACCATTTAGCTCTATTGAGTGATTTCTAGTAATATATTTTGTGCATTGTGTAATAATCATCCACTATTGAGATGTATTCAATGGTTACTAGTCAGTATGCCTCCACGATTCCCCAAGACCGAGAAATTGACAAAAACAGTTTGGCTGCCTTAATGTCACCCAATGTTATTATCGGTGCTCTTATAACGTTCACTGACCCCGAAAACATCAAACGTATGCCTCTATGAGTCCCCCAGACCAATATATTGACAACAACAAGTTTGAATGGCGGCCATTTTAAAATTAAAGATGGCTGCCTAAACCAAATCACCCAATGTTAGTATTGATGTCCTTATCATGTTCCCTGACCCTGAACACCTAGGTATAGACACTAAAATTATGACTCTACGAGTCCCTCAGACCGAGATATTTACAAAAGCTATTTTGGATGACCGTCAAAAAAAGTGCTCAAGGGTGAGAATCCACATCGCAGTGGATTTGATTCACCAAATGCCCACTGTTGAATAATCAACAATAACAAAAACTATACCAGACAAAAAGGGGTTACCCCCTCCTGCTGTCAGACTATTAGGCTAAACGTGTGTATAACCTACTACATATCTGGTCTGGACACAAGCTAAAATAACTCTTACACCGCTATTTGTTGTTTATTTTTATTTTCCATTTTTATCATCAAAAACATGGTTTGATAGCACTTCAGAATCATTTCCATTGAAAATGATTCTGAAGTGCTGGCTGGCAAACCATGTTTTGTTGAGAAATTAGGCAAGATACAAAAGCAACAGCAGACGACAATTGTTGTGTGTAGCGGTCCAAGTGTTAAAACATATAATGCTCTCTCAGAACTAGTGTTATGAAATGTTCACCACCAGCTAAGTCACATACATGTAAACGCATATAAGTCAAATAAACTGTGTCAAAAATGGTTTAGCATGTTTCTCGCTGAAGCATGTCACTGCTTACCAGTACCGTCATGAGCTAATAAGCAAGCATCGGTGGTTCAGTGGTAGAATGTTCGCCTGCCGCTGCACTTAATTTTATATTTAGTTATTTTTCATCTTCGTACAACCGTCAATGTTTGGTATATTATTTGTTCACATTTATTAGCATGTATTCGTCCAATGCAGATTGAGTTACCTGATGAATGAAATACACAAAGCGGCATGTGAAAAAAGTGTGAACACGACGATTATTAGATGGTACCCCTGCAATGACTTACTAATACTGAGTCAAAGTACAGGATGATCACGGTTAACCCGAATATTCTGGCTGTCTTCTCAGGGCGACTTGTAAGTCGCCCTGCGTGACAGCCAGAAAATTCGGGTAGATCAGGGTGTACATGTATATGATTTAACGTAACTATGGTAGAAGTAATTGTCAACATCAAATCCCGTCCCTGGAATTGTGGGTAGTGGATTTATCATGTGCATCTGTAACCACATGTTTATGTGTGAATAAATATTCTATTCTACTTATTCTACTTGTTAGTCGTCATGCGCTACAGACATACAATTTTTGTTAAGTCACCTTCTAAGATGGCGCTAGGATTTTGAAATTAGTAGCCAAAATTAATTGACAATGCGAAAAAAGACAGCATTATTTTACAGTTGCTCCAATATTTGTAAAAACATAGTACTTTTTCAAATAATTTCTGAAATGTTTAGTAGCCAAAGTGAAATAGTAGTGGCCAACTGGCTATTTTATCCCGTCAACACAGTGCGTATGTGCCGTGAAACATTTTTGATATCCAGTCAATATGACCTAATCACTGCGTATGAATATGTGCGGTGGCCGGGGTTATTTTATTTTTAGCCAGCTTTTTTCAAAAAAAATCCAGGCTGTTGGATTGGCGAAAGCCGGGCGGCGGGCCGGGCGGCGGGCGGCGGGCGGCGTCCACAATCAATGTTAAGTTTTCGTGTTTGAGTCCATTTCTTTGTTACTGTACCACCTAGGACCACCAAACTTTCACAGTTTCATAATCAAGGGGTGCCCACCACATATCACTATCCAACATGTTACCTGTTTTTGAACTTGACCCATTTTTTCCGCGCAGTCGACTTAGCAATTTTCAATGTTAAGTTTTCGCGTTTACAATGTTAAGTTTTCGTGTTTAAGTCCATTTCTTTGGTACTTTACCACCTAGGACCACCAAACTTTCACAGCTTCATAACCAAGGGGTGCCTACCACATACAACTATCCAACATGTGACCATTTGTTTTACCTTCACCTATTATTTCTACGTAATTGACTTAGCCATTTTCAACGTTAACTTTTTAACGTACGTCTGGTTAAAGTTTTTTGTTTTTTGGTTAAAAGTTTTTCGTTATACTATATCTCTGCAACTGCTTCGCCCATTACCTTGAAACTTCACATGGGTGTTTATCATCATCCATATTTGCATTCTACCCCAAACCGTGCGGCCCCTATGCCCAATGTCAAGGTCAAATTACTTTGAATTGTTTTCTTAAAGTTTTTTCGTGTACTATATCTCTGCAACTGCTTCACCCATTACCTTGATACTTCACATGGGTGTTTATCATCATTGTCAGCACGATATCGTCGGCATTTTGGCATACGTCCGTCCATACGTCCGTGTGTTTGGTTAAAGTTTTTTGGTTAAACTTTTTCCATCTACTATATCTATTTTTTTAGTGTCCATGCCTCGCGCCAAGGCGCGACATGCAGGCTACGGCCATCTAGTCTACAAAAAGTGGGTATAATTATGTTATCCAAGTGTATATGCTTGGAAAAAACCTGGCCTTCGTGGGTTTGCCTCGTTTCTTGTTGCATTTTAAAGCCATTTGTATGTGTTGACGAATATAGGCAGAGCCTTGCCCATCCCGTTTCCTAAGCCTTGCCAGATATTTTTTCCCATTCACGGCACTAACCTACTATTCTCTATTTAGTAGCCAAATGGCTACTGCGGCTATCACCAATGCGTATGGCTGTTGCATATGTGTCACAAATTAAAATCGTCTCAACAATTCGACTTGTTTTACCCCTACTACTTCAACTGTACTGTAAGCTGTACGGGCCGGTAAATTAAGACACCATGTGCTTCAATTTTTACTGTTTTCCCCTTTAAAACTAGCAAAACCACGAACAAAGCGTGGTAATCCTGTGTATAAATGTTGTCTTAACCCTCGGTTGTTCTTGTCAGGGTCCATCTCTAATATAAACAAGAACGACAAAAAAACAAAAAGCGCGAACATTTTGAAAACGAAGAGATAGAGAGAGAGAGAGAGAGGTCTTTACTGAGGTCGCATACGGTCACTTGATATATGATTGGTGTTCTTTACGAATATGTTCCCCTCGCTTCCACACTTTAATTGCAAATATGTCAAAAATGACTTAGAAAAATCACTACTGAACGGTGGATAGAAACAAAATTTCTACCCCGCTCCATACCTCTCGCCAGGGTAGTGATTTAACCTCATCTCTTTAATGTAACGCATGAAAGAGTGTTTTTTTTCGCAATCGGTTATCCGGCGTGTTTGATATGTTAGCGATATAAAACTGTCAAAGCTGTATTAATAACTTATTAATAAAGAACATGCACATGCAGAAATTTGTTATTTTACCGGGTCAATGTGTTTATCTAACATTTACATGCATATCTTGTAAATTTGAAAGCTTCATTTTGTTATGTTGTATGTTGAAAAACAAGAGAAAAGATGACTTCCATGGGAAAATTACTTCCATGTTCTATTATTTTTGGTAATTTACTAGTTCTACATCAAATATTATTTGTTTAAATGTATAAAATATCGAGTTTACTAAATTTTGACCGACATGCAACGGGTTTGGGTATGCACTTCGGTTGCTCACATTTTTTAGAAGGGTCAATTTGTAGCCGTAGATAACATATTATTGAATTATTGTAGCTATTGTTTCATTTGTTTTAAACAATATATATTTGTATTAATGAAATAGTTCACAATTATTATTAGAAATACCATCCTATATATTTCGTGCCGAAATTGTTAAACGACTTTAGAGCAACACGCGTTGATGTGGATCTACGCTGGCCAAAAGTAGGTTGGCCAAAACTGCCCCTTTTCTCAGATAGTGGCCCAAAATAGCCCATATGCTATCACGTACATCCGGGTTTTACTCATGTCCAAAACGGTATACGTGTATGTGACCTCAGTACACAGATAGACTGCTTCCGGGTCGGTACCCGGTACCGTAAACAAATATTCCGGAGAAAAATGCATATGTTTGTGTTGCAGGTGCTTTGAGGCAGGTTCGGGTGCACTGATGTGGTTTATTAATGAATGTGGAGACAGTGGTTACACAGGGGCTCAAGTACACAGCCAAGATCTGAAGTTTGGAATGGATTATTTTGTGTGGCATGACACATGTAAATGAAGTGTGATGCGGCTCTGCGTCTGTTGTGACGTGATGATTTTTGACCCCGCTGTCATGTTTCCTTTCCTGTCAGAAAAACGAAATGGTCAACGGGTGTTGACAAGTTGGTGAGAAGACGGCACGATCCAGTCGTCAAAGACATTGTAACTCAATGTGTGATTCCAATGTTTATGCTTTTACAGGCGGTGAGTGAAATTACCCCCAAACGCTATATGTTTAATATACAGTTCTATCTGTGTGTTTAAGCCATAGATTAAACGCTCCCTGTAATGAAAGAACTTCCGATGTACATGTATCTAGCGAAACCGCAGACGCATATTGAGACAACGGAATGTTGTAAATGTAATGTATGCAGATCATGTGCTGCACTACAAAGTGTAAACAACCCTCAATAAGCCACAATACTTTCTGTCGTGCCGGGTTACATTATGAGACACGTCATGTGATGTGAACCTAACAGCAAGTGTGATAGCTCATGAAAAATATTTACTAAATTTACGATATTTTCGGTAAATGATTTCGAAAGTTGACGAATTGTTTATAGCAATTGCGGAATCCTATTTGCTTATGAAACGTTTGCCATATTGCAACGTCATGAAAATTTCATAAACATGCGTTATATTCAAGTACATACAGTGGGGTCAGCGTGTAATTAATTTAAATACAAAATGTTAGTAGCCATCAATTGTAAAACACGTGTATGAATGACACTGTCATATATAGAGTTGCAAACGCAAGTTATTTATCAGTATTATAAACATAATGCACATATACCAAACCCCGATTGTCTCACGTGACGTGTACGTACATGTACGACTTGGTTCAGAAATACAGTGGAACCTCTCTAAACCGGACACCCTGGGAGGTCCCAGGATGTCCGGTGTAGAGAGGCTCCAATGCAATTACTGTCTGTTCCACGTCTTGGTGCCGACGAACTTTTGGCTATTAAACACATTAAATCTAAAAAATATTTGAAAAAAGTACTTTTTCATCAATAACAAAAAAGTAACCCTCAAAAAAAATTATTTGATGAAATTCCATTAAATATTGATTTATTCCGAAAAAAACGATTTTCCTATTGGAATTTAACATGGGGGCTAAAAATAGATTTTTAAAAAATATTTTTTTTTTATTTGTGGACCGATTTTCAAAATCTAACTTTTGTTTTCTTAGTTGCATCAATTTCAAGCTATCTCGCCAGGTTTTGGAGTCAATTTCCAAAATTTTTCCTTCAGGATAAAAAAACCGAAAAGTTTTGGAAATTGACTCCCATGTTAGATTCCCATAGGAAAATCGTTTTTTCGCAATACAATCAATATTTGATGGAATTTCATGAAATAATTTTTTTTGGGGGCGGGTGACTTTTTGTTATTGATGAAAAAGTACTTACTTTCAATCTTTTTTTATATTTAATGTGTTTAATAGCCAAAAGTTCGTCGGAAGCAAAACGTGGAACAGACAGTAAGCACCCCATGAACAGTTCTTGTAATTTCCAATCACGAGCATACACGACAATGATGTAAATTACAGTGAAACCCACTAAACACAATGGGGTTGCCAGGGTGTCCGGTCTAGAGAGGCTCCACTGTAATTAAGCACATCATGAACAGACACGATACTGACATACATGACAGTGAAAGTCATGTTAATTAAACACAATGGGATCGCCAGGGTGTCCGGTTTAGAGAAGTTCTACTGTACGATTCAAATCTACATTGAAACTATTTTTCCTAATCGGTTTCATCACTTTCTATGCATATTTAAGTCCCGGTTCCTATACGGACATCATACACAACCTCCTGCGTTAATTTTCCCCAGATACCAACGTTTCTGAACATCTATTGGCAATCTCAACTCGCAAGGTTCATGTCAAGCACAATATAGGCGCGAATCCAGGATTTCGGGTTAGGGGGGGCTTAACTATTTTGCAATACTTGACTATATTATCGAACGAGCTAAGCTCGTTCGATAATATAGTCAAGTATTGCAAAATAGTCGACCGAGCGGAGCTCATGATAGCGCTAGGGGGGTCCGGGAATTTTTTGAAATCTACATCGCATTTCCTGCATTCTGGCGCATTTGGAGCAAACGTATTGACACCGTCACAGTATGTTTAGACATGATTTTTGATAGGAAACGTTTACATTTTGAAACAAGAAGACAACGACCGATAAATGCATGGAATACATGGCACTTGGCATGAAACATGCCTTGTAACTTGTAAAAAATCTTTACTCGGCGAATTTTAAGGGTGGGGGGGGGCGGGGCGCGGGGCGCGTCCGGGTCCGCCCCCTCAGCCCCCCCACCCCCACCCCCCCCCCCCCCCCCTGAATCCGTCCATGCAATATGCCAATACAATTGGGTTCGGAAACGTACAATTGGGTACGGAAAAATACGAGACAAATCTCAATTTAAACTATTTAACCTAAATCTGTTTCATTCGTTGTCTATGAATATCTGAGACCGTGGGGACCGTTTCACTAAACTTCGTACGACTAAAATGTTCGTAAGTGCAAAATTATGATAGTCTGTAAATTTCACATTAACATTGTTTTATTGTAAATAATTATTGGATTTACATTTATTGAGCATAGGCTCATTAAATGTAAATCCAGAAATAAAAAGTTACAGACGATCTAAAATGCACTTACGAACATTTTAGTCGTAAGAAGTTTAGTGAAACAGGCCCTAGTTCCCTCTATAAGGACATACTTCATACGAGACACATGTGACGTTGTACCTAAGAACATGTGCACTATTTCATTAAAAATATACCATTTACTATCATAGCTTCCGTAAATGACGTCGACACTTAACGACATGTTCATAGGAAATGCGGAATTCAAGTCCGAAAACGCTATGCACATTTCGTCATCTTATAGTTTCTGTAAATATATCTCGTGAACAAATCGCATATTTTCTTAGGCACAAAATTACATCGCGTGTCTCATCGAAAGTTACGACTGTACTCTCATAAAATACAGCAGATGTGGTACATGTACACTCCGCATGTTGCGACTTCTTCCAGCGAACTGAGACGCGAAAGCCGGCCTTTATAAATACACCAATACCATATTTGGCGATATTTGGTTTTCATGGTAAGATAGGGTCAGTAATAGTTAGATCATACAATTGCAAGTGTATTTGGTTTAAACGAGGTCGTAAGGCCGAGTTTAAATCAAATGCACGTGCAATTTTATGATCTAACTGATTTGTATCATTTGCCAAATATGGAAAATTGGCACATGCGCAATTCTATGTGGGCGCGGCTCATGGATGACAGGAGCCATTTTTGATCGCTCGACCTGCCACGGAATTGACACGGTCCAATCAGAATTCTTGTTCCAGGTGGGGGGAAGTCCCTTCACCTGCCATCTTTACGTCGTGAAGGCCGTTGCTATCGTCATATACGCATTGTCTGGCACATTTCCTATTGACATCATTCGGTTATTGAGAGGAACAGCCGTGCGTGTAAGTGCCCATACGTTTCAGATACACACGGCAATTATTGCACGGCATCTCATTAAATTAGGCTCCACCCCTTTAGTTACACCACATTCTAAGCTCCACCCCTTTAGATACACAGAACAACAACTTGGTATTGGAAATGATAGCAGGCGCCTGTATAATGATGAAGGTCTTTGGGCTATGATACAATACGGAGTTATACCCGGTTTATGTTATACCTGTGTGCAAATGCTGCATACGTAATATGGTATCGTTTGATACTTTAACATTGGTTACAACTAGCATATCAGCACTTATCACATCTTTGACACATTTGCGGGTGTTGTTTCTGTATTAACACAGCTCGTGTGCATGGTATGTGCATGAGAATGTGATAAATAAGTTAGATCACGTTCGTCCGCATGTACGAGCGATAATCGGCTGGCTAAAGCTCGGATGCGGCGAACTCCTTTGATCCCAGCAGTGCGGTAACCTGGTGAGATCACTGTCTGGGCCTGTCAGTATGGAACGCCAAATCTACATAAACTCAAATACATATTGCTAGCTCTAAAGCAATAAATATTTGGAGCTAGCTCCAAATTATTTATTACTAGCAATAAAACATTTCGAGCTAGCTCCAATTCATTTGAAGAGCTATCTAATTCATTTGGAGCTAGCTCTAAATCAGTTGATGATATCACAAATTGATTTGTAGCGAGCATTTTATAACTTTGATTTGGAGAGCTCTCTAAATCATTTGGAGCTATCTCTAAATCATTTGGAGAGCTCTCGAAATCATTTCGAGCGAACTCTAAATCAATTAATGATATCTCAAATTGATTTGTAGCGAGCATTTTATAACTTGATTTGGAGAGCTCTCTAAATCTTTTGGAGCTATCTCTAAATCATTTGGAGAGCTCTCGAAATGATTTTGAGAGCTCTCGAATTTATTTCGAGCTAGCTCTAAATCATTTGGAGCTAGCTTTAAATCAATTAAAGATATTTATTTGGAGAGAGCATTATAAACTTGATTTGATGCTAGCTCCAAATACGACTCCACGTGGGAACATGAGGAAAAAAAGTAATAAGCGCTCCCTTCCCGCGCTTTTAAAATCTCTGTACGCATGTGCATCGAGCCGTGAGCAACAACAACAACAGCGAACAAGATACGTTCATCATCTGACCATGGAGGGTAAAACATATTTAATTCATAATTATAATTAGCCTTATACTTTTAAATTAAAAATTGTAATTATTTCTAGAATCAAATGAATGATTTGGAGCTAGCTCGAAACGAATTGAGACAGCTCGAAATGATTTCGAGAGCTCTCCAAATGATTTAGAGATTTGAATTATGGGAGTTATGATCAGTGTAGCTCCTGATCAAATAACACGCTCCTGCCGTCTGATAACGATCTCTGTGTTTGGTAAAAGCATGGCGTGTGTTTCACTGATGACATTGCGAACTGTGCAGATCATGATAAGACTGTGCGGATGCACAGGCTGATTTGGATCTACACTGGTCGCAAAATCCATAAGCCACATTTATCCAGCCACAGTCACAATTGTGGTAGGTGGTCCATTATGAGCACCCGTTGCTATTATATTGTGTGTTATATCTGCTTCATAAGTGGAAAGTATTATGACTTGCAATGTGTAGAGTTATTGCAGCAACACCTGTGGAACACATATATTAGTCACATATGATGCTGGACTCCAAAATTCTGACCGACTCCGTCTCAGTCCAATCATTTTATCTGAGAATACACTGGTATATTCCATACAAAATAGTTCTGTTTTTGCTTAATGTATAGGATATCATGTAAGCAATATAGTAATATAACATGAAAAATGCAATTACTTAATTTAGCCTAAAAAGAGAATTGGCTCTAAATAATGTCGAATAATGCGCTGGTTACGAGATGAAAACTCGTCTATGCAACAGTTCAAGGCTGAGCGGCATCTCGTCCGGAAATCTGTGCATTTTTGGACGTGAAACATTTTACACTGGCGAGGAGTGCAGCACCATTGAATTTAGTCCATATAGGACATCATGCGCATGGCGAATATTTTCCTCGCCAGTCGCAAACAAAGCTAAGTTGTGTAGTTGCTCCTGAGCTACAGCGGTCAGAAATTAAAAACGAAACGTTTTGTCGTGACGGTTAACACATGTCCGTGTACTACAGTGGAACCTCTCTAAACCGGATAACACATTTGTGATAATAATTTTGATGGGTTTCTTGGTCATTTATCTCGGGCGATAACGCCTGTTCGTGATCGCATAGCACATAACTATGGTTCGGAATAATCAAATGCCTGATTTACAGTGAAATATCGCTAAACCGGACCCCTGTGGACCAACCATGGTGTCCGGTTTAGCGAGGCTTAACTGTATAGTGTTTTCTCACCCGTCGACCAGGGTTTCCAGGGCATGATGAAGGACTACTACGTGGGAGACGATGCCCAGAGCAAGCGAGGCATCCTCACCCTGAAGTATCCCATCGAGCCCGGCATCGTCACCAACTGGGACGACATGGAGAAGATTTGGCATCACACCTTCTACAGCGAACTCCGGGTCGCCCCTGAGGAGCACCCAGTCCTGCTCACAGAAGCCCCGCTCAACCCCAAAGCCAACCGCGAAAAGATGACGCAGATCATGTTCGAGACCTTCAACTCGCCAGCCATGTACGTCGCCATCCAGGCGGTGTTGTCCCTGTATGCCGGCCGTCGTACAACGGGTATTGTCATGGACTCCGGCGACGGTGTCTCCCATACCGTGCCTATTTATGAGGGATACGCCCTCCCCCACGCCATTCTCCGATTGGATTTGGCCGGCAGAAACCTCACTGACTATCTCGTGAAATTCCTCACTCAGCGCGGATATTCCTTTACCACTACCGCTGAGCGGGATATCGTGAGAGACATTAAGGAGAAATTGTGCTACGTTGCCCTTGACTTTGAGCTGGAAATGCAGACCGCCGCCAGCTCCAGCTTCTTGGAAAAAAAGTTACGAACTCCCCGACGGTCAGGTCATCACCATTGGCAACGAGCGTTTCCGGTGCCCGGAAGCTGAATTCCAGCCATCGTTCCTTGGTATGGAGTCGGTCGGTATCCACGAGACGACGTACAACAGCATCATGAAGTGCGACGTGAACATCCGTAAGGACCTGTATGCCAACACCGTCTTATCCGGCGGCTGCACTATGTTCCCCGGCATCGCCGACCGGATGCAGAAGGAGATTACCGCCCTGGTGCCACCGACAATGAAGATCAAGATTATCGCCCCTCCCGAGAGGAAGTACTCGGTGTGGATCGGCGGTTCCATCTTGGCGTCCCTGTCCACGTTCCAACAGATGTGGATCAGCAAACAGGAATACGACGAATCCGGCCCGTCCATTGTGCACAGGAAGTGTTTCTAGACTGTATGGTTATAACTACCGGACAAGATATACAGATACTATATAAGAACCGTGTCTTCCAGTTTCAGTATTTCATTGCTCGAATGACCCTGGCTTAAGTTGCTACACATTTCGCCTGTTCCTCAATCCGTATAGAACATACGCATATTGAGTGCATTATGAAATGTATTACATGTTTTAAATATCACCATACACTTTGCCTGGTATGTTTCGCTGACAAAACATTATGGTGGCATATGTCTGCCATCGACATAACGTGATAGCTAAGTCATCTTAATGTGCCTTATAAATCGTCTTAACTACCAAAATGGCTGTGATAATGTAATAAATTCAGTATAATAAAAAATAATAAATAGTAATTTTCACATTAACATTGTTTTCTTGTAAACGATTATTTTATTTACATTTACTGAGCATAGGCTGCATCAATCCATCAATTGAATTCCAGACGACTCTAAAGTTGCACTTACGAACAATTTAGTCGTACGTAGTTTAGTGAAACGGCCCTCAGAAGTGAATATTGTCCAACCGTTGCACGTTTCCTGTATTCCTATTGGCATATCAGATCTCTGTATTCCTGTTTGAAAGTTTTCCATTTTATGTTTTTTGTCGCGCCTGCTTTACCAGAAAGCGCGACTATAGTCGCCGCTTTTTCTGTCATCGTCATCGTTCGCGTAGTCCGAAATGTAAATCATGGTATAACTGTATTATTGCTTGACGGATTGCTTCAATATTTGGACACTTGACGTGAGCATTTGGAACACAAGCATGCTGACATTAACATGACGTTGACCTTTCTCGCCTTCACATTTTTGCGGAAACACTTAGCCGTTTGTTTTGCGTCAAAAAGTTAGTGCAAGTTTCTTCATCATGATATAACTTTAATACTTCTTGACGGATTTCTTCAATATTCTGAAACTGCACATAGGCAGTGATTATGTAATAGTATTTCCCGTTAGCCCGGTTAGAGAATACTTTTGGAGGGTGGGTCATGAAGACAACGACATGGTGTAGATTCTTATCACTTTATATGTAGTAAGGCCCGACGCCTGCAACAATATAGGAATGAATGGCCTTTTTGTGGAATTTATCGGGGTATAAACTTGGAAAAGTCGCGGGAATACTGGACGAAGGCAGGAAGGCCTCGTCCAGTATTCCCGCGACTTTTCCAAGTTTATAGTTTATATCCCCGATATATGGCCAGACTTTTAACTCTCTCCCGCCTCCTCTCAACTCTTCACCTGTAACGTACAACTAAAACAATGTTAAAACAAGACACCATATGATCACAGTATATTTAGCGCTCCCTCCTCTTTCTCCAGCTCACTCTACATGTATACCATAAACTACATGTATATGATATATTTCGACTGCTATCGCGGACCGAATGATTGAAACATAATAAAATCCCGCGAAAAAAAAATTTGACAGTTCATGCAAAGTGGTAGTGAGATATTTTTATATAGGCCAATCAAACTGCCAGTTAGAATAAATATCTACCAATCAGAAATTGGGTTATATAATGATATTGGCTATACCTACGACTGTGGAGAAATTTCGCCCCAAAAGAGTTCGGACCAATATTGGCTTATATAACGGGATATAGGAGACGGTGAATATAATGTCGTTCTGTCATGTCGTGTCAAGTTAAAAGAGTGCAGCTATCTGCAATACGTTTCGCATTAATCTGCAAACACTGAAACATATCTTAAAATAGCAATAGCAAATGATTACAATGTGGTTAAACTATAAAAGAGCATAAATCTCATCCGGCCACACTTACACCGTTGCTGTATAATTGAGTATGCGGATGGAAGATAAAACGCGGATACAGACAGACACCACACACGTGGGTTTTGTTTCACCCACGATATAGAGAATAGTAGGTTAGTGCCGTGAATGGGAAAAGTATCTAGCAAGGCTTAGGAAACGGGATGTGCTCGGCAGAGCCTCGCCCATCCCGTTTCCGTGCCGCGCCAGATGTGTTTCCCATTCACGGTACTAACCTACTATTCTATTTATCCCGTCAACATTACAAATAGCTTTAAAATGCAAAACAATAACCTCAGCCGCATCTCCAAATCGTATTGACAGGATATCAAAAATGTTTCACATCACCGTGTTTCACGGCACATACGCACTGTGTTGACGGGATAAAGTGGAAAGTGAGAGATAGCTGTCACAATTCCTGCGTCGTCGTCGTCGTCGTCGTCGTCGTCGTCGTCGTCGTCAATAATTTATTTTGAAAATAAGTTTTGAACATTGTCCAAATTTCGCATATCTCTAGATCCGTTGGTCCTAAGTAATTGGAATGGACTGTGATATATCTTAATTTTCCGACCAATCTAATTGTCACAATATGATTTTCAGACGAGTCCATTTATGAAACGTAGGTGTTTTTTATTCTGAAAAATATGAAAATTGCTCACATAAAGTGCAGATCCTTATGAGACGGCTCGTCACGAGCCGGCTCCACGGGTTGAAGTAACGTACCAAGGTCTATACATAAATTAAATATACCTAAAAGTATCAATAAGTGGGAAAAGATCGGTTGAAAAAAAATATGTTTACTCCGTGTTAGAACACAATACAAGGTGCCTATATTTTTTTGGTCCGTACTCGGACGGCCTCGAGACAACAGACTCTCACGAAACAGTCAACCGATTTATATTATTTCCGCCAATTGCAGAAGCTAGGCAAAAGTTAGCCCTCCGTAACGATATATTCCCCGATGCGCTATGTCAACACTTTTTCGAGCTATTGTGTTCTAACAGGTATTATCACATCTTTGACACATTTCCGGGTGTTGTTTCTGTATTAACACAGATCGTGTGCAAGGTATGTGCACGAAGATGTGATAAATAAGTTAGATCACGTTTGTCCGCATGTACGAGCGATAATCCGCTCGCTAAAGCTCGCGGATTATCTCCTCGTACATACGGACGAACCGTGAGCTAACTTATACTTATTATTCAAAGGTCAGTTGCTGCATCCGAGTATGTTTGGAAAACAACTCGCTCCTGGGTAAATAGTTCAGAGTCAATTTAAGGAGCATGTTTTCTGAAAATTGGCATCTTGCACTACGCTTGTATGTATTTATGTTGTGCTTTCTTCTTCCTTTTCATCACTTTAATAGCCAAAGTTTTACATATTTGAGCATTGCAAAGTATACTTTTCTAGCAAACTATACATTGAGGGAGAAATCTTCAATTTAAGGATAAATTTATTACATTATGCTGAATTTATTACATTATCACAGCCATTTTGGCTGTGATAATGTAATAATGTAATAAATTCAGTATATTAATTCTGATTACTTTCAAATGTATGCAGTCGTTAGTTCTATATGAATCGATATAATGCATTTCGGGAAAAATAAATGATTTCTCCCTCAAAGTATACTTTGCTAGAAAAGTATACTTTGCAATGTTGGTGAAATAGGCTACAGGTCACACAGTAGCATTTTGATCAATAATAGTTGACTGAGGATACGTCGCACTGAATAGCGAATATTGTACTGAGTGGAGTCGTACGCTGGTCGCCACCCAGGCTAGTGTCATTTCAGGCAATGACGAAACGAGTAGGAATTTCAACCGTTTCCGAGCCGAACCTGATAAACCTGACCACACTGGACTGGAATTGTATTCCTTTTATCGGGTAACGTTTTGAAATGAACGCGAACTTGCCGAAGATGCGTCATTACACAGTTGTCATTCGGTAGCGTCATAATGAAGCCTTATGGCAAATGATACGTCAGCAAATATAAGGTTCGACAATGTCCAGCCGTGGGTAAACGTTTGCCGTGGCACGAGATAACTGTTTGAACACCAAGGCCGTAGGCAGCGGGTTCAAATAGTTCCCGAGGGGCACGGCAAACGTTTACCCACGGCTGGACATGGTCGAACGTTATTGTTACATTTCCGTTGGAAATATCATGCAATTTGAGCATATATGCATTACTTTCGGTACTTTGATAAGCTGCTCCATTCAAACAGCTGATTTTACTCATACATATTACAAGGGGCCGCAGTACACTTCACATGATGCAGCCGAATCAATTTCAAATTTCAGTGCGACCGTTGTGAACTGGTCTGGTGACGAAACGATGCGTTCTAGTAACGTCAGGAGACACATGCATTCCGTAGTTGTTGGCTTGGCCCCGGAATGAGCAATGTCTACAGCCATGTTCAAACATCACGCGCTGTGCGTTTGAACACCGGTGTGAGCGGTGTCAAACAACGGCAGCCATGTAACAATGCAGATTTGAATCAGTCGGAACCCAGATGTGCGTATCCAATCAATCTAGGATACGAAACGTTATTATCAGTCAGTATATAGTAGTTAAATGCAAACACTATTTCCTGATAAGTATGGCTACACTGGTCGCACACTCGTAATGCCCATTCTTCAAACGGTGCCTTCCACATCGACGATTCTGGTTAAGATTCCAGTTCAAATACACTGATCCCATTTTCGTCCACTGTCACTATTGCCTCCGCAATCTCATCGCTTGTACATCGAAGCTTTCTTGAAGTTCTCAGACAAAACAAACGAAAACGAACGGAAAACGAAGTGAACATTATACAGTGCTGTCAATCAGGTTTTATTGTGAAAGGAGGAATACTATAAATCGACAGCAGACGACACTTTTCGTGTCGAGTATTTTAAGAGCTAACCATAAAATACTTTAACAATCTGAGGATATAAATGATATTAAGAATTCCTTGAATTATTGACATAAACACATTTTAAAACACTGTTTTTGTTTTGCAAATTTACTTCATACACTAAATTAATGTAGTTTTCTAATATTATCATTTGTAACCATCTACATATAGAGAGCGAACAACGAACTCTGTGTTCGAATCGACAGTTAATACTTTATTTATACGTTATTGTTAACATATTGGATGTTTAAGGAATTAAATTCGAGGGAGCGTCAGCGACTGCAGCACTTAGTTCCTTAAACATCGAATATGTGAACAATAGCATACGTATAATTAGCCATATTTACAATGCAGTCTCCCATCTGGGTATTGAATTTCCATTTTCAGTCAAACATTTGGTAATACAATGTATGTAACTTATTTGGGTTAAATCGTGTAATATGTGAAATATGTGGAGCGCAATACTGGCCAGCGATTGGCTTAGAAAGTAGGGCGAATTATAATACTAATTGTTTTTCTTACGAACTTCCCGTAAGAAGTTTCGTGAAATTGGCCTCCATGCCAGCCTGTTCAATATCTTCCACTCATTTCCACGGTTTCATATTTAATCCCATCCCTTTTCACACGGCAGCAGCATACACAGGCAATGGCGAGAATTATTAACAACAACACTACCAACGGCGCAAGTACAAGAGAAATAATCTCCAAAGTATTGCTTCGGAGGCCCGTATAATTGCCTCGACAAATCACTTGTAATTTATCCGGTGCTTTAGTTTCACCGTCTGGCATGTTTGTTCCCACTTTGTATTTATCAAAGTAAGGGCGCAAACTCTCCCAGAACGACGCGCTCGGTTCGCCGTAGTTATCGTCCGTGATGGAATGGTTCGCTGACTGTAGAGACAATTGCAAAAACGCCCCTGAACTGGAAAATTCCGGCCAGGAGAAGTCTGGGGAGAAACCAGAATCTGGCGACCTGCAACAGTACACGTGCATAGTTGTAGTTATATTATATTTATAGGGCGGAAATTGCCTCAAAGAACCTTCCATACCCGGATTACATGTGCATGAACAGGACCTGTTGTTATACACTCAGTCGCCTTTAACACTGGTAACCCTAAGTAAGTGACATGGAGTAGTTCATGTTAAAGTTGAGGCTGTTCCATTATGCAGAAAATGGGGTAATTTTGCAAAAAAAATAAAAATATCTACAAATGGTTGCAGATCTTGATGAGATGGCTCGTTACTCATTGTTTACGCGAAAGCCGACGTACACTCGTGTATTATTTCACGCTATTTTGGACAGAAATACAGAAATTAAATATCTACAGATCCGTTAGTCAGATCATTGCCAAATGTCACCAATATCTTCCTGGTACCGATGGCTATCCACCCAGTGTCATTCATGTGACATTGGCATTGGTGATATTGACCATTTCTGTATGAGATACTCGCCGACGATCACCTTTTTAAATAAATACTCGTTTTGTAACTTACCCCGTCTTTGCAAAGTTGGTCCAGTATGACATCATTCGTCTTGAGAGAAACAATTCTGACACACTTGGCATGTATGGGTCAGTCACGTTGAGATTATTCAATACTGACGGTGAGAATCCAAAGACAAACGGTATTTCATCGCCATTAGTTGCTTCCTTGGCCCAGGACTGGGTTACAGATCGTCCATTCTCAAATCCCGGCTGTCCGGAGAACTTATAAGCATACGCCTGTTTGCCTCCTAGAGTTTTATAAGTCTGCACTGTTCGCAGGGCGGGAACACGAAACGTATAGTCCGTGCCGAACTGCAGGAGCATATTCATAATGTTGTTCGGATCGTTCGGATTATTCAGATCAGTATACCGATTCACTATTCGGTCAATCAAGCCCTCTGGAATACTGCTCGTTTCATACCGCGTTCCTGCAAATATATTGTCTCCAAACAAGGTATTTATACTTTTCGCAAAGTGTGTATGTGTGCCTGGGTCGGGGAAACGTTCCGCCAGTCGGTACTTTATATAGGGAAGTCCATCCATGTCGTTATATCCAACCAGAAGAGACAGCGACTGGAAGAAATTGCGTACCTCCTGGTAGTCTGGATTGGCGTGACTTAGCATGATCCCCGGATCGGCGCGTACGAATTCACCATCATACACGGGCGTGGTCGGCATCGATCTGAGATAACGGTTCGTTTGCGCCAGTGTCATGTTCCGCAGGCACTTCACGGGATTGTCCATTGACAGACAGTCATCGGAGTCCAGGCCGTCGCTTTCGCTCGTCCGCTGCACAGCCGGGACGGTGTAGCCATCGCCGGCAGTGATGGGACTTCCACTCTGTGCAATGATCCTGTGTACGAGACCTTTATTTCCCGCGTACATTCCCTGATACAGTGCGCAAACAGCCCCAGTCAGCTGCCCGAACAACGTTACACGAGAAGGGTCCCCGTTAAATCGAGCAATATGCCGGTGAACCCATTGTATCGCGATGTGCTGGTCCCAGAGCCCGTAATTTCCCGGTAAGCGGTCGTCTCCCGTACTAAGGAACCCAAGCACAGCCAATCGATAGTTGATCGTGACAATAATGACGTCTTCCCGCGCGGCCAGGATGTCCCCGGGGTAATAATTAGACCCTCCGTGCTGGAATACCCCTTCATGGAAACTTCCGCCGTGCAGCCATATCATCACAGGTAAGTTAGACCTGCTCTTGGACTTGACGTATATATTCAGAAATAGACAATCTTCAGACGTGTCTAATGTCGAACTAAAAGACCCCTCCTGCGGACACATTGGTCGGTGAAAGGTTGCATTGTATGTACCATTCAGCAGTTCTTTAAGTACAGATTTCGCGAATCGTAGATTCCCTATGGGGGCCTCGGCGTATGGGATACCAAGGAAGCTGGTCACGTGCACTGTCTGATTGTCAACGCTCACTTCTTCTACAGTACCTGCAATAAACACAGTTTTCGAGATTATGAACACATGTTATTTGCTTAAAATGTAAGAGTTGGTACACGCAAGGGAGACAGAAGAGCCCAGGTAAACCAAAAGGTAACCATTTAACACTTTCAATACTACATACCCAAGGTGCATGATCACGTGGTTACAACAACAACAACGTTGCCCACTCCAAAGTAAGTATTATGTGATAGTTTCCTTAATATGCAACGGATTTTGATGAAATATGGCGCAGCAAACGCGTCTTCATGAGCTGCATTTGGTGGTCCAGGGAGGTTGGCACAGTCTTATGTCGTTTTGGGCGAAAATACAGAGACCACCAAATGCAGCTTAACAAGACGCGTTTGATGCGCCATATTTCATAGAAATCCGTTTCGTAATAAGGACACTATAAAAGAATACGTACTTTCAATCGGATGGATTCTGGAAGTTTCAGTACTTGTTGTTGTTGTTAGTACCACGTGATCATACACCTTGATACCTCTATAATGGTGTTTGCAAACCTTGTAGGTCCAGTTGAGCCTCATCAGGATCTGCACTTTTTGCAAGTAATTTTAATATTTTTTGCAAATAATTTTCTTGGGATTATCAGATTGGTCATAAAAATAACGCATCACATTCCATTTCTGGGGGCCGTTTCATTAAACTTCGTACGACTAAAATGTTCGTAAGTGCAAATTTAGGATCATCTTTCAATGGATGAATTTACATGCTCAATAAATGTCAATCAAATACTTGTTTACAAGAAAATATTGTTAATGTGAAATTTACGGGTGTGTGAAGTTGGCTCTGACATCGAACATCGAAATTCGATATTCACCGGTTTGAATTTCGAGTTGAATATCGAGTTGAATTTCGAGTTGAATCCAAAGCTGCGAGGTCGATATTCACCGGAACTGATTTCGAGCTGGGTGTTTTGAATATCGAGCCAGCTGTGAGATCGATATTCGAGCAGGTTGGACATACGTATTTGAATTTCGAGCTGGGTTCTTTTGAATATCGAGCCAGCTCTGAGATCGATATTCGCGCAGATTGAGATGTGCATTTGAATTTCGAGCTGGGGTGTTTTGAATATCGAGCCAGCTCTGAGATCGATATTCGCGAAGATTGAGATGTGCATTTGAATTTCGAGCTGGGTTCTTTTGAATATCGAGCCAGCTGTGAGTTCGATATTCGCGCAAATTGAGATGTGCATTTGAATTTCGAGCTGGGTTGTTTTGAATATCGAGCCAGCTCTGAGATCGATATTCGACTACAAGATGGTAAATGCAATGCGAATTTCGAGCTAGGTGTTTTGAATATCGAGCCAGCTCTGAGATCGATATTCGAGCAGGTTGTACATACGTATTTGAATTTCGAGCTGGGTTCTTTTGAATATCGAGCCAGCTCTGAGATCGATATTCGCGAAGATTGAGATGTGCATTTGAATTTCGAGCTGGGTTGTTTTGAATATCGAGCCAGCTATGAGATCGATATTCGCGCAAATTGAGATGTGCATTTCAATTTCGAGCTGGGTTGTTTTGAATATCGAGCCAGCTCTGAGATCGATATTCGACTACAAGATGGTAAATGCAATGCGAATTTCGAGCTGGGTGTTTTGAATATCGAGCCAGCTCTGAGATCGACATTCGAGCAGGTTAGACATACGTATTTGAATTTCGAGCTGGGTTCTTTTGAATATCGAGCCAGCTCTGAGATCGATATTCGCGCAGATTGAGATGTGCATTTGAATTTCGAGCTGGGGTGTTTTGAATATCAAGCCAGCTCTGAGATCGATATTCGCGAAGATTGAGATGTGCATTTGAATTTCGAGCTGGGTTGTTTTGAATATCGAGCCAGCTGTGGATCGATCGATTCGCGCAAATTGAGATGTGCATTTGAATTTCGAGCTGGGTGGGTTGTTTTGAAATATCGAGCCAGCTCTGAGATCGATATTCGCGCAAATTGAGATGTGCATTTGAATTTCGAGCTGGGTTTTGTTTTGAATATCGAGCCAGCTCTGAGATCGATATTCGACTACAAGATGGTAAATGCAATGCGAATTTCGAGCTGGGTGTTTTGAATATCGAGCCAGCTCTGAGATCGATATTCGAGCAGGTTGGACATACGTATTTGAATTTCGAGCTGGGTTCTTTTGAATATCGAGCCAGCTCTGAGATCGATATTCGCGCAGATTGAGATGTGCCATTTGAATTTCGAGCTGGGGTGTTTTGGAATATCGAGCCAGCTCTTCAGATCGATATTCGCGAAGATTAGAGATGTGCATTTGAATTTCGAGCTGGGTTCTTTTGAATATCGAGCCAGCTGTGAGATCGATATTCGCGCAAATTGAGATGTGCATTTGAATTCGAGCTGGGTTGTTTTGAATATCGAGCCAGCTCTGAGATCGATATTCGACTACAAGATGGTAAAATGCAATGCGAATTTCGAGCTGGGTGTTTTGAATATCGAGGCCAGCTCTGAGTCGATATTCGAGCAGGTTGTACATACGTATTTGAATTTCGAGCTGGGTTGTTTTTTTGAATATCTGAGCCAGCTCTGAGAAATCGATATTCGCGCAGATTGAGATGTGCATTTGAATTTCGAGCTGGGGTGTTTTGAATATCAAGCCAGCTCTGAGATCGATATTCGCGAAGATTGAGATGTGCATTTGAATTTCGAGCTGGGTTGTTTTGTTTTAATATCGAGCCAGCAGTGAGATCGATATTCGCGCAAATTGAGATATGCATTTGAATTTCGAGCTGGGTTGTTTTGAATATCGAGCCAGCTCTGAGATCGGATATTCGCGCAAATTGAGATGTGCATTTGAATTTCGAGCTGGGTTGTTTTGAATATCGAGCCAGCTCTGAGATCGATATTTCGACTACAAGATGGTAAATGCAATGCGAATTTCGAGCTGGGTGTTTTTGAATATCGAGCCAGCTCTGAGATCGATATTCCGAGCAGGTTGGACATACGTATTTGAATTTCGAGCTGGGTTCTTTTGAATAATCGAGCCAGCTCTGAGATCGATAATTCGCAGCAGATTGAGATGTGCATTTGAATTTCGAGCTTTTGGGTGTTTTTGAATATCGAGCCAGCTCTCAGATCGATAAATTCGCGAAGATTGAGATTGTTGCATTTGAATTTCGAGCTGGGTTGTTTTGAATATCGAGCCAGCTGTGAGATCGATATTCGCGCAAATTGAGATGTGCATTTGTAATTTCGAGCTGGGTTGTTTTGAATATCGAGCCAGCACTGAGATCGATATTCGCGCAAATTGAGATGTGCATTTGAATAATTCGAGCTGGGTTGTTTTGAATATCGAGCCAGCTCTGAGATCGATATTCGACTACAAGATGAGGTAAATGCAATGCGAATTTCGAGCTGGTGTTTTGAATATCGAGCCAGCTCTGAGATCGACATTCGAGCAGGTTGGACATACTTGTATTTGAATTTCGAGCTGGGATTCTTTGAATATCGAGCCAGCTCTGAGATCGATATTTCGCGCAGATTGAGATGTGCATTTGAATTTCGAGCTGGGGTGTTTTGAATATCGAGCCAGCTCTCAGATCGATATTCGCGAAGATTGAGATGTGCATTTTGAATTTCGAGCTGGGTTCTTTTGAATATCGAGCCAGCTGTGAGATCGATATTCGCGCAAATTGAGATGTGCATTTTGAATTTCGAGCTGGGTTGTTTTGAATATCGAGCCAGCTCTGAGATCGATATTCGCGCAAATTGAGATGTGCATTTGAATTCGAGCTGGGTTTGTTTTGAATATCGAGCCACACTGAGATCGATATTCGACTACAAGATGGTAAATGCAATGCGAATTCGAGCTGGGTGTGGGGTTTTGAATATCGAGCCAGCTCTGAGATCGATATTCGAGCAGGTTGGACATACGTAATTTGAATTTCGAGACTGGGTTCTTTTGAATATCGAGCCAGCTCTGAGAATCGATATTCGCGCAGATTGAGATGTGCATTTGAATTTCGAGCTGGGGTGTTTTTGAATATCGAGCCAGCTCTCAGATCGATATTCGCGAAGATTGAGATGTGCATTTGAATTTCGAGCTGGGTTCTTTGAATATCGAGCCAGCTCTTGAGATCGATATTCGCGCAAATTGAGATGTGCATTTGAATTTCGAGCTGGGTTGTTTTGAATATCGAGCAGCTCTGAGATCGATATTCGACTACAAGATGGTAAATGCAATGCGAATTTCGAGCTGGGTGTTTTGAATATCGAGCCAGCTCTGAGATCGATATTCGAGCAGGTTGGAACATTACGTATTTGTAATTTCGAGCTGGGTCTTTTTTTGAATATCGAGCCAAGCTCTGAGATCGATATTCGCGCAGATTGAGATGTGCATTTGAATTTCGAGCTGGGGTGTTTTTGAATATCGAGCCAGCTCTCAGATCGATATTCGCGAAGATTGATTGATGTGCATTTGATTTCGAGCTGGTCTTTTGAATATCGAGCCAGCTGTGAGATCGATATTCGCCGGCAAATTGAGATGTGCATTTGAATTTCGAGCTGGGTTGTTTTGAATATCGAGCCAGCTCTGAGATCAATATTCGACTACAAGATGGTAAATGCAATGCGAATTTCGAGCTGGGGTGTTTGAATATCGAGCCAGTCTGCAGATCGATATTCGAGCAGATTGTACATACGTATTTGAATTTCGAGCTGGGTTCTTTGAATAACGAGCCAGCTCTTAGATCCGATATTCGCCGCAGATTGAGATGTGCATTTGAATTTCGAGGGTGGGGTGTTTTTTGAATATCGAGGCCAGCAGTGAGATCGATATTCGCGCAAATTGAAGATGTGCATTTGAATTTCGAGCTGGGTTGTTTTGAATATCGAGCCCAGCTGAGATCGATATTCGACTACAAGATGGTAAATGCAATGCGAATTTCGACGAACTTTGTATGGTTGGAGTCTCTAATGTATATGATCATGGTGCACGACTTTAGTTGAGCTGGCGATCAGCTATCGGCCAAATATGACCGATAATCCAGCCGGACGGCCTCCGATTCTGTGTGAGATTCTTTCGTACACGCAACTTTCGCTTTGGATGGTGTAATCAAAACGCGAATAACTCAATAAATACTTGAAACAGCGATTTGAAGTGAGTATATTCGCACACCTAATACCTTTATCGATTGCCAGAGACATATTTCATACATTTAATCGATGTTTATTGTGTTTGTGCGAGTCGGAAAAAAAAGGGCTCTTTCTATAATAGCGCTATTTATGCTCACCTTGATATTGCGTATAGTACTGTACGAGACCAAGTGGGATGGGGTTATGGGTAATTTTTTGGGGATTTTTTTTAATAGGCATTTTTTTGGTGTCATAGGTCCGAGTCTTCCACCTGTGTTTGGAGATAGTTGAAGCAAAATGGCAGAATGAGAAATGAATCATCGACATTGAATGTGTAGATCGGCGACCGTGACCCATTTCTCCCGTGCAGTTTCTGACCAATGGTAGTCCTTCTTACATGCGTGTGCAGAATTGACAGAATTGAATTTTGTGACACAGAATTGAATTTTGTTACACAGAATTGAATTTTGTGGCACAAAAGTGAATTTTGTGACACAGAATTGAATTCTGTGGCACAAAATTGAATTTTGTGACACAGAATTGAATTTTGTTAACACAGAATTGAATTTTGTGACACAGAATTGAATTCTGTGGCACAAAATTGAATTTTGTGACACAGAATTGAATTTTGTTACACAGAATTGAATTTTGTGGCACAAAAGTGAATTTTGTGACACAGAATTGAATTTTGTGGCACAAAAATGAATTTTGTTGACAAAATTGAGCCATGTCCCACTTGGCACCCCGTACATATAGCATACAATAAGTAGACCCCCAGCATTGGGATTTGTTGACTACATGTTGGCAAATGCATTTCCAGATGAAACTTGCCAACAAACCAAACTGTATTTTGATTTTATATTTCGAGTATACATGTACAGCTTCAACGAGTGTATTTACAGGTGAAGTATAATTGTGGACTTTCAGTAAGACAATTTCATTCATGAGGCTGGATTTCCTTTGTGCCAGTCTTTATTAAAAATGTCAATGCCAACACATTTCCTGAGGGAATTGTTGGTCATTTTCAGCCAATATTATGCCATCGCATAGCGAAAATTTGATATAGGGATGCAAAAGTCATCTGTCCGTCAGTCCGTCATGTTTTCCATGCTGCTATAACTTCTTTACTGTATGACCGATTGGCTTCAAACTTAGTGCACATGTTTATTATCATCAATATTCATTTCCCACCCCAGCCATGCTCCCCATGCCCAAGGTCAAGGTCAAATAACTTTGACATTTCATATTCACTAGATTTTCACATTCAGTAGATGAGTGCGCGTTTATCCATTCTCCTTTAGTGTATGACCCATTGGTTTCATACTTCATGTACATGTTTATTATCAGACATATATTCATTTCCCACCACATCCATGCTCCCCCGTGCCCAAGGTCAAAGTCAAATAACTTTGAAATTTCACATTCAGTAGATGCGTGTGTGTGGGTGTTTCTCCATTTCCCATATTATCATTTCCCGTCCACCCCAGGGTCAAGGCCAAATAACTTTGGAATTTTACATTCAGTAGTGAATGGCTTGGAACTTCATGTGCATGTTTCTCATCATTCATAATTTGTTCTACTAGTGATGCTTAAAACATCCAGATTTCACACTATATACAGGACGTAACATTTGTGGCATAGTAATGGCTATGTTAAACTCTATGGTAATAGCTATACACTGTGTCAAATCACATAACCGTATACGCAATTGACCATGACTTGTTTGTCATCCAATCTATATATTTGCAAATACATGTACATGTAATTTTGAAAGAACTTTGAGCTAGTTGTAACACGGCAGTGAACCTTTTGAATGCCATGTATTCAATAACTATACACATGAATGCTGATTTGACAATTATCATATCCATACTTATGTGATTACTGGTTGTGTGTGCTTTTATTGTCTGCGTCCTATAGGTTTAGCGATGTCCATCCATTTGTCTGTCTCTCCATGCTTCCGTTTACATATTTCGTTTCCGTACAATCTCAATTAAAATTTTACTGATTATTATAATACTTAACATGTACATTGAGCATGACCATGATGACCTGCATGTATTTCGCATGCAAGAATGACAATTCTCGCATTGCTATCTGCTGTGATCACTTGTTTTTTAGACTAATCTTATGTGTCAGGAAGGGAATACGATGTGCTTGTGGACAAGCGTCAATGTCTAATTTGTTGTTCCTAAATCATGTACCATTTCCATGTATGCAGTAAAATATACTTGCAATAATGTATACATTTATGACATTTATGACATTTATTCCAGCTGTAAGAATTTCATATTCACATTTTAAACACAGTGACAACTCTAGTCATGTGTTATGTTCTATAAATGATCCAAAGAGATGTGTACTGGTACTTAGCAGGTATAATCATGTGTAATGTGCTACTTACTTTATGTACCTATATGCCAGTCATTTTCTTTTGAAATAGAGATTGGTGTCCTTATAACCAATGACACTATTGTCAATAGTTTAATTTGTTTGTACTGTAATTTTGAGTGTATATGCACTTTAATTATTCCCTTGCCGATAGGCAAGCTGGGATATAACGTTAGTCCATGGCGTACGTACATGCGTGCGTATGTTAGTAACTCCTTTCATTACTAGCTCACCTGAGCCAAAGACTCGTGAACAAATAAGAGCTATTGTTACCGCTTTTCATCTGCCGTCCGCCCACATTTTCAAACGTCGTCTTCTCACAAACCTCTGGGCCACTGTTGGTCAAACTTCACATGTATGATCTATGGGTGGGGGACACGTCAGATCTGTAAACTTGGAGGTCGTCGCATAATACAAGATGTCCACTGTGGAAAAGTAGGTCAAATTCTTAAAAACTCTTATTCTCACGCCGGGCCAATTTCAACAAAACTTGGCAGGAATGATCGATAGTCAATGCTGTTTCAGATTTGTTAAAATTGTGGCCTCGGGGCCAAAAATGGGCCGGGCTAGGGGCGCTCAAGTATGGGTCAAATTTCATGTTTGACCGAATATGGTAATGTCATATATCAAATCGAAGGTATCGACAAGATGATCACTGTGGAATATTTTTTGTCGGAATTGGATGTTTACGTCATACAAGATGGCCACCGAAAGGTCAAAATGTCGTCCTTTAATTAGAGAGTTCAAACGTCTTGTGAACCACTTGGCCAATGTTGGTCAAACTTCACAGGATGATCTATGGGGATTTCACACTATTCAAGTCACACACATTCAAGTGAATACTTCACATATATTCAAACGAATGAACTGTCAAAATATTAAAACAATCCTTCAAGTAAATATGGAAGATATTTGCATGATGGAGAAAACTCTTTATAAACTTTTTGACGTAACAAAGGGACTAAGTGTTTCAGCACGATTTTGAAGGTCACAAGGTCAAGGTCATGTCATTGGTGGTGCGAGTGCATAACACAAACATGTTGAGGTGAATGAACTGTCCAAATATTAAAGCAATCCTTTTTGTATTATTGAAGATATTACATGATGGAGAAACACTTACAAATGTTTTCAACTTTTCGACATAAATGTACACGGACGGACGTACGGACGGACGTATGGACGGACATAACATAAAAAGCAACGCAATATGCTCCCCTTGCTATCGCATAACTAATATGTATATTATTTTGAAGATTGAAAGGTTATACATGGATATATAAGAGTTAAACGTGTCCAAGTTTTTTGGGCCACCCTGTACATATAATAAACAAGTGAGTGATATAGGGCCACAATGGCAATCTTTGATAATATTGGCCACAGTGTGTGTCTAGGGATGGTGCTCGACCGCCCAAGGTCAAGGTCATTGATGACTTGTGTGTTGTTGTTGTTTTGTCATTATCAAGGCTGCCAGCGAAGGGATTAGCATCGTAATAACAGTGCCCTTGTTATTGTTTGGAAGGCCATGTTTACTGATGTAACTCATTGTGCAGATAGTTACAGTTACATTTATCTTTATATGTCTACACATATTTCATCAGACCAGCAACTAAATGTTAGACATAAAAGAAAGAAATATGTTCATGACCATACCAACTATTTATTCATTAGCTTCTCTACGTTTATTTTACCACAATAATGGAGGGGCATCTAATGTTAACCTTGTCTGTTAATCTGTTGTTAATTCTTGTAACTAGTAAAATGTTTAAACGATAATATATATATATATATATATATATATACTTGATTACTCATAGTGGGTATACATCTTCCTTGTCACTTGTAGATGTGCAAGGTGCTTTTAAAGTTTGTTCAACCCTGCTGACATGCACTATCTCCCCTTTGGGACTAACTATTTGCGATTTGTGTCGCTTTAGCAGAAGGTAGCCACTATAGTCGCCACTTTTTCCGTTGTCCGCGTCATTGTACATGCTTCGTCATCATGGTATAACTTTAATATTTCTAGACGGATTGCTTCAATATTTGGACACTTGATATATGTGCCCATTTGGAACACACTCACTCTGCCATTCACATAACCTTGACCTTTTTTAGCTTCACATTTTTGTGGAAACAGTTTAATAGCCATTTTTGCGTTAAACAGTTTGTACAAGTTTCTTCAGCATTGTATTACATTACTACATGGATTGTTTCAATATTTGGACACTCCATTCATGTAAGCATTAACATGACCTTGACCTTTTTGACCTTCACATGGTTGTGAAAACACTTAGCCAATTTTTTGTCAAAAAGTATATTCAACCTTGGCATTTTTCGTGGGCAGGCGCGTGACCGCTTCCGTTGCGAAATTCTTGTTTACTAGCAAAGCAGTAGGTGGGGCATCCATGCTGTATGAACACAATCATTATCGAGTTAGATTTGAAAACGCTAATGAAAATGTACAGCTGGTAGACTTTGTATTTGTTTCAGCCGTGACAATTCAAAGGACTGTACATGTATATGATTAAACATTCTCAAGTGCTATTATGTTTGTTGTATATTAATCATTTTGCGTATATCGACTGCAATTTATTTACATATTAAAGGCAAAGAATCTCAGATATGCCTATAAAGTGATGAAACAGATTAGGAAAAATAGTTTCATTGCAATGGATGTTTACTAATTTTTTATTTTATTTAAATTAAATTCAATAACGTAATGGATAATGTAAATATCCATCTAAATTGAGACCAAGACATTTCACAAGTTTTCTTTACTGGTACATGTATAGCGAACATTCCAAATTAAGTCAAACCAAATTAAGTCCTGTTTATCACAGCTTCTGATAGGATGGACTTGGATATAACGCATGTTTTTGGGAATGTTATGAAATAAAATGGTGCGTTGCATTGTGCCATTTATTGTGTATGAAGCTAAAACCCACACATTGTATCCGAGACATGTGACACAGTCCCTTAATGATGCTTACACATATATACGACATTCCTGATGTCAATATATGAGGTACGTTCAGAAAATTAGCTGACAACATTCCATGAGCTTTTAGTATGCCCCCGCCACTGAATGGTGATGGGGGCATATAGCGTTACCGGCGTTCGTGCGTCCGTACAATTCCCGTTACAAACTTCATGCTTAGGTAAATTTCTGATAATATGTTTATTTTCTGTTACTGGTTCATATTTGAATTCGTCTGATGGTGCTGTATCACAGTGTGGCAAATCGACCATCCTCGGGCCCCTGCTAAACCGAAGATCAAGCTCACATACTTAATGTGTTTCAAAACCATACTTCTCTGGTATTTTGTTTCATAATTACCTTTGACATAGCTCTTTCATATTTCACACATGCATTCCTCTGATGGTCCTGAGAGAGAGAGGGTCCATGTGGGTGGTTGGTCGGGCAAATGCGACGACGTAAATTAACGGAGGGATTCTTCCTTATAGGAATCACGAATTGCCTTGTTTGGCTCTCAGGTACGTTTTTATCTTTGGCTCTTTTGTTACCTGTGAGTTGAATTGGGTTATTGCCAATTATAGAAGTAGTAAGATTATTACTGATCCTACTGCTTTTTGGAGGGGGCCAAGTGATTCTGGTGTGGCGAGGGCCTGACATCAGATCAGGATTATTCTGATTTCAGGGCTGAATATATAGTTTTTTTATTGTAAATATTCAGTTCTGAGTTTGGGACGCCCCCCCCCCCCCCCCCCCCCCTTTGGGATCCCCCCGCCCCCCCCCCATTTTTACATGTACTTGAAAATGTACGTGTACATATAATATATGGGATTTAGTACTATACCCATTGACGCGGCTTTAAATGATATTAGCTGTTGATAGGCCGTTAAACCCCCAACAAACATGCCGTGACAAATCCACCCACGATCCTCCGACCGTTTCTGCTTTCAAGTGTTGCCTTGTTTTCTTTGGCTGTGGCGAGGACAGTCGTTTTCTGACAGGCCACATTTCAAGTTTTGTTTCGTTGAAACTATGTTTTAGACAGTTACTGATACTCATATTTAGTGAAATATTGATCTACCTGGTTTGAGCCTCAAGTACGTGTTTGGCTGGCTATCTTCTATGTGAGAGTTGAATCCAGTTATGCCATTAAAATAATTAATTAATGAGTGATACTCTTGCTACTCTTAGGGGATGTGGCTAAGTGACTAAGGACCTGAAACCAGCTGATGATATTTTAATTTCAGGGATGAATATGTTTCTGCTGGTCGAATATTCAAAACACCTGCTCGAAATGCAAATACATTTCAACAAATGCAATCTCAGACCTGGCTCGATTAACAAAACACCCCTGCTCAACATTAAATTGACATTTGCAATCTTGTAATCCAATATCGATCTCATAGTCGGTTCGATATACAAATTCCTCCAGCTCGCAATTAAAATATATATACGCGAGCGATGTTCTCACAGCTGGCTAGATATTCAAAATACCACAGGTCGAAATTCAATTTAATTGACACCTGCAGTCCAATATAGATCTCGGAGCTGGCTCGATGTTCAAAACAACCCAGCTCGAAATGCAAATTTACGTCTCCATTCAAAACAACCCAGCTCGATTTTGAAACACACATCTCCAATCTGCTCGAATATCAATCGCAGAGCTGGCTCGATATTCAAAACACACCAGCTGGAAATTCACATTGCATTTGCAATATTGTAGTTGAATATCGGTCTCGGAGCTGGCTCGATATTCAAAACAACCCAGCTCGAAATTCAAATACGCATGTCCAATCTGCTCGAATATCGATCTCAGAGCTGGCTCGATATTCAAAACATCCCAGCTCGAAATTCGCACTGCATTTGCAATATTGTAGTAGAATATCGATCTCAGAGCTGGCTCGATATTCAAAATACCCCAGCTCGAAATTCGCACTGCATTTGCAATATTGTAGTCGAATATCGATCTCGGAGCTGGCTCGATATTCAAAACACCCCAGCTCGAAATTCAAATACGTATGTCCAACTTGCTCGAATATCGATCTCAGAGCTGGCTCGATATTCAAAAGAACCCAGCTCGAAATTCAAATGCACATCTCAATCTTCGCGAATATCGATCTCAGAGCTGGCTCGATATTCAAAAGAACCCAGCTCGAAATTCAAATACGTATGTCCAACCTGCTCGAATATCGATCTCAGAGCTGGCTCGATATTCAAAACACCCAGCTTGAAATTCGCATTGCATTTACCATCTTGTAGTCGAATATCGATCTCAGAGCTGGCTCGATATTCAAAACAACCCAGCTCGAAATTCAAATGCACATCTCAATTTGCGCGAATATCGATCTCACAGCGGGCTCGATATTCAAAACAACCCAGCTCGAAATTCAAATGCACATCTCAATTTGCGCGAATATCGAACTCCCCGCTGGCTCGATATTCAAAACAACCCAGCTCGAAATTCAAATGCACATCTCAATCTTCGTGAATATCGATCTCACAGCTGGCTCGATATTCAAAACACCCCAGCTCGAAATTCAAATGCACATCTCAATATTCGCGAATATCGATCTCAGAGCTGGCTCGATATTCAAAAGAACCCAGCTCGAAATTCAAATACGTATGTCCAACCTGCTCGAATATCGATCTCAGAGCTGGCTCGATATTCAAAACACCCAGCTCGAAATTCGCATTGCATTTACCATCTTGTAGTCGAATATCGATCTCAGAGCTGGCTCGATATTCAAAACAACCCAGCTCGAAATTCAAATGCACATCTCAATTTGCGCGAATATCGATCTCACAGCTAGCTCGATATTCAAAACAACCCAGCTCGAAATTCAAATGCACATCTCAATCTTCGCGAATATCGATCTCAGAGCTGGCTCGATATTCAAAAGAACCCAGCTCGAAATTCAAATACGTATGTCCAACCTGCTCGAATATCGATCTCAGAGCTGGCTCGATATTCAAAACACCCAGCTCGAAATTCGCATTGCATTTACCATCTTGTAGTCGAATATCGATCTCACAGCTGGCTCGATATTCAAAACAACCCAACTCGAAATTCAAATGCACATCTCAATTTGCGCGAATATCGAACTCACCGCTGGCTCGATATTCAAAACAACCCAGCTCGAAATTCAAATGCACATCTCAATCTTCGCGAATATCGATCTCACAGCTGGCTCGATATTCAAAACACCCCAGCTCGAAATTCAAATGCACATCTCAATCTTCGCGAATATCGATCTCAGAGCTGGCTCGATATTCAAAAGAACCCAGCTCTAAATTCAAATACGTATGTCCAACCTGCTCGAATATCGATCTCAGAGCTGGCTCGATATTCAAAACACCCAGCTCGAAATTCGCATTGCATTTTACCATCTTGTAGTCGAATATCGATCTCAGAGCTGGCTCGATATTCAAAACAACCCAGCTCGAAATTCAATGCACATCTCAATTTGCGCGAATATCGATCTCACAGCTGGCTCGATATTCAAAACAACCCAGCTCGAAATTCCAATGCACATCTCAATCTTCGCGAATATCGATCTCAGAGCTGGCTCGATATTCAAAACAACACAGCTCGAAATTCAAATGCACATCTCAATTTGCGCGAATATCGATCTCACAGCTGGCTCGATATTCAAAACAACCCAGCTCGAAATTCAAATGCACATCTCAATCTTCGCGAATATCGATCTCAGAGCTGGCTCGATATTCAAAACACCCCAGCTCGAAATTCAAATGCACATCACAATCTTCGCGAATATCGATCTCAGAGCTGGCTCGATATTCAAAAGAACCCAGCTCGAAATTCAAAATACGTATGTCCAACCTGCTCGAATATCGATCTCAGAGCTGGCTCGATATTCAAAACACCCAGCTCGAAATTCGCATTGCATTTACCATCTTGTAGTCGAATATCGATCTCAGAGCTGGCTCGATATTCAAAACAACCCAGCTCGAAATTCAAATGCACATCTCAATTTGCGCGAATATCGATCTCACAGCTGGCTCGATATTCAAAACAACCCAGCTCGAAATTCAAATGCACATCTCAATCTTCGCGAATATCGATCTCAGAGCTGGCTCGATATTCAAAACACCCCAGCTCGAAATTCAAATGCACATCTCAATCTTCGCGAATATCGATCTCAGAGCTGGCTCGATATTCAAAAGAACCCAGCTCGAAATTCAAATACGTATGTCCAACCTGCTCGAATATCGATCCCAGAGCTGGCTCGATATTCAAAACACCCAGCTCGAAATTCGCATTGCATTTACCATCTTGTAGTCCAATATCGATCTCAGAGCTGGCTCGATATTCAAATCAACCCAGCTCGAAATTCAAATGCACATCTCAATTTGCACGAATATCGATCTCACAGCTGGCTCGATATTCAAAACAACCCAGCTCGAAATTCATATGCACATCTCAATCTTCGCGAATATCGATCTCAGAGCTGGCTCGATATTCAAAACACCCCAGCTCGAAATTCATATGCACATCTCAATCTGCGCGAATATCGATCTCAGAGCTGGCTCGATATTCAAAAGAACCCAGCTCGAAATTCAAATACGTATGTCCAACCTGCTCGAATATCGATCTCAGAGCTGCTCGATATCTTCAAAACACCCAGCTCGAAATTCGCATTGCATTTACCATCTTGTAGTCGAATATCGATCTCAGAGCTGGCTCGATATTCAAAACAACCCAGCTCGAAATTCAAATGCACATCTCAATTTGCGCGAATATCGATCTCACAGCTGGCTCGATATTCAAAACAACCCAGCTCGAAATTCAAATGCACATCTCAATCTTCGCGAATATCGATCTCAGAGCTGGCTCGATATTCAAAAGAACCCAGCTCGAAATTCAAATACGTATCATCCAACCTGCTCCAATATCGATCTCAGAGCTGGCTCGATATTCAAAACACCCAGCTCGAAATTCGCATTGCATTTACCATCTTGTAGTCGAATATCGATCTCAGAGCTGGCTCGATATTCAAAAGAACCCAGCTCGAAATTCAAATGCACATCTCAATCTGCGCGAATATCGATCTCAGAGCTGGCTCGATATTCAAAAGAACCCAGCTCGAAATTCAAATACGTATGTCCAACCTGCTCGAATATCGATCTCAGAGCTGGCTCGATATTCAAAACACCCAGCTCGAAATCAGTTCCGGTGAATATCGACCTCGCAGCTTTGGATTCAACTCGATATTCAACTCGATATTCAACTCGAAATTCAAACCGGTGAATTTCGATGTTCGATCTTCGATGTCAGAGCCAACTTCACACACCCGATACAGACATAATTATGCGCTTAATAACATTTAAGTGGTACGGAGTTATTCAGTTATTCAGCGTTGAACAGTAACCCCAATACCTGCGATAATATTGTCAATATTTGTCAATTTCTTTATTTCAAAATACTTAAATATGGTAGCCGAAATCAGGCCAGTTGATTGGCTGAGCCTGAGCTGTAGCACAGCTCATGCTCATGCAATCGAATTGCTTGATACCAATAGATGTTCATAAACCTTGATAATCTGGGCAAGATTAAGGAAATATGTCAGAAAGTTTCACCACGTTGAGCGTTTGGCACATACAGCAAATGATATGACAGTAAGGCTAATACAATTTGGTGCAATATATCATAGACGGATGTGACAACAGCGTGCTATAAATATTATGCCAGCAAACTATACAACAGGCGAGACATCTGAACATCAAAATAAATATCAATGTGTAAACCTTTCAATCTAATGCACAGTTGATTGTTAGTATACATGTTGCACACATGTAACGCCATATTTACTCACGTAGCAGGCAAGTAGACACCAGTGATTTTACACTCACATAAGTGTTTACATGTCACGTCATTTGATACAGTATGTATGGCAATACAGGTATACATATATATACAGCTGTGTGTATGTATCTTACTGCTACACAGCTATTCCTGGATATTCAAAAGAATAACAACAAACTCTTCAGAAATCAAACTTTGTTTATAAGTGTGATAAAAAACTTTGTTATATTCATGTATATTTACGGGTCCATGAATTTACATGAAAGTACAATATCAACATTTATATATGTATCTGTATGTTCAATGCACCGCGAACATTTTAATTTCGAAACTACATGCATGTCTTTTAGTAATTGGAGTCATAACCTCGGCAAACGTTTGAAAGTCAATTACATCGTTTACGGAAGAAACTTTCCGACTGGAAATGTAACGTTGTCCGATACATTAACAGTAATCAGTTTAAAATAATCTGACTTTTCTGTTCATTGTTCGTATTATAATATTATAAACGACAATACAATGGCAGTATATCTAGACTTTGTAACTGCATACAGAACAAGTCACTCTATTTATAGCAGAATTAACCTCTTCAACCCTGAATATCATTATTGTATTAGGTCAACATTTGCAAACACTGCATATCCTGATGAGCCGGCTCGTAACGAGCCGTCTCATCAGGATCTTGCAGTGTTTGAAATAATTGATTAATTTTAAGATTTGGACCTAATACACATTTTGTGATTAATTTAATACATGTAGTCTAAAATTAACATGGCCCTGACGCAGCTATATAATATATTTAGCAGTGAAATGGCTAATATCACGCTTGTGTATGCGCTACCACTGTTGCTTTTCATAATATGCATGGTGAAAGTATGTTCATACATGACCCACGCCAATTACACGTATTAGCGTGAAGGTAAATACTAATTACACGAACAGTTTAATAAAACACATATGTAATATATACACACCTGTAAATGTCCCAACGTCTGTATCTACGTTCGTGGTGTCGTTGATGCACTGTGCACTTCGTATGACCATGGTCACCAGCAGGGCGATACATGATCGGTCCATTAAGACCATGTTGTATGGGTGAGCGAGCTAATAGTTCCAAGGTTGTCTCTGTCCTTCTATGTAAATAGCCATATTGAATGCATAATCTCATACCGAATATCGTGTATCACACACCGTGTATTGTTAATACTTCTGATGCGTTTTGGTTGAGTTACCATCCATAGACATACACGACTGTTTTGTAAGTTATTGAATCATTATTCTAATCCATACCACGGTTATGATAGTTTGTGTACGATATACTTTACAAGATAAGCTGTGATGGGGGGGGGGGAGGGGGGGGGGAAATCACGTGACCTGAAAAATGGCGGCGAATTCAAAATAGTCAAAATTACAAGTGAAACAGGATACATATTCTTCTTATACATGTTACAATTAATGGATTTACATTCATTGCTCAATAAATGTAAATCCATCAATTGAAACGTATGTAATTATGGGTACGTTTTGGAATAAATAATTAAAAACACTTTTTACAAATGACTAAATGATATCAGCATAGTACTATTTCCAACTGGTTGAATATTATTGTTTGTTAGTTTATTTTGATTATGGTCATTAATATGATTAGCCCTTTCAACATTAATATGATTAGCCCTTTCAACACCATATGCTTGTAGTATAGTGGTATTGTCAAACGTGTAGATCCAGATGAGCCGGCTCGTGACGAGCCGTCTCCTCAGTATCTGCACTTTTTGCAAGCAATTTTAACATTATTGAGAACAAAAACACCCCCTTGTCATTCATGGACTTGTCTGAAAAGCATCTTGACGATTGGATTGGTTGCAAAGGTGACATATCAAAATCCATTCCAGTTACTTAGGGGTGAAAGGGTTAAGTAAGTTTGGGTCCAAGTTGGTCCATTTTATTTTCCGTCTTTGTAGTAATTGCTGTTTATTTCCTCTGATATTGTGGTCCGTGTTGGAATGTGCTGGCAACGTCAGCCTAAACCAACGTGCGCTAATGTTCGAGCACACGTCGTTCGTTCACTGCCAGTTCCAAAACGGTACTCTTATTTCTTTGATATATTCGTGGGTGTAGCAATTGTTGATAGTTAGGCATATTGTGTGTGATATGTGGCTGGGACTGGCGAAATGGGACATTTGTGTTTTGCGAGCAGTGTACATACAGATCAGACTGTACATCCTCAGATCAGGGTCTACTTTGTTCTCCATTCCATCCATAAAACACGGATATTTTTCATTCGTGGGAACGAATTGTTATATCGTGGGAACGAATTGTTTATTCGAGGGAACGAATTGTTAAATTGAGGAAACGAATTGTCATTTCGTGGGAACGAATTGTTAATTCGAGGAACAAATTGTTAATTCGAGGGATCGAATTGTTATATCGCGGGAACGGATTGTTAATTCGAAGGAACGAATTGTTAAACTGAGGGAGCAAATTTTTATTTCGTGGGAACGAATTAAATCATGTCCCCTGCGGGGCTCCGTACATTAGTGAGCACTATCACATTTGTTTGAAGATATTCGTGTTACTTACAGTGGGGTCAGCGTGTAAGTGCACACACGAATGAACACAACAGGTTGGAACCAACCTGTCTGTATCAAACTGTATCTCGTCCAATTTAATTCGTCTTGACTAGTTTGGGCTGTACTATTCCACTGTGTTCAGTCAGAAATACATTAAAAGCTTGATGGGATTGCATATAAATTAAGTCATAGTTCACATAGTGAATTTTTAATAAATTGATTTTGTGCGAGCGCCAACTAGCAAAAATCAGCTTATTAAAAATAAATATGTGAACTACAACTTACTTATTGGCTACCCGGACTTCTTCGCATACACATGTCGGCTTCAATGCAAGGCCCGCCCTTACGCGCTTTCTAGTTGCGATAATACTACGTTATTGGCCGTTTGCCATCGTAGCGCGTCACAACAGGATGCATTCCACGTGCATTTCTGACCACACGCCGTGACGTCTTGACTAAATATAACGTTCTACGTATTGAAACATTTAATGAATACAATTAGTGGATATTGGAGAAATAGTCGCAATATGTGATTAATTCAGAAGAAATGCTATGCTTTCATTGGTCGAGAAACTAGGGCAATCAATTAAAACGCTGATCAGATTCTACGGATACATCCTCACATATACGGTTCGCTGTTGAGTCGGAGTAACATTCACAGTGACTCTACAGTAAAACCTTTCACCGGAAACCACACTAGCCTATTTCACCAACATTACAAACTATACTTTTCTAGCAAAGTATACTTTGAGGGAGAAATTTTCAATTTAATGACTAATTTATTAATTTGTATTATACTGAATTTATTGCATTATCACAGCCAAAATGGCTGTGATAATGTAATAAATTCAGTATAATACTTCTGCATACTTTTAATCATGAAATATATGCAGTCGTTAGTTCTGTATGAAATAATGCATTTTGGGAAAAATAAATGATTACTCCCTCAAAGTATACTTTGCTAGAAAAGTATACTTTGCAATGTTGGTGAAATCGGCTACAGACCCCCCCCCCCCCCCAAGGTTGTCCAGTTTCGAGAGGTTCCACGGTGGTTCAGTATATGGGAGCAACATGACGTGTATCTGCGTTTTACAATCATGATCATACAGTAGAACGTCTCTAAACCGGACACCCAGAAAGATGTGTGTTCTTAATTATGGTGTGTTTAGTTTACAGTTATCTATTATGTTAATGTGTGTTCCTGTTCTCAAATGACACACTCATTTCTTGGAGTGCTTATTTGTCTGTTTTAAAGTGGAACATCTCTAAAGCGGACATCCTGGGGACCTCCCAGGGTGTCCGCTTTAGAGAGGTTCCACTGCACCAGCAACATCGCAAAATATCAGCGAAACACATAGATGATCAACAGGTAGATTAATGGGAATCCAGTTTATAGAGGTTCTACTGTAATGAGATATTTGAATCCCTGCCAGTCTTCATAAGATTGCGGTTCTCATTTGAGACGCGCCATGTGATTTTGTACCTAAGAAGATGTGCGACTTTTCATGAAATATATTTACAGAACTTGTTATATTTTCTGTAAATGGCGTCGAAAATGAAAAGAAAATAATTTACAGAAACTGTGATATTTTCTGTAAATGGCGTCGAGAAATGAAAAATGTTCGTAGCAAATGCGGAACAGAATGCCGCATTAGCTATGAAAAATTCGTCAACTTTCGACGTCATTTACAGAACATATCGTACATATTGTTCATTTTCTGAGGTACAGAATCACATGCAGTGCCTCGTTTGTAATCTTTGCCTTCAATTACAAGCCATTTATTCATGCTAAAAGTGTGTTGTTCATTTTAATTTGCATCCAAATGCAGTTATGAATGTATGCACTGAATTCAACGATAATTGGTTTTTAATTATTTAATTTATAAAATTACAAACAAGTCAATATGGTTCTCCGTTTTACGTCGCTTGTAAGAAATATACGTGGCTGTGACTTGAGAAATGAGGGCTTATGGCGTTTTTCGACCAATGCAAAACCATACCAGCATGCTCGTCCGCGTTGTCTGATCAGGGTCTGCACTGTTCGACATTCAGTGAGGGAAACACTCATCATGCTTCTAATAAACAGGGTAGATCCTAATCAGGAGCATAGTTCACTTGTCTTGCTAAGTACACTTTGAGAGAGAAATTTTCAATTTAAGGATAACATTATTAATTTTTATTACACTGAATTTATTACATTATCACAGCCAAAATGGCTGTGATAATGTAATAAATTCAGTATAATAAGTATGCATACTTTTAATCATCAAATATATACATTGCTTAGTTCTATATGAAATAATGCATTTCGGAAATAATAAATTATTACTCCCTCAAAGTATACTTAACTTTTGGTGAAATCGGCTACTGGCTACAGTATCAGGCTAGCAGATTTGGAGTGTGACTTAATATTTCTCCAGTCACAGCCACATACAAAGGCGTTTAGTAAGGCATGGAATAGGTTATTAAAGTGTCACATGACGGTTATACAATTAAAATAACACACGATATATCAACACATAAAATGACACCCAGCCATAGTTGGCTTATGACACACTATGAAACACTATTTACATAAATTTTAACATGTAAAATTCTGATAAAAATGTATAACATTTACACATTTTTTACATAACGAGCGAAAATAAAACAACCATAGTTAATATAGATATAATACAGTGCAACCTCTCTGCAACAGCCACCCATGGGACGACGTAAAACTGGCTGTTGTAGAGAGGTGGCTGTTGTAGGGAGGTGAATGCTGAATTAAATTATGTTGTCCTCTGCTTATTTATTTTCTTCGATAATTTGCATCAAAAACATGTTTTGGCAACATTTTAGAATCATTTCCATTTTCTAAAATGCTGTCAAAACATGTTTTTATTGAGAAAGAAGGCAAAGCAACAGCAGACGACAATTTTCGTGCTCAGCAGTCTAAGGGTTAGATACAGAGGAAATCATCCATTTGTGATATAACATAGCGGCTGTTATAGAGAGGGTGTTGTTGTAGAGAGGTGGCCGTTCGGGGAGATTCGACTGTACATATAAAACATGTAAGATGGCTAACATATGCTATGTTCGTCGGGTATGTCGTCCGCAACATAACTGACTAAATATGTCACAAGTTTGTAAGTAAAATATGACTACAAACATAGGAGACATACCGACGTATGCATCAATAATTCCAGCACAAAGATATTTACACAATTCCCTAACATTTGATTGGTCCGTAGCAAGTCTCTGTCCAAAATTTATATCCCAATAAACTCCCATGCCGAACTACTTTCCGTAACCGAAAACGGAAAATAAATACATTTTCTTGATGAATTTATTTCAAATGCTGGAATTATTATAAGGAATGAATGGCTTTTTTTTTTTAATTTATCGGGGATATAAACTTGGAAAAGTCGCGGGAATACTGGACGAGGCCTTCCGGCCTTCGTCCAGTATTCCCGCGACTTTTCCAAGTTTATACCCCGATAAATTCCACAAAAAGGCCATTCATTCCTATATTAAAACACATACGTTGTATACAATACACATTGTCGCCTTCTAAACATACATGTAAGTGACTTCGCCAACGTTATTTGTAAATTAGTGTTACATAATTTGTCAAGAGGACTTAATGCACAACATTGTATATTAACTGAACGTGCTGATGCAAATATAATAAAATCGTCGTGAAAATTACATTCTGTGAAAGAAATGTATCTCATCTTCAACAGGCGCCGACTGACAATATATGTAGGTCCTGTCACATGTATAGAGGCCTGGGACAACAGTGTAGATCCAGATGAGCCGGCTCGTGACAAGCCATCTCATCATGATATGCACCTTTTGCAAGTCATTTTCATATTTTTGAGACCAAACACACCCCGTTTTCATAAATGGACTTGTCTGAAAACCATTTTGTGACAATCGTATTGGTTTGTCAAAATAACATTTCAATAGTCCATTCTAGTTATTTGGGGGTTAAAGGTACATGCCCACGCAGTAGGCACACAAGGTTCTTTATAGGAATTAAATAAGTGTATAATTATGTCACTAGTCCACCAGTTCTAAAAATTACGAGTGCCCGCTATACAAATGTAATCATTTATTAATTATCAATTTACTTGTTAGCGACGCGCGGCGGTAACCGTCTATTTTTATAATGTGCGGGGACGACGACTTTCACATCACGGCTTGCGGTGAGCATGCGCAGTATACTACGCGCGCCAGTAGGCTTCCCAATATGTAAACAAGAATATCAACATGTCGAAACGTTCAGGACGGCAATTGTATGAAACGGCGTCGGCCAAAAAAAAGCGAAATGTCTGAGGGACAGGCAGTACAGAGAGAGAGAGAGTGGTTAATATTGGCGACCAGATCACCAAAATGGAAAGAGTTACGTGGAGATTTAGATTTGGACTCGAACAGAGATTTTTCTTCCCAACATCCGATACTTCACTGCGCATGTCAAAGATGTGATATGATTGACCGTGTCACGTGACGCGTATTGGTAAAAATATTTCAACAGCATGTATAACTATTATATTGTTTTGTCCGTCCCTTCGTGTGCAATTGTTAGATGGAATGTATCCGCGACCCTAAACGCTCTTTCGAATACAATACCATTACTTGATTGACTGTTTTTGCATGAACACGTGGTAATAGGGTGTGCGTCTCGAGACTTTCGACAACACGGCGTGGCATCTTGTTATATATATAGCGTTGTACTCATTGCGAACACTTAATGATTAATCTAATATATATTTGTGAAATAGTCTCAATATGCGATTACTTGAGATACAATGCATCGTTCGAGAGATTGGGGCAAGAAATGAAGAAACTTAAAGTATGTTCCTTCGTTTTGCTACGCATGTATATATGAACATTGAGGTTCACAAGACGGTGACAATTACATCCGATCGTACTGCCACACTGAATGTATATTAGTACTGCATAATATGTTACTCTCTTGTAGATCTGAAGGTATTACTAGAATAAGTCAAAGGACTGAACGTCCAGAATGTTGTGGATGACAAATAGACTCATAATTAATCTAGAGTTGAAAGCGTTTCTCGAACAATAACCGCGGGAAATGCACAGCAACAACAACAACAACAACACTAACTTTTCAGAAATCTTACTAAAACTGGCTCTGATCATGATAGTTCCGCATAGTTTATGCGGTTCGTCGATCTCTAACAAGATGTCCGCTATAGACAAACGACATGATGTCGTGATCTGCATAACAGTACTCAAATAAACAAACACTCGGAGAAAAACCGTCTGAGTGCTCGTTCTGTGCCGAATTGACAAGGGGGTGAATACGTTGAGTTAAAAATTAAAAAATGGGACTTTTGGAAAACCCAAAATGATAAATAGATATTTCTATTCTGAGAATGGAAACCGAAACCGAACATTGTATTCATGCACCGCGAACAAACGAGTTACGAATCGCGAATAATCGAGTATGGTGGTTAATCGTCGCACCCTTAGACTACGGAAACGTTTGCAATAACATGAATGTAGCACAAACAAGCAAGCAAAACATTTATCACACTGAAAAGGCGATCAAGCTATGTTGTTAGAACTATTTTTGTGGCGTAAGACCCGTTTTTTAAAAAGTTCAACCCGCAAAAAGTATGTGCTGCGACCGACATAAGCTCATTTTCATAAAAGCTGGAATACCTCAAATTTGGATGTTGGTTGTATAATTCTTCGCTAGCTCTCGAATAAAAACAATGATGATCACAATCATACAGAAACATTCAAGTCATTATGTGCCCGCATGGTTCGTAGATGTAATACAACTAACTGCACGTGTGGCGAGAGATTATTGAATATAAGCGTAATGCATGTATAATGATCACATTATTATGTACTTATAGAATAGAATGAGCAACATTATGTCATGAACTATTAATCCGGTAATTACGAGAATTAAGCCGATATATCAGATTGAGATGTCAACGAAGTCTCAACTGTATATGGCCAAAATGAATACTTTCACAAAATTATAAGTATTTTTTAAACAAATAAATGTCTTTCGAAGCACCTTTATCCGACAACTTCCGACATTCATGCAGGTACAGCTTTGCAATGAACAACTGAATTTGATATTAAACAAGACGTATTATTTCATGCATTCACCTAATTATTGATTGTGGCATAACATTAATCCTATTCTCAACAGCCGGTTTGCTATTAAGTACTTCGTTAATGCAGTCACAGATTGGCACTTGGTCTGGGAACATGTAGTTGCTAAGACGGAGGTCTGTGGTTCAAAGTTCTTCAAACTGATTTGTTGAAATACGTAGTACAATCTGTGATACATTGATACTATCCAGCAGCAAACGAATATGATACACACTGGATACACTGGATACATATGCATTAAATATATATATATTCATGATTAGTGTGGACATATAATCCGAATGAGCAAATCAGTTATTATAAGAAGAAAACAGAAAATACCTTTGATATGGCAACATATTAACTGATAACGTAACTTGTGAACTTAAAAAGGAACTAATTGAAACAAAGTGACCACTTGAACAATTAGCCGGCCGTTGACCGCTACAATGCTGGTCGTGCAGGGAAGGCGGCGATCGAGTGTACCGGACCTACCGCCGGAAGTGAAGTTTGCCAGGAGTCCCACGAGACGATGTAGCGCATGCTTAGAGAAACCATTCTCGGCGAGTGGCAAACCAATGGATCTTCTCGGCCTACCCATACCGAAGAGTGCCCTGAGGAAGAGGGACTCGATTAAATCAGTCGACGAGAGAGACGCGGTAGGCAATGACAGGGACTATCATAGCGCTGGTTCTGAGGCGTCTGAACATTCTGACAAGGAACCCGACAGAAGCGTGTCGCCAAAACCCTGGATCGAGCGCGCCAGTCTGTTACCGGGCGGCTCGGAGACGTTTAAGCAGGTTTTAATTGAGATGGACGAAGATGAGCGAAAGGCGAAACTCCCGCCCGTGATTGTGGAGCCAGTGTCTGAGGTGGCGAGACCATACAGGAATACGATGAGAAGGAGGTCGAGTATCGCAGCCCTCCAAAGGGCGATAAAACTGACGAAAAAGAACTAAATATTAAATGTAACCGTGACTAGAGAAATGTGTAGACTCATGTCAAATAACACACCCATGTATCTTGCTAATGATATATACTGCTTCTTAGAAGCATAATCGTTGCTTGTTGTTAGAAGCATGACGGGTGTTTTATTGACGGATTGGCGAACAGTGCAGATCTTGATCAGACTGTGCGGATGCACAGGCTGATCTGGATCTACACTGGTCGCAAGACCCACGTGCCCCATCTCTCTAGTCACAGCCACAACTTGGTTTAAAATGCACTACTATGGACACATGTAGGAACCATATGTAAACAGGCAGGCTCAAAATTAATGATAAGACGTTGGACAGCGTTTCTGTTCGTGCGTACGTATAAATGACAGACGGTAATAAGTTGCTGGAGGTCAATCCAGTCCAAAAATAGGTGAATTATGCGTATTATCATATCATAGCCTCGTTTTATTGTATAATAAATACATGATGCGCGTGTATACATCTCACTATGATAGTGCACATTGGTGCTGACAAATAGATATGTAGTGTGGCATCGAAGCAGTGCTGAGGATATTCACGATTTGCAGCAATTATTTTCCTTCTATCTGGTCGAGATTTCGAACCTATGGAAGCGTCCTGGTGCCAATGCTAAAATAGTTTTATCTCATAATTATGAGATATTAACACCTAATTATGAGATACGAAGTCCTAATTAGGAGATCATATGTCCTAATTAGGAAATAGTTGCTCCTAATTAGGACTTTCTATATCCTACTTATTGGTTAATATCTCCTAATTAGGACTTAGTATATGTGTCAGTGCTAAAAAATGTTTTATCTCCTAATTAGGAGATACTAACTATTAATGAGGAAATAATAAGTCCTAATTACGATACTAAGTCCTAATTAGGAGTTAGTAAGTCCTAATTAGGAGATACTAACTTCTAATTATCTCCTAATTAAGAGATAAATGTAGTTTAACATTGGCACAAGAACGCTTCCATACGAACCTCACTATAAAACACATTAATTTTGTTGTCGATATCGTTGTGTTCTTTTTTATGGTTGGTTGGTTGGTGTGAAGAGGAAAGTAGGTGGAACGGCGATTGTTATCACTATTTCTATATATGACCTCAATTAAACATGATCAACGAGAACATACTCCCAGTTTATTCATGTACAGTATAACTTCTCTAAACCGGACACCAAGGACACATCTGAAACTTTATTCTGATGGGTTTCTTGGTCATTTAGCAAGCCATTTCATCTGGACGAGACTGTTTGGCAACATTAAAATAGTAGGTTACTGCCGTGAATGGGAAAAAATATCCGGCAAGGCTCAAGAATTTCTTTATTTCTCATCAGAAGTATATGTTGTGACCACTCATTTGAACCGTCTCACCGAGACGGTTCAAATTAGTGGTCACAACATATACTTTGGTTCAGAAATAAGGAAAATAGATAGAGAATAGTAGGTTAGTGCCGTAAATGGGAAAATATATCTGGCAAGGCTCAGGAAACGGGATGGGCTAGGCTCTGCCGAGCACATCCCGTTTCCGTGCCGCGCCAGATATTTTTTCCCATTCACGGCACTAACCTACTATTCCATTTATCAACACCTACAAATGGCTGTAAAATGCAAAAATAGTATTGACTGAATATCACGGCACCGTGTTTCACGGCACATACGCACTGTGTTGACGGGATAAAATGTATGTTCATGATCGTTAAGCACACACATATGTCTCAGAATGGTCAAATGTCTGATTTGCAGTGAAATCTCTCTAAATCGGACACCCTGGGGACCCCTAGGGTGTCCGATTTAGAGAGGTTTCACTGTACTGCAGGAATGTCAAATGATTGACACAAATGTGATGTGCATTTAGCTATTAGCAAAAACACACCTACATTATGCGGCTGTGGCTGGGGGAAAAATGGCGTTTATGAGATGTGTGACAATTGTAGCCCATTATCAAATATCACATTACTGTAGCCTAATAACGACCTATATATTGAATAGTGCTGTTTAGCAGCATGATAGTGTTTCATTGATGCAATGAGGACCAGTGCAAGTGCTGATCAGACTGTGCGGATGCACAATCTGATCTGGATCTACACTGGTCACAAAGCTCATAAGCCCCATTTCTCCAGTCACAGCGACATACGTGTATACAACATGATCACCTTCGCATATTTTATTTGTATTTTATGTTTAAAATATTATTCTTTATTTCCTTTGTAATTTGACAGTAATTGCCAACAAATATCAGAAATGAGAATTGAAAATTCCAGTTGTAGGAAATAACCAATTAGATGTAAAAAATGATGTAATATTTGTAATGTATTTTATGTAACTGTGACTGTGGCTGTGACTGGATAAATGGGGCTTATGGGTTTTGCGACCAGTGTAGATCCAGATCAGCCTGTGCATCCGCACAGTTTGATCAGGATCTGCACTGTTCGCCATTTCATCAATGAAACACCCGCCATGCGCCTTACAAGCAGTATAGATCATTATCAGACTACAGGAGTGTGCTATTTGATCACGATCTACACTGGTCATAATCCCATAAGCCCCATTTCGCCAGTCCTATCCACAATTGAATACGGCTACAGTTTGTGTGGCTGAAAAAATGGCCCTAGTCTGATAGAGTTTACAGTGGGAACCAACCTGTCGTGTTCGTTCGTGTGTGCACTTACACGCTGACCCCACTGTACTTGCATAATAGTTTATCATTATTCAGTAATAAAACATGCGCTGTTACATTTTCTGTGTGTGGTACGCAACACATATTTTCTGTGCATTCCGAAGGAACTTTAAGCACACCAAATGTTTTGATTACCACAGTAAAGGCAACATCCCAAAATTGTGTTGCTCATATTTACATCGCATTTTCTGATAATTTAAGTGAAAAAAACCGAATCAGTATGTATGGCGTTAAAATTAAAATCATCTTGTCTTACGTCATTTTGTCGCAATTCATTGAAAAGAGCGACGTTGTCGGTTAATAGCGTACCGTTATTGACAACGTCGTCGAGATTAATGATGTCAAACAAGGATTAATCGATCAACAATGTCGCTAGACGTCACGTGGGGCTAATATATGAAGGTATATCGAAACTCAAACGCAATTGGCAGGACAGGGACTTAACATACAAAGCGCAGTGGCAATGCAAATGATGTATCTAATGTTTTGTAAGGAATAAATGGCAGCCATTTTGAATGTTTAGAAAGCCAATACTTTCATTTGCATATATGTGGCCTAATATAAGCACAGGTGGAAGACTCGGACCTATGACACCAAAAAAATGCCTATTAAAAAGAAATCCCATTACCCCACCCACTTGGTCTCGTACATTACCATCTTATATATACAGAAAGGTGAATAACATTGTGGCCATTATAGAAAGAGCCCTCTCGTTTCCGACTCGCACAAACACAATACACATCGATTAAATGTATGATTTCTGTCGCTGGCAATCGATAAAGGTATTAGGTGTGTGAATATATTCACTTCAAATCGCTCTTTCCAGCATTTATTCCAAGTTTATATCCCCGATAAATTCCACAAAAAGGCAATTCATTCCTTATAATTCCAGCATTTGAAATAAATTCATCAAGAAAATGTGTTTATTTTCCGTTTTCTTAAGAATTATTTTAACTTCGCCTCACGGTTACGGAAAGTAGTTCGGCGTTGGAGTTTACTGGGATATAAATTTTGGACAGAGACTTGCTACGGGCCAATCAAATGTTAGGGAATTGTGTAAATATTTTTGTGCTTGAATTATACAGTTATGATCCCTGCCCGGCAATACATAATTGGCCCCAGGTATATACATGTATGATGACGGCGAACGACTAGAAACGAAAATACAGTGGAACCTCTCTAAACCGGACACCCTGGGAGGTCCCCAGGGTGTCCGGTTTGGAGAGGTTCCACTGTAAATCAGACACGTGAGCACTTCATGACACATTATTGTGTTTTGCAATCATGAAAAGTGTAGTTAAAGATACAAAACAGCGAAACGCATCTAAGTTAAACATCTATATTTCCCGAGTGTCCAGTTCAGAGGGGTTCCACTGTATGTACTTCGTATTTTATATTACAAATAACCCACTAGCGGACGTGTGTCTATCTTCTGTTGATAATATATGCTGGAATATGTGTCGAAAGCCTCCACACAAACTATCACATGACAGTCTTGCCTCGAAAGTACACGTGGACTGGTATGCCAACTAGTTCAATGGGCGAGATGGGGGTTGGCCTTTTATTTGTGGACATTGTTAGAGATTGTTCACTAATCTATGGGCTTAACATGATTATGTTTTAATCGGTCTTGATATGAGACACGCCATGCGATTTTGTACCTTCGGACTTCTGCGTAATTTCATTAAATACGTTTACAATATTTTTCATAAATAAAGTCAAAAGTTGACAACATTTTCAAAGTACAATTCCGCATGTACTCTGAAAATGTTGTCAACTTTTTACGCCAGTTACGGAAAATATTGTAAATTGTGTAAACGTATTTCACGACATTACGCAGATGTCCGAAGGTACATGTACATAATCCCATGGCGTGTCTTATATGGGGTTGTGACTGGAGAAATGGGGTTTATTGCAGATGCGACCAGCGGAGATCCAGATCAGCCAGCGCATCCGCGCAGTCTGATCAGGATCTACACTGATCATTATTCACTCAGTGAAACACCTGTCCTGCTTCTAACAAACAGTATAGATCCTTATCCTTCTGCAGGAATGGACTTCAATATCAAAAGCTGCACTGTTCATATCTCCAGTCACAGCCACAAATGACACAAGCCATGTCGATGGTCTCGTAACATAAGGTCGTAAGTGCTATGCTTTTGATGAAATATGGCGCATCAAACGCGTCTTATTAAGTTGCATTTGGTGGTCTCTGTATTTTCGCCCAAACTTTTGTCGTTTTTGCGAAGAATCGATTTCCGACACGGAAATTGATTCTTCGCAAAAACGAGATAAGTCTGTGCCAAACCCCATAGACCACCAAATTCAGCGCATGAAGACGCGTTTGCTGCGCTATATTTCATCAAAATCCGTTGCATATTAAGGAAACTATCAAATAATACTTACTTTGGAGTGGGCGACGTTGCTGTTGTTGTAACCACGTGATCATGCACCTTAATATTTGGCCTCACGCAATGCCTTGCCATGACCTGTATCAAATTCGTTATTGTTTTCTTTGTTCGTGAATGATCATACTATGAATGAGCATACTACTAATATGTCATAGTTAGAATGAAGTTTCAAATAGATATTTCAGCTTAATTAATTTAAATCAAAATTAAATTTGAAACCCTCGAATAATGGAAAACGCAGCCTATGCTCAATAAATGTAATTCCAATAATTGTATACTAGAAAACATTGTTAATGTGAAATTTACCGACTATCATAATTTTGCACTTACGAACATTTTAGTCGTATGAAGTTTAGTGAAACGGGCCCCAGATAGCAATGGGCCCGTTTTGTGATATCTCAGGCCCGCCTTTGTATGGGCAGACCAGTGGTCAATTGGCTTTGTAGCGACATTGGTCTGATGGCTTAACTACACACAACACATGTGGCCGCATTAATGGTTATATATAGTTACTAACGATTAAAACCGCTCATTTAATCTCGCGAGACATGCTACATGCGTGGGTATTGTAATGTAGAAACTATTAGATTAAGCTTCAGATTAAAATAAGATTAAAATGACTGTTGTACATATATGTATAATCGATGACTTTCAGAAATGTATTGGTGTAATTAGAATATATTATTTAATAATTTCAGCACAAAATTATTTACACAATTCCCTAACATTTGATTGGCCCGTAGCAAGTCTCTGTCCAAAATTTATATCCCAGTAAACTCCCATGCCGAACTACTTTCCGTAACCGTCAGGTGCAGTTAAAATAATTCTTAAGAAAACGAAAAATAAACACATTTTCTTGATGAATTTATTTCAAATGCTGGAATTATAAGGAATGAATGGCCTTTTTGTGGAATTTATCGGAGATATAAACTTGGAAAAGTCGCGGGAATACTGGACGAGGCCTTCCGGCCTTCGTCCAGTATTCCCGCGACTTTTCCAAGTTTATACCCCGATATATTCCACAAAAAGGCCATTCATTCCTATAATAAAACTTCCATATTTTAACTTTTGTTATCGATGTTCCGTAGTGAGTATTGGAAAGATGGTAACTGAGTGAGATTCATATTTTGCTTAATAGCTTAAAGGTACATTTCCACGCAGTAGACACAAACTGTTAACTTTATATCAGAGACATCATCTGAGACATGTTCTGGCAATATAAACATGAACTCACCATTACCCCACGTATTGATAGACATTATTATACATTTTATATCAGACGGATATTTCTACATTGACATCAGGGGCGATAACCGTGTTTCCTTAAAATGTTAACGGACATTATTATTTATTGTCTGTATTTATATTTTGATGTTCAATGATCACACTTTATAATCTGTCGAAAATGTTATTTTTTCAGGTGACGCATTTAATTAGTATAAATAATTAAAAAAGATAATGCCTCATTTGCATATGAAAATAGCCTGATACCACCGCGCGTCACTATCAGTAACATACACATTACTAAATGATTATTTCTGTATAGCGGGCACTCGTATTTTTTAGAACTGGTGGAATAGTGACACAATTATACACTTATTTAATTCCTATAAACAGTGTGTGCCTAATGGGTGGGCATGTACCTTTAAGGTAGTTGTACCGTTCGTTGTGGCCCCATAACGAATAGTAGGTTAGTGCCGTGAATGGGAAAATTTAAAGCCTCGCCCATCCCGTTTCCTAAGCCTTGCCAGATATGTTTTCCTATTTCATGTAAAATTCTCTATAAATACATGTACATAGGAATTGGTAACTCGACATGAAGTGTTTTGATTTTCCGAGTCTGAGCAACTGAGGCACAGCCAATAAAACTCTACATACTTCAGTTGGTCCCTATTTGCGAACAGTAACTCTTGCAATCTACTCCCGTACCATCCGTAGCACGGACGGTACGGGAGTATATTGCCAGAGTTACTGTTCGCAACTAGTTGGTCCCCTGGTGCCCGTTTCACTAAACTTCGTACGCCTAAAATATTCGTAAGTGCAAAATTATGAAAGTCTGTAAATTTCACATTAACAATGATTTATTGTAAACAATTATTGGGTTTACATTTATTGAGCATATGCAGCCTATGCTCAATACATGTAAATCCATAAATTAAAATTTCCAGACGACCATAAATTTGCACTTACGAACATTTTAGCCATGCGAAGTTTAGTGAAACGGGCCCCTGATGAGCAACGTGGGCCTTACGACGAATGTAACTAGCGTCACCTCAGACCAGGGCATACGCTAGTCGCCATCCAGTAGATCTAAGAGAAGCTATGTCCATGCGGAAGGATTTTCAATCCATACGTTGACTGTAAGAACATGGTAATACATGGGATCTACACGGTTCATGTATGTCATAAGGGATTTGTATATGGAAGATTAACGCAGCTGTATGTGCACTATGCCACACTGGACCGTCGCGACGAGGTTCTATTCCCTGTTGTCACTACTGGTACAGATAAGTAACCATGGCGTTTCCCCATCGATGGACGTTTCTCAAACGTCTTTGTCTCTGGTGCCAGTGTCGACACACTAGATCTACTTTGTGGTGATTATATTTTCTCCGTCTTCCGTACTGACGAGTTAATGCCATTCTCCGCTGTTGATGTCGTTCCAAAACTCGATCGCCGCGGAGGTGTAAGTGTCGTTGCCTTCCTAGGCATTAACGCGGCAAGGCTAAATCGTCGCCATTTACTTGTATGTCGATTTCGCCGCTCTGTTTTATGAGTTTCCTTAGCAGAATCAATCATAATGACAGGTACAGGAGTTGCCTTTCCTTCTTTGTCAGCGGTCATTTCACTTAAAACTTTCATAAACGTATCCGATCCACTGGGAAGTGCATTTGGCTCCGTCAATATACGCCACATATTTGGTGAAACTCTCATACGCGATTCAGCGTCTACGCGATCCGATGTCTGAGAAACACTGAAACATCCCACGTCAGATGAGTCCATAGATTTCGGTGAACTTCGCCTCTGCAGGACAGCGAAAGGAACCTGTGGTTCCTTTCGCTGTCCTGGAGAGGCGACGTGTAATAAGTCCACCGGTTTACTCTCTAAACATGCGCTGCACCGTCGGCCAGGACTGCGGCTGCCCTCTCTGTCTTTTGGTGTCGACGCTCTTGATTTCGATCTAGAAGGGACCCGTAATAATTCCATTGACTTATTGTTGGTGAACGGTCTCTCATAACATGGGCTACACTGTCGGCTAGAAGTTTGGCTACTCACTCTGACTTTTGGTGTTGTATTTGCTGTGGTTGATTCGGAAGGGATCCGTAATGACTCCATTGGCTTATTGTTGGTGATCGGTCTCTCATAACATGCGCTACACCGTCGACCAGGACTGTGGCTACCCACTCTGACATTTGGTGCCGCATCTGTTTTTGATGTTTCGGAATGAACCTTTACTAAGTCCGTTGGCTTACATTCCGTGCTTTGCCTCTCTAAACATGTGCTGCGCCGTCCCCCAGGACTACGGCTCCTCACTCTCAATTTTGGTGTCGCCTCTTTTGCGCTTGATTCGGAAGGTACCTTTAACAAGTCCATTGGCTTACTGTCCGTGAGCGGCCGCTCACTGTATGCGCTATGCAGCCGGCTAGGACTGCGGCTCGTCGCTGTCACTTTTGGTGTCGCCTCTCTTGCGCTTGATTCGGAAGGAACCTTTAATACATCTATTGGTTTACTGTCCGTGAGCGGCCGCTCACTCCATGCGCTGCGCAGCCAGCCAGGACTGCGGCTCCTCACTGTCACTTTTGGTGTCGCCTCTCTTGCGCTTGATTCGGAAGGAACCTTTAATACGTCCATTGTCTTACCGTCCGTGAGCGGCAGCTCACTGCATGCGTTACACCGTCGTCTGGGGCTGTTGACTCTCACGCTTGATGTCGCATCTGTTGTGCTTGGTATCCTGATTTGCAGTGCCGTGATTCCAGTATTTAATTTCAACCGTTACAATATCACTATTAGCATTTGATTGGTCCTGTCATTGGTATTGTAACGACAGATCGTTTATCTTACATACGCTTTCATAACAATGGCTGTTACTGGAGAAATGGGGCTTATGAGTTTTGCGAACAGTGTAGAACCAGATCAGACTGTGCATCCGCACAGTCTGATCAGGATCTGCACTATTCGCTATTTCATCAATGAAACATACTTCATGCTTCTAAGAAGCAAATAGATCGTTATCAGGCTACAGGCAGGGTGTGCTATTTGATCATGAGTTACCCTGGTCAACAAACCCATAAGCCCCATTTCTCCTGTCACAGCCACAATTATAGACGTTTGTGGTTCTAGACTCATTGCATTTTATACTGGTCAACATGTTTATTGAGTATAGTATAGGTGGCGATATTCAGTTTGACAACAACAATCACAACAACAGCAAACTGTGACCGGGCTGATTGCTAAATCAGTTAATCCAGTCGGGAAAACATACATCTACACGACATGTGCATGGTAAAGCAGAACAGGGACGAAACTTAAAGTTGATTACAATATATGGGCTGCCGGATGAGAAATGTACCTTACAAATGTGCCGTACGTTCACAACAATTGCTATTTGTGTCATCTTGCACATTCAATTGGTAGAAATGAAGTATTCTCGTATAGCTGATTGCTACGGAGCCCCGCATGGAATTTTTTTATTAATTCGTTCCCACGAAATAACAATTCGTTCCCTCAATTTAACAATTCGTTCCCTCGAATTAACAATTCGTTCGCACGATATAACAATTCGTTCCCTCGAATTAACAATTCGTTCCCACGAAATGAGAATTCGTTCACTCAATTTAACAATTCGTTCCCTCGAATTAACAATTCGTTCCCGTGGGAACGAATTGTTATTTCGTGGGAACGTATTTTTAAATTGAGGGAACGAATTGTTATTTCGTGGGAATGAATTAATAAAATAAATATACGTCCACTGAGGGGATCCGTAGATTACAGAGAGCCGACCTCACTGACTGAATTGCTAACACCGTATGCTCTGATCACAATGTGCCGCTGACGAGATGTTAATCTCGTACATGTGAATGCATTTAAGCCGAGTTCTTTGTAATGGCGAGTGACATGTTAAATAGGTGTGCTCTCCGTGTGATTTGTGCGGCATATTTTACCACCCACAGAACGCGATAAAGTGTTGGACGGTATATCTAACAGGAAAATGTCTATTAGTGACATCGATTTTGATTTTAATTTCAACAAGTATTCACATTATGCCAATACCAGTAAGTCGTCTTGACGTGATAAATATTGAAGTCAATGCTACTAATTAACATATCAAGATGGGATCAAAAGTATCAACAGTGTTGTCACTAGTGGACTGTGTCACATTTGTGACGATATTTCATTGTGTTTACCTCATCTAATTCGTATATCACGTTATTTAACTAACACCACATGCCTGTATAGTGGTATTGGCAAAAAGTGTAGATCCAGATAAGCCGGCTCGTGGCGAGCCGTCTCATCAGGATCTGCACTTTTTTGCAAGTACTTTTCTTAGTTTTGAGAACAAAAATGGACTAGTCTGAACATTATTTTGTGACGATTGGATTGGTCCGGAAATTAACATATACACATCCTTTCCAGTTACTTAGGGGTGAAAGGGTTAAAGTAGATGTCAGAAATGTGCCACAATAAATAATAAAGAAATCCTGTTGTGGGAAATGTACAGTATAATGCTCAACTTGCGACCGACGACTACCAGTGCCAGAATGTTCACGTACGCCTCCTAGCATCGACATAAACGAATGGATGAGCGTTTTGTGCGTAAAGTTTGGTTAAATGTTGGCATTACATTCAGTCCATACATGAAGGGGGTCAGTGGGGATGAAGTGGGTTACGTCATTTATAGACTTAGCGCTCTTCTTCCACTTACCCTTCAAAGATTGTGCAGTATAATGAATATTGTCGTGGTATTATAGGTATACAGTGACGTCTCTCTAAACCGAACACCATGGGAGGTCCCCAGGGTGTTCGCATTAGAGATGTTTCACTGTAAATCGGGTATTTGGTCATTCTGAGCCATAGCTATGTGCCATGCGATCACGAACAGACATTATCACCTCAGATAAATGACCAAGAGACTCGTCAAAAATAAGATCACACGTGTTTTATTGGTGTCCGGTTCAGAGACTTTCCACTGTATATCAATATGAATGGCGTAGTGATACATTTCTCTCAGTTTGCGGCTGTTTTCAGCACCGTTGGTTTGCGCCTATTTATCGTAGATTTGTCGTTGTATTTGACCGTGGAATTTGGTTGACATGTGGAGTTGCCCAGATTATGACACATGATTATCGCACGTGCGATAACTCCGCTAGTTTGTACAATGTATAGTTTATAACGTATAAACCATTTTCTCAACATGTCCTTGGAATGGCAAAGTCAAAATGTGGGACATTGCATTGACAGCCAATGTCGGAAGTCGCATTAACTTATTAAGGGTACATGCGCACTCAGTAGGCACACAATGCCAGGTTATAATATAGGGAGACATATAGTTGTGTATAGTCTGACCCATTTCTCCAGTGACAGCCACATATACAGATGCTCGCTCCTGTCCGCAGGTCGATTCCCCTTCGTGACATGTAGCCTGTTTCATCAAAATTTCAAATTATACTTTTCTAGCAAAAGTATACTTTGAGGGAGTAATCAGTTATTTTTCCCAAAATGCATTATTCATATAGAACTAACCACTGCATGTATTTGATGATTACAATTATGCAGAATTATTATACTGAATTGATTACATTATCACAGCCAAAATGGCTGTGATAATGTAATCAATTCAGTATAATAAAAAATAATAAATTTATCCTGTATTTGAAAATTTCTCCCTCAAAGTATACTTTGCTAGATAAGTATGGTTTGCCATGTTGGTGAAATAGGCTACAGAGCCGAGTTCAAAGTGTACATGCATACGTTACTCATTGCACGCATAATTTCGCATGATTCCATTCGAAAGTATGCGTGCAATGAGTAACGTATGTATGTCCGCGGTCAAACCCGTACTCGACGCCATTTCACGGAAATATAATTGTTCATCTCAAAATATTTCTCTCCATTCGACACATGTATGACGACCCAGTGTTTTTGTATCTATGTTAGGAAGCAATTGATTAAAGTTGGCGAACAGCAGACTAACATATCAGAAAATATATGTACAATGTATGTCCAAATTGTGACGGACATGACCTATATTTCTAGAAAAGTAGGTCAAGGTCATCCGAATGACTGAGGGCGGTTAGGTATAATTGTAAGGAAGCTATATACACGTGAAGTTTGGCGAACATCCGACTAACATACAAGTAGCAGCATATATACGAAGTTTGGACGGACGTGGCCTGTATTTCGAGAAAACTACATGTATGTCTAGGTCTCCCGAATTACCTATGGTGGTTAGGTATCAATGTAAGAAAATTATATAATAAGTATCATAGCTCCAGATACCGATTATCTCCCCTTGAAATATATATATATTGAAACACAAATAAGATTGCCTATAAGTATGGGTTACAATAGCTGGGGGTTTACAACAGTGGGCGCGTGCATCACCAGCTAATGCAACCCCCAGCTATTGTCACCCATACTAATAGGCAATCTTATTTGTGTTTCAATATATATATATTTCAAGGGGAGATAATCGGTATCGAACTTGGAACGTCCGGCTGTGCATACACAGACTTTGGTTTACGGTTTTAACCCTCCCACATCAAACTCACGTTATATATCCCGTGATTGATATATGGGGTTACAATAGCTGGGGGTTTACAACAGTGGGCGCGTGCATCACCAGCTAATGTAACCCCCAGCTATTGTCACCCATACTTATAGGCAATCTTATTTGTGTTTCAATATATATATATTTCAAGGGGAGATAATCGGTATCGAACTTGGAACGTCCGGCTGTGCATACACAGACTTTGGTTTCGGGTTTTACCCCTCCCACACCAAACTCACGTTATATATCCCGTGATTGATATATGGGGTTACAATAGCTGGGGGTTTACAACAGTGGGCGCGTGCATTACCAGCTAGTGTAACCCCCAGCTACTGTCACCGGGTTACAACAGCTGGGGGGTTACAACAGTGGGCTCTACAGTGGTGGTCAATGTCACACGAATGACACTGGATGGATATTTATCAATGCGAGGAAGCTATTGATGCAGTTTGGTAATAATCCGATATTTTGACTTACATCCAATATTTATATCCAAAATTGTACGACGATGAAGACAACTATGACGACGACGACGACCATTATCTCCTACTTTCCACTATCGTGGGTGAGACCACAATAAAATGTACAAATGAGCCGCAAATGTGTAAGGGCGGTAACTGGTGATTGCCGACTGACAGCATTGTTGGCAGGTTGTGTCTCTTACACGGCCTTTGCCGAATGTCTGATTGGTACTGATAAGGTCCACCACCACCAAATATTTTTCCTATATCAACTATAGGGTTAACTGTGTTGTAATTTTCAAATTTGCGGCGTATATCAGAAAATGATAGGTCGGAAAATCTTTTTAATGGCGACGCGCTAGCGATATGCCTTGAAGATGTGGGCCGATATTGAAGGTCTGTCTGTGACGACGGACAATGGGACGAGAGACACACAGCACGTACATGTATGAGACCAGACATGTCATTTTGTTCTTAAGAAGATGTACGATTTTTTCAGGAATAACTGTTTACAGAAACTGTGATATTGTCCGTAAATGACGCCAAAAGTGGACGAAAATTTCATCGCAAATTTGATCTGAACATTTCGTCAACTCCCGACGTCATTTACGGAAAATACCGGAAATAATTTCATGACATATTTCATGACATCTTCTTACGCACAAAATCACAATGCTTGTCACATTTGTCATCGCGGTACTGCCTACCCACGATTGAAAAGCATATACAGTGGAAGCTTTCTAAACCGGACACCCTGTCGACCCCGTTGTGTTCAATTTAGACAGGTTTCAATATTATTTATTTCATTGTCGTGTATGTTCAGGATTGAAAATGACAAAAACTGTCATGGAGTTCTTAATGAGAATGGAACCTCTTTAAACCGGGCACCCTGTGAACCTCCCAGGATGTCCGGTTTAGAGAGGTTCCAACGCACACATGTATTGAAGTGCTTATATACCAGTGGGATCTATCTAATCCAGGCACCCTGGGACCTCCCTTTGTGTCCAGTTTTGAGAGGTTCCACTGTACAGGTACAAATAGATGGCCATTATACAGTCGTGTCCAGCATTCAGACGTAAAACATGGCACTCCGCGCCGGCATAAAATGTTTCACATCGAATTAGGTACCGGATTCCAGACGAATTCCAATTCAGATACATGTGGAAAATACTGCATAATTTCGTCTAGTAACCGTCGATTACTAGCCGAAATGTGATATATCTAAGTAGAACTGAGCTGCATCTCGTCAGGAAGTCGGTGCATTTTTCGACGTGAAACAATTTACACCGGCGCGGAGTGCGCCGCCAGTGGGTGTCTATGCTGGTTGAAAGCGCCATCTGGCGTCTTCCTTGTAAGTGAATGTGACTTGAGAAATGGGGCTTACGGGGTATCTGATCAGTGTAGCTCCTGATCAAATAGCACACTATTGTAGCCTGATAATGATATATATATTGCTTGTTAGAAGCATGACGGGTGATTCATTGATGTAATGGCGAACTGTGCAGATCCAGATCAGACTGTGCGGGTGCACAGACTGATCTGGATCTACACTGGTCGCAAAACCCATAAGCCCCCTTTCTCCAGTCACAGCCACATATGATTAGTATAATGGAGTCGTCAACACCCTGTTAACTCAACAATGGCGATCGTAAATGACCAAATTGCTTCTTTTCGTCTCTGGCCAAGATTATTGGCTATGACGTCATGATACGGAACACAATCAATATGGGCCACAGTTAAAATGTCTCAGATGATGTCTCAGATATCCATTGTTTGGTTGTTCGCTTCATGCCCAGTAAATGGCATACATAAATGGAACGCACTATTTGATTTGATCACATTGCAAAAATAAAAAGTGTCCATTATATACGCTAGTGTAATGAATTTAAATACAAAACAATAATAACCATCGATTGAAAAACGTGTTTATAATACTGAAAAATAATAGTCTCGGGATAATACTAATCATCCGGGGGGCGTTTCACTAACCTTCGTACGGTTTCAAATGTTCATAAGTTCAAATTTAGGATCGTCTGGGAATTTGAATCGATGGATTTACATTTATTGAGCATAGGCTGCATATGCAGCCTATGCTCAATAAATGTAAATCCAATAATTGTTTACAAGAACACATTGTTAATGTGCAATTTACAGACTAACATAATTTTGCACTTACGAACATTTTAGTCGTACAAAGTTTAGTGAAACGACCCCCAATTTTTTCCAGGCGACGTATAGGTACAATTGAGTTTAGATATCAAATCTATGCAAATCTACAATTAAACGATGCAAATCTACAATTAAACTATTGTTTTCCTCTTCTGTTTTATCCCTTTGTAAGCCAAATGAAAGCGTCATTGCAGACGTATTTGTGACGTATACTCATCAATTCTCAAGTCCGGGTGATACGGATTCAGTATTCTGTATATGTGTCTGTCACTGGAGAAATGGAACTTTATTTATTAGTTTCCAATGCGTATACATGTACATATACGTGTACCTGTAAACATTCGACTCGTTTTTCTGACCACGAAAACAATTTAAATCTCGCACAGAATAACAAGATCACGACATTATGTCCGAGCCATGAATGAATCATAGCGTGTTTACTACACTGACTGGTGTCCTGTTAATAGGCAGCAATGTACAAGATAAATGTCGTAGTGAAATGGGGCTTATAGGTTTTGCGATCAGTTTACATCCAGATCAGACTGTGAATCCGCACCCACCATGCTTCTAACAAACAATTAGGTCGTTATCAGGCTACAGGAGTTTGGTATTTGTTCAAGAGCTACACTAGTCACAAATCCCAGAAGCCACATTTCTCCGCAGTCACATATACGAGCCGTATGACTGGACGGAGACGGGACAGGGAAAACAAGTGAAAAGTGAATGGGTTTAACGTCCCAGCAACAGCTAAGGTAATATAGAGACGGGACCACAGTTTAAAGTCTCACGTATATGTACATGTATGTTGTCGGTCAAAAGCTAATGCGAGCTTATATTATTTCTTGTTATCATGCCGACCTGATACATAGTGTATTGTAGTTGTTGACTTGCGTTGCGTTGCGCTGCGCAATATTGTATTGCATATTGATCAGGTACTACGATCGGTAACGATGTTGATTAAAGTAATTTCCTGCATGTAGGCTTCTATAATTAAATTGAAAATGTCAGCAGTGGAATAAGGGAGCTAACTCGGTCAAACAGGTATCCCCTCCTCTTCTACTGAATCCTGAATTAAAACAGACCTGTCATGTGAATTCGCTGTAAATGTATGTTAACTTAAAAATGTGGTTATTCTGAATGTGTTACTTCGTATGGCCGTTTTCGCTTTGGATGGTAATATTTTAATTTCTCTGCGCGTTGTTACTTGTAACGTTTCCCTTGACAACGTTTGAACGGCATACATATAACATAATAAACGACTATGCTGGTCACTATTTAATATTTGATTAATTAGACCAAATAACATACTGGGGCCCGTTTCACTAAACTTCGTACGACTAAAATGTTCGTAAGTGCAAACTTATTATAGTCTGTAAATTCCACATTAACAATGTGTTATTGTAAACAATTATTGGATTTACATTTATTGAGCATAGGCTGCATATGCAGCCTATGCTCAATAAATGTAAATCAATTAATTGAAATTTACAGACTATTCCAAAACTGCACTTACGAACATTTTAGTCGTACGAGGTTTAGTGAAACGGGCCCCATATTCGCGTGAGCTGTTAGGATATCAGCGTGTTTGCATATACCCTAAACGGTATTTGTTTTGCTTCTGGAATCGCACGCCCATGGATGCCAATCATCGAAGGTAAATAGTGTTTGCCGTCATCACATCTCCAGCGGAAATGTGTATCATAATCTGACCAAAGGGAGGGGGGACCAGCTGCATTGTCAGTGACCATAGTCTACAGTGATCGGCAGAATATACGATTGTCTCAGCGTGTATGTAGGTCCACCATCACCAAATACTTATCCTATATAAACTAACCAATGACCACATATTTTGCTATTCTCTGCTACTTTCATTTTCAGTATGGATGGAGTTATTTTTCCATAACCTGCAGCCATTCTGCTCAGGATATACACTATTTAAAATATAGGTTTAATTATTGTTAAGAAAGATACATTCAATCTCCTGTGACCACCCTGGTCGTGGCGCAAAATAAAAAGTGAGAGGCTGGAATTGAAACCACCACACATGACAAACATGATCCCAAAGGATATGCTTGAAACTGATGTAAAGTATACATTAACATGCCTGTGAAGTAGATTAGTGCATCAATTGACTCGTTTCTGCAAGCAAAGAGTGTCTATGGCATAACATATCTGGCTTATTTTTTTTGACGCACTATTTTAACACCGCGCATGAATCTGTGATGATTTAGTGTGGTTAAACCTGTAGCAAGGAACATCTCACTGAAACACGTTTAAAAACATTGCCACATGAGCCTGGCTCGTGAATTATCTTCTTTATTGATTTGGAAGAAAGTGTTATATTATCCACAAATGACATCGAAAATTGACAACAAAATCAGAGCTCATGCGGAATTGAATTCCGCATGAGCTTTGAATTTTTTGTCACTTTTCGATGTAATTGTGAGAAAAAATCTGAATGATTTTCGAAATCAATATCGGTGAAAAACTGTGAGGCGATAAGGGAGGTAATTCCGTACAGGTTCTTAATTATGTGTGTGGACAATAATGTGCAAATTAATCAGCCTGAGCTGTTTTTCCCGGTTAGCCATGTTGTCAGTGGAACATGTGGTATGCTTTTGATAAACAGTATAAGACGGTTTGCGCTTGCTGGACAACTTGTAATGCATAACTGTATCATAGTACGGGCGACCCGGCAGTGAAATGCTGACGATCCTGATTAATATATACCTCTGCAAGGAAAAGACCATAGCAGTCTTGATTTCGGTTACTTTCGCCACAAACAAGGTTTGAACTGGTTACTATGTGTTACATCCCTCTAATCCAGTTGGCAATAATTTGTATCCATATTGACACAGACAAATGAGACACGCCGTGTGATTTTGTACCTTCGGACATCTGCATAATCATCAAGTTCATTAAATAAGTTTACAAAATTTGCAATATTTTTCATAAATAAAGTCAAAAGTTTACAAAATTGTACATGCGGAATATTAACTGAAAATGTTATCAACTTTTGACGCCATTTACGTAAAATATTGTATATTTTGTAAACGTATTTCATGAAATTACGTAGATGTCCGAAGGTACAAAATCACATGGCGTACTAAACAAATAAATAAAAAGCCGACGCTGCCTAGTATATTCTGGCTGTTGACCGCACAACAACTATTTTTGGTCTAACCTTGCTGTGCACAAATGCCATGGCGTGCATTGTGCAGCAACACTACGCCAAACAGACGCATGTACTAACACGACAAGTTAACGTACGTATTATATCTCAATATTGGATGGTTTTATATTTCAATTGTATATAGTCTAGTTTCTCTCGCCGTCACAGCAAGGCAATTAAGTTGTTTTCGTGTGCATTGGACACATTTTATTAATTTTCTGTCAAGCGACGGCTCCTGCCAGAAGCTCGAATGATCTCTGTTTGGCAAATACAAACTGAATGTAGAGCGTCTGGTACATATTGACCCATTACCATCACAAATGTATAATTGGCTCTCGGTCTGACAAGACCGGACCTTGGGAAAGTTGTAATTCTAGTCAACTGCCGAACTGTACAATAATTCCAACTAAACGGTTGATAGCTGTCTGAAGGCGAGTTTTCCTTTGACTGACTTGCGGAAAGCGTATAGGCGCTGATCAGACGACTATCTGGGTCCCGTTTCACTAAACTTCGTACGACTAAAATGTTCGAAGTGCAAAATGATGATAGTCTGTAAATTTCACATTAACAATGTTTTCTTGTAAACAATTATTGGATTTACATTTATTGAGCATAGGCTGCGTTTGCGGCCTATGCTCAATAAATGTAAATCCATCAATTGAAATTTCCAGACGATCCTAACTTTGCACTTACTGAACATTTAGTCATAGGAAGTATAGTTAAACGGCTCCCTGGGACGCTCGTTGTGACAATGTAAATTACGAGTAGTTACAGACACGTATTTTCGGGAGTTTTTGCAGAGTTACTTGTCCAGATCTGGGCCTATGCTGGTCGGAGTATAAGCCTGGTTCCACATATGACCTTCCAACGTACGGCAGTAAGGTTACTTCGTTCACTGATTAGCGATATAAATGTAAATCCAATAATTGTTTACTTGAAAACAGTGTTAATGTGAAATTTACAGACTATCATAATTACGAACATTTTAGTCGTACGAAGTTTAGTGAAACGGGCCCCAGATGTACAGGCGTGTATGCCTCATAAGCAGTCGTCGTAATAGACGTAGGAACAATAAATATGACAGTTCAAGCTCAGGCAATCAAACTACTTCAGTGTGATTTGAGATTGTCAATATATTTTCAGAAACGATGACATACTAGCAACATTAACGCAGGCAGTTGTGTCGTGTATTTCCATATTACCTGTACTAACGGCAAATTATGTTGCTTTAAACACGGACTCCCATAAGTATGCCAGGTTATACTACAAGGTGTATGATCACGTGGTACTAACAACAGCAACAAGTACTGAAACTTCTAGAATTCATCCGATTCAAAGTACGTATTCTTTTATATTGTCCTTATTACGTAACGGATTTTGATGAAATATGGCGCATCAAACGCGTCCTGATAAGCTGCATTTGGTGGTCTCTGTACTTTGGCCCAAACTTCTGTCGTTTTTGCGAAGAATCGATTTCCGTGTCGGTAGACACGGAATCGATTATACGCAAAAACGACGTAAGTATGTGCCGAAGTCCCTGGACGACCAAATGCAGCTCATGAAGACGCGTTTGCTGCGCCATATTTCATCAAAATCAGTTTCATATTAAGGAACATATAAAATAATACTTACTTTGGAGTGGGCAAGATTTCAACACTTTCAGCCACTGTTGTTGTTGTTATAACCACGTGATAATGCACCTTGTAATATAGGGAGACATACTTGTGTCGTCCATTCTTTAGATATGACATTTGTTTCAGAATAATCATACATTTACCATTACCCGATGTGTTATTTGGCATTATTATATTTGTATACCAAACGTGAATTGTCACAGTGATATCATGTGCTATAACCATGTTTCCTTAAAAGGTTCACTCTATTTATGTTTGTATGTGCAATAATCATACTTTATCCCACAGTGCGTATGTGCCGTGAAACACGGTGCCGTGAAACATTTTTGATATCCTGTCAATATGACCTACTCACTGCGTATGGATATGTGCGGTTGCTGGGATTATTTGTTTGCATTTTAAAGCCATTTGTATGTATTAACGTGATAAATAGAATAGTAGGTTAGTGCCGTGAATGGAAAAAAATATCTGGCGCGGCACGGAAACGGGATGTGCTCGACAGAGCCTCGCCCATCCCGTTTCCTGAGCCTTGCCAGATATGTTTTCCCATTCACGGCACTAACCTACTATTCTCTATTTATAATATATCGATAACAACATTTTTTCATATGACGCATTTAATTCATATAAATAGTTGAACCATTTGTCTTATTTGCATATCAAAATAGCCAGATACAACCGCGCGTCTCTTTCTTTATAAATATTTTTATTTCACTTTTAAATACAACATGTACATTTATACATACAATATTGACTAACAATGTATGTCTTACGTGATCGCATACAGTTACACATGTACTCAATGTATTCGAAAGTAAGGTTTTTAGTAGAAAAATAGTAACAGGAAAGTTGTTGCAGTAATATAGAAGGATAGCAAAAAAGTGAAAAGTGGACTATATGTCCCTATGTGTTCATATGTGCTACACTAGATTGATATTCCTTACTTTTGTGTAGTTTGTGTGATTGACACCTGTCTACAGTGCTTACAATATAACTATGTCTGAAACCTGCCCCATTTAATAATATGTTGTTCCCGTTTGTCTTTTGTTGTTGCTATAATCTCCTCTATGTATATCCTATGTCTTAAATAATTTAGAAATGGACCGAAAGCTATATCATTATTTTCATATTTACATTTAACAATGAAATATTTGGCTATTATGATTATAAAATTAAATTGGTGTGCTTTTTTGTGCTATTAATTAAGTTACAGCGATAACGTAATTTATTTGTTCCAATAATTCTCATTAAGTATTTGTATTGGAAATCACGCAATACGGAATCTATAGTACAGTTGAAATGTAACGTGTACATTTGTTTCCAATTAGGGTTAGTATCCGCAAATTCATGTATCCATTTTTGCTCAGCTTTCATATCTTTCATTATTTTTTGTTTGGTTGCATCGTGTATAGTATTTTATTAACGTATTTGCTTTTCTGAAATTTTGTCTTAAGTGTTTCTGAAGGTTGTATCGCGTTGATGTGTTCTGTTTTGTCTATCCTTCCACAGTGGACTTATACTATTTAATATACTTTGATATTTCATAAAATCGCGCATCTCTTTCAGTAAGTTAAATAGTATTAAATGATTATATATGTATAGCACTAGCATTCTTTAAAACTGGTGGAACAGTTGCACAATAATACACTTATTTAAAGGGGTATATCGAGAGTTTTTGAAAAATACTATAACAATATGAATGTGTTTTTCATCATGGCGCTGTGCAAAGTGAAATAATTGAAGATATATGGCGATACTAAGACCGCTGAATTTTTATTTCAGGATTTAAAAAAAACAAATTGAAACAATTAAAAATGTGTTTTCATCACGGCCCTGTATAAAGTGGTAGTGGTTTAATTAACGATATATGATGATACTAGGACTGCTGGGTTGTTTCAATTTTCACCGATATCGGTACATAAGTCAGATTTTCTATCTTGTTAAAGTTGGCCTTTCCTGGACGTATATGTCCAGTAGCCTATTTCACCAACATTGCAAAGTATACTTTTCTAGCAAAGTATACTTTGAGGGAGAAATTCAATTTTAGGATATATTTATTAATTTTTATTATACTGAATTTGGCTGTGATAATGTAATAAATTCAGTATAATAATTCTGCATACTTGTAATCATCAACTATATGCAGTCGTTAGTTCTATATGAAATAATGCATTTCAGGAAAAATAAATGATTACTCCCTCAAAGTACACTTTGCTAGAAAAGTATACTTTGCAATGTTGGTGAAATCGGCTACTGTTGTGGAAGGTCGTCGAGCCAATTCCGACCCTTAAATATAAGATAGATAAATGCAAATAAACAAAAAAGGTCATTCAGAGACGATCTCGCATGTACCTGGGTGATGACTTCGAATGATATTTGTAAACGAGTGTACTGATTATATAAGAACCGAGGTTATGCCGAGTTTCTTATGTAATCAGCCGACCATTTTAACAAATATGTGGCTGTGACGGGAGAACAGGGGGCCGTTTCACTAAACTTCTTACGACTAAAATGTTCGTAAGCGCAAATTTAGAATCGTCTGAAAATTTCAATTGATGGATTTACATTTATTGAGCATAGGCTGCATATGCAGCCTATGCTCAATAAATGTAAATCCAACAATTATTTACAAGAACAAATTGTTAATGTGAAATGTACAGACTATCATAATTTTGCACTTACGAACATTTTAGTCGTAGGAAGTTTAGTGAAACGGCCCCCTGGGGTTTATGTGATTTGTGACCAGCGTAGCTCCTGATAACATACCACACTCCTGTAGTCTGATAATGTTCTCTATTGCTTGTTAGAAGGATTGCGGGTGTTTCATTGATCGAATAGCGAACAGTGCAGATCCTGATCAGACTGTGCGGATGCACAGGCTGATCTGGATCTCCACTGGTCGCAAAACCCATGAGCCCAATTACTCCAGTCACAGCCACATATCATGTTAAATCAAAACAAATATTATGGTATACTTATTGTATAAGCATAACATCATATAGTGAAGCTGTGATGATCACCTAACATGTTGTATATAATGGTCACATGTACGTATTTGTTCAAGCCAGCGCATTATGATTTTAATACTCTGTACATTCACATTGAGAAAGACAATTCCATGCAATAAATGAACAACATTTGAAAACAATATATATTCAGTGGAACCCGTCTAAACCGGACACTCGGGAAAATATGGATGTTTAACTTAGACATGTGTCGCTCTTATATATCTCTGATTACTTTTCATGATTGCAAAACACTAGAATGTGTCATGAAACGATAACATGTCTGATTTACAGTGGACCATCTCCAAACCGGACACCCTGGGGACCTCCCTGGGTGTCCGGTTTGGAGAGGTTCCATTGTATCCTGATCACGTGATCACGCTAAATAAAATATATTCGACGTTTCTTTCTCGCACTCTATTCCACAGGTATGGAATATTCGTTAAATCCGAGTATCAGGAAATGGTAAAACTCTCAATAAATTTAAAATGTCAATTAAACATTCACTAGTTACACAATCCAGTGCGAATCGATCGTAGTTTACACCCTTCGTAGTTAACCCTTTCACCACTAAGTAACTGGTATGGATTTTGATATGTTAATTTTACAACTAATCCAACAGTTACACAATGATTTGCAGACTAGTCCATTTATGAAAAGCGGGTGTGTTTTTTGTTCTCAAAAATTTTCAAGTTACAATTACTTTCAAAAAGTGCAAATCCTGATGAGCCGGCTCATCTGGATCTGCACTGTTTGTATAAACCGCTATAGCGGGGTTTCGGGTTCAAAGGGTTAATGTTAGTTAATTCGTAGTTATTTACATCAACTTACATGTATTTGAATATAATTGTATTAGCACATGATTTTTAATGTACTTATGTAGTGAGGGACACATGGTAGTCTGGCCTTGGGCAACTGTGTGGCCCTGGTTAAATAGTATATAAATAAACATGTGTACATGTGTACATTCGCATTAGCAGGATATGCTATTTTCGCGTTAACGAGAGAAAGCACACACCAGTTAGCGAATTGCAAACAAAATGTCCTAAAAATCACTATGTGCTCATATGTTTTTCTCGCTGCTAATCTAGTCGCCAGCATCGTAAGATCTATTTTGTCACGTGACGATCACATCAGTGCAACTCGATCAGCTATATTGATTGACAGGCAGTGGTATCAGGCAATTTTCCTGGTTTTAGAGGAATTTTCTCTTTTAGTAATTTTCTCTGGAGATGGAGTCGTGAAATACGATCTCAAGCTTCGAAAGACGCAATAAAATCAGTTTATAGGAGGCAGCACGCAACAAAACACGACCCATTCAGCTGAATGTACAGAATCATATGGAGCACCGCAGGGGACGTAGAATTCCTTTTTTTTATTAATTCGTTCCCACGAAATAACAATTATTTCCCTCAATTTAACAAATCGTTCCCACGAATAAACAATTCTCGTTCCCACGAATTAACAAATTCGTTCCCTCAATTCAACAATTCGTTCGCACGAAACAACTATTCAATTCGTTACCACGGGAACGAATTGTTAATTCGTGGGAACGAATTGTTATATCGTGGGAACGAATTGTTAATTCGAGGGAACGAATTGTTAAATTGAGGGAACGAATTGTTATTTCATGGGAACGAATTAATAAAACAAAAACCATGTCCCCTGCGGGGCTCCGTAGAATCACACCACCGCCCACGCTAATATTCCCAATATATATTATGTTTTGTATGTCGAAATACTTGAATATTGTGCTTGACAACAAACAGTTTGATTGCGAATTAATAATTCCAGCACAAAAATATTTACACTATTCCCTAACATTTGATTGGCCCGTAGCAAGACTCTGTCCAAAATTTATATCCCAGTAAACTCCCACGTCGAACTACTTTCCGTCACCGTGAGGCGCAGTTAAAATAATTCTTAAGAAAACGGAAAATAAACACATTTTCTTGATGAATTTATTTCAAATGCTGGAATATAAGGAATGAATGGCCTTTTTGTTGAATTTATCGAGGATATAAACTTGGAAAAGTCGCGGGAATACTGGACGAGGCCTTCCGGCCTTCGTCCAGTATTCCCGAGACTTTTCCAAGTTTATACCCCGATAAATTCAACAAAAAGGCCATTCATTCCTATAATATTCCCAATAGATGTCCAGAAGCGTGAAGTCACTGTTAGCGGTTGTGTAGAAGGCAGAACGCAACAAAACACGATAGATTCTGCTGAATGTACAGAAGTAACAACAGCTGTCCAACGACTACGTACGTGATGACGTCATGTAATATCGGTGCAGCACAACCGCCTGCGTTAGTCTTGCCAATATGCCATCGTTTCTGAAAATCTATTGGCAATCTCAACTGAGAAATGGGGCTTACGGTATTTATGGCCAGTGTAACGCATGATCAGCAGGAGCATTCATGTAGCATGGTGACGATCTATATTGCTTGTTATAAGCATGACAGTGTTTCATCGATGGAATGGCGAACAGTGTAGATCCAGATCAGACTGTGTAATGCACAGACTGATATGTAACCTATTTCACCAACATTGCAAAGTATACTTATCTTGCAAAGTATACCTTGAGGGAGACATTTTCAATTTAAGGATAAATTTATTTATTTTTATGATACTGAATTTATTACATTAGCACAGCCATTTTGGCTGTGATAATGTAATACATTCAGTATAATAATTATGCATACTTTTAATCATCAAATATATGCAGTGGTTAGTTCTACATGAAATAATGCATTTTGGGAAAAATAAATGATTACTCCCTCAAAGTATACTTTGCTAGATAGGTATACATGTACTTTGCAATTTTGATGAAATCGGCTACTGGATGTACACTGGACATAAAAGCCATAAAGTCCAATTATCCAGCTAGCACAGGTAGCCACATATACGTTTTGGCATAGTTGATGGTTCGTATATGTGGTATCAACATACTTATACTTTCGAACATGCATAGAGCAAATAGCGAAAAATGGTTCATACTATTGAAGGTTCAACAGCACTAAATCATCAGGGCCCGGTTGCTTAAAACCTCCTGTTAGCTTAACAGACTGTTAAATCCTTAGCAATGCTAAGGATTTAACAGTCTATTAAGCTAACAGAAGCATTGAGCAACCGGGCCCAGATATTTATGCGCGGTGTAGTCAAAAGTAGTACGTTAAAAATAATAAGCCAGATTTGTTATGCCATAGACACTCTTTGCTTGCGGAAACTGGTCATGTATCATTTACATCAGTTTGAAGCATATTCTTTGGGATTATTTTGTTGTAAGTCGGAACATGTTTGTCATGTGAGGAGGTTTCAATTCTAGCCGCTGACCTTTGGCGCCACCACTAGGGTGGTCACAGGAGATTGATTTTATACTTCTTAAAAATAATTAAACCGATGTTTTAATTACTGACTGTCCAGAGTATAATGTGTGCATGTTATGGGAAAATAGGTCCCACAACATCCATACGAGACATGAAAGTAGCAGAGAATAGCGAAATATGTGGAAATTGGTAAGTTTATATAGGAAAAAAGCAATGGTGGTGATGAACCTGCAAATGTATCCGACCTATCATGGGATAATAATTGAGTGCACCTAATGTGACTAGTTATGTCGTTCATTCAAAGCTGAAGGAGGGACGAAGCGAAATGTGGCTGTTCGGGTACTGCTGCAAGCCAAATGCAAAATAATTCCCGAAACATGGGTTTGAAGTCTCAAACTAGCGCCTGTGCTTCGGACTACTGTCCGTTCCACGTTTCTCTGCCGATTATCCATTAAAAGTTGAGTTCATAGAAAAAGATGCTTGCAAATATAGTTGTGGTCACTTAAAAACTGTGCGATTTTCTTTGTCGCTGGATATACGTACGATTCGTAATCACAATTGATAGTTTTTTCTTAATCTTAATATTAAAGGTACATGCCCACTCAGTAGACACAACTTGTTCTTTATAGGAATTAAATAAGTGTGTCACTATTCCACCAGTTCTAAAAATTACAAGTGCCTGCTATACAGATATACTCGTTTAGTAATATTTATTTTACTGATAGCGACGCGCGTTGGTATCAGGCTATTTCCATATGCAAATGAGGCATGATATTTTTTAATTATTTATACTAATTAAATGCGTCACCTGAAAAAATATTTTCGACAGATTATTAAGTATGATAAATGCACATCCAAAAATAAATACAGAGTATAAATAGTAATTTCCGTTAACATTTTAAGGAAACACGGTTATCGCCCCTGTTATCAGTGTGGAAAGTTACGTCTGATATAAATTGCATAATAATGCCAATCAATACGTGGGGTAATGGCGAATGAGTGTTTAATTTGCCAGAAAATGTATCAGGTGATGTCTCTGATATAAAGAACATTTTGTGCCAACTGAGTGGGCATGTACCTTTAATGTTGAATGGGCAAGTATACACCCGTTACAACCTCACAGTCACCATACACTCTCATTTGTAGTAGGCGATTAATTTAAACAAAACAAAAGAAAATATAAAAATGCGGTGGTTTCATGATTGGTCGAGCAACCAGGGCAAACAATAAGATTTTCAACAGTTCCAAGTTCAAAAATGTCACTGCGTTACGTAATTGCGGCGGTGACTGAATAAATGGGGCTTATGCGACAAGTGTAGATCCAGATCAGCATCTGCACTGTTCGCTATTCTATCAATGAAACACCCGGCATGCTTCTAACCAGCAATATAGATCGTTATCGGTCTACATGAGTGTGGTATTTGATAGAGAGCTGGGGGCCGTTTCACTAAACTTCGTACGACTAAAATGTTCGTAAGTGCAAAAGTATGATAGTATGTAAATTTCAAATTAACAATGTTTTCTTGTAAACAATTGATGGATTTAAATTTATTGAGCATAGGCTGCATATGCAGCCTATGCTCAATAAATCTAAATCCATCAATTGAAATTTCCCGATAATCCTTAATTTTCACTTACGAACATTTTAGTGGTACGAAGGTTAGTGAAACGGGCCCCAGCACTGGTAAAAATCCCACAAGCCACATTGCTCCAGTCACAGCCACAATTACGTCATCGATCTGTAAAAGCACGACATATATATCCCCCGAATACATGCACATAATACCGATAATGACTATTGATGAAAAGATCACAGAGAGAGGCTTGCACGTACACTTAGCTCATACAAGTACCGATACAGCCTTTTGATTTCAGTTGAAATTCCCCACGATCCGGTAAGTACTACTTATGGTGTCAAAGAAGGACACTTATATGAGGCACGCCATGTGATTTTGTACCTTCGGGCATCTGCGTAATTTCATGAAATACATTTGCAATATTTTCCGTCAATTGCGTCCAATGTTGACACAATTTTCAGAGTACATGCGGAATTAATTATATTCCGCATGTGCTCTGAAAAGTTTGTCACCTTTTGACTTTGATTTATCAAAAATATTTTCAATTTTGTAAACGTATTTTATTTAATAAAATTAGGCAGATGTCCGAAGATATAAAATCACATGGCGTGTCTCATATACGGCTATATCCCTCCAGTGGCGGGGGCAACGTTCCAGAATATATAGAGGATCTTACACGAGTGGCGAGTTCATTTTGAGCTGGACACTGACCTTGTGGGTCGAAAAATGAAACCATTTGGAATTGAGCTGATCAAATAAATCAAAGTACTGAAAGTACTCAAATATGTTATCAGAGGCAAATATACTGTGATGGTGCCAACCCATTTTCACCCATACGTTTTCTCTACAATAAATTACTGTTTGAAACTCCCAGAAAATATTGTACGAAACTGGCGGCTAACTGGTCACACCTAACTATGAGAATTAAAGATAATAGCTGCTGTATGCATACGCACGAAATGTCTTGGTTCGTATTTTCCAGAATTTAACTGATAAACTGAGCCCAAAACTGTGAAAACTATAGAGAATAGTATATGTAGAGTTTTAGATGATACAAAGCAAGACAGACCAAAACGCCATAGAATAATGCGTGACATAATATGCTATCTCAAGGGAGATAACATATTAACAAATTGGGAGGAGTGTTTCTTTTTTTGTTATTGATGAAAAAGTACTTAAATTAAATGTTGTAGATTTAATGTGTTAAATAGCCAGCAATTCGTCGGTAGCAAACCGCGGAACAGACAATATTGGGTTACATGTTTTTTCAGTCACCTACGTGTGCATGTATATCAAGGTGTATGATCACCTGGTACTAACAACAACAACAAGTACTGAAGCTTCCAGAATCCATCCGATTGAAAGTACGTATTCTTTTATATTGTCCTTATTACGTAATGGATTTTGATGCAATATGGCGCATCAAACGCGTCTTGTTAAGCCGCAGTTGGTGGTGTCTGTATTTTCGCCCAAACTTCTGTCGTTTTTGCGAAGAATCGATCGGACGCGGAAATCGATTCTTTGCAAAAACGACATAAGTCTGCGCCAAACTCCCTGGACCACCAAATGCATCTCATGAAGACGCGTTTGCTGCGCCATATTTCATCAAAATCCGTTGCATATTAAGGAAAATATCAAATAATACTTACTTTGGAGTGGGAGACGTTGTTCATGTGATCATGCACCTTGTATATGATTCAAGTCGCCATGTCGATACTTAATGTAATCCTCCAAAGCTCAATGAACATACATGTTTGTATGATCATGGAACAACGATCATGGAACAACGACCTACAGGCTCATTTTCCGCTCGGCAAGCTGACAATCGGGGAAAGTTTCACAATTTCCTTGATCATCCGGGTGAACTGGGGCGATATGATGCTTCACGAACGCTTACAACAAATGACAAACGGGATCGGTATTAAATAACACCGAGGCTCATAATCAGACATGTTGCTGTTAAAAGCACGGGGACTCGCATATGAACAGAACCGGCAGAATGTGATGAAACATATTAGAAAAACATAATTTAATTACGGCTTTTCATTGCATTTCCGAGCCCAATTTATGCCTTTAAAAATCGGGTATTCCTCAAAGGAACGTGTATAATACTTAGAGCTAGCTACAGTTGCTGTATAAATATCGATGATCACTGGTTTAATTTTATTTAAATTAATTTAGCAAGTTACTCCCCAGGGTGTCCGATTGAGAGATGTTCCACTGTAAATAAAACATGGCTATGCCACGGTATGCGGTTGTGCCTTGCGCAGTTGAACAGGCATTACCATCATACATATACTCCAATGAAACCCACACAATTAAGGATACACAAACTGTTTTGTGTCCGGTTTACAGGGGTTCTACTGTTTTATTACCATTCACAACCAAAATGTGTTATGTTCAGTAATAGCGGAAATATTTTAGCAAATTAGCAAAATACAAGCCCAATAATTGTTCAATCGAGCAGATGAAATTGTGCGTTTTCGGTAACACATGCCATTTAGAGATAATTCCAGCACAAAAATATTTACACAATATTTACACAATTCCCTAACATTTGATTGACCCGTAGCAAGTCTCTGTCCAAAATTTATATCCCAGTAAACTCCCACGCCGAACTACTTTCCGTAACCGTGACGCGCAGTTAAAATAGGGTGTGTGAAGTTGGCTCTGACATCGAACATCGAAATTCGATATTTCGAGCTGGGTTGTTTTGAATATCGAAACAACCCAGCTCGAAATTCAAATGCACATCTCAATGTGCGCGAATATCGATCTCAGAGCTGGCTCGATATTCAAAACAACCCAGCTCGAAATTCAAATACACATCTCCAATCTGCTCGAATATCGATCTCAGAGCTGGCTCGATATTCAAAACAACCCAGCTCGAAATTCAAATACGTATGTCCAATCTGCTCGAATATCGATCTCAGAGCTGGCTCGATATTCAAAACACCCCAGCTCGAAATTCGCATTGCATTTACTATCTTGTAGTCGAATATCGATCTCAGAGCTGGCTCGATATTCAAAACAACCCAGCTCCAAATTCAAATACGTATGTCCAATCTGCTCGATTATCGATCTCAGAGCTGGTTCGATATTCAAAACAACCCAGCTCGAAACTCAAATGCACATCTCAATCGGCGCGAATATCGATCTCAGAGCTGGCTCGATATTCAAAACAACCCAGCTCGAAATTCAAATACGTATGTCCAATCTGCTCGAATATCGATCTCAGAGCTGGCTCGATATTCAAAACATCCCAGCTCGAAATTCAAATACGTATGTCCAATCTGCTCAAATATCGATCTCAGAGCTGGCTCGATATTCAAAACACCCCAGCTCGAAATTCGCATTGCATTTACCATTTTGTAGTCGAATATCGATCTCAAAGCTGGCTCGATATTCAAAACAACCCAGCTCGAAATTAGTTCCGGTGAATATCGACCTCGCAGCTTTGGATTCAACTCGATATTCAACTCGAAATTCAAACCGGTGAATATCGAATTTCGATGTTCGATGTCAGAAGCCAACTTCACACACCCGTTAAAATAATTCTTAAAATAAACACACTTTTCTTGATGAATTTATTTAAAATGCTGGAATTATAAGGAATGAATGGCATTTTTGTGGAATTTATCGGGGATATAAACTTGGAAAAGTCGCGGGAATACTGGACGAGGCCTTCCGGCCTTCGTCCAGTATTCCCGCGATTATAAGGAATGAATGGCATTTTTGTGGAATTTATCGGGGATATAAACTTGGAAAAGTCGCGGGAATACTGGACGAGGCCTTCCGGCCTTCGTCCAGTATTCCCGCGACTTTTCCAAGTTTTTGCCCCGATAAATTCCACAAAAAGGCCATTCATTCCTATATTGATACTTGCTAAAGTTGTGATATACAATGGATATACAGTGGAACCTCTCCATACCGGACACCCTGTGACGTCCCCAGTGTGTACGGTTTAGTGAGGCTCCACTGTGAAACAGACAGATGACTACTTCAAGACAAGCGTGTGTGCTTTGTAATTATGAAAATACATGATCATCTGAGATAAAGGGCAATGGCACTTATCAAAATGAAGCACTAACGTTTATCTGTGTCCGGTTTAGAGAGGTTTCACTGTAGTAGTACGTCAGTTCTAAAACGCATGATAGCCTCCGGCTATACGACACTGGAGTGTGATGTTTTGGGGCACTAACCTATCTGTAGGTAACATGGGGATATCATAACATATACTATGCAACGGATGATGTTCACCTCGACTACGGATGTTGATATATTAAGCAGGATGAGGATAATTATGTGCCTATTAGTGAGACACCATGATTGATATGCACATACGTCCACACCCATAGGTTAGCGAACACTAGCTATTTCATAGTATCAATAACAACAGGAATACAGTTTGGAAATAATGGCCGCAACTTTTATTTATTAACAGAACAGATGACTCATAAATGGCTGACAGTCTGCGGGTGGGAGTATATCCGCTGTGATACGAGAAACAGGATATACTTGTTTAATTAGCCTATGTGTACCCTCTGGGTACGAGAACTAGGGACATATTTAGCCAGTTGGTATCCGCCGGAATACCGTTACCGTAAATATCCGGGTATTTGCCAATTGTATCCGCTGTACCTATGCTTTTTCGTAAATATCCGGGGAACACCAAGCTTGGCAGCTTTGACATATATGCATACATGAAATACGCTGATATTTCGAATAGTGCGATATGCACCACCCGCAGCATTCCGCATGGCCAGCCAAATTTGATTAGATTCCACTCGTTCGTGGTTTATGGTAGTATGAAGTCGCGACGATCGCCTGTTCTGCCACCTGCCGTCTGTATCGGTAGGTGTTTCACCCTCTTTCCGCTGCAGTATCATGGCACATCATCTGTGAACAGAACTCAGAAACAGCTCATCATGGTAAAAACATACATATGGAAGACTTCGCACTTCCTATAAATGGGAGTTTGAATAAACAATATGAGAGCAGATCGATGTATCGCGTTTAGTATATGGGCGTAGACATCGAAGAAATGAAATGATTAATTAAAGTTGTTCTTGGGCGAGGTGGGTGGGTGAATGAGTTGTTCTTCGGCCAGTTGATCCAGAGAAAAGAACGAAAGCACATGCTGCGAGCCCTTATATACAGTGCGGGAAAGTAACGCTTAATTGACCATTGAGTCCAGCTCCGACAGGAGTTAGTTACAGGCCGGTTCAATAATCAAATCCCTAAAATAAATGGGTTTATTCGAGAATAATAAACCGCATTAGTACTATGTAGCAGAATAATACATTCCGTGAGTGATGTCTCGACGAGTCAAAATTATAGGCCATCAGCCAGAAATGGAAACCCTCCCCACCCCACCCCCCCCCCCCCTCCCCCCCGGTGGAATTTTTGCAGATATATTTTTTGTGAAACTACATTCAATTACGAGTTCTATGCCGTATATCTGCGCTCTGTATCCCGCTGGATGAATGTGTTTGGTAAAATTTTGAAGAATACCACCCTCGGACTTTTCGCAATTGTGAAAAATCACATTTTTCATTGAAAATCGACTGTTTTTTATCATTAGAAACAACTGATATGGCAGTTTTGTAGGTTTTCCGATGTGTTCATAACTATACAATGTAATAATGTTCAATTAAATAATATCTGCTAATTCAGATGAAGAAGTTTGTACGTTTTGTTACCCCACCCACTGAATTTCAATGGCAGAACACCTACCTTAATAACTCCATAAAAGTATGGTACTTTTCTATTTTCTCCGTGTCAATGGTACATAGTAGTGTTGATTAGACATGTTAATTGCATATATGCCGATTATCTGATGTCTGCAGTCTACGATACAATGTTAAAAACAAAGTATTTTTCACCATTCCCCACCCACACATTTTACAATGGGAATTTTACATGTAATTAATTTATGGTATACACTGTCACTTACTTATACATTGTTAAATGCATATGCAACTACTTATAATGCACTGATAGCTATCCGTGCACATTTCCTATACAGTGTGTCCGAGTGTTCGTCCGTCTGTCCGTCCGCTTCGTATTTTATTTGTGATGGTAACAACTACGTTATATGTCTCATTATGCAAATCTCTCTCGGTGTCTATATATTCCCCACCCACTGAATGTACAATGACCATTTTACATGTAATAAGTTTTCTTACTTTATACACTGCCAGATACTTATGAAAGGTTACGCTATATGTCTCATTATGCAAATCTCTCTCGGTGTCTATTAATTGTATCAATGGTAAGTGTCCTTATACTAGTGTTTGTAATATATAGTGAATGCCCATACTCTGATTACATAATGTATACAGCAGATGATGCAATGTTAAAAAGTAGTTTTAGCTATATATTCCCCACCCACTGAATTTACAATGACCATTTTCCATGAAAATAATTTTTCTTACTTTATACACTGCCAGATACTTATGAATGGTTCATATGAACGTGTAGCTACTAACACATTTATATGTGGCTGTGATTGGAGAAACGGGGTTTATGGGTTTTATGACCAGTGTAGATCCCGATCAGCCTGTGTATGCGCACAGTCTGTTCAGGATCTGAACTGTTCGCCATTCCATCAGTGAAACACCCATCATGCTATTTGATCAGGAGACACACTGGTCGCATCCAGTGAGCCCCATTTCTCCCGTCACAGCCACATATTAGTTATCCACACACATTTCAGATACATAATGAATGTCTGTTCGTCTCTATATATGTTCATTTCCTATTTATGCAACCAAGACAATTACCATGTTTACTATTGTGTATTCCGACATGAACGTCTCTGATACATATAAGTATTACTCTCAGCTGTTGGCAGGCCTTTAAACAGCATTTAGTAAAATAAATAAATAAATATAATTATTACTGTCAATAGTATAGGTCGTATGTATTAATTTGCAAATTGGATATAGAAAATATGCCTTTTCTACCATGCTGAATGGATGATTTTTAGCACGTATTACTCCATGTATGACACAGTAAATACTAAAATACAGAACATTAAAGGTACATGCCCACGCAGTAGGCACAAAATGTTCTTTATAGGAATTAAATAAGCGTATAATTGTGTCACTATTCCACCAGTTCTAAAAATTACGAGTGCCCGCTATACAAATATAATCATTTATTAATTATCAATTTACTGTTAGCGACGCGCGGCGGTAACAGTCTATTTTTATAATGTGCGGGGACGACGACTTTCACATCACGGCTTGCGATGCGCATGCGCAGTATACTACGCGCGCCAGTAGGCTTCCCAATATGTAAATAAGAATATCAACATGTCGAAACGTCCAGGACGGAAATTGTATGAAACGGCGTCGGCCAAAAAAAGGCGAAATGTCCAAGGGACAGGCAGTACATAGAGAGAGTGGTTAATATTGGCGACCAGATCACCAAATGGAAAGAGTTACGTGGAGATTTAGATTTGGACTCGAACAGAGATTTTTCTTCTCAACTTCCGATACTTCACTGCGCATGTCAAAGATGTGATATGATTGACCGTGTCACGTGACGCGTTTAGTAAAAATAGCACGAGGTCGGAAAATACCCTTTCTGGTCGCGGCATATAAAATGCGATTTAACACCAATTAACACGCGCCGTAATTGAAAATAACTCGTTAGTGGGTAGACAAATGGCTCATATAAGGCATGACAGAAAATGAAAAGTAGTAGTACAGTGTAACCTGCTGCGTGGGCATGTACCTTTAAGATAGCTGTAAATAATACGAGCAAGCTAAGCTGGAGTAAAACAGGACAAATATATTGTTATACACTTTCAAGATGGCAACCAGCAAGTACATGAGATTGTGTGACATAAACATACAATTATGTAGTAGAACCGATGAAACTGAGATATATCCCAGTTCCACATAATGTACACACTATTTATCGTGTATTACAATAATATTCCCTCAACCCATTCCGAGTCATCAGCAGGAATAGGATTCAAATGTGTAGTTGGCACCTGTACTTATAAAATCATGTACATAGTAAAACTGTATAACTACTGAAATACAGTATGTATACGAAAACGTGTGTGTTCCAATGTGTATGATCATCCATTACCAGTGTAAGTGCACACCATATTTTATTTCGTAAGTGACGCTTTGTAAGTAAATATGTAACCATGAGTTCATAATAGTGACATGTGATAACCTGTAAGGTTGATATACAATTTCATAATGTTCATATAAACAAAGACATTGAAGGTGCATGATCTTTCTAAAAGCATGCATATGCTCTTCAAATATAACTACATGTATTATATTCATATAGCTGTTATGTACGCATACATAAACTATTTTGTCCAATATGTTTCAACATTCTGTGTTCTTAATTATAGCAAACGTGTTATTCTACACCTGTTGTGTCAAATTACCAATATTTACTATACATGTATATACAATCCAATATTGGTATGTATGTAGTCTGAAAAAAAACCATTCCGGGGTATTCAAACATCAATCTAGTCAAGTTTATACATTTAAATCCCCATGAAGTATAACGTATCTCCATAACATATTATGTAATGTATCAAAATGTTCATTTAAACAATATCACATAGCCTCTATCGAGACACATTACATTTTGGATTTTACTATGCAATTGAACTATTGTTTACATGTCATTCTAACTATTTACGCAGGCGGTAAGGATCAGGTTTGTGGAAGGCGTTTTCTGCCGCATTGTACCACAGTTGTGTCTTTTGCTGGCTCTTTGGGGTCGTCTGAATATATACTCTATTTGACAACGGTAATGTCATTCTAATGATCAAACGACTCTATAAGCATGTACCATGTGTACATTTATTTACTGAATGCAGAATTGTATTTGCATTGTACCTGTTTAGCACATACATACCACACGTAGTTTGTAGTTAATAGACACGGGTTTGCCTCCATATACCCCTATGTGGCATTGAATCCGCATAACAATCCCTATGGTTGTCTTTCAAATGTATTACACCGCTGATGAACAATCATATTCCATTACTATAGTAACCAGAGACATGTATTCGAGTATATGTCATGGGCTGGCATAGTTTTGTGTCATCGTACGATGTGGGACCTCCTAGGGCTAATGGTGTTATCAACTATTTTTAGAAATTGAAGTTGTAATAAAATTGTACATATAAATCAGTAAATATCACATCTCATAATTGCAAAAGCGACCATGTTGATGGTCATCTTGAAACTGATCGACAGTCATGGTGACACGGTATATGGTTAGGTTTTTGGTGTATTAGTTTCAATAATGTTTAATTAGAAGAATGAATACAGCACATGTAGTGGTTAATGTAGAACTGATTACATCAGTGACTGCATGAATTACATATCGTTACCATGTAATGTATTTATTTTCCAATTCAACTCACGATTTAAATTATTCTTACATGTGAAGACATATGCGGAATGCTTAATGTGGGAAAAAGCCATGCATGTTTGCAATAAGCATACCCATGTCATTTATCATACCATACTACTGCATTGGGCAATGGTCATCATGCTCGCTTAATTGTCAGAAGTGTGCTCGTTAACAATAATAACATTGTATTCCTTGTCAACAGTCAATCCATTTTGGACACATTTTGAAACAGTTCTTCAATACTCAAACTGATTGAAATACAACCGTATTTGTCTTTGGAAATAAACAGAATATCACACGCTATACATAGCAAAGCTAGTGTTGTTTAATTACTGGAAACTGCAGCTTCATCATCAATATTATTGAACATCTGATAATTTTGACGGCCATTTTGAATATATATTATAGCATTGTATACCTGGATATGTATATGTTATCAAATGATTTGATTTGTATACCTCAAACTGTTACCTCAAAGGTATACATATAATAGGCGCATGAAATGCTGTTTAAACAGTAAAGAATAGAACAAAACAAGAACATTTTGGCGGCAATTTTGACTGTTCTGACAATTGTGGAAGGCTATTGCATTGCTATCTCCTGTAGTTCCCATTTATTTGTGAGGGAAAGCAATGCATATGTGTTTCAACTTTATGAATGTCTGTATTTGTTCGTTACAGCACACGACTCGCAGAAAAAAATGTTGTAAGACAGCCTATTTCGGCAGCCATTTTGAAATATATTGCTCATTTACGGATGTAATTAAATGTAAGATCTATTCTAAATCATATTACATTCAAACTGTGACTTCATTATAGCAATTTACCCGGTTAATATTGATCAGGCTGAAAGTTAACAGTCCTTAATAAAACAATATAATACTGTTCGGCCTCCATCTTGTAAAATGGCCGTCATTTGTTCATCCAGCCGCTTTTTGAGCGCAGACAACTAGGATTGATAGACAATATGCAACTGAATCCGAAAATCACACGCACGAAAAATCCCACATGGGGGCCGGGGGGGGGGGGGGGGTTATTGCTGGCTCAAGGTCTATTATTTTACATAATTTTTATCAACACCATTGATAGTCAGGCGGCAGCTATTGGAATTAATTTGCTTTTGATAAACCCCTCGTAAGTGCGCCACCAGCAGTGCGACTCCATTGTTATCATAGCGGAATGTAGTGTGAGTTTGCCATTGCACCACATCTTATCTATATTTCTTTAGAAAAGGTTTTTCTCTCAATGGCATGTTGCAAGATTTGCGAGCTATGCGATAACAGTATGTGCAGAGTTCTCGCGGAGGTAGGCAGTATTCTGTACTGAATATCTCGCCAAAAATGTACCGGTTTTATCCCTAACTGGCTAGAATGGATTCTTCCATGTTGCTTTTCAGACAATTTAATTTATTATGATTTTAGCTGAACTGCCACTTTCTGTACGGCGCATTAATAAAAGGTCCGTTACACCCCTCGCGGAGAGTCGGTTTATGAATAAATAAAATATCAGAAAATATCCATGAATAGTGCAGATCCTGTTGAGACGGCTCGTTACGAGCCAGCTCAACTGGATATACACTGATTGCAAACATTATGATAGACGTATGAAGGGTTGATGGGATTAATAGTGTTGATAGACGTATGAAGGATTGATGGGATTAATAGTGTGGAATTAGCATACACTTCGTGTGGTGGTTGGTTGGGAGTATGCGATGTGTAATTTAACGATTGGGCTTCATCATTACCGCAATCCCGACCGATTCCTGGTTTGGTCCTCTTGTGTGTGAGAGTTGATCTGGCTGCACCTTTTATAAGAGTAATACGATTATTCCTAATCCTATTACTTTTAGGAGAATGGGCCAAGTTTGGTGTGGTATGGACCTGGCGCCTGGTCAGGTAATTCCAATTTCAAGGCTGAATATGTATGTTTTTCGATGTATATATGTGCCTAATTAGGAGATAATATGTACTAATTAGGAGATAGTAACTCCTAATTAGGAAATATTATCTCCTAAATAAGAGTTACTATCTCCTAATAAGGAATAATTATGTTATAATATGTCCTAATTATGATATACTAACTTCTAATTTCCTATAGAGATACTAAGTCCTAATTAGGAGATATTAAGCCCTAATTAGGATATAATATTTCCTAATTAGGAGTTATTATCTCTTAATTATGACTTAGTATCTCCTAATTATGAGTTAGTATCTCCTAATTAAGAGATAATACGTCCTAATTAAAATATAATATCTCTTACTTAGGTCTTACTATCTGTGCCGATGCTAAAACATAATTTATGGCTTAATTAGGAGATACTAATTCCTAATTATGAGATACTAAGGCCTAATTATGAGATAGTAACTCCTAATTAGGAGATAAAAGTATGTTAGCATTGGCACCAGGACGCTTCCTATTGGCACAAGGGACGGCTTCCATATTGGCTTACTAGGTAAGCTTATCCACTTATCCACATGTATTGGCTTACATAAGTAGTCCGGTATACAAACATATTTTAGCATTGGCACCAGGACGCTTCCATATTGGCTTACTAGGTAAGCTTATCCACTTATCCACATGTATTGGCTTACATAAGTAGTCCGATATACAAACATATTTTAGCATTGGCACCAGGACGCTTCCATAAAGCAACGGTTTGGAAAATGTTTGAAAAACTTATCCAGATGTATTGGTTTACAGAAGTAGTCCGGTATAAAAAAATAGGGGCCTTATGAGGTCACAGACACAGTTTGCTTGCATATCTTGATCCATTGCTACCCAGTTTCACTTGAGGAACATTTTGGGATGCTTTTAACAACAGTTTTCAGCATATTTGTAGCATTTAAAAGAAAACACTGAACATGTTGGTAACGTGATGTAAACGAAGTTTCCGTGGCCAAAAATGTAAACAATATTGGGTGATATGACGAGGTTGTATTTTTATTTCTTAGGAGTAAGTGAACCTATTGTTTAATTCATGCAGAGCCAGTACACGCTGGCTGCAGTTCATGTACAAGTAGGTCCCACAGCATCCATACAAAAAGTGAAAGTAGGAGAGACTGGCCTTATTGGATGGCATTCGGTTAAATCATACAGTAAAACTAATTGGTGTGGTTAATATAACCTCTGTCTGTTACGTTACATTAAATAGCTTAACCACACTAAATCATCAGATATTCATGCGCGGTGTAGGACAGTAAAAAAAGTAAGCCAGGTGGTTTATTCTACAGACACTCTTTGCTTGCAGAAACCGGTCAATCGGTGTACTAATCTACTGCACAGGCATGCTAATCATTTACATCAGTTTCAAGTAGTCGGAGCATGTTGTTTGTCATGTGAGGCGGTTTCAATTCCAGCCGCTGAATGTTCGGGCCACCACCAGGTCACAGGAGAATGAATTTATCTTTCTTAAAAATAGTTAAACCTATATTTTAATTAGTCAATATCCGGACCAGTGTAGCTCCTTTAATATCAAATATCATACTCCTGCGGCATGATAATGATCTACATATTGCTTGTTAGAAGCATGACAGGTGTTTCATTGATGGAATAGCGAACAGTGCAGATCGTGATCAGACTGTGCGGATGCACAAGCTGATCTGGATCAGCACTGGTCGCAAAACCCATGCAGAACAGGTGCAGGTTATGGAAAATAGGTCCCACAACATCCATACGAAAAATGAAAGTAGCAGAGAATAGCAAAATGTGTGGTCATTGGATAGTTTATATATGAAAAATCTTTGGTGGTGGTACACCTTCATTGTGGAACACCCACCGGAAAATTTCAAGTGCAGCAGTCTGTATCCTAACCGCCGTACTGAACAATTTGTTAAAGAATTATTGGTAACATTTATTGTGTACGTTCTTTCTTTTTGCTTGCGGAGACATGTAATTCTTAACGGCTGTTGTCATTAATAGCTTTGTCATACAGTAGGTAGTCAGGCGCGGATCCAGGATTTCGGGTTAGGGGGTGGGGGCGTAACTATTTTGCAATACTTGACTATATTCAAATATAGTCAAGTATTGCAAAATGCTCGTTCGATAATATAGTCAAGTATTGCTATGCTCGTTCGGTAATATAGTCAAGTATTGCAAAATAGTCGACCGAGCAGAGCTCGGGATTGCGCTAGGAGGGTCTGGGGGCATTCCCCCTCGGAAATTTTTTTGAAATCTACATCGCATTTCCTGCGTTCTGGAGCATTTTGGAGCAAATATATTGACACTGTCATAGTATGTTTAGACATGATTTTTGATTGAAAACGTTTAAATTTTGAAACAATAAGACAACGACCGAAAAATGCATGGAATACATGGCACTTGGCATGAAACGTGCCTTGTAACTTGTAAAAAAAATTTTACTCGGCGAATTTTAGGGGGGGGGGTGGGGGGCGCCGTGTCCGCCTTAGATGTAAATCGCCGTTATGTATCTCTCATTACAATGACTTTTCATGATTGTAAATCACTAGAATGTGTCATGAAGTGCTTACATGTCTAACTTACAGTGAACATCTCAACACCGGACACCCTGGGGACCTCACAGGATGTCAGGTTTGGAGGTTCCACTGTATACGTATTTTCATAACAGTGGTCATCATTTGTCTTGTGTACCATTGGCAGAAAGTGGACAGCTTGAAAAACGTAAGCTACATGATGCTGTGCGTTGTGTTCTGAAAATGGAACTGAATTAGGATTTTATTGTGAAATGTATTGCTTGTCTGCCGCTAATGTTCCGCAAATTGTACAGGTCGATATCACATCTGTATTGTCAGTCTAGAACATCCATAGAAAAAGCATCTCTCGATTGAAGGGGTCAGTGTGTTAAGGGGCTAACTCCGTCATGCCTTCTTCAAGGAATTAGTCACCGTCACCATTCACCGTCATCTGCAGACCCATGCAATTGTGACGATGGCCAGGTGAAATCAGCATTTCGGTGTATGTCACCATGTTATCTATATCATGACGCGCCTGTACACGCCTGCATGCTATTATAGAGGTTAGTCAACTACTTTTTTGAAATAGAGGATTTATTTCCCCGAGACATCTGGAAATCCGATAAAAAAACGAGTGCGGAGCTCGAGTTTCTTTGTCGCATTTACAGATGTCAATTTTAACGTCAGCGTATGAATTGTTTCTTCGTCAGAAGTGACGTCAAACGTGATGTCAATTATGTCTCGCGAACGTATAGGAATAAATATTTCCTTTTTTTAATCATGTCTGGTGTTTCATCGATTGACTGGCGAGTAGTGCAGACGCAGATCGGCATGCGCAGAAGCGCATGCTGATCTGGGTGTGCACTATTCGCCAAGACGACCAGCCCAATCCCGACACCCACAATCACAATATTACCGTCTGTTAATTAGCTTGAAGTGGGTTGGTTTTCTCTCGGATCCCAACAACGAACCGTCGTCTATGGTAATTTCATTCATGTCATTGATTGACGCATTTGGAATTTCTTCCATTTGGATTACTAGTAAGTGAATATTCGACAGTTGAGGAGTTTTGCCAATTGACAAAGAATTGGAGAGAACGAGCAATATGACGTACTGGGATTCGCAATGCAGTGACAAGACAGACATACTTTTGGGCGATCGATGGTTTGATCAGTGTCGCTCCCGCTCAGCTAACTCATCCCGCCACCAGAGTATGGATCAACAGGGTATGGGGTCACGTGGTGTAAGGTTTATACTGCAGTAATGGCGGCGCCCATGATGTATCGAGTAATTCTCAGTTTTCATCAATAGGACTGCGGTTACTTCCTTTTAATAATGGCCATGGTCCAGTCGTTAACACTACGAGCCGCCAATACCAACTTTAGCAGTATTACTTGTGTAGCTACATATGTAGTCTGAACGTTGTTTAAACTTGGTCCAATTATTACTTCTCTGCAGAATGTTCAGACTTACGTACACAAGTAATGCTGCTAAATTTAGTATTAGCGTTCTCGTAGTGATAACGGCTAGAACATGGTCATCATTAAAAGGAAGTGACTGCAGTCGTATTGATGAAAAAATAAGATTCACCCGAGACCTCATGGACGCCGCCATTACTGTAGTGTAAGCAGTAGACCACGTAATCTCATACAATGATCAAAACTGTTTGCCATGTGTACGCTTCATTGACTCAATGACGGATATGGCAGTCAAACATATACGCAACACGGCTAGAGCACTTGTACAAATGCTTTCGTTGGCACAGATGAACTCGTAATGGCGGGCATTACTGTGGGAGGAAACCTGAGTACCCGGGGGAAACCAACCCACTTGTCCGACCTGGCTACCACCATGTCACCTCACATACTGCCCCGGCCGAGGTTCGAACCCGGACTCGCATTAGTTAGAAGCGCGCTCTTTACCGATTGCGCTAACCGGACAACGAAGTAGTTTTTGCAATGATGAAATTGACATGATTAGCGCAGGCGGTAGTGTATGTACACTGGATACAAAGGTGATTGTATTATTTCCCCCGACATGTCATGAAATCGGGCTTTTGATATGTGTACCCAGTTTAGTCTCTGGTCTGAGAGTGAGGTCCTGCAACGTAATGCGGACCTCTATTATTGTAGGACGCATAGTGACTGCTACACCGATTGAATGATGTTCGGGGTAGACTTTGGTCAGATTGCACGGAGTGATCTAGGACCACAATGGCTGCACTCATAAAATATGTGTAAATTTACGCACGTGTGGTTGTGATTATTCAGCTATGTATTGCAGTAGGCCTTGAATATTCATCCAATACCGCGCTCCAGGGGGCGTTTCACTAAACTTCGTACGACTAAAATGTTCGTAAGTGCAAAATTATGATAGTCTGTGAATTCCACAATAACACTGTTTGCAATGGAAATTTAAATTGATGTATGTACATTTATTGAGCATAGGCTGCATATGCAGCATATGCTCAATAAATGTAAATCCGTGAATTTAAATTTCCAGACGATCCTAAATGTGCACTTACGAACATTTTGGTCGTACGAAGTTTAGTGAAACGGCCCCCAGACTTACCTGTACTTGCGTTCTAGAAAATATTCATTAAATTTCTAGTTAATGTTCTAGGGAATATTCATTAAAGTTCTAGTTAATGTTCTAGGGAATATTCATTAAAGGTCTAGGGAATATTTTCACAAATACACCACCGCCAGCGCTAAACCTATATTCGTCAATTCTTTTATTTCAAAATACTTGAATATTAATATTATGCCCGATATCAGGCAAATCGATTGGTTGAGTCTGAGCTGTGCTACAGCTCAGGCTCAGACAATCGAATTGCTCGATAGCGAATTGACATTACCAGTAAATATTCAGAAACGTTGATAATCTGGGCAGAATTAACGCCGGCGGTTGCGTAACTCTGATGCGCAACAAATTACAAGCAGTCAAGGATGTGTACACACTGCCAATTGGCCATTAATTAATAGTCAGCTGTGCTGGTTCCTTGCCCATAGTGCGGTGATTGAATTAACGAATTAACTTGACCAACATGCACTGGTGTCTCATTTAAAATCGAGCAGTTTGTTCGACTGCATGACTGGGATTTACAGCGTCATGCTCCACTGTTTCATAACCTGTGGATGTGACTGGAGAATTGGGCCTTATGTGATTTGTGGATATTCAAACTTCTGATCTTCAGCGCACTCTTGAAAGTTGATGTGGATCAAAACTACAAAGAAGAAGCATTACGAATGTTTTATTAACTATATGATAAATAGTGCAAGCTTATGGGTTTGCGACCAGCGTAGCCCCAGATCAGCCTGCGCACCCGCGCAGTCTGATCAGGGGCTACACTGGTCGCATAACCCATAATCCCTATTTCTCCAGTCACAAAGATGAAATCGTTGAATTGGTAGAAACCATTGTTTTGGCACGCGAGTCTAGCAGTCGCGAATAACAGAGGGAATATACCAGAACATTAGAATTATATAATCCAAACAAACATGTAATTTGAAACAAAAGACTGCCTGATATATTAAGCACATATGAGACACGCCATAGGATTGTGTACCTTCGGACATCTGCGTAATTTCATGAAATACGTTTACAGAATTTGCAATATTTTCCGTACTGAAATGGCGTCAACAGTTTTGGAGTACATCCGAAATTGTACTCTAATTTTGTTTTGACTTTATGAAAAATATTGTAAACTTTGTAAACGTATGTACATTATAATGAGATTACGCAGATGTCCGAAGGTACAAAATCCCATGGTTTGCCTCATATGTTTCATGATGCGTCAGAATGCAATGCCCCATTACGTCTGTGTATACTCATGGCGGCGGCTCAAACAACAAGCCGGTAAAGTAATCACAGTAATACAGAGTAGTATGGATGTTGTGAAACCTGTTTTCCTATCATCCGAAACCATCCTGGGGCCCGTTTCACTAAACTTCTTACAACTAAAATGTTCGTAAGTGCAAACTTATGATAGTCTGTAAATTTCACATTAACAATGATTTCTTGTAAACAATTATTGGATTTACATTTATTGAGCATAGGCTGCATATGCAGCCTATGCTCAATAAATGTAAATCCATCAATTGCAATTTACAGACGATCCTAAATTTACACTTACGAACATTTTCGTCTGGATATTCACAAATTAATATATAGGTTTAATTACTATTAGATAAATTCAATCTCAAATGATCATCCTGGTGCTGGTCCAAAAGCCAGCGGCTGGAATTGAAACTACGTCATGAGTCAAACCTGTTCAGAATTATAAACTACATGTTCCTCGGAACGAATTGTTATTTCGTGGGAACGAATTGTTAAATTGAGGGAACGAATTGTGAATTCGTGGGAACGAATTGTTAAATTGAGGGAACGAGTTGTTATTTCGTGGGAACAAATTGTTATACCGTGGGAACTAGTTAATAAAAAAATAATAATTCTACGTCTATACGATGCTTCGTACAAAAGTATGCTTGAAATGATGTAAACATGCATTTAAATGTTTATGAAGTAAATAAGTATATCAACTGATTTTAGAAATTAAACAGTGTCTACGGCATTAATCTACGGATTTATTTACTTTCTTTATTGTACTACGTTTGACTACAGGTCCACCATCACCATTGATCATTGATTTGTCCTATATAAACTAACCAATGACCACACATTTTGCTATACTTTGCTACTTTCATTAAACGTATGGATGTTGTGGGACTTATTTTTCCATAACCTGTACCCATTCTGCTCTAGATATTCACTAATTAAAATATAGGTTTAATTATTGTTAAGAAAGATAAATTCAAACTCCTGTTACCACCCTGGTGGTGGCGCCTCACATGGCAAATATGGTCCGACTTACAAAATAATCTCAAAGAATATACTTGAAACTGATGTAAATGATACATTAACATGCCTGTGAAGTAGATTAGTACATTAATTGACCGGTTTTTTCAAGCAAAGAGTGTCTATGGCATAACAAATGTGGCTGTTTTAACGTACTACTACACCGCGTATGAATATCTGATGATTTAGTGTGGTTAAACCTACACTGCGTATGCATTTCGTTGAATTACAGACCGAGTTTCGTAGCACGACTCGGGCATTGACTTCCTTTTTATTGACATTTCGAAGATAGAAAATTAAATTACGTATATCGAAGCTTACAAATTCGATGTGGCTGCCGCTGAATTATTGTAAAACGGGGTTTCAAGCAGTTAATTAGTACCACATGTGTGACTCGTCACGGTAAAATGTGACTGCTACACAGTTCGCTTTCGAGTTATATATAATACAGTGGTACCTCTCTAATCCAGACGCCTTGAGATGTCCCCAGTGTGTCAAATTGAGACACATCCCACTATAATTCAGGCACGTGAGCACAAGAAGATTGTCTGTGACTGGAGAACTGGGGCTTATGGGCTATGAGACAAACGTAACCACCAGATCAGCCTGTGTATCCACAGTCTGATCAGGATCTACACTGGTCTCCAATCTATCAATGAAACACCAGTTGCATGCTCCTAACAAGCAATATACATGGTTTATTTCAAGCTACAGGAGTGTGCTATTTGATCAAGAGCTACATTGGTTACACATCCAAGATATAACCACATGTTGTACAGTGATACAATACAATGACACCCATCAAATCTAAGCATATGTGTCCGGTTTAGACAGGTGCAACAATGAGATGTGCTATCCGACTTTTCTGGCTGTTACGCAGGGTCGTCGCCCTGCGTAACAGCCAGACATGTCGGAGTATAACATATACAACCAGCATGTGTTATATATACAAACCAACATATATTTCTCTACGTTATCATGTGAATAATAGTTAAGCACCAACCACAGGTAGTATTATGGGGTCCATTATTGTTTTACCGTAATTCATTATATTGCACATTACTATGAACGTTTTTGATGAATTAGCACATTGGTTTTGTATAGCATGCTGGTTGAAAATAACAGCAAATTCACTTACTAGATTCCAGTACATTGGAAGAATTCTTTTTTTTGTTAATTCCTTCCCACGAAATAACAATTCGTTACCTCAATTTAACAATTCATTCCCACGAATTAACAATTCGTTGTGTCGAATTAACAATTCGTTGAATTAACAATTCGTTATGTCGAATTAACAATTCGTTCCTTCAATTTAACAATTCGTTCCCACGAAATAACAATTCGTTCCCACGGGAATGAAAGTATACTGCATCTTTACGTAATTGGGCTATCTTGTATTTCGCTAGTCAAACGTATCACCCACTTTAAATATATTCATAACTCACTGTTAACTTAATGCACTATTCTTTGCGGTACAGTGGAACCTCTCTAAACCGGACATCAGTGATCATATTTTTGACGAGTTTCTTGGTCATTTATCAGGTGATAATGTCTGTTTGTGATCCCATAGCACACGACTATGGCTCAGACTGATCAAATTTACAGTGAAACAACTCTACGCCGGGCACCCCGAGGACGTCCCAGGGTGTCCGGTTTAGAGAGGTTTCGCTGTATATGACAAACGGACGGACGTACAGGACAATGATCACAATGGACAAGTGTCGAAGTGGAGCGTCTTAATAATAATCGATGATGCAGTCGACGGGCAGTTTTTCTCGTAGAAAATCTGGAAGGTCCCTGTTGGCTCTATCCAATTTACAGTTATATTTTCTATCTGAATGCAGATATATTGCACAAGTTATGGATACTGTATGCATCACTGAGCTGCTTAAATACGTATAGGTAGCCCTGATGAAGTATCATATGATCGCCATCAGTGGAGATTTAGGGGATAACCATGTTTTGTTTTCGATTTGGAGCAAAAATGTAAATGTTTTGATTTAACGACGCCACTGACGGGACTGATTATTTAAGTCCCCATCCGATAGGACTAGGCTAACACGAAGTTGTCTTGCCCAAGGACACGCGGAATCGGCCATTGTGAGCAGGTTGAGGTGGGAATCGACCCGGGGTCTCCCGATCCGCAGTCCAACGCTCTACCTACTGAGCTAATCCGGCCACCTGATTTGAGCGGTATGTGGGAGGTTTTATGGTCTGTGAATCAGTTTTTTTAAACTGATTCACAGACCATAAAACCTCCCACAGGCAGCTCCAAATCGAAAGACAAAGCATGGTTATCCCCATTTCAATGCACCTAGTGTGCTCCCTGCTTTCTGCAACGTCGTAGCATATCACGAACAGTAACATTTTTTAATACGTCAGCAGATTGTTGACGTCATCGATAACCGCCTCACACCAAATTAATATGAACTCCGCCGCAGAATATTCACATTTCAAATTGAGATTAACAGGACTTTTCCAAGACATCTATACATTTATTCAACTCTAAAGTTTATTTCAACGACTGTATTGCTTTTATATGTGTAGATGCAGCACGCCAGCAGTTAATTCCTTTTATTCATTTAAAGAAATGTCAACATGTCTGCATTGGCTTCGTGTGATTTTTACAAAGAAAATGTCAACAACGCGTTGTGTCAACAGTAGTTCCCAGGATTTACGCCTAATTTAGGTGATTACCCATCAGCAATCCAGTTTATTATGTATAGCCATGTATGTGCACATTGGAATTCGTAAAGTTATATGCTGGTACTGGCGTGTGCTATGGGATCACAAACAGACATTATCACCTGAGATAAATGACCAAGAAACTCGTCAAACATATGATCACAGGTGTTTTCTTGGTGTGCAGTTTAGAGAAGTTCCACTGTACCGCAAAAATAGTCGTTGGTCGATTCTCTATTCCGCTTTGGGTTGTACAGGTCAATATGACAGAATGGATAACCGAAAATGTATCGAAAATTATTGGGAAATATTTGAATTCCCCGCCGCTGGCCATTGTTTACAAACGCGCGTAGGTTTACATAAATCTGTCAAATTGTAAAACACAGACTGGTAAAGTGGATATTTTATATGTTGTGATATTTCATATTGCATAGGCTGTAATTACCATTGACCAATCAGATGCGTGCTTACTATTTTCGGTGCATTGGAATGTTATTATATATCGCCAGTCGTAGGTACAGTTTTCAGATGACAAGCGGTATGCAAACATTGAATATATGCGACACAAATACATGGTGTAGCACTTGGTGAGTATTGCAAACATATGTAGCCTATTTCACCAACATTGCAAAATATACTTTTCTAGCAAAGTGTACTTTGAGGGAGAATTGGTGAGTATTGCAAACATATGTAGCCTATTTCACCAACATTGCAAAATATACTTTTCTAGCAAAGTGTACTTTGAGGGAGAAATTCTCAATTTTAGGATAAATTTATTAATTTTTATTATACTGAATTTATTACATTATCACAGCCAATTTGGCTGTGATAATGTAATAAATTCAGTATAATACTTCTGCATATGTTTAATCATCAAATATATGCAGTTGTTAGTTCTATATGAAATAATGCATTTCAGGGAAAATAAATGATTACTCCGTCCAACGTATACTTTGCTAGAAAAGTATACTTTGCAATGTTGGTGAAATCGGCGCCTGAATACATATCTAGTTCTGCTCTGTGTGTGTGCTGTCGTACTATATTTTATGATAGGAATTCTTGTCAGATTGAAGTCATACATGCACCATCAATGAGGCTTCGATCAGACACAGAGATGGGTTGTGGCCTAGGGGTCTGGACATCGGACTTCAATCCGGAGGCTGTTGGTTCAAACCTCGACTTAGGCATCAAAAATACTTTCATAGTATTTCTATCCCACTGGTCTGTCGGATGAGACTTTAAACTGTGGTCCCGTCTCTATATGACCTTATCTGTTGCTGGGACGTTAAACCCTTTCACTTTCAGGTTTTCAATCTGATAATATAATAAGATGATATTATGCGAATGCATTCGATATTGGAAATGGATGCACAGGCTGCTCTGGATATATACTGGTCGCAAAATGCATAAGCCCCATTTCAGTAGTCTCAACTACATATATATGTTTACGATATGCACCGTTGACGCAGTGGGTCACATATGTATAATAATACCCGTTCTATACCTGCTCATCGTATGATTAAACGATAATTGCTTCGTAAATATGAATACTGCCTTGTTACTGTCTCCTATACGGCACATGGAGTGACCAAGTCGGCCATTTTTGTATGTTCCAACCGTCAACCAGTTTCACATATTCTGCCGTTTGACAAAGAACTCAAAATGTGTAGTAGACCATATGATAATATGTAGTTAATCACATGTAGAAAATCCATTACACCAAATTACACCAAACCGTAAAATATGTCAGTTTTCTGGACAGGTTTGTGCCTGTGTTTTAACAACATGAACCACCATTATAAATAACATCATACACAGAAAATCGCAAAGTGTATCACTTTTACCTGGCCAACCACACAACACATACCATATATACGCACTACTGTACTGTGTTATTAGCTACATGTATCAACTCCTGTGAAATGTAAGCAGTTACCTGAGTATGTTGTCACTGGTGTCTACTCACCTACTATGCGAGTAAATATGGCTTTACCGATGAGTAATATGTACACTAACATAAGTATGATGTGCATCAGATTGAAAAGTTTACACAACAACATTTATTTTGAGATTGATGGGAGAAATGCTCAGATATCTCTGTCATAGTATTGGCTTTATGTGTCAAACGCACAAAGTGGTGAAACTGTACGATGGCTTTGTACATACAAAGATGGCGGAGATGGCAACTCAATGCTCCATATAGTATACAACAGTAACAAGACAATATTCACATATGTTATATGCATATATCACGTCACTCTTATGAAGCAATTATCATTGACGCCAAGTGTATCTATCTATGACCTAATATCTTAATACCAGTAGCCTATTTCACCAACATTGCAAAGTATACTTATCTAGCAAAGTATACTTTGAGGGAGAAATTTTCAATTTTAGGAGAAATTTATTTAATTTGTATTATACTGAATTTATTACATTATCACAGCCATTATGGCTGTGATAATGTAATAAATTCAGTATAATAATTCTGCATACTTTTAATCATAAAATATATGCAGTCGTTAGTTCTATAACATATGTAATGTATTTCAGGAAAAATAAATGATTACTCCCTCAAAGTATACTTTGCTAGAAAAGTATACTTTGCAATGTTGGTGAAATCTGCTACTGGCGTACGTGTAAATCAGTAAGACGTACACACTGCGAACGCACGGGCTGGCAACACTATATATAACCATGTTCATGGATTTAAATTAGATCCAGTCAGAAGGATTTTCTCTCAGATTTGTCTTTTAGAAATGGTGGATTGTGATGTAAATTGACTTGACAGGATAACAACTCGTTTATTTGGAGATTGGCCACTTGAATGACGAGAGGACTGGCTGCCTATGGAATTCAATATTTCGATTGTCCGCAAACACGTCATTCTGAAAGATCGCCGCAAACACGTCTCTGTGTAAGGTTGTTGCGAAGATATAACTCTGTAGTACGGACGGCCATTTACAATGGCGCACGTCAACGTAAGCCGATGGTTTCATTGCTTTCCTTTTCAAGGTGCATGATCACGTGGTTAAAACAACAACAACAACAAGTACGGAAACTTCTAGAAGCCCTCCGATTCAAAGTGCGTATTCTTTTAATATGTCCTTATTATGTAACGGATGTTGATGAAATATGGCGCATCAAACGCGTCTTGTTAAGCTGCATTTTGGTGGTCTCGGTACTTTGGCCGATATTTCTGTCGTTTTTGCGAAGAATCGATTACCGTGTATACTGACACGGAAACCGATTCTTCGCAAAAACGACATAAGTATGTGCCGAACTCCCGGGACCACCAAATGCAGCTCATGAAGACGCGTTTGCTGCGCCATATGTCATCAAAATCAGTTGCCTATCAAAAGAAAATATCAAATAATACTTACTTTGGAGTGGGCGCGCTTTCAACACTTTCAGCCATTGTGGTTGTTGTTGTTGTTGTAGTTGTTGTTGTTGTCACCACGTGATCATGCACCTTGCTTTTGACACCTCACACGGCTTGTAGTGGCGTGCATGTTATTGTTGCGTTGAGGGATTCTGGACCATCGTTGTGCAAATGTCATGTGTTTATCATGCTGTATTCCGTTGGTTTCTTCTTTATATATGTGGCTGTGACTGGAGAAATGGGGCTTGTGGGTTTTGTGACCAATGTAGCTTCTGATCAAATAGCACACTCCTGTAGCCTGATAGCGGTCAATAGTTCTTGTTAGAAGCGTTACATTGATGGAATGACGTACAGTGTAGATCCTGATCAGACTGTGCGGATGCACAGGCTGATCTGGATCTACACTGCTCGCAAAACCCATAAGCCCCATTTCTCCAGTCACAGCCACATATGGGTTCACGTCTCTTTTTATTTAGTTGTCTTGTTTTATATTTTACTGACATTAGAGCTGTGGGTCATTAGGGTCAATCAATTTACTATTTAAATTTCCAATGAGCATGCGAACAATAACTGAACATTTAAATAGTAAATTAACTAACACATGCTGCGATTTTGTTTACAAACTGATGATGGTGGGTCTCAATGCCCATATTTTATTTATTTCTGTGATATTGACAGCGAATGAATGCAATTTAGCCTCGACTCGGGTATTAATTTTATTATAATTTTCTTATTTTTGCACCGAATGTTGAAATAAAACGCACATAAGTCGGAAATGAAATCGATAGTTGAATAGCAATGTGTTTAGGCCCGTACGCAGGGATTAGTTTATGGGGGTGCGTTACCGACGGCGTGAAGGGCCAACTATTGTTGTTTTGCACATCCACTGACAGACCTCGGCAGATTAACTCTTTCACCCCTAAGTAACTGGAATGGATGTTGATATGTTACTTTGCAACCAATCCAATCATCACAAAATGATTTTCAGACCAATCCATTTATTAAAGTTCTCAAAATTATGAAAATTACTTGCAAAAAGTGCAGATCCTGATGAGACGGCTCGTCACGAGCCGGCTCATCTGTATCTACACTTCTTGCCAATACCACTATACAGGCCTGTTCTGTCAAAAGGGTTAAGTGATTGCGTACTCACCCGTCGCATCCTCTCTGCGTACGGGCCTGGTCAAGCTTTACCAGGGGCCCGTTTCACTAAACTTCGTACGACTAAAATGTTCATAAGTGCAACTTTAGGGGTGTCTGGAAATTCCAATTGATGGATTTACATTTATTGAGCATAGGCTGCATATGCAGCCTATGCTCAATAAATGTAAATCCAATAATTGTTTGCAAGAAATCATTGTTAATGTGACATTTACAGACTATCATAGTTTTGCACTGACGAACATTTTAGTCGTACAAAGTTTAGTGAAACGGGCCCCATATGATGTACTAGATCCGCTTGTCACCAGTTACAAGCGCATCAGATTATCGGGTAGAGACTCATGCTGAAAGAGATGGGGAAGAGGGAATCTACGATGCATGTGGTGAGAAGACACTGTGGATCTATCTCGATTTGTTTCACCGACCAATTCTTTGCATAGGCAGCCGAGGCTAAAGTCTGTACTTGATTCTTCTGAGGGAAAGCAAGGACCTCATCTCCGACACCGTTGGGCATCTTTATACAAGTATTGTCTTTTGAGGAGGTGTACATGAGATTTGCGGACCTGAGAAAAGTGATGACCCCCCCATCAAACATCACTTTTCGAAGGTCCGTACATCTCATGTGCACCGACTCAAAAAACTATAATTGTTTTATTATATGACACTTACCTCGAATATTCAGAAAATCAGGAATAGTCACTAACAGTGTAAACACAATAATAACTACATGTGCCAGATTTACGCATGCGCTCTAAGGAGGTGAACAATATGTTTGTTTACATGAATAAACACATCTCGGACCGGTCTCGCGTTCAGAGGTCTGCATTCAATTTGTAGATAATCACGTGGCCGTGTTTCGGCCAATTAGAATTACTGAAATATAATATAATAACAGCATTTATTGCATCGTCTTCCACTAACCCTGTTGAGACTCACACTCACACAATTTTCGATGATGTTTGGAATGATCCAGCTCAAGAAAGACGTGCAGCAATTTCCGTGTAAGGTCCAAATCACATCAGACGTTGACGATGTCAGAAGCGTATTTCACCAACATTGCAAAGTATACTTATCTAGCAAAGTATACTTTGAGGGACAAATTTTCAATTTACGGATAAATTTATTAATATTTATTATGCTGAATTTATTACATTATCACAGCCATTTTGGCTGTGATAATGTAATAAATTCAGTATCATAATTCTGCATACTTTTAATCATCAAATATATGCAGTCGATAGTTCTATATGAAATAATACATTTTGGGAAAAGTAAATGATTACTCCCTCAAAGTATACTTTGCTAGATAAGTATACTTTGCAATGTTGATGAAATCGGCTACTGGTCACGATGACCATCTCCTGTTGTCGTAAGAAAATCGGCAATATCGAATATGGGGAGGCTAATCTCGGCACATTACATGGCTTGAGAGATGGAAAAGTAAACGAGTGCTCTCATTGAATACATTACCATGTGTTAGGCCACCACATGCCAGGGACCCGTTTCACTAACGAACTAAGCAAGTGCTTTTGTCATAAGTTATAACTTAAGTCCGGAGTACGTGCTTAGTCCGTTTCACAAAACATCTTAGCAAGAACGACAATCGAAATTTACGATGGAAAACTAAGACAGGTAGCTAGCAGTCTTAAGTTATAACTTAAATATTTAAGTCGGAACTTATGAAATAAACAAAGATGGATGCCCCCATGTGAGCCGAGGTGGAGAAAACAATTCACTGACAGCAGGTAAATGTTCACTTCATACGTACTATTTTAGCAAGTATCTGCCATATAAACCATATATGCTTACATATAGATAGCCACACCTGTGCTAGTTACCCGTGTATTGCTATTTGTGATGTAGGTCATGTCGTTACCAGTATTCGTTATGCCCAGTTATCGACAACATTTACAACCACTGTAGATCCAGATGAGCCGGCTCGTAACGAACCGTCTGTATGCTGTTCATGTATGTCTGTTTGTCGGTTGGTGTCAGTCAGTTGGTCGGTGTCAGTTGGTCAGTGTCGGTCGGTGTCTGTTGGTCTGTCAGTCGGTCGGTGTCGGTTGGTGTCGGTCAGTGTTGGTCGATCAGTCGGTATCGGTCGATTAGTCGGTGTCGGTCGGTCGGTCGGTCGGTCTGTCAGTGTCGGTCTGTTGGTTTCGCAAGGTCGGTGTCAGTCGGTCGGTGTTGGTCGGTCGGTGTCAGTCTGTCGGTTGGTGTCGGTCAGTCGGTGTCCGTCGGTGTATGTTTGTCGGTGTCGTTATGTCGATATGTCGGTATGTCGGTGTCGGTCAGTTGGTTTCGCACGGTCGGTGTCAGTCGGTCTGTCGGTGTCGGTCTGTCGGTGTCGGTCGGTGTCAGTCGGTGTCAGTCGGTGTCAGTCAGTGTCGGTCTGTGTCGGTCGGTCGGTCGGTCGGTCGGTCGGTCGGTCGGTCGGTCGGTCGGTCGGTCGGTCGGTCGGTCGGTCGGTCGGTCGGTCGGTCGGTCGTCGTGCGGGTCGGTGCGGGTCGGTCGTGTCGGTCGGTTGGTGTCGGTATGTCGGTGTCAGTCAGTTGGTTTCGCACGGTCGGTGTCAATCGTCGGTGTCATCGTCGGTCGGTGTCGTCGTCGGTGTCAGTCGTGTCATCGGTGTCAGCGGTGTCAGTCGGTGTCGTCGTGTCGGTGTCGTGTCGGTCTGTGTCGGTCGGTCGGTCCGGGTCGGTCGGTGTCGGTCGGTTGGTGTCGGTATGTCGGTGTCAGTCAGTTGGTTTCACACGGTCGGTGTCAGTCGGTCGTTGTCAGTCGGTTGGTCGGTCGTTGTCAGTCGGTGTTGGTCGGTGTCAGTCGGTGTCGGTCTGTGTCGGTCGGTCGGTCGGTCGGTTGGTCGGTCGGTCGGTCGGTCGGTCCGGGTCAGTCGGTGTCGGTCGGTTGGTGTCGGTATTTCGGTGTCGGTCAGTTGGTTTCGCACGGTCGGTGTCAGGCGGTCGGTGTCGGTCCGTCGGTGTAAGTCGGTGTCAGTCGGTGTCAGTCGGTGTTGGTCGGTGTCAGTCGGTGTCGGTGTGTGTCAGTCGGTCGGTCGGTCGGTCGGTCGGTCGGTCGGTCAGTCGGTCGATCGGTCGGTCGGTCGGTCGGTCGGTCGGTCGGTCGGTCGGTCGGTCGGTCGGTCGGTCGGTCGGTCGGTCGGTCGGTCGGTGTCGGACGGTGTCGTTGGTGTCGGTCGTCGTCGTCGGTCGGTCGGTCGGTCGGTCGGTCGGTCGGTCGTCGTCGGTCGGTCGTGTCGGTCGGTGTCGGTCGGTCGGTCGGTCGGTCGGTCGGTCGGTCGTCGGTCGGTCGGTCGGATCGGCCCTGTCGGTCGGTGCTGGCCCTCGGTCGCCCCCTGCCCTGCCCTGCCCTGCCCTGCCCTGCCCAGCCCTGCCCTCTGCCCTGCCCATGCCCATGCCCTTGCCCTGCCCTGCCCTGGCCCACCCTGCCCTGCCCTGCCTGCCCTGCCCTGCCCTGCCCTGCCCTCGTTGCCCTGCCCTCGTCCGGGCACATGTTTGGGATCTTAGGTGGTTGGAGGTGTCGCCTATGACAAACGAAAACAATGCAACATATTCCGTAACCGAAGCCTATTGTGTCTTAAGTGGTCATTCTTTTCTTTAAAAACGATGAATATACAACCTAATGGTGTGTCATGTATGAACGTCCGTCCGTCCATCAGTCTGATTGACTATCCGACTGTTGTTTGTTCTTTCTTTACAGAACATACAAACGATGGCAGCTGCAGTTGCTATAATCCAGGCGCGCAATTTACCATGGGAACGAGTCTTTAGGACCGAACCAATCCCCTAGACTTCATGGATAACGAGGACCAAATATCGAAATGCAGGCTGTCTCGTGATTTGTTTTCTACAAGTATGCAACATTGCACATGCTGACATTATACGGTCAACCCTGAGATCACACAGTCTGTCAGTGTCATTGCAAGTGTTGACTGCATTGCGATTTTACGCAACTGGTAGTACCCTGGCGGTTACTGGAGAGATATACAACATTAGCAAATCAAGTGGTTCTAGAAAGTGCAGTATAACTTTTGCGGACAGTGTTAGCCTGTGTTTCGTTTCTGATAAGGAGATACCTGGTTTTCAGACTAGATGGAGAAACAGTCCTGACGCATTTAACAAAAATGTCAGACCCGTCCGCTGAACGCACGTGCGCATTAATCCAGTCCTATACTGGTAAACATGTTCAGGGGCAATCCTATATGTGTGACACTGACTCACACAGTGCATGCATTTCTACATGTAATCAACAAATTACCCGTGTCCAGTTCAAATAAATGTAATATGTCATTCGGTAGTTGTATCAGATACATCCATATCTGACCGGGCATACCATTAATAATCGACTGTACATGTGTTCTGCTGACTCTGAAACGTGATTTCTGAGTTAATGAGGTAATCTAAGTAAAATTTAAAAAATGGTCGAACTACAATTTTATTGGAATGTAAAAATAAAAACATTGTTAATTGCTTATTTTGTTGCTGTTTCATGTCATATGCCAGTTTATATTACAGTATAAGGTTCACTAGTTGGCAATAAATATATCCACATGTATTCAATGGTGTCGGAATATTGAGATAAAATTTATATTCTACATGAGATTATTTTTAAAAATTAATAATATTCAACATTAGGCTTGCAAATCCGTTATTTTAAATGTCAAAACACATAAAGGGAAAGCAAAGTCATCATAAAAATATAAGCCCCGAGCGGGATTCGAACCCGCGCGGCACATACCAAAGCTGTAAACAATAACTAAGTTGTAACTTATGACGGACTTGTTATGACCGTCTTAAGTTTGTGTTGTGAAACCAAATAAGCAATGACTTAAGTCGGTCATAACTTTTGTCATAAGTTATAACTTAAGTTCGAACTTATGAACAAACTAAGATTTGTTAGTGAAACGGGCCCCAGGTGTCAGCACTTGCTCTAGAAATAGATCTGTTAACTAGTATCACCTTTTACATATACTGTTAACTGTCTTAACTGGTATTTACGGAGCCCACAGGGGACGTAAGTAAAAAATATTTTTTTTATTAATTCGTTCCCACGAAATAACAATTCGTTCCCTCAATTTAACAATTCGTTGTCACGAATAAACAATTCGTTCCCATGAATTAACAATTCGTTCTCTCAATTTAACAATTCGTTCCCACGAAATAACAATTCGTTCCCACGGGAACGAATTGTTAATTCGTGGGAACGAATTGTTATATCGTGGGAACGAATTGTTAATTCGAGGGAACAAATTGTTAATTCGTGGTAACTAATTGTTAAATTGAGGGAACGAATTGTTATTTCGTGGGAACGAATTAATAAAAAAATCCATGTCTCCTGCGGGGCTCCGTAGGTATTTGCAAATTTAATTTCTGTTACCCTGTTAGCAGCCCCCATGCACCTCTTCATTATACGATGAAAGGACGAGTGACCGCTACACCACAGTAATACTGACACTTATTGGGGAAATGGCTTGAATAGTAATGTTCAAGGCTGCCTTCGGTCTCACCATAACTGGCTTTCAACTGTGTATATATGAAAGAATGTGTCGTTTGTCGACTTTGGAGTAACTGACAGTATTTTTGACATTGCGGAGCTCATGCAGTCGATGTTAGCAGTTGTTGGCGATGATGGTAAGCACACCCATTATTGCTTATTGTTTGGAGTCACGTATTGTATTGTCAGAACGTTTGCAAACTTGTGAGCACATCTATATCGTTTTTCTATATCGCTATACCTGTATTTTTCTTGAATTATGTGAGGTATATAATCGGAAATTACACGTGGAAATTGATTATGGATAGAATATATGCACCGGTTTCGGCTAGAGTCGAGATGTATATTCCACATCTACCTTGACCTGAGATATGACATGAGAGTTGAAATGACACATCACACATGTTTTTATATTGCTTAGTACCAAATAAATGTATAGTTTAATAAGATCATGTTTCTGAACATATATTGGCTATGCCAAAGTCTCAATCAATCAATTTGATTTGCTGAGCCTTAGCTGTAGCACGGCTCATATTCAGCAATTCAAGCTGCGCGTGATTTCATGCACACTATTCAAATTGTGGCAATATTAACGCAGGCTGTAGTGTAAATTGTCATTCAAGATTGTGACGTATCTATCCACAAACAAACTATAACTAGGATCTAAATCTATTCTCGCGTTTGGAACGAACATGAGATTGTATTCGGATAACCTCTTTCTTTCAATTGCATGCAATGGAAAGGAGGTTATCCGAATACAATCTTATATTCGTTCCAAGACTGGAACAATCTCCGTATAAATAAAATGTCCGATTAGCTTAACGTGTGCAAACTGTACTGCATACTCAACCAATCAATGTTTTCAATAAAAATAATTCTGAAAATTCTGAGAAAGTGTTTCAGAAACCCAAAGAATAAAAAATCCGCTGTGAGACCAATTTTCAAGACTCTAGCTGACATCAGAGCTGAAATCTGGGAACATAACCGAACCAGTGTGTATCAATCGATCCGTTTCCAGTTTGAAGTATCAAATTTACTACGAAATTCCACCTTATGGTAATTGTCATGAGGGCAACCAAGAGTAAGTCAATAGTAGGACACGCATGTATCGTGAGTTTGAAACCGTGACATTAGTGGAACGGTGCATATGTTGACATTGTAGAAGCGGTTGATTCGCAAACTTGTTTTTTTGTTCCCATTTTCCTCTTTTTGTCTTTCTTTGACTGGTAGAAATCTGTATGTGGACCGTTACGCCGGTTGGCCTGCATCTTAAACACAAGCAGCAAAACTAGCTCATTAATTGCATTGATTAACAATATCAGTGTCATCTACGACATGGATCCGGCTCTAGGGAAGTTCACCTTATACCAGCTCTGTAATATGGCAATGGTGAATTTAGCTTGCCCAGTTTCGCGTAAATCGCGTCTAACATCCGCGAAACTTCATAATACATGTACCAGCAATACTTTTACTTTCGAATTCATTCACGGAATATATTCACATGGCACAATAAGTGTGTGAATAAATGCGACAAATGCAATATTATGAGAGCTACATCCATCTATTTATAGCGTATGTTACCAGGCATGGATCGAAATACGTGTACGTACAAAATCGGACTTCCTGCAGAGAAAAAGTACCTTACGACCTATGCGACCAATGTAGTCCCAGAGATCAGAGACTACACTGTTCGCCATTTAATCACTGAAGTAGACGTACGTCGTCAGATAAAATGATTAGATTCAAATCTGATGATGTGAGGAAAAGTATACATACACGTGTTACAACAGTCGTAAGGCCGTTTGTTTTTCTCAGCCGGCGACCCACCGATAGGCACGTATGCTGCCGGAAGAAGCCATTATGGTTAGACAATACCAAATGGCGCGAAATCGCCCAGGGGTATGCAGAAGTAGTCCGGTGTACAAAATAGTGCGGGCGTTTTGAGGTCACAGACCTAGTTTGCTTGCAAATCTTGATCTATTACTACCCAGTTTCACTTGAGGAATATTTTGGAGGTGCTTTTAACACCAGTTTTCAGCATATTTATAGAAAACACTGAAACTATTGGTCACGTGATGTACACAGAGTTTCCGTGGCCAAAAAATGTAAACACTATTGGGGGATATGACGAACTTGGGTTTTCCGTTCTTAGGAGTAAGTGAACCTATTGTTTACTTCATGCAGAACCAGTACAAACTGGCTGCAGGCCATGTATAATTAGGACCCACAGCTTGCATACATATAGTGAAAGTCACAGGTGGAAGACTCGGACCTATGACACCAAAACAAATGCATATTAAAACAATCCCATTACCCCACCCACTTGGTCTCGTACAGTACCATATGCTATATAAAGGTGAGTATAAATAGGGCCATTATAGAAAAAGCCCTCTCTTTTCCAGCTCGCACAAACACAATAAACATCGATTAAATGTATGACTTCTGTCTCTGGCAATCGATAAAGGTATTAGGTGTGTGAATATACTCACTTCAAATCGCTGTTTCCAGCATTTATTCAGTTATTCGCATTTTGTATACCCCATCCAAAGCGAAATTTGCGTGTATGAAAGAATCTCACACAGAATCGGAGGCCGTCCGGCTGGATTATCGGTCATATTTGGCCGATAGCTGATCGCCAGCTCAAACTAAAGTCATGCACCATGACCATATACATTAGAGACTCCAACCATACAAAGTTCGTCCAATTGTGATCGTTCGCCGATCTAAAAAACACTTTTTTTCTAATTTTATTGACTTTCATCCATGATTCGCGTACTATCAGATTATGTCTTCCGGAAACCCTGAAAAGGGAAAGTCCTCGCGTCTATTTTTAGGTTTAACCAATCAGAGATGTTCTTACATAGACGCTTCGGTGGTTGTATTATGGAAGATAGTGCATTGACCCAGTTCCAGATAATGAACGAAATTATAGAAAAAAGTGTTTTTTAGATCGGCGAACGATCACAATTGGACGAACTTTGTATGGTTGGAGTCTCTAATGTATATGGTCATGGTGCATGACTTTAGTTTGAGCTGGCGATCAGCTATCGGCCAAATATGACCGATAATCCAGCCGGACGGCCTCCGATTCTGTGTGAGATTCTTTCGTACACGCAAATTTCGCTTTTGATGGGGTATACAAAATGCGAATAACTGAATAAATGCTGGAAACAGCGATTTGAAGTGAGTATATTCACACACCTAATACCTTTATCAATTGCCAGAGACAGAAGTCATACATTTAATCGATGTTTATTGTGTTTGTGCGAGCCGGAAAAGAGAGGGCTTTTTCTATAATGGCCCTATTTATACTCACCTTTATATAGCATATGGTACTGTACGCGACCAAGTGGGTGGGGTAATGGGATTTTTTTAATAGGCATTTTTTTTGGTGTCATAGGTCCGAGTCTTCCACCTGTGGTGAAAGTAGGAGAGACTGGCCTTATTGGATGGGATTCGGTTAAGTTGTATAGTAAAACTATTTGGTGTGATCTAACCTTATTCATAACCATTCTGAGTGATTTTATTTAGAATAATATACGGTACCTTGATGCGCTACAAACCGAACATCCTTGGAGGTCCCCAGGGTGGCTGGTTTAGAAAGGTCCCCTTCTCATTTAGGTACATTTGTATCATGTCCGAGCGCTTTAAAAATTGTGTATATATGTGTGTGTTATCACCATACATTATCAGACGGGATAAATTTACAGGGAAATCCATAAAAACTAATGATTTGTTATTTGTGTCTTGATTTTCAGAGAATACTACTTTACGTATAACGAGTGTGGTATTTTCTAGTCACTGTCATCTTAGAATAAAATGTATACTGTTGTTTCTTGAAAACAGACATTTCTTCAATATTGCATCAAGATATTAACAGATATTAACATGAATGGTGTATGTATTCCATTTACAAATGTAGCACTTACATGTATTGCCAATCTGTTGGTGGTTGAAAACCGTTGTCACAAACTTATGGCTGTGACTGGAGAAACAGGCGTATGCTATTTGCGATCAGTGTAGACCCAGATCAGACTGCGCATCCCTACACAGTTCGCCATTCAGTCAATGTAACTCTCGGCTATGCTTCTAAAAAACGTGTATCCTTCTCACGTAAAATTGCAGTGTCATCAGATCAAACCCTAGACTGGTGACAAATGTCATACTTTCTCGAATCACGCCCCATTTACTGACGTATAGCCAGCGGGGCCGTTAAAAACCGGGGCATCACAGTTTGCACATTCCCAGACAAATTACCGTGCCGATGTTGTTCATAGAGTGGGGCTGAATAAATGAATAAATAGCAGATCAGCTGAAAGACGAATCAACATGTCGACACAGCCAATTATGAGATATATTCTTAAAGGTACATGCCCTCTCAGTAGGCACAACATGTTCTTTATAGGAATTAAATAAGTGTATAGTTGTGTCGCTATTCCACCAGTTCTAAAAACAGATATAATAATTTAGTAATATTTATTTTACTGACAGTGACTCGCGGTGGTATCAGGCGTCACCTGAAAAAATAATATTTTCGACAGATTATAAAGTATGATCATTGCACATCAAAACATAAATACAGATAATAAATAGTAATGTCCGTTAACATTTTTAGGAAACACGGTTATCGCCCCTGATATCAGTATGGAAATTTACGTCTGATATAAATGTATAATAATGCCAATCAATACGTGGGGTAATGGTGAATGAATGTTTATTTTGCCAGAAATCAGATGATGTCTCTGATATAAAGAACAGTGTGCCTACTGAGTGGGCACGTACCTTTAACCCTTTCACCCCTAAGTAACTGAAATGGATTTTGATATATTAATTGTGCAACCAATTCAACCGTAACCGTCATAAAATGCTTTTCAGACTAGTCCATTTATGAAAAGGGGTTGTTTTTGTTTGCAAAATATGAAAATTACTTGCAAAAAAAGTGCAGATCCTGATGAGACGGCTCGTCACGAGCCGGCTCATCTGGATCTACACTTTTTTCCAATACCACTATACAGGCATGTGGTGTTGAAAGGGTTAAAATTGGTTTTCGCAGTGTCACACAACACGGTGTAATGTACGGAGCCCAGCAGGGGACATGGATTTTTGTTATTAATTCGTTCCCACGAAAAATTTTTAATTCTTGGGAACGAATTGTTAAATTGGGGGAACGAATTGTTATTTCGTGGGAACGAATTCATAATAAAAAAAACATACATCCCCTGCGGGACTCCGTAGTATTGTAAATCATATTACACTAGTGTAAGAAATGTGCAAATGAGATCCCTACTGGAAACGCATTACCGGTACGTGATGAGTACAGCTACCGTGTATGACGCTGTACTTATGCCATAAATATAATCGAACACTCTGTTTTAAAGTCACTCTTTTTATTAAATGTTCGACCACATGGTCTTTATCAAAATAGTGTGAAAATGAAGTGGCAGTCCTATGTGACGTCCATAGTATAGTGACTGCTACACTATGGACGTCACATAGGACTGCCAATACATTTTCACACTATTTTGATAAAGACGAAAATTTAATAAAAAGAGTGACTTTAAAACAATGTGTATTAAATGTGCTTTCCTTCCTTCGGAGATTATTGGACATTACTATAATCTAACAGTTGTGATGATTTCATTTGATATTTATTAAACTCGTTGACTGATTTCATTAGACACCCGCCTTAGCTTAGTTTATTGGTAAATCAGTAATCTCGTTAAATAAATACCATATTAAACGTCACTCATGTAAGATACACTATTTATCCCTTTTGAATAAATATCATATGAAATCAGCACAGGAACATACACTAAGGCTGTAATGGTCAAGAGGTCCCATTTATATATTAATTTAATTATGGTGGGCCGGTAACCCCTATATATCTGGCATTAATCAAACCAGGGGCCAGTTTCACTAAACTTCGTACGACTAAAATGTTCGTAAGTGCAAATCTATGATCGTCTGGAAATTGTAATTGATGGATTTACATTTATTGAACATAGGCTGCACATGCAGCCTATGTTCAATAAATGTAAATCCAGTAATTGTTTACAAGAAAACATTATTAATGTGAAATTTACAGAATATCATAATTTTGCACTTACGAACATTTTAATCGTACGAAGTTTAGTGAAACGGCCCCAGGTATAGTGCTTCGTAATCCTGAAGATATTGAAAAACACCGAGATCCTGATGATACAGCTCGCTAAGATCCGACTCGTCTGGATCTGCAGTGTTGCCAGTATTGGATATATGGTTTGTACACAGGTTTATGTAACGTACCAAGGTCTATAAATACATTAAATATACCTAAAAGTATCAATAAGTGGGAAAAAATCAGTTGAAAAAAAAATGTTTACTCCATGTTAGAACACAATATTGTGTTCTAACAGGGGGTAAACTTTTTTGTTTTAGCTGATTTTTTCCTCACTTATTGATACTTTTAGGTAGATTTAGGGGATAACCATGCTTTGTTTTTCTATTCGGAGCGGTATGTGGGAGGTTTATGGTCTATGAATCAGTTTTACGGCGACGCGTTATCTGTGACTTTTCAAATGTTATAGGCTGTGATAACAATTGACCAATCAGATGCGTGCTGTCTATTTTCGATGCATTAGAATTAATGTTTATAGACCTTGGTACGTTACTTCAAACTGTGGGTTTGTAGGGTGGGAATGGTTAATTAAATGTCTTATTACACCGCGAATGCCCGGTAATACTAGTATGTGTATATAGAGACAATATACATGTAATGCAGTGCTCCATATAAGCTACATATTTGCTTAAATACCAAATTAAAATTGCCAAAACCCCAATTGAAATCAGAAGTAGCGAGTATCAAAGAGCAATACAACACTTGTGGTACCTGTATCATGCTGCAGAAAAGAATAAACAGACCCATGTTTTCATTTCGAAGCAAACTATTCAATAATTGCAGTCTGTTGATGTGTAAACAGTAGTGTGATTTTATTTTACCCAATTAAAATTTTGAAATACCGACTTGCTTCAGAAATGATGGAGTGACAATACTCAACATTTAATTTTTTATTTCGCGTTCGCTCTAACACAATTATTGTAGAAGTGCTCAAACACATTTTGATTAACCCTCATTGAAGTAACTCCAGCATTTTAGTTTTTGGATCATGATTTTTAAATTTATCACCACAGGATTAGTAACTAAGTTACAGAGGTGAAACTTACATTGTAATATTAGGGGACATTATACAGAATAATATAGGAATGAATGGCCTTTTTGTGGAATTTATCGGGGTATAAACTTGGAAAAGTCGCGGGAATACTGGACGAAGGCCGGAAGGCCTCGTCCAGTATTCCCGCGACTTTTCCAAGTTTCACACTTGCCTTCCTCTAATGGTTCTATATCGTGCCATGCCAAATCCATGACCCCGCTAACCCCAAGGTCACAGTCTCAATTACTCAATTACTCAATTACTCAATTACTAATTCTGCTACATTTACAGTTCACCATACTTTCTAAGCCAATCGCTGGATAGTATTATGCTCCACTTATTTCATGATGCAACGTTTAACCCAATTAAATTGTGTATTACCAGATTTAATCATTAACTGTTCCACAGAAAATGGAAAATCAATACTCAGTTGGGACATTGTAGGGTAACTTGGCTGAACTATAGGTCATTTATTGTTCACATATTGGATTTTTCAGCGACTAAATGCTGCGGTCGCAAGCGCTCCCTTGTATTTAATTCCTTATAATTCCAGCACAAAAATATTTACACAATTCCCTAACATTTGATTGGCCCGTAGCAAGTCTCTGTCCAAAATTTATATCCCAGTAAACTGCCACGCAAAACTACTTTCCGTAACCGTGAGGCGCAGTTAAAATAATTCTTAAGAAAACGGAAAATAAACACATTTTCTTGATGAATTTAATTCAAATGCTGGAATTATAAGGAATGAATGGCCTTTTTGTGGAATTTATCGGGGATATAAACTTGGAAAAGTCGCGGAAATACTGGGCGAGGCCTTAAAAAATTACAATTTTCGAAAAAAAATCAAAAAAGATCTTTTTTTGTTTCGATTTTTTTTCGAAAATTATAATTTTTTATCGCTTCGTCCAGTATTCCCGCGACTTTTCCAAGTTTATACCCCGATAAATTCCACAAAAATGCCATTCATTCCTATACAAAATACAATATGCGAACAATAACTTATACGTACCCTAAATGTCACTGGAGCTGTACTCCGCGCCGACATACAATGTTTCACGTCGGAACATTCACCGGTTTTCTGACGAGATGCCACTCAGCTACTTACAGCTCTCGCGCCGGTTACTGGACGAAAATATGTGTATGCAGTATAGTTTGCATGTATAGTGAAGTCTCCCTAAGCCGGAGATCCACAGGGTGTCCGGCTTAGAGAGGTTTCACTGTAATTCAGGCATTTGATCATTCTTAGCCATATTTGTGTGTTACACGATCACGAACAGACATTATCACCTGAGATAAATGACCAAGAAACTCATCAAAAATAAGATCACGTATGTCTTCATGGTGTTCTGTTTAGAGAGATTCCACTTTAGCTTGATGGAAATTTGTCAGGCCCCCGCCGACTTCGACGTGAAACATGTTACGCCGACGCACCAGTGCATGTACAACGTACGTATTGCTAAATGTCTGGAGATATTGGTCTGTGGCTGCCGTAAAATTCGCTGTCATAAAAAACAAATTCTGGGAACATCATTCAGCGTGATTGGGTGATTTATCTGTTTGTCTCGTGACAAGACTGCGTGGCTGTTTATTGCAGATTTCCGCCTCTCACTGCTAGACGAAAGTGCCAAGAATATAGACGTCCATCTGTAGCGTCATTCCAAGTGTTGTTGCCTGGAAATTGGACAGTCGTGTGTATGTCGTTTGATCGTTGATGCGTTGTCTCGCGTTGGCAAAAGCGATCGTGTTGCTGTGTGATACGTGTCGGATTAGTGTGCATATGCGCGCCGTTTGATTGGAAAATATGACATTTTGCTTGGGGAAATTAATGTTGTACTTAGCGAAATTCGTAGAGACTTATCAGGGTACGTGAGTATGCTAGCTGACTGAGAACTGCATTTCTAAAAAAAATACATAAGTTTCTTTTTGCCAAGGAGGGTCATACATGCGATGTATTTATGAGAAAACGGATAATGTTGCCTATTTAGTCAGTGTAAAGTCGGATCATATTTAAATAGCGAACGTTGTAGGATCTGATCAGACTACGCGGTCTAGCCTCTGATCAGATAGATACTTGTTGTAATTTCAGCATGATACTAATGCAGATACATTGTGTAGTATGCACATCAGGAATACGCACTGCTTAAGCAACGAACAGTACAACGCAGACGCGCAGGTTGATCTGGGTCTATACTGGTCGCGGAGACGACCCATCCAATTGTCTTGAAACCCGTCTTGTTCAGTTTCAGCCTAATGCAATAGCCGGTTTGCTTGGTATTACGCGAGTGTCTAGTGCCAGGGTAAAACGATCGGAAATTTACGTCTATTGTTATTGGACGATGCCAACGGAAGACGCCGGTTTCATATCTGATTCTCAGGAATATAATTCGTTCAAATACACTCAATATATCCTTCCGACAGCCGTATTTTCGTATGTCATTTACGTATTTTGTATAAACTACTCTTTTCGCAAAATACCGATTTCGTTGCGCAATTTAAGCGTGTAAAAATACGAAAACGTGAATGATGCTGACGTCAAAATACGACTGCCGGATGGTATGCTGCATTACATGTCAGTGTTGATTTCAGTGCGGTGATATAAACATCTGTGTTATACGTTCTGCCAGTAGTTGTTGTATTTCGTTCTGGAACTTGGAATTATCTAGCATCATCTAAGACTTCAAGGTAGGTGAATTTGCAGTGTATCTATTTCTGCTATTCTAATTATTTTCTAAATGGCAGTCAGTGCATGCACATGGCTCATAGGACGCATTTTATCATTTAGGCTATGAGTGTACTGTGATCATGGCTCAAGTGGACTGCGATTGTGGTCAAACAGCCACCGTTGTACAAGTTTGGGACTACTTCATCTGCGACCAGTGTAGTCACTGACCAGCCTGCGCATCCGCGCAGTCTGGTCAGTTTCTACACCGCTCGCCGTTCACCAAATTCGACACCCAGGGAACAAACTCCTCTTGAAATTATATTGATATAGGGTCAATACTTTGTTGTTTATTTACATTTATGTCAATGTTAGATCATTTGTTTGTTCTTTGATAGTCGATTACATTCCGTTCACGGATAGTATATTTCAATATGGCTCATATCGAGATTTTGACTACTGTCTGTTTCACGAAACCTGTCCAAATGTTGAGGCCATATAAACTGTGCAAATACAATATTTTATTTCGATAATATGTTTATCAAACTTTAAGTGAGCCGTCTGTTTATTTAGTAAAATGTGGCCAAATATTGATTTTATCACGAACAATTATTTCTCTATGGGAATTTAACATTAAACCTGGAAAAGGCGTCGAAAAACAACAATTTTGGAAGTATTCTGTGAAACCTTGCATGTACAGCTTGAAAATGATCTAACTAAGAAAACAAATCAAACTTTGAAAAGCGGTCCACTATTTCCATTTCTGAGATTGGAAAAATAAATCCCCATGTTAAATCCACATAGACATGGGGAAATTGTTTTTCTTTAAAAAATGTTTATTGTTTTTGCATTGCTTAATGTGTGCAGGGTTGGTGAAACAGACAGTAGTTTCCGTTTTGGGTAGCTAATGCTTGTTCAGACAAGAAAGTAATAATGTTGATTTTCCTTCACCTTCGGACTATAGAGTAGAGTGTCTGTGCGCTGTTTGATTGAAGAGCCACACTTGGCTCAGGCCTTGAATACCCAAGCCCAAGGTGTATGATCACGTGGTACAAATAACAACAACAAGTACTGAAACTTCCAGAATCCATCCGATTCAAAGTACGTATTCTCGTATATTTTCCTTATTACGTAACGGATTTTGATAACATATGGCGCATCAAATGCGTCTTGTTAAGCTGCATTAGGTGGTCTCTGTATTTTCGCCCAAACTTCTGTCGTTTTTGCGAAGATTCTTCGCAAAAACGACATAAGTCTGTGCCGAACTGCGCCATATTTCATCAAAATCCGTTTCATATTAAGGAAAATATCAAATAATACTTACTTTGGAGTGGGCAAGATTTCAACACTTTCAGCCACTGTTGTTGTTGTTGTTATAACCACGTGATCATGCACCTTGAAGTCGCTATATGACATATCTGGGTAGAAATACAATCACACTTCCACCAGTGCCTGATCGAACCCCGACAGACGGAGTGACCTCGGTACGACCTCGGTCCGTCACTCCGTCTGTCGGGGTTCGACGACAATTCCACTCTTGGAAGAGTCGGCTGTTTGAGAACCACACAGAAAAATATGAGTGGCCTCATGCTAGAGTTGATGACAAATCAGAACTTAACTTATTTGTACCCGCCCAATAGAAACGGCTACTGTCTGGTCCACATTTTTCTGCCGGCGAACTTTTTCATCAATAACAAAAAAAATCACACTCTCATTCTTTTTATTTGATGCAATTTCATCGCAGATGGATTTTATTGCCAAAAAAACAAAAACAAATGTCCCATGGGAATTTACTATGGGCCAGAAAGGATGTGGAAGAGAAGGGGAAACGAAAAACAATTTTTTGTTAAATGACTCCGAAACCTGGCTAAATAGCTTGGAAATGATGTAACTAACAAAAATTTGATTTTGAAAATCGGTCCACAAATTCCAAAATTATTTTAAGAATCTATTTTAGCCCCATGTTAACATCCTATAGAAAAGTTATATTTTCCCTATAAAGTCAAATAAAAAAAGGGGAGTGTGGTGAAAAAGTACTTACATTTTTAAGTTTTCATATTTTAACATGTTTAATAGCCAATAGTTCGGCGGCAGAAAAACGTGGAACAGACAATAGTTGTTGTTGGTATAAACATATTTTATTAAATAATAATTACATAATTTTCGGTATACAAGTAGTGAAGAGAGGATTGGAACGAAAGATTGCTATATTATAGAGTTCCTCTCTTTGAACAATGTAACTAGGGTCCCAGGCGGACATAACTCTTACAAATCTAAAAAAAAAAAGCACGCAATGGTCTCCCATGTCATCCTGAGGCCCATTCGATGCAATACTAGCAGATACAATTCAAGTGTGTATTATGTTTACGGATTTTTGGTAATAATATAGAAAAAGGGGTTAGCTAGATTTCAGCTTAAAAAAACAACAAAAAAAACAAAAAACAAAAAGAAATACGAGAATGAGAAAGATAACAACACCTACATGTAACTAAAACTATAGACAAAGAAAATGAACATAGAAAGGAATAAACATGAAAAGTAAATAACAGTCATACAAATAGTGTAAATCAGGAAGGTCCACGTCGTCTGCTCATGGGATTGTGAAATAGCCATATATACAATGGTTTATGAAAAACACATCAAACATAGCAATACATATATATTTGATTCACAAAAACTTTTACTTCGGGAGGATATATGTTTGCACAGCGTGTAAGACTTTAACGCTATATTCGTGGGATAAGTCATTATTGCCAAACAGTAAGATGTCCAAGGTACCATGTATCATTAATTGAAGATTTACATCGGGTATTTGTGACATGGTTAGAAATAAATCTGCTCTTAAATCATGATAGTATGGACAGTTAAGGAGGTAATGTTGTATATTTTCTGTACTACCACAACGGCATATTGGAGAATCTGAAATAGTGTTCTGGTTGAGATCATAATTAAGGGAGCTACAGTTCGTGCGCAATCTGGTGTGTAGAATTTGTGCTTTCCTTATCCCATGGTAATAGTGTTTTGGCACTATCTTTGAAGGACTATAAAGAAATGTTTTGAATTTCGCAAGTGACGATGCCTCTCGGACGTGAAGCGGTCAATTATTCCATTCTCTAATGACTGAAGGTAAGAAAGAATTAGAGTACAGTGTAGTTCGTGAGTGAGGTGGATGGAAGTTGCTATTTTTAAATTAATTTTTGTTTTCGTCTGCGTTCTCCTAAACTTTCCCACCCTACTTCATGGTACAGATCAGTCAATGATACCAATTTCGTGGCACCTATTACGATTCTTGCTGCTTCATGTTGTATTTTATCAAATTCATGTTTTTCACTTATTGAACAATTATCCCAAATAACGTTGCCGTATTCTATAACAGGGCGTATGAATGCAATATATATGGTTTGCAATTTTTTTCTTGAGAGTTTGAACTTCAAGCTCCTCATAATATTAATTCTGGACCTAGCTTTGTCTTTGATATATGAGATCTGGTGTTGCCAAGTACAATAGGTTCCTAAAACTATACCAAGGTGTTTATGACAAGCAACTTCATTTATGGGTTGATTAAACATATGCAATTGGGGATGTTGTGGCTTAATAAGATTGAGGGATATAATCAGTGATTCAGATTTTGCGGGGATAAACATAACAAGCCATTTTGTTGCCCAATTAGTAATTGTATCTATATCGGTTCGTAATATTGCCCCTGCTTCATTAGGATCGTCTATAACGATGTACATGCTGGTATCGTCCGCAAACAAACGTATATTCGAGTTTATGGTGTCTACAATATCATTAATATAGATAAGAAACAATAGTGGTCCAAGGATAGAGCCCTGTGGCACACCTGCATTTATTATATTCCAATCAGATTTGGTACCCGGGATAACTACACGCTGACGTCTATTTTTAGGATAACTTTCAAACCAGTTGAATATATTTCATATTAACCCTATCGATCTTAATTTCGCTATTAGTCCTCTGTGTCAGACTCTATCAAACGCTTTACTAATATCAAGGAATAATACTTTTACCTCTTTACCATCATCGAGTGCGTGGCAGAATGCATTGTATAAATAGGTTAGATGATTTATTGTGGAGATATTGGGTATAAATCTGACTGGCTGGGTGTTAATATCTTATGAGTATGTAACAAGTTATATAAATATTTGAATACGATTCTCTCGAATATCTTTTCGATGGTGTTTAGAAGGGATATGGGACGATACATATTGACTTGTACACGGCACGCACATGTGCTTCTTTCCATGATTCAGGAAATATTCCTAAGCTTAATGAATGATTGAACAAATTACATAGTAGAGATGCTATTTCATTGCTGGCCTCACGAAAATGCGGTTATCAATATCATCTGGCACAGCCGTTAGCGTTATATTAACTTCATCAGGTGATACTTGAATATTGTATAGCTGTTCGTGTATATGAATAGACTGTAATTCCGGTAGTTCGCCGTTTGCACCTTCCAATATAGTTTGATCTCGGAAAAAGTTGTTTAGGATATTTGCTTTATCAGAGTCTGATTCAGAAATAGTATAATTAATATTTAGTGGAGGAATATATCTGTTACATGATGGAGACATGAAACATTTTAAAGTACTCAATCAGTTTTTAGAGGTTGTTTCATTATTACATGTATTTAGTTTATCTGACATATTATCATAATGTGTCTGTTTAGATTTACGTATTAGAGTTATGGTTTCATTTCGGATTTTTTTTTTTAATTTCCCAATGACGGATTAACTGAGTACGCTTAGCTTTGTGATATGCCCGTTTCCTATCCTTTATTTTTTTTTTAACATTTTTTGTTAGCCAAGGTGGTTCTTTTTGGTCAAATTGTGATAGTTTTATTTGGAATGCAGATTTTCATTAATTCGAGAAGTTTTTCAGTAAAGTTTGTGGCGTAAAAGGAAATAGTTGGTTGAATTGTATTGGAAGCGAAACAAGGCGTTGATTGAACTGTCCATTTGATATGTTTGTATTATAGTGGAACCTCTCTAAACCGGGCACTCTTGGAGGTCCCCCAGTGTGTCTGGTTTAGAGAGATTCCACAATAATTCTGGTATAAGGACACTCTAATAAGACACATTATTGCGCGTTGAAACCATTAACAGACATTATCAGTAGAGATACATTTCAGTGACGCATCAAAATTAAACAAACTATGGTCACCAGTGTATCCGGCTCATAGAGGTTATACTGTATATGTGGCTGTGCCTGGAGAAATGCGGCTTATGGGTTTTGCGAACAGTCTAGATCCAGATCAGCCTGTGCATCCGCACAGTCTTATCAGGATCTACAAGGTTCGCCGTTCCATCAATGAAACATCCGTCAGGCTGCTAACTAGCAATATATGTCTTTACATGTATCAGGCTACGGGCGTGTTCTATTGGATCAGGAGCTACACTGGTCACACTCCCATTATCCCAATTTCTCCCGTTACAGTCACATTCGTGGCTGTGACTGGAGAAATGGGGCTTATGGGTTTTGTGATCAGTGTAGATCCTGATCAAATAGCACACTCAAGTAGTCTGTTAACAATCTATAATCCGTGCTAGGAGCATGACAGGTGTTTAATTGATCAAAAGGCGAACATTGCATATCCTGATCAGACTTTTCGGATACAGATGCTGATCTGCAGCTACACTGGTCGCAAAACCCATTATCCCCATTTCTCCAGTTACATCCACATATGAGACACGCCATGCGATTTTGTACCTTCGGACATCTGCGTAATATTCCGCATGTACTCTGAAAAAGTTGTCAACTTTTGACGCCATTTACGGAAAATATTGCAAATCTTGTAAACGTATTTCATGAAATTACGCAGATGTTCGAATGTAAAAAATCGCATGGCGTGTCTCATATGAGTATTTTAAAATGTTGTTCCTGTGTTGTACCATCAAGCCTGACACTGCCACTTTATTGTCACTGATCTAATGATCCAACACAACGCTGTCACTGGTGCTGCACTCCGCACCGGCGTAAAATGTTTCATGTCGAAAAATGCATCGGTTTCCTGACGAGATTTCACTCAGCCCAACACAGAGCTATCGTATAAACGCATATTCGTCTAGTAACCGGCGCAAATTTATTGCGCCGCTTACTAGACGAAAATGTGTTTGCGCCGTATTTACTTCATGTAGCTGAATCCGAGGAATTCGTCAAGTATCCGGCGCCTATGTAGACCTGAAAGGTTTACGTTGGTGTGGTGTGCATTACCATTACTACTGGCAAATGAGAAGTCTTGTCATGTACTAACTCGATTGCGCCGGTGACATTTTGCATAATCGTATACGAAGGTTGTTGGAATTGATTCCACTCCATCCTTAACACCGGGGAATTGACAGCGATAAACAGATAAAACAGTCATACGTGTACACATGTACGCGTATACGCTCAACCATAGCGGAGGTATTTTTTTAAAGGAACTGCGTCTCAGATATACGCAGAAAGTGATGAAAGGAATAATAAACCGATTTTTATTGTAGATTAATGTCCTATTTCTGAAACCAATTGTACATATGAGTCGCCTGAAGTTTATTTTGTATTCGGTAAAAATGTTTATAATACTGAAAACTAACTGGCGATACAAACGCTTGTTTTTGTTCAATTGATGGTTACTAATTCAGAGCTCCAGATAAGGTGCGTACAATGTACTTGAATATAGCACCTGCTATTATTATGGGAATCACCTTTAACCCTTTCACCCCTAAGTAACTGGAATGGATTTGCAACCAAATTAACCGTCACAAAATGATTTTCAGACTAGTACATTTATGAAAGGGGTGTTTTTGTTCTCAGAAATATGAAAATTACTTGCAAAACTGCAGATCCTCATGAGACGGCTCGTCACGAGCCGACTCATCTGGATCTACACGTTTTGCCAATACCATGCCTGTTGTGTTGAAAGGGTTAACATGAGTATTGGGGTCCGTCTGTACGGTCGATATCAAGCTAGCTAAGGCTCACGGATTATCTCTTCGTACAGGCGGACGAACCGAGCTTCAAGTCTTTTATGCATACTATATACACAATATTACAAATGGCGGATTGTCTGATTCTAATTGTTTTCAGAGTACGGAGCCTCGCAGGGGACGTAGAATTCTTTTTTTATTAATTCGTTCCCACGAAATAACAATTCGTTCCCTCAATTTAACAATTCGTCCCCACACATTAACAATTCGTTCCCACGAATTAACAATTCGTTCCCTAAATTTAACAATTCGTTCCCACGAAATAACAATTTGTTCCCACGGGAACGAATTGTTAATTCGTGGGAACGAATTGTTATATCGTGGGAACGAATTGTTAATTCGAGGGAACGAATTGTTAATTTGAGGGAACGAATTGTCATTTCGTGGGAACGAATTGTTCATTCGAGGGAACGAATTGTTATATCATGGGAACGAATTGTTAATTCGAGGGAACGAATTGTTAAATTGAGGGAACCATTGTTATTTCGTTGGAACGAATTAATTAAAAAAATCCTACGGGGCTCCGTACCAGAGAGAATATAAATAGCCTTACTAGTCGGTATATTTGTACAGTAACAGGAAGTTGTACGACGTAATTAGTCACGACGTGAGCAAAATCAAGATTCATTGTGCAGGTATAATTCGTCCTACTTTCTAAGCAAAACGCTGGTCAGTATTGAGCTACACTTATTTCACATATTACAAGATTTAGCCCCAGTAAGTTACATATTACCAGATTTAATGACTACTTGTTCGACATAAAATGGAAAATCAATACTCGGACGGAAGACTGCATTATAAACATGGCTAATTATAAGTATGTTATTGTTCACATATTATATTTTTAAGGAACTAAATGCTGCGGTCGCTACCGCTCCCTCGCATTTAATTATTTTAAACATGCAATATGTGAACAATAACTTATACATTGGGTCAACTGGCAAAACTATTATTTTTCGCGGAATACAAAAATAATAGGTATGTCTATTGTCCATAAACAGAATGCTGCATGTGACCTGCTTCATCTTAATAATCCAGTATGCTAATAATTACGGAGCCCCGCAGGGGACGTGGAATTATTTTTGTTATTGATTCGTTCACACTAAATAACAATTTCATTGGAACGAATTGTTAAATTGAGGGAATGAATTGTTAATTAGTCGGAACGAATTGTTAATTCGAGGGAACGAATTGTTATATCGTGGAAACGAACTGTTAATTCGAGGGAACGAATTGTTAAATTGAGGGAATGAATTGTTATTTCGCGGAAACGAATTAATACAAAAAAATCCATGTCCCCAGAGGGGCTTCGTAAATGATGTCGTTTCATTGTTTTGCTCTTTGCATTGGTCTGAGCGATATGCCAAGTTAACGTTATTTTAACTTTACTTTGTTAGACGTGACACCTCATAAACAGAATGAATACACGCGAATATTGGTGTACAAATTTCATGGAAACTGAAACAATAATGAAACAAATTAGATTTAAAATCATTATAACAATTTTACAAATATAATTGGATTGCTTTTAGAATGAGTAATCGAAGAGAGAAAAGTATCCGGGATACATCAACCAGGGGGCCGTTTCACTAAACTTCGTACGACTTAAATGTTCGTAAGTGCAAACTTATGATAGTGTGTAAATTCCACATTAACAATGTTTTCTTGTAAACAATTATTGGATTTACATTTATTGAGCATAGGCTGCATGCAGCCTATGTTCAATAAATATAAATCCATGAATTTAAATTTCCAGACGATCCTAAATTTGCACATTTTAGTTGTACGAAATTTAGTGAAACGTCCCCTGTATTATATGAGGCCTTTAAGAACCTACCACGATACATTATCCTGAAATGTCATCTATACCTACATATAGCCGTTAAATAGGTATTTCTTTCATATACGCTTATATTGAGTAAATATTTCTCCTTTACGAGATATCGAAAAAAAATCGCAGCAATCACGTATGATCGACCAGTATGGACATCACGTATGATACTGTATAACGGGACACAAACAAGTTAGTTTACCCCTGCCCCATAGCTACCTTGGTTTTGGTGAATGACGTTTTTCCTAACGCTATCTTAAATATGGTTTGCCTGTGGACTCATATTTGTTTCCTTTCCGTTGCTATCTCACTGGAAAATACTTTTGAATATCAGTTTCCTAACATGTGGCTATGACTAGAGAAATGGGGCTTATGGCGTTTGTAACCATTCGAGATCCTGGTTTCCACACCGATATCAGGGGCGATAACCGTATTTCCTTAAAATGTTAACGGAAATTACTATTTATTCTCTGTATTTATGTTTCGATGTGCAATGATCATACTTTATAATCTGTCGAAAATATTATTTTTTCAGGTGACGCATTTAATTAGTATAAAAACAAAATGTAATTAAAAACTATCATGCCTCATTTGCATATGAAAATAGCCTGATACCACCGGGCGTCACTATCAGTAAAATACACATTACTAAATGATTATATGTGCATAGTGGGCACTTGTAAGTTTTATAAATGGTGCAATAGTGACACAATTATACAATTACATGTATTTAAATCATATAAAGAACATTCTGTGCCTTCTAAGTGGGCGTGCACCTTTAAGCACCATTAACACGTCATAATCACAGATTGGTGTCATACATGTTTCTAATGCACTCTATAAATATCACGCAATCTGATTGGCTGATTGGCTGATGGTCATACATTACAGGTATATCATTGTTGATGAACGGTCGCAAATTATTTCAATATGTATTCCTACGCCAGTAGTAAAGGAGTGCATTAGAAATAGGTTAACCGCATTGTAATTTTGAAATTTGCGCCGTATATCAGAAAATGATAGATCGGAAAATATGTTTAATGGCTATCATTTTCTGATATACGCCGCAAATTTCAAAATTACAATACAGTTAACCCTATATTGTGTGCCTTCTAAGTGGGCATGCACCTTTAAGCACCATTTATCATGTCACAGTCACAGAATAGCAGAGGCGGCGGAAGCGGTGAGGGGAGGGGGCCTTCTGTAAATTTTGGATTTTTTATTCTAATATATTTGTGTAATCATGAGTACTGGGAACTTTGCTGAGAACTTTGCTGAGAATGCAGGAAATGGCGTTTCACACCACTTGGATTTCAAATATTTGCGGGAGGGGGGGAGGGGGGGCATGCTGCCGGACGCCCCTAGCGCTATCGGGCCCTTCGGGCCCTCAACATTGGGCCCCCCAATAATGTTCGGCTTCCGCCGCCTATGAATGGTGTCATACATGTATATATAGTTTACATATTGCATGTTGATTAATAATTATGATTTATGTGGTATTATGGTGTTATATTTGTAGGATTGTTGAAAATTAGTATTACATATTTATATTAATTAGAGCATACATTTACGTGGCGTTCATGCCATAACAGGAATCAGATGGTAAATACAGATAGTTTATCTATATTCTCATAGTCCTGTATAGGTAGATATATAGTTTATTTACGTTTCATCAATTGTACAACATAAATACATACAATAATAAAATTCAGGTACATGTACAATTGCCATTAAATAAGAATTACAAGAGACGAATAGAATGACCACGAATATCAATACTCTCTAAATGACTCTAGCCATATCTACCCAGTTCATAAAACACTAAGAAATGAACCCACCGTGTTACAAAGGCGAATTTCGTCACACATCTCAGAGCTGCATGCATATATAGTACTGACTATATATACACAGATTCATGTAAAAACATGCACATGCGTAAATACTCGTGTAATATACTCAACAAAATTAGAAACGTCCCTGTTTTATAGCCGGTGTAGCTCTGTCTATGTATGTACCACATGTTCAAAGTACATGTATTTTAAACCGTGGCGATGTTCAGAATACGATCGTGTAGAGTTTAGCCGATACACACGGTTTACATAGCGGCCAGTGACCGGAACGTTGATTTCCACTTTTTGCACGTGCACGCTATACTTGTCATCGATAAGGTGATTCAGTTCATGTCGTACCATTCATGCGATAGGGGCTATTCGGAAAATTAAAAAACTTTTTTAATTTTTCACTGTTTTCGATATGCCACGGCTTTCCGAAAACGAGCGAAATCAGGCAATTGGGATGCTTGCGGGTGGGATGGCCGCCAGGGCGGTCGCGCCTCGGTTTGGTTGCTGTCGGAAGACGATTGATCGTTTTGCAGCCCGGTACCAGCAGACTGGGGCTGTTCACGACCGGCAGCGACCTGGTAGGCCTCGTGTAACGACGGCTAGAGCCGATCGTTACATTACGTTGACGCACTTACGTCAACGTCGATTGGCAGCCACAGTCACTGCTAGGCGATACGGTGTCTCAGGGCAGACCATTCGCAACCGGTTACGTCGTAACGCCCAACCAATCCGGGCACGCCGCCCGTACACTGGTCAGATAATGACCCAACGTCACCGTGCTGCCAGACTGTTATGGGCGCGACGTCATCTGAACTGGAGAAGGGCTGACTGGAACCGAGTTTTGTTCACCGATGAATCTCGGTTCACAGTTAGTCATGCTGACGGAAGATTACGGGTATACAGGCGTAAAAATGAAAGATTCACCGATTGTTGCATTGTTGAGAAGAACAGGTTTGGGGGAGGGAGCGTAATGGTCTGGGGTGGGATCATGGGAAACCGGAAGACAGATTTGGTTGTTGTACAGGGCAACATCAATGCACAACGTTATGTTGCAGATGTGCTAAATGCACATGCCTTACCATTTATCCGTCAGCATTGTCCTGGTGTGACATTGATGCACGACAATGCCCGCCCTCACGTAGCCAGGGTCACCACTCAATACTTACAGCAAAACAACGTCGACGTCATGCCATGGCCCGCGGTCTCCCCGGATCTCAATCCCATTGAGCACATATGGGATGAGCTGGGCCGCAAAGCACAAGCTAACCATCAGATTGACAATGTTCGCGATCTTACACGGGCGTTACAACGGGAATGGAGGAATTTGCCCAACGCACTGGTATTGCGTTACGTCACGTCGATGCGGTGTAGGATCATTGCATGCATTCATGCAAATGGTGGCCACACTCGGTACTAACGACATTTACTGAATTTGCCACATTACTTATTGAAATTCCATCTCTAAACATTAAGTAACACATTTCTGAGTTTTTGTGATTTTTGATTTTGACCCCTACCGCCCTTGGCCGGTTATCTCTCGAATATTTAACAAGATATCCAAATGCAATTTATTGGCTTTGATACAGAAATGAATGAACTTGTTTTTCCATTTTGATTTTTAAAAGTAACCCTTTTGGTTTTTGATGAATCTTTCCTTAAACATGGAGGGACGTTTCTAGTTTTGCTCAGTATAGAAGTAACACAGTCAACCCATGGTGTTACAAAACTGCTGCGCCCCAATCGACACATTTCACAGGATCGGTATTACTGCGATGCCATGCTACAACAGTTCTCGGACACGGGACATACATGTTACAATCACACACAATCACGGTGCATGATCACGTGGCTACAACAACAACAACGTCGCCCACTCCAAACTAAGTATTATTTGATATTTTCCTTAATATGCAACGGATTTTGATGAAATATGGCGCAGCAAACGCGTCTTCATGAGCTGCATTTGGTGGTCTAGGGAGTTTGGCACAGACTTATGTCGTTTTTGCGAAGAATCGATTTCCGTGTCAGACATAAGTTTTGGCGAAAATACAGAGACCACCAAATGCAGTTTAACAAGACGCGTTTGATGCGCCATATTTCATCAAAATCCGTTACGTGATAAGGACACTATAAAAGAATACGTAATTTGAATCGGTACTTATTGTTTTTGTTAGTACCACGTGATCATACACCTTGACAATGCACATTATCCAATACTACCAAGTCCAGAATTTATACATCCCGAGATAACTAACGAACCAGTTTTAACCCTTGTAGTGCTGAACTAGATCTTGTCGTCTGCTGATTGTTATTTTCTTTTTGATCGCCATTTTTCCTCAGTAAGAAGCTTGGTCCGTCCTGACGCAAATTGATAGGCACTGGTCTGTCGACACATTGGAACCATTTCCCAATGGAGATGGTTCTAATGTGCTGCCGAACCATATTTTATATTATTACTTACTTAAGAAATACAAACTATATAACAATAGCAGACAACAAGATTCGTTCCCCACATTCCACGGGTTATAATCACATATTATCCAATACTACCACGTCCAGAATTTACGCATCCCGAAATTATGCACAAACACATGTAATATCCATTGACAAATTCACCCGACACGTGATGTCCACTTTCAATATATTAGCTGTGTGGCACCAATTGACCAATCAGCATTCGGGAATTTGTTTTCATTGACGCTTGTCATACAAATATTCTCACGCTCACAACATGACTAGATCATCATGTCTGTCGTGCACGGGTAGCACATATATAATCTATGTGTCATCGACGGTGGAGTGACACCTCATGCACCTGGGAATATTTACAACACTTATTTACACACGCCGTGACCAAGGTCTACACTTGTTTGTAAAAAACACGATACCATAACCATGCTATGATTTCAATGCTGGTCTGCTGTGCGGCGTATGTTTGGACCGGACAGCGAGGACTATGAACAGGTTCAAGCCTATGCTGGCCGTAAATCTAACTAGGTCCCATTTCCCCCAGTCGACGACGAATACATGTACGAATGAGCGAGTGGTTCCCGTGCACGCACCTGTCCAGACAGGTGTTCCCATTTGTTTTCTACGATGTTCACGTCTATTCCAATATGACACATACTGTGCATATATTTAGGAGTTAGTTTATGTTTTTCAATCCGAACAGCATGTAAACTTGTAACAGTATATACATCTTATTTTATAGTAATATGTTTGCGTGTATGTACGGTATGCCATGCCAAAATGACTATTTAAATTTAGAGATAATAACAATTATTTATTTGCTAATATGCACACTATTTCTACAACAACCAAACAAAAACATCATCGAAATTAAACCATGAAAATTGTCTCTTTGGGATGTAACTGAGAGCGGCGTAGACTGACCCGACTGCATAGATGTACAGACTGGCCAGAGCCGTCACCGTTCATGGAATCCGCTTTCCACGGCGCTTAGCATACACCCAAACATTAATTCTCACATATGTATACATGTTTGTTTACTGTCCCCATGCCTCCCCGCCCCTGTCAAAATTATATCTGACATAAATACGTTACATTGCCAACCATGTCTACCCACCTACATAGATTACCAATTTCAGTCATGTTGTTGCCTTGTAACCTGACTTTAAATAAAAGTATGTTCTGTTCTGTTCTGTTCTGTATACATGTATGAGCACCATACAGTGAGGATATCAGAATTATTATATCTCTGTAATTTTCAGACACGCATTTCGCGAATAAGACATTTATTTTCGATAATGACGTCACACTTTGGAAAAATATTTATAGTCAATAAGTCGCATAGGCTTTCAAATGTTTGTGGACGGTAATATTCGATGTAAACTGGAATAACTGTAGCCTGATGTATTCCTTTGAATAGAAGTGGTGAGTATGATAATGGCGCTAAGTCCTTTAGGGACTTCTCACAATGTCCATTAATTTGATTGTTTGGCGATCCCCCGGAATTTGTAAATATATATATATTGACTTTCGAAATTGACATACGTGTAAATTTCTACAACACTATGCGATATACATGTACTTACAAATCCCAAAGGATCGTCGAACATACACTAGAAGGGGTCAATGGAAGAAAGGTGCTAAGTCCCTTATGGATTTAGTTTCTTCGTCCGCTGAGCATTTCAATTCAAAGGCTACAGTTATTCCATTTTTCATGGAATATTACACCACAGCCTGCGCTAATCTTTCCAATATTTAAATTTATTTTTATTGCGATGATACTTGACTTTTGTGCTTGAAATCGAGCAGTTTGATTGACTGAGCCTGAGCTGTGCCACAGCTCAGGCTCAGTCAATCAAACCGCTTGATTGCGAGTCGAGACTGCCAATATATTGTCAGAAACAATGATATATTGGCAAGATTAAAGCATGCGGCTGTGTGTATCCGCAAGTCGGCCGTTGCTCCCCGTGGTCGTGACCCGGTGATCCATAATAAACATTAATAAACATGTAAATCGCGGATCAGAAACGTCAGCGACCGGGAAACGGCTAAATAAGGAATATCCCGTGGGAATATCTGATACATGTACAGTGTGGCATCTCTAAACTGGACGTATAGCTCGCCCTACTTGCTAAGCCAATCGCTGGATACCATTGTGTTCCATTTACTTCATATATTGCAACGTTGAACTCCACTAAGTTACATGTACATATTACCAGACTTAATAACTACCTGTTCGACATGAAATGGAAAATCAATACTCGGATGAGAAATTGTAAATTGTACATTTGGCTGAACTATCAGTATGTTATTGTTCACATATTTGACTTTTAAGGAATTAAATGCTGCGGTCGCTAGCGCTCCCTCGCATTTAATTCCTTAAACATTCAATACGTGAGCAATAACAGTTAAACTTATACATTGTACATAGAACATATTGGTTTGGTTAACTTTGATGCGTTTCATTGTACGTGGATGGTCCGTGGAATAATGTGGCTAACTTGCTCATGGAGTTAGCCCCACCCCCCTTCTTCCGCTGACCTATGCAATTCGTCTTTGGTGATGACTGTGTAACCCTGGAGACGCCGCAGGCTGTCCGTTTTATAGGGGTTGGAGTGCATTCATCAAGCACTATGAACTATATCCATTATATTAGGAAAATTCTGAAATAAATACGGTGGACACATCACTAGTATTGGCTAGATCGATGTACTTGCTTTTATTTAAAAATTGGACCGAAACCTACAACAACAGAAAACACAATACAACAGTACATGTGTAGTAAGTGGCTCCACTCTGTGGCCACTGTAAGTACATGTGTAGTAAGTGGCTCCACTCTGTAGCCACTGTAAGTACATGTGTAGTAAGTGGCTCCACTCTGTGGCCACTGTAAGTACATGTGTAGTAAGTGACTCCACTCTGTGGCCACTGTAAGAACATGTGTAGTAAGTGGCTCCACTCTGTAGCCACTGTAAGTACATGTGTAGTAAGTGGCTCCACTTTGTGGCCACTGTAAGTACATGTGTAGTAAGTGGCTCCACTCTGTAGCCACTGTAAGTACATGTGTAGTAAGTGGCTCCACTCTGTGGCCACTGTAAGTACATGTGTAGTAAGTGGCTCCACTCTGTGGCCACTGTAAGTACATGTGTAGTAAGTGGCTCCACTCTGTGGCCACTGTAAGTACATGTGTTGTAAGTGGCTCCACTCTGTGGCCACTGTAAGTACATGTGTAGTAAGTGGCTCCACTCAGTAAGTGGCTCCACTCTGTGGCCACTGTAAGTACATGTGTAGTAAGTGTCTCCACTCTGTGGCCACTGTAAGTACATGTGTTGTAAGTGGCTCCACTCTGTGGGCCACTGTAAGTACATATGTTGTAAGTGGCTCCACTCTGTGGCCACTGTAAGGTGACGATTGTAGTCCGAACATCGTACTTACATTATTACAGTAAAGTAGCGAAATAGTGGACAGCTGCCTATAAACATGTACATGTATAACTGGCTTATTATAAATCTATGTGCGCCAGTTTTTCTTTTGCATTAAATGTTTAAAATTAAAATTACAGGACGTATTTCCAAAATAAAATATATATTGTATTGTTGTTTTCTGAAACATTGTGGCAGTATCTTGAGAAATGGGGCTTATTGGATATGTGTCCACTTGCAAAAAGTGCAGATCCAGATGAGAGGGCTCGTCACGAGCCGAGTCATCTGGATCTACACTTTTTGCCAGTAGTTCCTGAGCGAAGAGCACATTTCTGTAGCCTGACATTGACCTATATTGCTTGTTAGAAACATGACGGGTGTTTCATTGATTCATCTGATGGAATGGCGAATAGTGCAGATCCTGATCAGACAGTGCGGATGTACAGGCTGATCTGGATCTACATTACTCGTAAAATCCATAAGCCTATTTCTCCAGTCACAGCCACAAATGAAGCGGTTTCGCGTACGGCGGAGAAGCTAGCACATGATAAACAATATTTCACAGTTAGCGTGTAATTCATGTCTACATCTCAAGGCCTTCGCGAATAGCCCATATATCATACCTTATACGAATGAAACCGCATCTGACGGGTAATAGGGATCGTCTTTACTTGACACTATAATTGAATTATAGTGTATATTACGAAAACCGATTAGGAAACAAACTGCGTCGTAGGAATATAATGATTTCTCATTACTAGGAAACGTAAGCCCAATATGCCGCGACATAAAGTCGTCATACACATTTATAGCACAGTAATGGGGGAAATATAGATACAGCTTAGATAACTCGGTTAATGTTCAAGAAATACACTTAATACAGTGAAACGTCTCTAAACCGGACACCCTGTGAGGTCCCCAGGGTGCCCGGTTTAGAGATGTGTCACTGTAAATCAGGCAGTAGCACGAATGTTATGTCTGTAACGCAGGGCGACTTTGCTACATGCAGAACATTCAGGTTTATTAGGAATATGAACATTATGAGACACATTTGTAAGCTATGCAATCATGAACAGGCATTACAGTCTGAGATAAGTGACCAAAAAGAATATTAGAAAAAAGACAGTGGTGTCCGGTTTAGAGAGGTTCCAGTGTGCTCCATAAACTACGATGACGGCGAGTGTATGGCCGCCATGCATTTGTGTGTCATCTTTCACTATATAGCTGGCTGGCCACCGGAATACACAGAGGATATTCATATTTTTGCAACGAATATGACATATATGTTCATCGAGTGGTGTGGAATGTCCATATTTCACAAGTGCCGTTAGGCACTTGTGAAATATGGACATTTCACACCACGAGATGAACATATATGTCATATTCGTTGCAAAAATACGAATATTCTATTTATTATATACCGCTCCATGGAAATTAGCAGTTTTTTAGACTGTATACGGTAATGAATGTGTATTTGCAGCCTATTTGCAGTCCGGCACTGCAGGTGCACGTTATGAATATAGATAGCGGAAGTAGTCGTATTTTCAACGGTTTATTTCATCGATGAGAACATATGACTTTTATTTACATCGTATAACTATGTATTTCATGGGTAGGTATATAATAAATTGACATATTTTGTCAGCGCCTAATGGTTGTAGTCAGGCGGCAGGGACCCGTTTCACTAAACTTCGTACGATATAAAGTTCTTCACAAATGTTAATGGATTGTCTTCTAACATTTAAGTGCTACAATGTTCTACATACTACAGTGGGGTCAGCGTGTGTACTTACGCTGTAGTAACTTCTTACTTGTATGGAATTTAGTGAATTCCAATCACAAGTATAAGAGAAGATATGACAGACGTTTTGTGAGTCTTTGTGATACTAAACGTCACGCGACTGCTTCGCCGGTGAGTCGTAAAACGTACATGTGCCATTATAAATTTTCCGTCGGAATAATTACCTGTAGATAGATAGATAGATAGATAATTTATTTTTAAAGTGCAACCTGTTACAATAATACAATAGCACATGATTAAGTACTGAGCAGCCAACCTGCAGATGTTATGGTGCACTGTCATGTAGATCATTTATGGAACAAGGAAAATACCAAAGATATCTGAGAAAATACTCGGTTCTCGTATTCGAAATTACTAAAAACATCCCGGATATATGTGACTGGAGACTGGGGCTTATGGGCTTTGCGACCAGTGTAGATCCATATCAGACTGTGCATCCACACAGTCTGATCAGGATCTGCACTGTTCGCCATTCCATCATAGCAATGAAACACCAGCCATGCTCCTAACAAGCAAAATATGATCGTTATCAAGCTACATGAGTATCGGAAGTACGATTGGTCGATGCTGAACCAATATACTGTGGTCAACGTACTGAAATTTATGATACAATGATGCATGTATCGTCACAAATAAAAAATAAACTAGACCATAGTCGATGGAGCGCCATCGCAATATACCCACTTTTCCCAAATGGTATGTCGAAAAAGGGGAGATAATTCATCACCGGGGGTGAAGTCAAAAATCATAATTCCCTTTGCGCATCTACACATCATATGGAAGACACATACCAAGTTTCAATACCCTAGTTATAACAGTTGATACATTTTATTTCTTACAAGGCAAAATTGGGAGATTGTAAGTCAAAAAGGGGGAGATAATCTATGACCGATGGTCGAATCGAAAATATAAATTCACATTGCGCATCTACACACCATAAGGAATGCAAACACCAAGTTTCAAGTCCATACCTATTATGGGGAAAAGGCTTTACGTCTTACAAGCCAAAATTGGAAAATTCTAAGTCGAAAAGGTGGAGATAATCCATGACACGGGGGTCGAATCAAAAATCTAAATTCACGTTGCCCTTCTACACACCATAAGGAGGGCACACCCCAAGTTTCAAGTCCCTACCTATTACGGTTAAAACGTTTTACTTCATACAAGAAACGTGACGGACGGACGGACACCCGTGACAATATACACATTTTTTCTCTCTCAGAAAGTGGGTCAAACAACATTGCACATTCCAGCAGCCGGATAATAATCTCTACTGTTCGTTATATTGATTGATTGGTTGAGTGGGTTCTTACGCCCATTCAACAGCAATGTCATATCCAGAGGGACTACACATACATGGAAGAGTACCATACGTTCAGCACAGAAATTACAGCATAACACTTTTCAGCACTCAAAGACAGTCTCCTGATCCAGTGCCAGGCACCCTTGCTACACTGCACATTTCAAAGTATACTTATCTTGCTAAGTACGCTTTGGATGATTAATTTTCAATTTAAAGATAAATTTATTAATTTGTATTATACTGAATTTATTACATTATCACAGCATATGCTCAATAAATGTAAATCCATCAATTGAAATTTCAAGACGATCCTAAATTTGCACTTACGAACATTTTAGTCGTACGGGGTTTAGTGAAACTGCTCCCAGATCTGAGTTCCCCAATGACCCTGGTGCATGTACATGTATGCGACTGTATTGCGTGTGTGGTGGTTATTGTATTGGAGCATGCATGCTATGGGAGTTCGGTATCATATCGATTTGACCTTCTTTCATTTGGGCTGGCGGCTGGTGAATGAGGCCTTACGTTTGTGATTGCAGTTCTTGTCTGTATGCGCAATCGCGCACCGGGATTATGGAAGAATCACTTAAGTAGTAAGGCGACTTAAGTGACTTAATTGTGAAAAGCGTAGCCCCAAACCAGACTGCGCTTCCGCACAGTCTGGTTTGGGGCCGCGCTGTTCACACATTTCACAGTGTTCCTTTTCCTAACGGGTGGCCAATTCGTAGAATTATTTATGATGTTCTACATTCGGTATATCCATCACATATTAGTTCTGTCGTTTGTTGCTCATTTAACTTAAATTCTCAAGGTCAACGATTCGCCACTTAAAGTAATATTTTTATATGGATTTACTGAATTTATTGATTTACCGAAATAACAAAAGTATGTATTTACGGTAGGCGTGCGTAGTCTCAGATTATCCTTTGGTATTCACGTATACTGTCCGCCATTGGGGATATATCCCTGACCGATTTTCAAAGCTCCTTCTCCTGTTTTCCCCCATGTTAAATTCCCATAGGAAAATAATGTTTTCACAATAAAATCAATATTTGATGGAATTTGATCGAATAAAAAAATGGGAGGGGGTGACTTTTTTGTTATCGATGAAAATTTACTTACATTTAAATATCATTTTAATTTAACGTTTTTAATAGCCAAACGTTCGTCGGCAGCAAAACGTGGAACAGACAGTAGAGTCCGTAGAACTACTGTCTGTTCCACGTTTTTCTGCCGACGAACTTTTGGCTATTAAACACGTTAAATCTAAAAAATATTAAAAAGTAAGTACTTGTTCATCAAAAAAAGTCACCCTCCCCAAAAAAAGTTTGTTTCATGAAATTCCATCAAATATTGATTTTATTGCGAAAAAACGATTTTCCTATGGGAATTTAACATGTTGGCTAAATATTTTTTAAATATTTTTTTTATTTGTGGACCGATTTTCAAAATCTAACTTTTGTTTTCTTAGTTACATAATTGTCAAGCTATCTCGCCAGGTTTCGGAGTCAATTTCCAAAATATGTCATTTTTTTTATCCTTAAGGATCAAAAAACGAAAAAATTTGAAAATTGACTCCCCATGTTAAATTCCCATAGGAAAATCGTTTTTTCGCAATATCAATATTTGATGGAATTTCATGAAACAAACTTTTTTGGGGAAGGTGATTATTTTGTTATTGATGAAAAAGTACTTACTTTTAAATATTTTTTAGATTGCATGTGTTTAATGGACAAAAGTTCGTCGGCAGCAAAACGTGGAACAGACAGTAGGTCCTTGTGATCCAGATACAGGTACACTACAACCTGCGCTAATCTTGCCAATACTTGTGTCAATTTATTTATTTCAAAATACTTAAATATGATGCTTGAAATCAAGCAGCTTGTTTGACCGAGCCTGAGCCGTAAGACGTGCTTCGATCAAACATTCAGTTGTCAATCACCTGGAACAAATATCTCCGTGCCATGGCGAGATGCCATTGTCATATTTGAATGTAATGCCAAATAATTAATACAAATGTACCCACCTGGTGATCGTTTGTGCTGCCTTCGGCGATATTGTTGAAGCCGTTTACCTTTTCGACGGGCTTAACAGTAGCCGATTTCATCAAAATTGCAAATTATACTTTTCTAGCAAAGTATACTTTGAGGGAGTAACCATTTATTTTTCCAAAAATGCATTATTTCATATAAAACTAACGACTCCATATATTTGATAATTAAAAGTATTCAGAATTATTATACTGAATTTATTACATTATCACAGCCAAAATGGCTGTGATAATGTAATACATTCAGTATAATAAAAATTAATAAATTGATCCTTAAATTGAAAATTTCTCCCTCAATGTATACTTTGCTAGATAAGTATACTTTGCAATGTTGGTGAAATAGGCCACTGAGACATGTATCCCAACACGTTGGACTCCCTGGGTATCATAGTGTACTACTTTCATCGAATGTTCCTACTTTATGATGTGTGTGAGGAGGTATGGACTATGGTACATGTAGACTTATTGGTCACGGATTAACATGTGAATATATGGACAGAATTATTTTCAAAAACATTTAAATCCCATAGACTTGCATTGTATTTCCATGTTTATTCTCAAATGTGTAGCTCAGTATTTATCCCGTCAACACAGTGCGTATGTGCCGTGAAACACGGTGCCGTGAAACATTTTTGATATCCAGTCAATACGACCTAATCACCGTGTAAGAATATATGCGGTGACTGGGGTTACTTTTTTGCATTTTAAAGCCATTTGTAGGTGTTAACGGGATAAATAGAATAGTAGGTTAGTGCCGTGAATGGGAAAAATATCTGTCGCGGCTCGGAAACGGGATGTGCTCGGCAGAGCCTCGCCCATCCCGTTTCCTAAGCCTTACCAGATACTTACCTACTATTCTCTATATACTTTACCAATTTGCATGAAATGTAAAGTGTTTGAAGAAAATAGATTTATGCAGAATATGAATGTTTTGGCTACTGATTATCACAAGCAGTTCGATGTTTTTAAAAAATGGCGGAATTATTTGACTTCACTTTTTGAGCAACGTCACCATTGACGTCAATGGGAAAAAAACATTTCCAAACTAGAAATGTGGCCTGTCGGCACACGAATGCCCCCGCTGGCAGCCAAAGAAAGCGATGCATATTTGATTATAAGCCATTTACCCGAGCGTTAAGGTTTTGAACGCACCTTGACCCTGGGCTTAGTGGGGGCGGGACGAATGTGGATTTATCACAGGGCGGTAGAGGACCATTGTAGCAATGCGTGTGTAAAATGTGAAGCAGATCCGAGCAAGGAAACACAAATTATAAGCCATTTAACTGAATGTTAAGGTTTCAAACGCACCAAGTCTGTGACCTTGACCCTGTGCTTAACGGGGGCAGGACGAATGTGGATTTGTCACAGGGCGGTAGAGGACCATTGGAGCAATGCGTGTGTGAAAGTTAGTGTAGGATTGAGAAACGCGCACGTAGATTTGTCCCAAAGTGGCAAGTAAACAATTAAAGTGGAAAAGTGAAGGTCAAAGGTGAAGGTCGAAGTAATGGGTGGTGGAGTGTGTAAGGCATGTTCATATGTATCATGTGTATAAATATTTAAGCGATTGGCAAAAGTATTGAGAAGTTATTGTAGGATTGAGAAACGTGCACGTTTGTCACCCGTAGAAATTTGTCCCAAATGCTAAGTAAACAAAATTTAAGGTAGAAAAGGTGAAGGTCAAAGGTCAAGGTCGAAGTACTGGGTGGTGGAGTGTGTAGGGCATGTTCATATGTATCATGTGTATAAATATTTAAGCGATTGGCAAAAGTATTGAGAAGTTAGTGTAGGATTGAGAAACGCAGGGGCGGCGGAAGCGGGGGGGCAGGGGGGCGGTCGCCCCCCCAATAATTTACGCCCCCCCAATAATTCTGTAAAAAAATTATTTTTTACTGTAATATATTTATGTAATCATGATTACTGGGAACCCGACTCTGACTGAACCAACTCATTTAAGAGAGGGAGGAGCAGTTGGGACCTGCCGATCCGGCCTAACCGTCCATCCACGGAGTTTAATCAAACATTGTTCAAACATTGCTGAGAATGCAGGAAATTGTGTTTCACACCACTTGGATTTCAAAAATTTTCCGGGGGGGCATGCCCCCGGACCCCCCTAGCGAATTCGGCCCCTTCGGGCCCTCACAATGTTCGCCCCCCCCCCACCCCCCCCCCCCCCCCAATAATCAATTGCTTCCGCCGCCCCTGAAACGTGCACGTAGATTTGTCCCAAAGTGCCAAGCAAACATTTAAAGTGGAAAAGGTCGAGGCCAAATGTCAAGGTCGAAGTACTGGGTGGAGTGTGTAAGGCATGTTCATATGTATCACGTGTATAAATATTGACATCATATGTGAAGCCATGTAGAAGTTACTAAAGAATATGGTAATATCGGTACGTACGGACGGACGGACGCACGGGACGGACGTACGGACGGACGCCGGTAACACTATATGCCCCCGTCCCCCGTACCTTTCGGTAGCGGGGGCATAAAAATGTCCATAATGTTTAACTGCAATGCATCTTTTAGACAACTATGAACAGTGAATACACATATGCATCAAATTTTGCGCAAATCTATTGGCTACTCAATGCCTTTTATTTCATTAAATCTTTAATGTATATTTAAAGTAACATGCTAACAAGCTTAGTTACAAATACATGTTAGTCTATGGGATTTCAATGGGTGGGAAATTACTTGTGTGCACCTACTGTATATGTGGCTGTGACAGCGGGAATGGAGCTTATGGGCAAACGCGCAGTCTGATCAGGCGCTACACTGTTTGCCACGCAGTCTGTAAACCACGTGTCATGCTTCTAATAAACAGTCTGTATTCGGCGGTGACTGGATAAATGGAGATCCAGATCAGCCTGTGCATCCGCATAGTCTGATCAGGATCTGCACTGTTCGACATTTAATCAATGAAACACTCGTCATGTATAATATCGTTATTAGAACACAGGAGCGTGCTATTGGCTCAGGAGATACACCGATCACATTTCTCCAGTCACAGCCACATATCCATATCTGCTAGAATAGCATGTTCTAGACAGACCAGAACTATTATAAGCCCCACTTCTCTAGTCAGAACCATATATGAGACACCCGATGTGATTTTGTACCTTTGGACATCTGCGTAATTTCATTAAATACGTTTACAAAATTTACAATATTTTTCATAAATAAAGTCAAAAGTTGTCAAAATGTTCAGAGTACATGCGGAATATACTCTGAACATTCTGTCACCTTTTAACGTAATTTACAGAAAGCATTGTAAATTTTGTAAACGTATTTCATGAAATTACGCAGATGTCCGAAGGTACAAAATCACAGGGCGTGTCTCATAAATTTATGAACATCCTGGAAAGCTTACACATGCACTAGATAAATCGGTCGTAACCTCTGTAGGTGCAAACCGCGTGCACGAAACACGTTTTGCGATCGTAGTTTAAAATAGCATTTCGATTTCTGTCGATGGTGCCTGATACTGCAGTTTTTGATTATCCACATGTGTTCATTTCCAGATGTCGAACAGATGCACCGATAGCTATACTACATTCCATGAATACATCTATCGTGGTCATATTAATATGTGCACCTCCAAGAACAAACGGGGCTTATTGAGTTATTTACCCGTTTAGAGTCGTAGGTGAAAGACTCGGACGTGTCAAATAAATAAATGCACATTGACAAAAATGATATTATCCCAGCCACCTGTTGTTGTCATGTACGTTACGGTTCTATACTATACTAGAACCGTAACGTTCAGGCCGACAACATGTGGGTGGGGTAATGCTTTTTTTTGCATTATCGTTGAGAGAAAACTTACGAAACATGTGGTTGAGGTAATGGGATTGTTTTCAATAGCCATTTTCTATGTCACATGTCCTAGCCTTTCACCTGTGTTTATCTTCACATTAGTTTCTACACAGATCCATACTGGTACGGATATATTGTGTTCGTTAAAGGAACTTGGACACACATGTGGCTGTGACTGGAGAAATGGGGCTTATGGTATTTTGCGACCAGTGTAGATCCAGATCAGACTGTGCATCCGTACAGTCTGATCAGGATCTGCACTGTTCGTCATCCCACCAATGAAACACCCGTCAAGGTTCTAACAAGCAACATAGATCATTATCAGGCTACAGGTGAGGGCTATTTGATCAGGGGCTACACTGGTGACACATCCCATAAGCCCCATTTCTCCAGTCACTGACACATATATGCACGGAAAGTGATGATAGCCTTCACTAAGAGTGTTTACTCATAGAGCTGGGGCCCGTTTCACTAAACTGCGTACGACTAAAATGTTCGTAAGTGCAAATTTAGGATCGTCTGGATATCTCAATTGATGGATTTACATTTATTGAGCATAGGCTGCATTTGCAGCCTATGCTCAATAAATGTAAATCCAATCATTATTTACAAGAAAACATGTTTAATGTGAAATTTACAGACTATCATAATTTTGCACTTACGAACATTTTAGTTTAGTGAAACGGCCCCCAGCATCGTATTTTCTGAAGCTAATTGTACATTTGATGCATGCGATGACCGCATTTCCGTAGTGACCACAAATCGTAGGCGTACCAATCAATGACCGCGCAAGGAAACTATTGTGCTAAGCCCTTGCTTAACTAGAAGCGGTATTCTGGATTTGGAATTATTTTATGTCGATCGATGTCATTTCTCAGTACTCGGGGAAGCTAATATTTGTCAGAGTAAAATATATTGCTTATTGTATTGACAAACATCGAGATTAATATGATCTTGGTTCCAAATGTATTCATGTGACCCATATAGATACATGTAATTGAGACAAGCCATGCTTTTGTACCTAAGAAAATGTACGATATTATAAGTTATTGTGATTCTACACAGGCTATATGGTGTAATATTGCCCGTCTGGAGGTATGTTCACCCAAGGCGATAGCCGAGGGTGAACATACCTTCAGACGGGCAATATTACACCATATAGCCTGTGTAGAATCACAATAACGTATTTGTCATACCGTTGATCTTTGGGGGGGGGGGGGTTTCAGGAAGAAAAATAATCCGAGATTCGATTTTCTACCGCCAGTCTTAATATAAAGGCGTAAATGAACATTTCGTTATTTTTATTAAACGAAAACAAACTAAATATGGAGTAAGAAATCCATCGAAAACGACTTTATGACAGTTTTTTATATCGTTTAATTTAATTTATTTTCCACTGCTCTATCGATCTGCTCTCCCTTTGGCGCCTCTAGAAGAATGCGACTGGTTCCCAAATATTCGCTGTCATTGCTACGCCGTGTTTCGTGCGTGGAACCCATAGTTTATGACCTAAATATAGCCGTGTCACGAAGCCAATTGTGTTGAGATTTGAAAACACTAAACGGGACAGTTTGTGGTATTTTTCGCTCATATTTTGATGAGCGAAGAATATTTATGGAAAAATAAACAATAAAGACTGGTTTTGAGTGTACAATTTGTTACTTGTATTGATCAATTGGTAGTTTTATTGTGTTTAGTGAGGAATACAATTCGCAATCGGTAGACGCTTGCAAAATGTGTCTTCATTGGACGCGAGGCGCCGGAGGGGAATCGCAATTCCTCTATGTCTGACGGCCTTGGCAGGTCATATAATATATATGACCAGGCAAGCTAGCCAATCAAAAGCCGAGAAACTTATCTGCGGTATGACAATATGTCGTGTGAAAAATATTTACACTATTTACGATGTTCTGTAAAGTTGAACTGTACAATTCGGCTTGTGCTTTACAACAATCGACAACTTTTGACACAGTTGACAGAACATATCATAGTTTCGGTAAATATGTTCATGAAAAGTTACACATCTTCTTCGGTACACAATTACATGGCGTGTCTCGTATGTTTTGCTCAATTACCACCAATAGGCTGGATCAGGTTCGTGTATGACATGCAAAAACATATAACATAATTCAGCAAAAAATGATTAAATTGGTCTCAGATACGCGCAGAATGTAATGACACGGAGTGTAACGGAAATAATTTGATTGCATTGTCTGTCTTAATCCAGTTGCCTCTATCAGTTGCATTACAAAGCTGGGGCCCGTTTCACTAAACTTCGTACGACTAACATGTTCGTCTGGAAATTTCAATTGATGGATTTACATTTATTGAGCATAGGCTGCAAATTGCAGCCTATGCTCAATAAATGTAAATCCGATAATTGTTTACAAGAAAACAGTGTTAATGTTAAATTTACAGACTATCATAATTTTGCACTTACGAACATTTTTGTCGTACGAAGCTTAGTGAAACAGCCCCCGGGTATAGCACATATATGTTTATAGTACTAAACGATAACTAGCGTTGCGAATGCTAGTTTTGGTGTAATCAGTGATTACTAAATTATTAACTAATGTCGAGAATGGAAACTGGGGGCCGTTTCACTAAACTTCGTACGACTAAAATGTACATAAGTGCAAAATTGTGATTTCACATTATCAGTTTATCACTGTTTTCTTGTAAACAATTATTGGTTGTGAATTTACTGAGCATAGGCTGCATATGTTCAATTAATGTAAATTCATCAATTGAAATTCCCAGACGATTCTAAATTTGCACATACAAACATTTTAGTCGTACGAAGTTTAGTGAAATGTCCCCCTGATGTGTATAGGTGACATGGTATAACCACTGCATTGCTAAGACGCACTATGGCTTACATTGTACAAACACATACAGTCCTTCCTGTAGCCGATTTCATCAAAATTGCAAAGTATACTTATCTAGCAAAGTATACTTTGAGGGAGTAATCATGTACTTTTCCTGAAATGCATTATTTCATATAGAACTAACGACTGCATATATTATATTTGATGATTAAAAGTATGCAGAATTAGAATACTGAATGTATTACAGCCAAAATGGCTGTGATAATGTAATAATAAAAAATAATGTCCTTAAATTGAAAATCTCTCCCTCAAAGTATACTTTGCTAGATAAGTATACTTTGCAATTATGGTGAAATAGTCTACTGGTATAATACATGTAATAGCTGTATTCATAACGAAATTTTCTCCCCTGATTATCACAAGCTGTAATAATACATATTATTCTTATAGTTACTCTTTTTATTAAATTTTCGACCATGTGCTCGAAAATCTAATCAAACGAGTGGCTATAAGAATAATATGTATTAATTGTGCTTCCTTCGGAGGTTATTGGAAATTAATATAAATCGCCTTACTTTCTCGGCCAATCGTTGGCCAGTATGTTATTGTTCACATATTTGATTTTAAGGAAAAAATGCTGTGGTCGCTAACGCTTCCTCTCATTTAATTCCATAAAAATCCAATATGTGAACAATAACTTGTTTTATTATACTGAATTTATTACATTATCACAGCCAAAATGGCTGTGATAATGTAATAAATTCAGTATAATAAAAAAACAATTAGCGCAAAACCACAAACTCCATGGAATTTGATCAAAGCATGTAAGAGATCACATGAGACGCAGTGCCTTCAACGTATGCAGTAATATCCCGTCTGTTGTGGGTGGGATCCTCAGAAGCTATTAATTCTACTGCCTGACCTTGTGACGTCATGTGACCTTTCCGTGTTATTGGAATACATCTGTGTGTGACAAGTGATAATTAAACGACAATACAATAACAGAGAGTCTTGCTAATACGAACGCCCGAATTGATTTGTGGACAACTGGACACGCGGGTAACAAATAAGACCGGGACACCGTATTTACAATCACCACGTGTGTCTCCTCACCATTCTACCATCAATACAGTACATGTACTGCTACTTCTACAGTGTTCCACCACTTCGAAGCCATGGGGCCATTTCACTAAACATTGTACGACTAAAATGTTCGTAAGTGCAAATTTATGATTGTCTGGAAATTTCAATTGATGGATTTAAATTTATTGAGCATAGGCTGCACGCAACATATGCTCAATAAATGAAAATTCAATACTTTAAAACATTCTTAATGTGAAATTTACAGACTACATGTATCATAATTTTGCACTTACGAACATTTTAGTCGTACGAAGTTTAGTGAAACGGCCCCCAGAAGTGAATGTGATCTAAATGTATTTCAAACTTGGTCCAAATCAAATCCACGTTTTCATGTGTGCAAACTGGTTCTCCCGTTTTCACCGACATCAAACCGTTTTACGTTTTCTGGCATTCGTATCCAATGACAATACCATTTTTCATGACGTAATGTTTCCTCATTATCATTCGGAATCTCAACAACTTTAGCCAATAAAATGCCTGTTTTCGTCTTTCTATCCGCTTTCTGAAATGTATGCGTACATGTATGCGCACCGAAACAAAAACGGAAACGCGTGTTGTAATATAAACTATGTGCACGGAAACAAAAACGCAAAACGGTTTCTCCTGAATATCTGTGCATGCACGGTGATGTAAAAACGGTGAAAAGTTTGATTCCTATGCAGCATATGCAGCCTATGCTCCAATAATTGTTTACAAGAAAACATTGTTAATGTGAATTTAAAGACTATCATAATTTTGCACTTATGAACATTTTAGTCGTACGAAGTTTAGTGAAACGCGCCCCATAGCACTAACTTCGAACTTCTAGATAAATCAGCTAGCTGAGTATACCCAAAGCTGATTGTTCCATGCATACACTAGGCAATCACTATTTTCAATTTCCCAGTAGCGTCCACTTGTTGAGTATTCAATAGTTTTGTACGGCAGCGTGACCTTGTGGGTATTGCTTGCCCTTTAGAAATTGACTTGCACTGTATCTGTGGAATGACAGCGAATATGTGATGAATAATACAAAATGTACCATAATCTGCAAAACTGAGGAATTATAAGTGTAGCTAATAATAGGTTGGAATACGAATAAAGCATGTTAGTGTGGCGCTAGACACATATATCTACTCTCGCAGCGCCATCGATGAATCGTGCGGATTCTCAAACTGATATAAAATGTCATAAATGATCTGATGCTACACTTGCTGGAAGGGCATTTGAGGCAATTTACTCATGGTATATTACACACTACTACTTTAAAGCCGACATCCTTGTTTTGTTTTGATGATTATCATGTAACTCGCTACGCATTGACCGAATAAACGCTGACTGACAACAAACTGTCGTATCCTGCATTGACTAGATCCGCACATTCGGGTCACGACTACGTTCGCCGACGTTCCATTGATCGAACGGCGTCACATGGCGTGACCGAATAACATCCAGTGTACTGAAGCTACGTAAACAAGTCCGTGTTCCTTTGAGCGAAATTCAAGTGATATTTTCCCATCCTCCAGTGCCAAAAATCTACCTAATAAATAGAATATCTTGGTCATTTATTTTTATCTCAAATTATCAGGCTCTGCTCGGAAACGGTAGGAATTCCGAGGCAAGCCTCGGAATTCCTACGCGTTTCCTAGCATTGCCTGAAAAACTTGATACAAAAATACTCTAGCCTAGTATAATCTATGGCCCTGGCTGAATGGATCTTTAACATTGCTCATGTTACAATGGAGTTGTTATCGATTGTTAGAAACACTTTAAATGACGATGACAATAAAGTAAATGCAGTGCGTGTTAAGTACTGATACTGAGCCTATTATTGTTGACATGGTTACATAACCACAAAGTACTCATCTAGTTCCGGCGGTAGTTGGGTCAGATGATCGCATGGTGCTACGATACATATTTACTGCGATGCCAAGGTCATGACCAGTACAGGCTTTACATGCATATATATGGGTGTATACATGAGTATTTCTTATAACTGCAACTGTGTATGAAGATGTTATATCAGTAGAACCAGGATAATCCTATTTTTCATTTTGCTGATTTACAAATACATTTTCTGAAACAAACTATGTACCAACATGGTATTTGAATACACCCGTATCTAATACAAGTAGTATATACAATTACCGTTCGTTATCTCTAAATACCAATTACACGTAATAATTATACACGATGACTCGTAGACTACAAAATGTGTGGCATATGAATTCATATGCAAATGATATTAAGAGAGCCAATTTGCAATTCATATGCAAAATTTCATATGTGTTTTTTTATATGAATTGCATATGTAACATATGAATTGCATATGAAAACTTTTCATATGAAATTCATATGCAAATTATTCATATGAAATACATCTGAAAAATGTTCATATGAAATTCATATGAACATCATATGAAATTTATATATGTTTTTTTCATTTGTATTGCATATACAGTTCATATGTTTTGTTCATATGTTTTACATATTAACAGCATATGTATTGTTGTGATATGAATTGCATATGTGGCATATATTGCTATGTATATACAGTAGCAGTATTTAGTGTATTGCTAGTGTGGTGATACTCACATACATATATCTATATGTTCGAAGGACAAGTGTATCAATTGTACGGATCAATTGTATAATTCTTTTTTTAATTAATTCGTTCGCACGAAATAACAATTCGTTCCCTCAATTTAACAATTCGTTCCACGAATTAACAATTTGTTCCCATGAATTAACAATTCATTCCCTCAATTTAACAATTCGTTTCCACGAAATAACAATTCGTTCCCACGGGAACGAATTGTTAATTCGTGGGAACGAATTGTTATATCGTGGGAACGAATTGTTAAACTGAGGGAACGAATTCTCATTTCGTAGGAACGAATTGTTAATTCGAGGGAACGAATTGTTATATCTGGGAACGAATTGTTAAATTGAGGGAACGAATTGTCATTTCGTGGGAATGAATTGTTAATTCGAGGGAACGAATTATTATATCGTGGGAACGAATTGTTAATTCGAGGGAACGAAAATAAAAAATCCATGTCTAGATCGGGGCTCCGTACAAAAGTACAGAAGACTTACACAGGCTAAAGTTTGGCTCCATTCACTGCAATTAGTTCCAACAGCATGTTGCCAGCGCATTCTTACGTGAATGAATGTAGCTGGTTAAGCCAGGCAATTGATTAAAGTACGATTTTTCACACCCTGCTATATAAATAGTTGGCAGGCATACTAATTGCGTACTTAATTAAGCAAACATACGCAGTTGGATAATGGTTTTCTGATTGTGTCAAGCTGTATTTAATTACGGAATCGCAATCAGATAGCTACCTCTGATACATGTAAGAAGATAGCTGCGGCGTAATCCTGCTGCGGAGTACATTGGGGTTATTCTGAACAGAGCAGGGTAGCGTCTCACTAAACCTCGTACGACTAAAATGTTCGTAAGTGCAAATTTAAGATCGTCTGTAAATTTCAATTTATGGATTTACATTTATTGAGCATAGGCTGCATATGCAGCCTATGCTCAATAAATGTAAATGCAATAATTGTTTACAATAAAACATTGTTAATGTGAAATTTACAGACTATCATAATTTTACACTTACGAACATTTTAGTCGTACTAGGTTTAGTGAAACGGCCCCCAGGTGAGCGTCTCACTAAACCTCGTACGACTAAAATGTACGACTAAAGTGCAAAATTATGATGGTCTGTAAATTTCACATTAACAATGTTTTCTTGTAAACAATTATTAGAGTTACATATATTGGGCATTGGCTATGCTCAATACATGTAGATCGATCAATTGAAATTTCCAGACGATCCTAAATTTGCACTTACGAACATTTTAGTCGTACGAAGTTTACTGAAACGGCTCCCATAACTTAAGTTTAGATCATCTCCAGCGCACAGATGGTTGGAGCATGCGATGTTAATTTAACGATGGGGTTTATCCATACCGGCATCCTGATATCCCCTGGTTTGGTCCACGTGTACCTTTTTTGGCTTTCTGGTACATGTATGTGAGAGTTGAAATCATCGGTTATAACCATTATAACTATCGTAATATTAGTACTGTTTCTATTACTTTCAGGGATTGGGGCAACAGATCGGGTTATTCTAAATTCAGGGCTGAATATATATATTTTACTGCAAATAACCAGTTCTGAATTTTGAATCCCCCCCACCTTATCCATACAGATGAAATACGGGATTCAACCTCGTTAACCCTGCCTAAACTGACATAACATTAGTTGCTGCCAGGCCGTTAAACACCATTAACTATGTAAATAGATAAATATACCATCTTAAGCCATACATATGTGGCATCAAAGACAACACATGCAGATTTCACATATCTGTAGCCTATTTCACCAACATTGCAAAGTATACTTACCTAGCAAAGTATACTTTGAGGGAGAAATTTTCAATTTAAAGATAAATTTATTAATTTTTATTATACTACATTTATTACATTATCACAGCCATTATGGCTGTGATAATGTAATACATTCAGTATAATAATTCTTTTAAATCTTTTAATCATCAAATATATGCAGTCGTTAGTTCTATATGACATAATGCATTTCGGGAAAAATAAATGATTACTCCTTCAAAGTATACTTTGCTAGATAAGTATACTTTGCAATTCGGCCTCTTCCGCGTAAGCAATTGGGAAAAATCGATTCCAATAAATTATCAATTTGTACCACCACCAACCCCAGCCTCCACTTTGTTTGTTTTTTGTTCATGGTTCAATTTCACAATTGCCGGTAAATGATATCAACCCTACGTTTACTGTACTATTTATGTAATCGTATGGTTACGATCAGTTATTATCATGATCATTGGATAATATATAATGACCCATGTTTTAATCATGTCATTTAGGTTATTAGATGGCATAGTCATTTAGGTTATTAGATGGCATAGTCATTTAGGTTATTAGATGGCATAGTCATTTAGGTTAATTAACATGTCATTAACATGTTTTCAATTCACACATACGTGTTTCTCCACAGGCACTTTGTGGTATGAACGACAAACGCCTCTTTAAAGGTACATGCCCACGCAGTAGGCACAAAATGTTCTTTATATCGGAGACATCATCTGGGACATTTTCTAGAAAAATAAACATACATTCATCATTACCCACAGTATTGATTGCATAGAAAAATAAACATACATTCATCATTACCCACGTATTGATTGGCATTAGTATACATTTTATATTAGACGTAAAATTTCCACACTGATATCAGGGGAGATAATCGTGTTTCTTTAAAATGTTAACGGACATTACTATTTATTCTCTGTATTTATTTGTTGGTGTGCAATGATCATACTTTATAATCTGTCAATAATATATTTTTTTCAGGTGACGCATTTAATTAGTATAAATAACTGAAAAATATCGTACCTCATTTGCATATGAAAATAGCCTGATACCACCGCGCGTCACTATCAGTAAAATAAATATTACTAAATGATTATATATGTATAGCGGGCACTTGTAACTTTTAGAACTGGTGGAATGGTGACACAATTATACACTTATTTAATTCCTATAAAGAACATGTTGTACCTACTGAGTGGGTATGTACCTTTAAAGCATAACCGATTTTACTCCGATATTAAATATGTACAAGGTACGAAACTCGTCATCTTTTCAACCAACGGAAGTGATACTTGTGTACCTTATGCCCGGCTCTCTAATTCAGTAATTGTAGCGCGCACGAAGGCCGGGCTCAGTTTATCAGTTATATTCTAGAAAATACGAATCAAGACATTTCGTGCGTATGAATAAGGCAGCTATTATCTTTAGTTCTCACATTTAGGTTGCAGTGACCAGTTAGCCGCCACTTTCGTACACTTTTGTTCTGGGAGTTTCAAACAGTAATTTATTCTAGAGAAAACGTATGCATAGGAATGGGTTTGTACCGTCACAGTACATTTGTCTCTGGATGATGATTGAGAAAAGGTGTAACTTTCAGTCTCTAGTGATCAGTTTGTGTGGAGATAACATATTTCAGTATTTTCAGCATCAGCTGCTCATCAACGTTTCTTGACTTTCGTATTGCATCATACAAGGGCCCGTTTCACTAAACTTCGTACGACTAAAATGTTCGTAAGTGCAAATTTAGGATCGTCTGGAAATTTCAATTGATGGATTTACATTTATTACACTCTTGCAAATTATTTTCACGGGTTTTGCTGTGAGAGAAAACCCATAATCAACTCCTTACAAATAATATACACCGTAAAGAGAACACCCGTAATTGCGCGCCTGTTTTCTTGGAAACCACGAGATACTATGTAAAATGTTTAATTTGTATTACAGACTACAGTCAAATAAAGTTATTTGAAAATTTGGAAAGGGTCTCGACTAATCTAGAAAGTTATTGTGATTGAACACATTCCAAACATGCACTCAAATACACTGACATATATTTGGTTCATAGAAACTCCTGCGTAATTTGGATTTCTAAAAGTTTACATGACGTCACATTTGACGTCACACAACGTAACGTCAAAACGCGGGAAAAAAAGTTATTGTATATCTATTCATGCGCACATCACAATTCATTCATTATAATCTCAAAAAATAGACTAAATGTGCATATGTATCCGCCGTAGAAGTGTAATAAATAGGATATTCCATTGTACATGTTTGAATACCGGAAATAATACACTCGTGTCCATCGGCGTCCGTGCAAGCTACTCGTTCGCTACGCTCACTCGTTACTTACGCGGAAGCCGACGCACACTCGTGTATTATTTCCCGCTATTCAAAATGTACGATGGTATATCCTATATTTATTGAGCATAGGCTGCATATGCAGAAACATTGTTAATGTGAAACTTTGCACTTACGAACATTTTTGTCGTACGAAATTTAGTGAAACGGCCCCCTGGTGTACATGTGTATGTATGAAATTATATATTAACCCATGATAGGTCGGCTACACATAATGTAGCATAGCAATGTGGAGAATGGTTTTCAAAATTTTTGTTCGAAAGTGTGTGTTGTTACCACTCGTTTGAACCGTCTCTTTGTGACGGTTCAAACGCGTAGTAACAACATATTCCTTATGGATCTTAAGCAAAGTAATCAGATTTCGTCGATAATAAGTTTTGTATCCATATACTTCAATTGGTTATAGCATGTGTATTCAACGTTGCCAAGTACCATCGTGTTACAATTGTGTGGACTGCATTCAATGTGCATGATCACGTGGTTACAACAACAACAACGTTGCCCACTCCAAAGTAAGTATTATTTGATATTTGCCTTAATATGCAACGGATGAAATATAGCGCAGCAAACGGGTCTTCATGATCTGTATATGGTGGTCCATTGAGTGCGGCACAGGCTTATGCCGTTTTTGCGAAGAATCGATTTCCGTGTTGGTAGACACGGAAATCGATTCTTCGCAAAAACGACATAACTGTGGGCGACAAGACAAAGACCACCAAATGCAGCTTAACAAGACGCGTTTGATGCGCCATATTTCATCAAAATCCGTTACGTATACTTTGAATAAGATGGATTCTGGAAGTTTCAGTATTTCTTGTTGTTGTTAGTACCACGTGATCATACACCTTGGCATTGCCACCATGTTAATATATACAGTTGTATACAGTGTGGTCAGCGTGTAAGTGCACACACGAACGAACACGACAGGTTGGTTCCAACCTGTCGTGTTCGTTCGTATGTCCACTTACAAGCTGACCCCTCCCCATCGTACTGTCAAACTGTTCTCACACCAATCAAGTATACGATCATAATGTACCTGCTCTGAGACAGGGTTATGCGAGACACATGCGCACACTATGTTTTCTTATTGATATTCATAAGACTCATTGTTAACTGCATGTTCACATATTACACACATGTTACACGTATGTAACAGCAGGGTTCAATTCAATCACTGAATAGAATCACACTGACTCGATAATTGACGGACTATGTAGACACCGACCAACGGGGATACTTTGAGACACGCCATGTGATTTTGTACCTTCGGATATCTGCGTAAATTCATTAAATACGTGTACAAAATTTACGATATTTTTCATAAATAAAGTCAAAAGTTGACAACATGTTCAGAGTACATGCGGAATATAATATATATTCCGCATGTACTCTAAAAATGTTTTCAACTTTTGACGCCATTTACGGAAAACGTTGTAAACTTATTTCATGAAATTACGCTGATGTCCGAAGGTATACACTCACATGGCGTGTCGTCTCATATGTGGCTGTGATTGGAGAAATAGGACTTATGGGATTTGTGATCAGTGTAGCTAAGACGTACGCAGTATGATAATGACATACATGTATATTTCTTCTTAGAAGTATGACGGGTGATTCACTTACTGACTGGCGATCGGTGAAGATCCTGATCAGACTATGCGGATGTGCAGGCTGATCTGTATCTCCGCTGGTCGCAAAACCCATAAGTCCAATTTCTCCAGCCACACATCGTAATTGAATACTAATTGATTTGGCCAAACGTCAGACGTTACAGATATCTAATTATTGTGCACTCAAACGAGGGACAACCAGTTTATCATGTTCTTACGGTATTTATTCCGAAACTTATAATATGTGGAAGGTTTAGATCTTTCTTTATCCCGTCAACACAGTGCGTATGTGCCGTGAAACACGGTGCCGTGAAACGTCTTTGATATCCTGTCAATACGACCTAATCACTGCGTATTAATATGTGCGGTTGTCACACTAGTCAATCCTCCGATTTTGAGGATGCGGCTGGGGTTATTTTGTTTGCATTTTATAGCTATTTGTATGTGTTTACGGGATAAATAGAATAGTACGTTAGTGCCGTGATTGGGAAAATATATATAGCGCAGCACGGGACCGGGATGGGCAAGGCTATTATCTATATATCGGTTGGACGTTCATGTATAATGGTATTGGCAAACAGTGTAGATCCAGATGAGCCGGCTCGTGACGAGCCGTCTCATCAGGATCTGCACTTTTTGCAAGTAATGTTAATATTTTTGAGACCAAAACACCTCCTTTTCATAAATGGACTAGTCTGAAAATCTTTTTATGACGATTAGATTGGTTTCAAAATTAACATATCAAGATCCATTCCAGTTACTTCGGGGTGAAAAAGTTAAGCCCGTTTCTATCATGCCGTGACTCCTCCTATGTAACCGTCTCTTCTAATCGCAGATCTAGTACAAACCGCAAGCAACAGGTATAAGCTGATATAAGATGTAGTGCAAAATGGGTACTGACTGACAGGGACAGAACACCTTGCAGTTTGTAATGAACAAGGTGTATGATCACGTGGTACTAACAACAACAACAAGTACCGATTCAAAGTACGTATTCTTGATAGTGTCCTTATTATATAACGGATTTTGATGAAATATGGCGCATCAAACGCGTCTTGTTAAACTGCATTTGGTGGTCTCTGTATTTTCACCCAAACTTCTGTCATTTTTGCGAAGAATCGATTTCCGTGTCTCAGAACTCCCTCGATCACCAAATGCAGCTCATGAAGACGCGTTTGCTGCGCCATATTTCATCAAAATCCGTTGCATATTAAGGAAAATATCAAATAATACTTACTTTGGAGTGGGCGACGTTGTTGTTGTTGTATCCACGTGATCATGCACCTTGAGTTGTAAACTGATATAAGATGTAGTGCAAAATGGGAACGGACTGACAGGCACAGAACACCTTGCAGTTTGTAATGAACATCTCTCACAGATAAACATCATGGATACATTCAGTGGCGGAATGTCTGACAGGGATTGGGAACATAGCCCACTAATCGCTTAATCAGAACCTCTGTATACCTGCATGCACTTGTAGTCATGACTGATCCGTACTTTCAAACACCGTGGTTTATTGCATTAACTACGGTGTCCTGTTAGGGCCACATTACATTCTCGCGTTCTCGCTCTCTCGACTTATGCACGAGATCGCGAGATTGCGAGGCGAGATCGCGAGATTGCGAGATCGCGAGGCGAGATCGCGAGAACGCGAGGCGAGATCGCGAGATCGCGAGGCGAAAACGCGAGATTCAATCTGGCAATCTCGCCTCACGATCTCGCAATCTCGCGATCTCGCGATCTCGCATTCTCGCATTCTCTCGATCTCGCGATCTCGTGATCTCGCAATCTCGCGATCTCGCATTCTCGCGATCTCGCATTCTCGCGATCTCGCGGTCTCGTGAGATCCCTCGCGATCTCGCGATCTCGCGATCTCGCATTCTCGCGAGATCGCGATCTCCCATTCTCGCATTCTCGCATTCTCGCGATCTCGCGATCTCGCATTCTCGCATTCTCGCGATCTCGCGGTCGGAAGTAAATATATGCGCATGCTCGCTGGGAATGCGTTTTGTACCGTGGCACAGAGACATGGAAATATGTTTTACTTTCGCGTGCGCACGCAATGAAACGACGTACTCGTCAGTTTAGCAGGTTGTCTCCTTTGTCAGAATTTAATCGCCAGTTGTATTGTCTGTTCTCTTAAGAAAGTGTTCACTTCTTGTATGTACTTGGATTATACAATACATTTATACATACGGACATACCGGCTGATTATCACAAAATGTATTACATCTTCCTCCCTAGCTCAGTTGATGCGTAGTCGGACAATAATCGAACCATCTCTCTTCCGGCGCCGCTTTTGTTGTTTTTTAGGGTTCATTGGCGTACTGCCGTCTATTTACCGTGCTACATGTATACTGAATATGAGCCTGTACATGGGAAACCCTACCACTTGGTAATGCCACCCAGGGTAGCTCCAGATCAGCCTAAAACCTATTGTGTGCGCACGCGAAAGTCACCGTACAAAACGCATTCCCAGCGAGCATGCGCATATATTTACTTCCGCCCGCGAGATCGCGAGATTGCGAGATCGCGAGATCGCGAGATCACGAGAATGCGAGATAGCGAGATCGCGAGATCGCGAGATTGCGAGGCGAGATTGTAAGATCGCGAGGCGAGATTGAATCTCGCGTTTTCGCCTCGCGATCTCGCGATCTCGCGATCTCGCCTCGCGTTCTCGCATTCTCGCGATCTCGCCTCGCGTTCTCGTAATCTCGCGATCTCGTGCATAAGTCGAGAGAGCGAGAACGCGAGAATGTAATGTGGCCCTAACAGGACACCGTAATTAACCCTTTCACCCCTAAGGAACTGAAATTGTCTACTTCATGTTAAGTTTGAGACTGTTCCATTATGCAAAAGGGATTCATTTTGTGGAGATCAGAAAAAATAATATCCACAAAAGGTGCAAATCTTGATGTGACTGCTCGTTTCTTGTCCGGAACATTACTCGAATACCCTTTGGAATATGTTTATGAAATTACACATATGCATAGGCCAAGCATAGGCATAACACGTTTTGCCTCACTATAGTTCGAGTTATCTCCCTTTATTTTTTCGCATACTGATTGCTCGTCTTTTCATGAAACTTTACACATACATAGACCGCGACCCAAAGGTGTGTTGAGCACAACAATGACAACTCATGTCTCACTAATTTTAGTTATCCCTCTTTGTTTGTTCGCAGATTGATTTCCTGTCAATCCAAAACTTGATTACTCTATGGAATATGCTCATTATATTTCACATTGCCATAAACCATGACCCAACGGTGTGTCTCATGCAAGAACGACAACTCTCGCCTTACTAACATATTAGTTATCTCCCTTTATCGTTTAGTGGCTAGGCGAATACACATGCGTCGTCCATTTCTAGTTTAATGTGCATTCTATTTCTGATTCTAGTATATTCACATGCATTGTATTTCTAATTATCACATTTTCATATACATTTTATCTCTCATTCTAGCATAGTCATATGTAGTTGCGAACGGTAACTCTTGCAATCTACTCCCGTACAGTCCGTAGCCAGATCTGGCTACGGACGGTACCGGAGTAGATTGCAAGAGTTACCGTTCGTAACTACTGTCTGTTCCACGTTTTGCTGCCGACGAACTTTTGGCCATTAAACACATTAAATCTAAAAAATATTTAAAAGTATGTACTTTTTCATCAATAACAAAGAAGTCACCCTCCCCAATTTTGTTTTATCAAATATTGATTTTATTGCGAAAAAACGATTTTCCTATGGGAATTTAACATGGGGAGTCAATTTCCAAAACTTTTCGTTTTTTGATCCTGAAGGATCCAAAAACGAAATATTTTGGAAATTGACTCCGAAACCTGGCAAGATAGCTTGAAAATGATGTAACTAAGAAAACAGAAGTTAGATTTTGAAAATCGGTCCACAAATAAAAACAATATTAAAAAAAATCTATTTTAGCCCCCAGGATAAATTTCCATAGAAAAATCTTTTTTTCGCAATAAAATCAATATTTCATGGAATTTCATCAAATAAATTTATTTTTTTTGGGAAGGGTGACTTTTTTGTTATTGATAAAAAAGTAATTACTTTTAAATATTTTTTTATATTTAATGTGTTTAATAGCAAAACGTTCGTCGGCAGCAAAACGTGGAACAGACAGTAGGTCATATGCAAATGTATTTCTGATTTTATAAAACTTTCATTTGCATCGTACTTCTCATTCTAGTGTTCTTTCAATAGTTCTCATTATACCATGCTTTTGTTGTTTATTCTGTTTTGTGGATTGTATTGTCATTCTAATTGTCATTATACATGTAGTTAGTAAGTTCATATGTATTACATTCCTCATGCTGGAATATTCATCTATAGTAATTGTGTTTCTCATTCTATCATTGCCATACATTGGAGTCAGAGTGTAAAGTGCACACACGAACGAACACGACAGGTTGGAACCAACCTGTCGTGTTCGTTCGTATGTGCACGTACACGCTGACCCCACTGTACATGTATACAGCGTATATTCGAGCGGCCACCTCTCTACAACAATCCTCTGTAACAGACAATATGTAATGTCCCAGATGGATAATCACATGAACATGTAACCTCTCTATAGCAGTCATACCTCTTTCCACGCGTGGATGACATACACAGGTTGTACTGTATATCTAATTTCACCATTTCTATATGAATGTATTCTCGTGTTTTTCACTTCTGCAGTAAAACGTCTGTAAAACAGACACCAATATATTTCGTGGTAACGCATCTCAGATAATAATGCATGTTCATGATTGCAAAAGACATACGTATGTCCCAGCATGGAACCAACCTGTCGTGTTCGTTCGTGTGTGCACTTACACGCTGACCCCACTGTATACTGTAAGGCCGGTTTTCTCAGCCTCGTTCTAGCATTTACATATGAATTGTATGTCTCATTCTATATAGCGTTTCTATGCCCGTTGTATTTCTCATTGTCATCTCACTAGATGTGCCGTTGATACCATGCTGTCTGTGGTGTCGTTTCAATATGTGTATGTTATATAGTTTTGCAAAGTGATGTTAACACAGCAATGGTGTCGATTGAACAAGACAAAGTCCAGTCTCCGCGAAAGTCGTCGGTCCGTTGGACATGTCCGTTAAAATTGCCACCGGTAAACCGGTAAACCGGAAGTCGCCTGTCCGACTATAAAAAAAATATTTATTTGTTTTTACTTTTGTATTTTAAGCTTCAATCAAATCATCTTCCTTTCGTATGCCCTTCTGGTGTTAGCTATTTCCTGTAAACGTTTGGTAGTTTCGCGGAGACTGAAAATCCCTTTACAACACCTTACTCCTGATGATGTACAGTGGGGTCAGCGTGTAAGTGTACACACGAACGAACACGACAGGTTGGTTCCAACCTGTCGTGTTCGTTCGTGTGTGCACTTACACGCTGACCCCACTGTATATAGAAAATGGATCCATCCATCCAGGGACCATACATCATTAGTTCCAGATCCATCCAATTGTTAACGCTGGGTCGGTAGTCCAGACACCGGTGGTTCGATGCCTGGTTGCGGTCAGGCCGATACCTGACTTCTCATATGTGCTTAACCCTTTCACCCCTAAGTAACTGGAATGGATTTTGATACATTAATTTTGCAACCAATCTAATCGTCACAAAATTATTTTCAGACTACTCAATTTATGAAAAGGGGGTGTAGCTCATACATATAGCTCACAATTAATAAAGAACATATGAAATTGTACGGGTTAATTTGTTTGAGGCTGTGACTGCAGAAATGGAGGGTATGGGCTATCAGACCGATCCAGATCAGGCTGTGCATCCGTACAGGATCTCCACCGTTCGCCAGTCCATCAACGAGACAAACGTCATGCTTCAAACAAGCAACATAAATCGTTACCAGGCTACACGAATATTTCATCAGGAAGCACACTGATTACAAATTCCATAACCCCCATTTCTCCAGTCACAGTCACATATATTGCGTTGTTTTCGTGGCTGGTTTGTATATAAACAACGATGAGGACACCGTATGCGGACAATGACTGCCATATCGGTAGACGATTCTAGACCAATTATTCAACTGAAACCGAGAAAGACAGTTGAAGGCAAATATCTTGAAGAGAAATGTGTCTGTGACTGAAGAAATGGGGCTGGTGGGATTTGCGACCAGTGCAGCTCCTGATGAAATATAACACTCCCATAACATGATAACGATATATATTGCTTGTTAGAAACATAACGGATGTAATGACGAACAATGCAGATCCTGATCAGACTGTGCAAATGCACAGGCTGATCTGGATCTACACCGGTCGCAAAGACCATAAGCCCCGTTCCTCTAGTCAAGGCCACAAGTATGTACATCTAGTCATGAAGCCCGACAACGGAGAATCTGTCCATACATTAACTCGGTCTTACCGCCGACCGCCGGCACTGTCGGCTCTCACACATGGATTCCACCGACAAACTTCATGATACGGCGGCTAGTCCTGCAAATCACATTACACCATTACAACCCGAGGCTACACAATTGTTCGCACGAAAAATACAGATAATTATCATGCTCGTAAGTATATGTTGTTACCACTCATTGGAACCGTCTCGTCGAGACATATACTTTCAAGAAGAAGTAAGAAAATAGCGAACATTATTTCAATTTGTTCATACCCAGTGTATGTTTATTCGGCATGAAATTGGAACTAATATTAGTGAAATAGCGAACACGATATCCCTCGAGGCTTGTCTTAATGCTGGATAGACGTATTCGTTCCATGGAGTGACGGAATACGTCCGCCACGGCTACTGGTCACAACGAAGTCGCTGATCAGTTTGCGCTAAACCAGCGTTCATAGAGGTTGATTACCAGATGCGCATGGCATTTCCAGGAGCATTTGAGATTAAAACACACGTACTTTGTTGTTCTGTTTTCTCACAATATTTCTGTTTGATTATTGTTACAACAACAAGTCGGTTCAGTGACTGCTCGAAATTATCGCACTTCGGGAGTGGAATGCATTGCTGTTGCATGCAGGTAGCAGTGGGATTTGTGTAATCGGTCATTGCAGCAGTCGAATTGCAGGTTTCTGATGTTTCGACATACAGATGTTTATTACATACAGATCGTTCACAGTTAGTTAACTCACTGTAATACACATCACACCAGTGTACTGTAATTAATATGTAAATATGACCGCTACAGAAAACATCCTATGTGTGAACAGTTCACCATCAGTGTCTGATGACGTGCTTATTCAATAAACGAAATATTAACTTTTGTGTATAAATACCATATTAACACTTACCTTACATGACTGATGTAGTACATGTATTTATTAAACACATTTCCTGATTTCATAAGAAGCGATACTGTTGAGTTTCTTATGAATTCAGTTAACGAGCTTAATAAATATCATATTTAATAATCACAAAGGTTACATTTTATGTATTGTATAAGCACATAATGATACATTGATGTTTACTATAGAGATCTCGATTGCATATGTAATTCAGGTGTTCTATATAGGCAGGGATTCCGCTGGCGATCGCCACTTTCGCAATTGGCGATAAAAATAAACAATTGGCGATAAAAAATTACAATTTTCGAAAATAAAAAATCCTCTTTTTTTTTTCCAAAAATGTAATTTTTTACCGCCAATTGTTTATTTTTATCCTATTGGTTATTCCTTATTTTTTTCTTTTTTTTTTGAACTGGCGATTTTTTTATTTCCCCCCAGCGGAATCTCTGTATAGGGTACAGTGGAACCTCTCTAAACCGGACACCGAGAAAACATCTGAAACCTTATTTTGATGGGTTTCTTGGTCATTTAACTCGGATGAGAATGTATGTTCCTGATTTCAAAGCACACGCACATGCCTCAGAATGGCCAAATGTCTGATTTACAGTGGAACATCTCTAAACCGGACACCATGGAGACCTCCCAGGGTGTCGGTTAGAGAGGTTTCACTGTATTATAAAATAAACTGACATGTTGCCATTAAAATGACAACAATTGGTCATCGAGTGCTTAATTACAGTGGAACCTCTCTAAACCGGACACCTGGGAGGTCCCTGGGTGTCCGGTTTGGAGAGGCTCCACTGTACATTTGTGGGTGTGACTGGAGAAATGGGGTTTATGGGATTTGTGACCAGTATAGCTCCTGATCAAATAGGACACTCGTGTATCCTGATAACGATACGTATTACGTGTTAGAAGGCGAACAGTGCAGATCCTGATTAGCCTGTGCGGATGCACAGGCTGATCAGGATCTACACTGGTCGCAAAACCATAAGTCTCATTCCTCCAGTCATACGTATGTCCTGTATTTTGCATTATATGACGCTATATCAAATCGTTTACTCATTTAGAAAGATATGTATGAATACCACCATACGACACATGAGTTATGTATTGGCATAAATAGTGCAATTTACCGCAACTTGTAAACAAGTATGTCTTAATTATTAACATCTGCCATCGTCTTAAGAGTACACGTATCTCATTTATGGATGTGACTGGATAAATTGGGCGTATGGGGTTTGACATCACTGTAGATCCACTGTGCATACACACACTCTGACATGATCTGCTCGTTCGTTATTCCAGCAATGAAACACCCGTCATGCTTCTAACAAGCGATATAGATCGTTATCAGACTACATGAGTCTGCTATTTGATCAGGAGTCACATTGGTCACAAATCCCATAAGCCCCATTTCTCCAGTCACATTTCACTTTTGTCATGCACGAACAAGCAAGTTAGGATAATCAAAAGTACTAAAAGTACTGTGTTCCGCTTGACACGTGTATAACTATTCTTTGAACAGGTCGAAACCTCGCCCTCGGACTCAGAAAATGTCATGTTCCAAAAGTTACCCCCCCCCCCCCCCCCCATGCATAGCTTGCTTACAATCCAATCCTATCTTTATAGTGCATAGTAGTATTGATGTCATACGTGCAATTAATAAACAAATACGATATGTTTAAACCATAGTGGGTGGATAGGGTACCTTTTCGAACCCAAATTGGTGGTGTAATTTTTCAATATGTCATTTTCTAAGTCCTAGGTCCAAGTCCGTCTCCTTTATTTATATATTCCGTCACGATTATTTTCTTTTACCGACTGTCAGCCAGCGGTTCTATGCAACTAGGATACTTATAGTATGTTGCTGTGATTGGGCTTATGACATTGTGGTCAATGTAACTGCTGATCTGGTAGCTCAATTTTACAGCCGGATACAGATGTATAGCATTTGTTAGAGGCATGGTTGTTGTTCCACTGATTAAAAGACAAACAGTCCCTGACTAGTCTGTTGCAAATCCCATAAGCCACACCGCGTTTTCGAACTTGGTGCGCACGCACTTGCGTTGTCAACAAAGATATGCCATCTTGATTATTGGTTATTTACAGTTAAATCGGTCGCTGTCTTTCTCCAAAGCGCATCCATTCAGAATTGTGTACGGAATAACCGTAGGGACATGACGATCGCATATATCCTTTATTATTGCCGATAATAACACATTTCTATGGAGGATTTTCCATCCACTGTTGCATGTTTCCCGCTCAAATTTGACATTTTTTGGTGACGTTAATATTCGTTAATATATATTTATGGCAGTGGCGTGTACGTCAGTAAAAAACCAAAGGCGTTCATGGGCCCGTTTCACTAAACTTCGTACGACTAAAAGTGCACATTTAGGATCGTCTGGAAATTTCAATTGAAGGATTTACATTTATTGAGCATAGGCTGCATGTGCAGCCTCTGCTCAATAAATGAAAATCCAATAATTGTTTACAAGAAAACATTGTGAATGTGAAATTTACAGACTATCATAATTTGTCACCTACGGACATTTTAGTCATACAAAGTTTAGTGAAACGGCCCCCAGATGTCTTGGAAGACGCGGCAGCTTCATGTTTGGCGGTATACTTCCCATGATTTACAAAGAACAAGTCAGTTTGTATAGAAGAACATTCATTTCGTCAAAATTTTACTCGCAGCAACCCTCTTGTTCTTGTGGATTTTGAACAAAGTCAATATTAAGTGTATACTTAGCCAAATATTTCGGACTTCGTACTGGTTAATTGTGAGCGCGGTATGTCCGTTATTTTTACATGTGACGTCATCATTATCACTTTAAGGATAGAATCCACAGGAGCCGTTGGTCTTGATATCAATCTGGCAATCCAGTGTTCGTATTACCGGTACCAGTGCCAATGCACATTCCCCGCCAGCCGGGTATGCATGCGCGATCTCCAACCGCAATACGGGCTGCCGGCAGCCAAAATGCTTATGGCATGTAGAACGAGTGCCGTGTCTGGGCAGTATGGCCATTCCCACAATCGGAACACACAATCTTGCCCAGATTATCAACTTTTCTTACCAGCTGTTGGCAATGCCAACTCGCAATCAACCAGGTTGATTGTCTGAGCCTGAGCTGTAGCACACACAGCTCAGGCTCAGCCAATGAAGCTGGTTGATTTCAAGCTCAATATTCCAGAATTTTGAACTAAATAAATTGACAAACATAGGCAAGATTGACGTAATTGGTAGAGTATGCTTTGATTAATGCTGGTTTGAGGGTGGGGGGGGGGGGGGCATTATGCGAACTTCAGTGACAGAATGATGAATAGCGTAGTTCCAGACCAGGGGTCCGTTTCACTAAACTTCGTACAACTAAAATGTTCGTAAGTGCAAATTTAGGATGGTCTGTAAATTGATGGATTTACATTCATTGAGCATAGACTGCATATGCAGTCTATGCTCAATAAATGTAAATCCAATAATTGTTTACAAGAAACCATTGTTAATGTGAAATTTACAGACTATCATAATTTGAACTTACGAACATTTTAGTCGTACGAAGTTTAGTGAAACGGCCCACAGAGTGCGCGGATGCTCAGGCTCGTCTGGACCTAAGCTGACTTCAAACGTCATAAAGTACACTCTCTCAGCCGGCGGCGCAATCATACTTCACCCAGATGTCCATGACAACTGCAATTGTTATTCAAAGATGCACACTTTGCTTTGTCAATAACTTGAATATTTGTGATTTTCAAATAAATGCCATAAAGCAAGAAGGCAATTCAGAATTGATATGTTTTCTTTCTACATGTACTCCATATGTGCAAAAAACTAAACGAATTTAAATATTGATGCTATCTTTTGTGACTCCGCTGACTTTTACATGACTTGGCCCGATTATTATTATCCTCTCGCCGATGAGGGTTTAGAAAGGTTCCACTAAATATAGCTAGCTACGCAAGGTTGTGCCACATTGGATTCAAAACTACTTTCGCTGACGTTCCAGCGCCTCGGAATTCTTAACCGTTCCCAAGACTTGATCGATAAACGTAATATCAAAAGTCACTCGCCATGGCATTCTCCAGTAGCTGCTTGCTTGCCGAATGTTGAATTCTTGCATTCACTGATTAATCGCTTGCCAGATTGTATTACGTCACGGTTGCAAGACTAATGATTTCCGATTGACATTGATCAGTGCATCGCAGGTGTGAGTCAGGGAAATTGCACACCCAGTAACATATCTAATCCATAATTACTAGCAGATGTGTAACAATTCGTTCCCTCGAATTAACAATTCGTTCCGACGAATTAACAATTCGTTCCCTCTATTTAACAATTCGTTCCCACGAAATAACAATTCGTTCCCACGAAATAACAATTCGTTCGAAATAACGAATTGTTATATCGTGGGAACGAATTGTTAAATTGAAGGAACGAATTCTTAATTCGAGGGAACGAATTGTTAAATTTAGGGTACGAATTAATTACAAAAATGTGCACATAGCTTAGTGTAATTATAAATGTAACGCAATGTGTTCTGATGCTGGTATATATATATGGAACAACATGCTAGTCCGTTTATATCAAGTAAATCAGGCAAGGATAGGAAACACGCAAGAATTTCAAGGTAACGTTTTGAATTACATGTATACAATGCGTATGTGTAAAGTGGTCGGCATATCGTTGTGATCAGTAACATATAGTTTAGTAAATACATGCAAATACCATATTAAATAATCGCGCATATATTATCCTCACGTCACATATTCCAACGAGAGTATTATGGCTCAAACAGATGTAGCCTCTAACCAATTATGAGAGATTTCCGCTATTCATAAAGTGCCGGGTACATACATGACTTTTGTGTAATATATCGCGTTACCTCACCACAGACAGGCGTATATGTTTAGCAAAAACACATCATACACCTACTGCGAAGACATTACCGCCTACTACGTAAATTAATTACATACATCACCCATCATAATTACATGTAATTTGCACTACGCATTGTGTCATTTATATATTCAAGTTATACGTACCTCATGTTGTCATGTCTATATGACCTGTAGCCTATTTCACCAAAATTGCTTCAGCATACTTATCTAGCAAAGTGTACTTTGACGGAGTAATCATATATGTTCCCGAAATGCATTATTTCATTTAGACCTAACGACTGCATATATTTGATGATTAAAAGTATTCATAATTATTATACTGTGATAATGTAATAAATTTAATAATAATAAAGCCTTAAATTGAAATATTTTCCCTCATAGTGTAGTTAGCAAGATAAGTAATCTTTGATATTTTGGTGAAACCGGCTACAGAGTGAACAAACGAATTTGAAAGACGGTAACACACCAACGGCTGGCATCTGGGGTGAGGACCTGGGGGCCGTTTCACTAAACTTCGTAGGACTGAAATGTTCGTAAGTGCAAAATTACGATAGTCTGTAAATATCGCATTAACAGTGTTTTCTTGTAAACACTTATTGGATTCACATGTATTGAGCATAGGCTGCATGTCAGCCTATGCTCAATAAATGTAAATCCAGCAATTGGAATTTCCAGACGATCCTAAATTTGCACTTACTAACACTTTAGTCGTACGAAGTTTATTGAAACGGGCCCCAGTTCCTCAAGTTACGTCATGGACTCGGTAAATTCCGGAAACAATATGCTTCCGTATCGCTAAGGTATTATACAAAAAGGGTTTTGGAAGTAGGTTAAAAGAGACATTTTAAACAGAAAAAAACGCATATTCATTGCATACCAATATAGGCGATTATTAGTATGCAATCATAGCCCCATTAATGGGTGGGCTTTAAAGTACACAAAAACAGAAATCGACATTGGCTATAAAGTGGCATGTTGCATAAAAGCTCGTGCATCGATAACAGTCTAAGCAGCATGTGTGGCTGTGACTGGAAAAATGAGCATTATGGCATTTGTAACCAGTGTATTTTCTGATCAAATATCACACTCTTGTAGCCTGATAACGATCTATGTTGCGTGTTACAAACATGGGTGTTTCATGAATGGAATAGCGGACAGTGCAGATCCTGATCAGACTGTGCGGATGCACAGGCTGATCTGGATCTACACTGGTCGCAAAAGAAAACCACATTATACTGTACAATCCCAGTCGAGGCGGAATATTTGTATCGGTAATTTGAAAGCACCGTGATTTGTAGTCGTTAAGACATCATAATATTGATGCTAACCTTTCTGTGAAGTACTTCTATTTTCTCCCAGGCAATGCCAAGCACACGCAACCGCGCTATCAGTGTAAACGGCGTCTAGAAACACTGAATGGACCACGATAATTACTACATCCGGTTGCGTTCTATTTTCAGATAATAGCATATTGCGCAATAATATGTGATATGATCGGATAAAACCGGACTTATTGGCAAATGGACAAGTTATAGATCCGGTATGAATCCAATACCGTTGTCTACCCTCAGGCTTCTTCAGAATGTTGCGTTTAAAACGTTCTTTGTTTATTTTCTACTTCGTCGAGAGTGACCTAAGAATTTTGCTAATATTTTGTTAATTAGGTGAGTTTATGATGATATTTGTTTATCTTATTGTAGACTCTTCTCTCAATAACAATATAGCGTAGTATGAAAGTCAACGCCCTGTAGACTATTGTTATATTGTAGTGCGCGAAATGGAAACGATATTCCGCAAAGATATTTCCCCATGTTAAATCCCCATAGACATCTTCACAGAGTGAAGATGTCTATGGGGATTTATTAAATTTATACCGTTGACTGTGGTGTAGCGATATAGTGCAGCTAGCTTCTTCAATGTATCGCGTTGCCACCACCTTATAGTGGCACGGAATGAAATGAACCAGGTTTTGTCAGAGAAAGTTTTTCTTAGAAAATCGTACGGAGCCCCGCAGGGGACATGGATTTTTTTCATTAAGTCGTTCCCTCAATTTAACAATTCGTTTCCTCAGTTTAAAAATTCGTCTCGAATTAACAATTCGTTCCCACGATATAACAATTCGTTCCCTTGAATTAACAATTCGTTCCCACGAAATGACAATTCGTTCCCTCAATTTAACAATTTGTTCCATCGAATTAACAATTAGTTCACACGATATAACAATTCGTTCCCTCAATTTAACAATTCGTTCCCTCGAATTAACAATTCGTTCCCATGATATAACAACTCGTTCTCTCGAATTAACAATTCGTTCCCACGAAATGACAATTCGTTCCCTCCAATTAACTATTCATACCCACGAATTAGCAATTACCGTTGAAACGAATTGTTAAAATGAGGGAACGAATTGTTAATTCGTGGGAACGAATTGTTAAATTGAGGGAACGAATTGTTATTTCGTTGGAACGAATTGCTATTTCGTGGGAAAGAATTTATAAAAAAAATAATTCTACGTCCCCTGCGGGGCTCCGTAGAATCGAGACATACGATCTCACACGAGAAAACATTCACCGTCGTATGAAAGACGTATAGCAAAGGGTCCAGAATTTCTGGCACATCAATTGATAGTCAAACGGAATCGTGGATAACACCAAATTTAGGAATAAATGTATATACAGTGGGACCTCTATCGATTTAAAGACTATCATTCAGATATATTAGCGCTCTAAAATATGAGACACGCCATGTGATTCTGTACCTAAGAACATGTGCGATATACATGTGCGATATATAAAAAATATTTTACAAAATTTACGATATTATAATTCCAGCACAAAAATATTTACACAATTCCCTAACATTTGATTGGTCCGTTGCAAGTCTCCGTCCAAAATTTATGTCCCAGTAAACTCCATGCCGAACTACTTTCCGTAACCGTCAGGCGCAGTTAAAATAATTCTTAAGAAAACGGAAAATAAACACATTTTCTTGATGAATTTATTTCAAATGCTGGAATTATAAGGAATGAATGGCCTTTTTGTGGAATTTATCGGGGATATAAACTTGGAAAAGTCGCGGGAATACTGGACGAAGCGATAAAAAAGTACAATTTTCGAAAACAAAAAAAAATAATATTTTTTTCTTTTGATTTCTTTTCTAAAATTGTAATTGTTTAAGGCCTCGTCCAGTATTCCCGCGACTTTTCCAAGTTTATATCCCCGATAAATTCCACAAAAATGCCATTCATTCCTATATTCCGTAAATGACGTACTTTGCATAGCTCAGGTACAGCTCCGGCAATCCAATTGCTTCATTGTGAGATTGCGATCCTGTAAGGCATTCACGATTACATGTTCATCCTTTTTCTGATGGCAGTATGTCTGCTTCTGGACCGACTGACGAGCTAATCAGACTGATCTATGGCTACGCCGGTCACAAACGTGGTACGGTACATTTTCTTAGCCGTCGGTCCATATATCTCCCTGATATCTTTAAATAACGTCGAAATTGCTATTTTCTGGAATCTATGAATGTTGGGCATTAAATAATTATGCCTGTATATCATTCTCTCAGCTTTATTAAAGTGATAATTCCTCATGATTTGTAACCAAATATAACCCGTTCACCCCTAAGTAACTGGTATGAATTTTGATGTGTCATTTTGCCACCAATCCAATCGTCACAAAATTATTTTCAGACTAGTCCATTTGTGAAAATGGGGTGTTTTTGTTCTCAAAAATATGAAAATGACTTTCAAAAAGTGCAGATTCAACGGGAGATAACTAGCTACGATCCCTAATTGGGACTTCCTGGTTATAACCAGGGTAGAGACAAGCCAAAATGGACAGCGTTTGCAGGCAATGAGGATACAGTTCATACGTGTCTGAGTATTCTAACGAAAAGGACAAGGCAGTATAAATGCATATGACTGAAAAGGAGAACAGCGTACATCCTGAATCCACCAGAATATACGTGATGCGTTTTGCAACACGATACCCGTCGAGGTGGCCCCTAGGAGTTACATGGATGTCATCCATCGCTCAATAGTACGGAACGGGAACGAATTGTTAATTCGTGGGAACGAATTGTTAATTCGTGGGAACGAATTGTTAATTCGAGGGAACGAATTGTTAAATTTAGGGAACCAATTGTCATTTCGTGGAAAAGTCGTGGGAATACTGGACGAGGCCTTCCGGCCTTCGTCCAGTATTCCCGCGACTTTTCCAAGTTTATACCCCGATAAATTCCACAAAAAAGGCCATTCATTTCTATAATCAATCAAACTTCAATCCTCTATAGTTTTCAGTGGTTTTATTGTTCACGGCTGATGTTTTCGTATTAACATAATCAGTTTATCTGTAAGTAAGCCTCTCCAAAATAAATATTCGCCATTTTAACGACCAGTGTGTCGAAGCTAACGTTCTCGTGTATCTAGAATAGCAATTTCTTTCCAAAGGTACATGCATCTCCTGATCATTACACCGAAACAATGAATTTCTTTCACTAACTGTGCTTATTTATCGGAATGGCATTGTCCATCATCTACCTTGTTCATCATAGTCTTTTACGGATTACATGTACAGTGGAACCTCTCTAAACCGGACACCAAGAACACACATGTTATATTTATGTTGACGAGTTTCTTGTTCATTTATCTCAGGTGATAATGTCTGTTCGTGAGCGCATATCACACAGCTATGGCTCAGAATGATCAAATGCCTGATTTACAGGGAAACCTCTCTAAGCCGGACACACTGGAACCTCCCAGGGTGTCCGGTTTAGAGAGGTTTCACTGTACAACAAAACGAGTTTCATCAAATAAAAGTGGGAATTTGGCTGATATACATGTAGGTCATTAGCATTTCATAAACCGACATGCAACATGTGTTACGTTTTACGGGGTTACCCATAAAGGGACGGCATACAATGTATGCCGTCCCTTTATGGGTGAACCCGTAAAACGTGTTCAGTACTGCCTGGATATGGAGCCCCGCAAGGGAGATGGATTTTTTTATTAATTCGTTCCTACGAAATAACAATTCGTTCCCCCAATTTAACAATTCGTTCCCTCGAATTAACAATTCGTTCCCACAAATTAACAATACGTTCCTGTGGGAACGAATTGTTATTTCGTGGGAACGAATTGTTAAATTGAGGGAACGAATTGTTAATTCGTGGGAACGAATTGTTAATTCGTGGGAACGAATTGTTAAATTGAGGGAACGAATTGTCATTTCGTTGGAACGAATTGTTATTTCATATGAAAGATAATAAAAAAAAGAATTATACGTCCCCTGCGGGGCTCCGTAGTTTGGAAGAATGGTTTCCTTGTCATACAATAAAATATATGGACTATCGAGCCATCGCCATCGATGATGTACGTGAATCTATTTCGCGTGCCAACGACATGAAAGGCTACACGTTATTCCTAGCGATATTCACGGACGGCTGTCATGACGTCACGATGTGCACAATGGATCACCGGAAAACACAAACCTCCCAAAGATATGTTCGGCCAGTATGGATCCTCGACACTGAATCTAATACAATTTACAACGGCAGCGATAATAACACACCACTGACTCAGTAACAACGGCATCGTTATCACTAAACTAAGACCCTCGCTGGCAGCCTAAATGTAACAAAAATAAAAATAAACATTTTTGCCTTACAAACACGGGAGCATTGACATTGGGCGGCTGGACGTAGGTCGTATGCAAAACAAAGCATCATCCCTAGACGCTCGTTGTAGCTAAATATTATCAAAATCGATGAAGCGGTTCAGAAGTTATTGAAAAAATGAAAGGTGTTACGAACGTAGGTACGTACTTGCATATCGGCGAGGGGATAATAAAGTACATACCCCGAGTAGACCGCTAGAAGTCGCAGACTGGTATGTGGCTATGTTGGTGTCACACTTGCCGTAATAAGTGGGTGTGACTGGAGAAATGGGCGTATTCGGTTTGTGACAAGCGTAGTTCCTGACCAAATAGCACACTCATGTAGCCTTATAACGATATATAGTGCTTGTTAGAATGGCGAACAGTGCAGAGCCTGTGTGGATGCACAAGTTGATCTGGATCTACACGGGTCGCGAAACCCATAAGTTCCATTCCTCCATTCACGTCAACATATAACGCGCCGTCTGTCAGTCTCCAGTCCATAATTGTCTCGAGAGCGACAGTGTGTTCGTTTCACTCCATTTCTTTGGACGCTTCAAAGGCAATAATATTGAGCGTTTCTCCCACACGGTGATTAGCGACGATTGCTCGGCTTCCTGTATAGAAAACACAATTTGAATACAACGCTAATTGCCCCGACGTAACGAAACATGTTCCAGTTTATTGTTTCTACCAACGGGAACTGTGAAAGCTGCGCCAACGCTTTCCACGTGTGAAAAGAATATAATATTATAGACCTACCTTTGAAATACATACCTATTTGTTGGAAAGTTTTTGTTGGAAAAGGGTACCGCCTAGGAACGGTCAGTCTGAAAAATGGCATTATTGCTCAGAAAAGGCCACAATAATGTGAGGTTAGTTATGTTTGAAGACTAGGTTGACCAGTCTGTGTCACCAGTAGCCTATTTCATCAACATTGCAAAGTATACTTTAGTAGCAAAGTATACTTTGAGGGAGAAATTTTCAATTTTATGATAAATTTATTAATTTTTATTATACTGAATTTATTACATTATCACAGCCAATTTGGCTGTGATAATGTAATAAATTCAGTATAATAATTCTGCATACTTTTAATCATCAAATATACTCAACAAAACTAGAAACGTCCCTGTTTTATAGCCGGTGTAGCTCTGTCTATGTATGTACCACATGTTCAAAGTACATGTATTTTAAACCGTGGCGATGTTCAGAATACGATCGTGTAGAGTTTAGCCGATACACACGGTTTACATAGCGGCCAGTGACCGGAACGTTGATTTCCACTTTTTGCACGTGCACGCTATACTTGTCATCGATAAGGTGATTCAGTTCACATGTCGTACCATTCATGCGATAGGGGCTATTCGGAAAATTAAAAAACTTTTTTAATTTTTCACTGTTTTCGATATGCCACGGCTTTCCGAAAACGAGCGAAATCAGGCAATTGGGATGCTTGCGGGTGGGATGGCCGCCAGGGCGGTCGCGCCTCGGTTTGGTTGCTGTCGGAAGACGATTGATCGTCTTGCAGCCCGGTACCAGCAGACTGGGGCTGTTCACGACCGGCAGCGACCTGGTAGGCCTCGTGTAACGACGGCTAGAGCCGATCGTTACATTACGTTGACGCACTGACGTCAACGTCGATTGGCAGCCACAGTCACTGCTAGGCATACGGTGTCTCAGGCAGACCATTCGCAACCGGTTACGCGTCGTAACGCCCAACCAATCCGGGCACGCCGCCGTACACTCGTCAGATAATGACCCAACGTCACCGTGCTGCCAGACTGTTATGGGCGCGACGCTCATCTGAACTGGAGAAGGGCTGACTGGAACCGAGTTTTGTTCACCGATGAATCTCGGTTCACAGTTAGTCATGCTGACAGAAGATTACGGGTATACAGGCGTAAAAATGAAAGATTCACCGATTGTTGCATTGTTGAGAAGAACAGGTTTGGGGGAGGGAGCGTAATGGTCTGGGGTGGGATCATGGGAAACCGGAAGACAGATTTGGTTGTTGTACAGGGCAACATCAATGCACAACGTTATATTGCAGATGTGCTAAATGCACATGCCTTACCATTTATCCGTCAGCATGGTCCTGGTGTGACATTGATGCACGACAATGCCCGCCCTCACGTAGCCAGGGTCACCACTCAATACTTACAGCAAAACAACGTCGACGTCATGCCATGGCCCGCGGTCTCCCCGGATCTCAATCCCATTGAGCACATATGGGATGAGCCGGGCCGCAAAGCACGAGTTAACCATCAGATTGACAATGTTCGCGATCTTACACGGGCGTTACAACGGGAATGGAGGAATTTGCCCAACGCGCTGGTATTGCGTTACGTCACGTCGATGTGGCGTAGGATCATTGCATGCATTCATGCAAATGGTGGCCACACTCGGTACTAACGAGATTTACTGAATTTGCCACATTACTTATTGAAATTCCATCTCTAAGCATTAAGTAACACATTTCTGAGTTTTTGTGATTTTTGATTTTGACCCCTACCGCCCTTGGCCGGTTATCTCTCGAATATTTAACAAGATATCCAAATGCAATTTATTGGCTTTGATACAGAAATGAATGAACTTGTTTTTCCATTTTGATTTTTAAAAGTAACCCTTTTGGTTTTTGATGAATCTTTCCTTAAACATGGAGGGACGTTTCTAGTTTTGCTCAGTATATATGCATTTGTTAGTTCTATATGAAATAATTCATTTCAGGAAAAATAAATGATTACTCCCTCAAGTATACTTTGCTAGTAAAGTATAATTTACAATGTTGATGAAATAGGCTACAGGACATATTTGATTTGTATTTGATGATTTGATCCATTCAATCTCCAGAGTGGTCACAGGAGATTGAATTTATCTTTGTTAATATAGGAATTAATGGCCTTTTTGTGGAATTTATCGGGGTATAAACTTGGAAAAGTCGCGGGAATACTGGTTTTTGCGAACGACATAAGTCTGTGCCAAACTCCCTAGCCCACCAAATGCATATCATGAAGACGCGTTTGCTGCGCCATATTTCATCAAAATATGTTGCATATTAAGGAAAATATCAAATAATACTTACTTTGGAGTGGGCGACCTTGTTGTTGTTGTAACCGCGTGATCATGCACCTTGATTATGTGTTGGTCGATTAAGTTCTAACCCGAACATTGGAATGAGACATCACTCTCTGTGGAACTGTGTCACACGACCGCCTGCGTCAATCGTGTCAATATGTCATCGTTTCTGATAATCTACTGGCAATCTCAACTAGCGATCAAACAGCTTGATTGACGACTGAGCTGTGCTACTGCTCAGGCTCAATAGCTTGATACGCAGCTCAGGCTCAGCCAATCAAGCTGTTTGATTTCAAATGCAAGAGCAAGTATTTTGAAATAAAAATAAATTCAAATATTGGCAAGATTAGCTCAGGCAGTGGTGTATGTACGGTACCATCTATATTGATTTAGCATGTGGATTACCATCGCGATTTGGGTCATCAATGGATGGCATGCGCCAATACTGTACTATTCGCAATATTGCCATGTTTGTATGCATAGCTGGTCTTCAATTAAGCGGCATTGTTGGTAATGCACTGTCTAGTCGACTGGCACCGTATTTGCATATTCTGTGAATCGGGATCTGGAGTAGGTTCGTTTGATAATTTCAGGCGAGTGTCTTTGGAATTTATATTATAAGTTGCATCCGGGAAGTCGGTAGGAATTCCGAGATGTGCTTTGGAATCTACTCAATCCTAATCGAGTAAGTACAAAATTATGATAGTCTGTAAATTTCACATTAGCAATGCAGCCTATGCTCAATAAATGTAAATCCATCAATTGAAATTTACACTATCATACGATTGCACTTACGAACATTTTATTCGTACGAAGTTTCGTGAAACTGGCCCCAGGTTATTTGATCAAGAGCTACACTGGTCGTTTATGAATGGATATGCTTGATAAGTCACCTCCGCCATCACCCGGCTGCAAACCTAGCCGACACAGGCACATGATGATCATTGTCATCTTAGACTACCAAGCACGAACAAGACGAAGAAGAACACAGGACATAAATCCTATAAGCCCCATTTCTACAGTCACAACCACAAATATACTCACCAAATTTTTGTTTCTCAATGTAGTGGTCGTATTTCTGAAATGTAAAGGCGATGGGTGTTATATGCGCTGAAAGTGGTGGAAGAGATAGAGAATAGTAGGTTAGTGCGGCATAGGCGCGGCACGGAAACGGGATGTGCTCGGTAGAGCCTCGCCCATCCCATGAAAATCGGTTCACAAATGAAACAAAATATTTAATAAAAATCAATTTTTAGCCCCCATGTTAAATTCCCATAGGAAAATCGTTTTTTCGCAATAAAATCAATATTTGATGGAATTTCATAAAATATTTTTTAGGGGAGGGTGACTTTTTGTTATTGATGAAAAAGTACTTACATGTACCTTTAAATAGTTTTTTGGGATTTAATGTGTTTAATAGCCAAAAGTTCGTCGGCAGCAAAACGTAGAACTGACAGTAGTGCCTATAATGAAAACACAATTGTATATATGGGTAATGTATTTCATTTCACAAAAAAAAGCATCATGCATAAAATACAAGCTCATGAATATTTTATTAAATAAAATTATTCCGAAATTAAGATATGCCGTTTTCAATATATAGAGTGAAACAAATGTTGTATTGAATATCGGAGACATACTTGGAACCACTGTGATTTTCAATACATACTCAATGTGTATGATCACGTGATACTAACAACAACAACAATTACTGAAATTTCCAGAATCCATCTGATTCAAAGTACGTATTAATTTATAGTGTCCTTATTACGCAACTGATTTTGATGAACTATGGCGCATTGAAGGCGTCTTGTTAAGATGCATTTGGTGGTCTCTGTATTTTCGCCCAAACTTCCGAAGTGTCGTTTTTGCGAAGAATCGATTTCCGTGTCACCGACACGGAAATCGATTCTTTGCAAAAACGACAAACTCCCTGGACCACCAAATGCGGCTCATGAAGACGCGTTTGCTGCGCCATATTTCATCAAAATCAGTTGCATATTAAGGAAAATATAAAATAATACTTACTTTGGAGTGGGCGACGTTGTTGTTGTTGTTGTAACCACGTGATCATGCACCTTGATACTATTACTGCTGCTATTTTGATAAAATAATATAGGTTTTGATATATTAACGAACAGTTATAAGTTATTGATCTTTGTCTTTAATCTTGGCCATTGTACAAAGACCAAGTTCATGACACTCCACAAACAACCATCAATGTACGCTGTTCATTAATAGACATACAATTTGACGTCTGAAACATCCGGTTTGTTAAAATGACGTGTCAATCATTTCTCCGTATAATTGCATTAATAGGACGATTTCGTTAAATTACTTCTTTTGTATAATTAACGTTCTACTGAAGTCGACATGATATGGGATACATAAAGCCGCTGGCAGAGCAAATCGACCCTTCGACCTGTGCGACCAACGTAGTTCTAGATGTTCGTGAATTAATGACTCTAGATAAACAGTGATGATGATATTATACTCTTTGTAAGTGACATACCTCCAGCATTTTCAGAGAAATAAAGTAATAAAGTATCATATTTATGTATTTTAGACAAAATGTCGTTGGAAATATATTAATATAGTAGTTGGGCATGCACGCAATGATCATGATCCGCACTGGTCAAATTGCAGTCGGTGAAACGCCAATGAGCCTTCTAACAAATGGTATAGATGTGTATCCGGGTTTGTAGGTGCACTAGTAGGTCTGGGGCCCGTTTCACTAAACTTCGCACGACTAAAATGTTCGTAAGTGCACAATTATGATAGTCTGTAAATTTCACATTAACAAAGTTTTCTTAAACAATTATTGTATTTACATTTATTGAGCATAGGCTGCATATCAATTGAAATTTCAAGACGATTCTAAATTTGCACTGACGAACATTTTAGTCGTACGAAGTTTAGTGAAACGGGTCACAGGAGCTAGATTGGCCAAACATGCCGCAAGCCCCATTTTCCAAGTCAGGACCACATATAATGACCACGCTACATTCTCGACACGCATATCCACAGGGCATATTTATCACGGTGACAGTCCATGTACGTTAGAAGCTTTGATGCTGCCAATAATAGTAAAACATATCCTGAGAGACCTGGGGACCGTTTCACTACGTTTCGTACGACTAAAATGTTCGTAATTGCAAACTTATGATAGTCTGTAATTTTCACATCAACAATGTTTCATTGTAAACAATTATTGGATTTACATTAATTGAGCGGCTCAATAAATGTAAATCCATCAATTGAAATTTCCAAATGATCTTATTAAATTGCACTTACGAACATTTAGTCGTACGAAGCTTAGTGAAACTTCCCCCTGTTTATTTCATTCATTGCGAGTTTCTTGTCTATTTCTTTGCCATTGGTGACATCTCCGCCTGATATAGTGTAATAGTTCACACATAAGTCAGTTAACGTGTGGTGAATTGTGTGTAAACTGAGCAGTGTAATCCCAAATTATCTTGCAAGTTACTTTCCGAGTTTGATCGCGAAACCGACTTCACAAAATAAATATACATCGATGGAATCGACGATTGTATGTAACAAAAGAGCATAAAATAGTATATAGAGGAAGAGTACATTTGGAACACCAGCTCACAAAATGGGCCTTATAGTTTCTGCGACCGCTTATGCGCATGCGAAGGCATGCGTATCCACGGACATTGCATGTTATTACCTAACTCGCTATATAAGTTGATATTCCATAGTTTTGACTAATTTCCTGGGCAATACTATTTCACCTCTATTTCACCCATGGTATCTCGAGGAACAGTCAAACATATTGCCCCTCGGTGCTGTGGACGACCCGATGCACTATCGCCGCCGGGCAATAGTCGGGCACTCAGGGCAATAGTGTCTCTGGTCATACACAGCACCTCGGGGCAATAGAATACAGTTTGTTCCTGGTCATTCGGGGAACAGTCAACACTATTGTCCCGAGGTGCTGTGGATGACCCGAGGCACTATTGCTATGAAGCCGAAGTCCGAGGGCAATTTAGTGCATCGGGTCATCCACAGCACAGAGGGGCAATGTGTTTTGACTTTTCCTCGAATGAACTTGAAATAACTGTTTTATTACTCAACTTGTATATATAACTGTGTATGTGACACAATGAACATAAGTTTGCGTAGGGCTCATTGACTTACCGATCTATAAATTACGTTGAATGTCATGACGTAATCTTCGACAAAAACAATGACGTCATGATTTTCAGGGTGAACTAGTTTTGCGTATTGACCGGGCATGCGGAACTATTGATCGGGCACACGAAACTATTGCACATGCACGTCAAAACCCAGGGAATTAGTCAAAGCTATGGAGTATCAACTTATGTAGTTGGGTATTAATTTTGACTGTTCCCCGAATGACCATGAACTAACTATGATATTCGTCATTACGCCAATCGAACATGCGCATGCTCCTGATTGGAACAATAAATGTACTAATTCAGGGGCGTCGGAACAGGTCCGGCAGGTCCGGCGACTGCCGGATCAATACTTTTGACATATTAGGAATTCATAAATATATAAAAAACGAAATATAAATATTTTTTCTGCAATTTTTCTCATTTCTCATCAGAAGTGTACGTTGTTACCACTCAGTTGAACCGTCTCGGCGAGACGGTTCAACTGAGTGGAAACAACATACACGTTGGGTGGGTAGCGGGTGCATCCACTAGATTCGACGGACCAATCTTATGATGCTTCCGGCGCCCCTGTAATTACAAACGTGGCACTTCCACTGACCACATACACGTATGTCCTAATAGTATAAGGTCCCATATCTCAGCGGTCGGCCGATCCATCACGTGATCATTACATCGAGGCTGAGAAACCCATGGGTATTTTAGAATTCCTGACTCGCCCTATTCATCGCATGTTTTAATTATTGAGACACATGAATGTATTGCCACGTCTAACGAATGCAGTCTTAAAAACGCGATTCCGTCTCCAAGGATACCATTGGGAAAGTAATGTTTTGCGCTGTGAATACAAATGGAAGATAAAATGGAGATTATTTTACGACTCAATCGTTCCCTGTCATCTGAGCAACAGGATATTAGCTCCTGTTCCTATAATTTGTCTCGTAGCGGATTCCTCAGCAGACACGTAACGTAAAGTTTGTGTAAGACCGCTAGCACTTGAATAGAGCAAACCAGGGCCCGGTTGCTCAAAACCTCTGTTAGCTGAACAGACTGTTAAATCCTTAGCAATGCTAAGGATTTAACAGTCTGTTAAGCTAACATAAGCTTTGAGCAACCGACCCAGGCTAGTGGTTTCTTGTTGTTAAGGTAGTTGTACCCTTCTTGTGTCCCCATGTAAAGTGAATGGAAATCTAATAAAAAACCTACTAATAAAACAATAGCAACTAAATAAATAAACCACATGAATGTTATCTGTAAGTGTTTATGCAGACACTCATACCAATACAAATGCACACACACCTGTAATATACAAATAATATACCAATTGTGATGTAGCCCATGTATATTTATGTCCATACACAGGTGTGTAGAGGCCAAATTATACATGTAAAACACCAAAATGTGATTATTATGTTCTAACTACAGCATATGGTGTGATTTCCTTGCTGGCAGCATCTACATAACGACTTATTGAACACATACATTGTGGTTTATTGGTGTAAAAAGCTATTACTTTCTGAGTAGGGTTTTTTATTAGATTTCCATAGAGACAAATGTCCCCAAATCGTCTAATGCCAATTCTGGTGTACATATTAGTTTTCCACTTACGAACTTCTTAGTCGTACGAAGTTTAGTGAAACTGGCCCCAGGCTGATTTGTTCTGGTTCCACAAGCGATCGATTGACTATCGTTTACACAGCGCTTAGGTTTTTATTATTAGAAAACGATGTTTTCGTTGGCTTAAACGTGTCACGTTTAAACTGAAACGAACGAAAACATCGTTTTCTAATTAAATATAATTAAATATAACAAAAACGATGTTAAAACGATGCGATGAAAGAAACGACATGCGCTTAAATAGCTGAAAGCCGGGTTTTTAAACGAAAGTATCGTTCCACATACGAAGCAGACAAACTATCAACTTTTCTTCAACATATCGTAGTATATAAGACGATCGGTTTCACTGCGTTTCCCATTATTTTCGTTAGTTTCGTTTGGGAACCTTCAACAAACGTTCGCTGTTATGCATTTCATCTTGTTTAGCTGAGCTGACGCTGCACTGGTTACCAAGGCAACATTTTCTTGTTTTAAGTATTAATGCATCAATGCATCACCAATATCTAGACAGAATCACAATTTGTTTTCGCGTGCAAGTAAATAGTTTCCTCATTCCCAGTGAAAGCATATATGAAAGAGTATTGTTGCGCCTAGTTTTGACGTTAACCGTCTCGTCCGCGATGTTCGAATTATACGTGCAACTTCGCGATGAAATGTGGCTGTGACATGGGACTTGCGGGTTTTGCGATCAGTGTAGATCCAGACCGGCCTGTGCATCCGCACAGTCTGGTCAGGATCTGCACTGTTCGCCATTCTAGCATTTAAACACACTTCATGCTTCTAGCAAGCAGGAAATAAGTTATCAGACTACATGAGTGTGTAATTTGATCAGGGGCTACACTGGTCACAAATCCCATAAGCCCCATAGCTCAAGTCAGGACCTCAAATAAGGCCGCTAACATCAATTGTGTTGATGATGTATGCACATGCACAACATGTCGTGAATTGGCCGGTGATGAAGAAGTATACAATCCTATCGACATATATGGTAAGCCGCCAAACCCAATGAACGTCCAGTTATTGCGTAGTGGAGGACATTTCCGAGAATATTTCTCTTTTTAAGTACAGTAGAACCTCTCTAAAGAGGACAACCTGGCGACCAAAATTCGTTTATTATTGTAGATGGATTTCACTGTAAACTGTAATTTATTTCATTGTCAAGTCTGTACATGATTGGAAATGACAAAATAAAATGTTCATATAGTTCTTAATTACAGTGGAACCTCTCTAAACCGGACACTCCCAGGGTGTCAACATGGATTTGTCTTTTGTTTCTTCAAAAATGGCCCCCATCGTTGCAAGGTATGGGAAATGACCAAGACAAGTTATGCTTTCGCTCAAATCCCATTTTTTTTTCGCAATAAAATCAATATTTGATGGAAGTTCATCAGATAATTTTTTTGGGGGAGGGTGACTTTTTTGCTAGGCAAAAGTTCGTCGGAAGCAAAACGTGTGTGCACTTACACGCCGACCCCACTGTAGATCCAGATTGGCATGTGCATCCATGTTGTCACGGGAACACGAACAAAGCATCTAACAAACAATCATTTGATAAGTTGCAATAATGTGCTTGAATATCTGGAGTTAGACTTTCCACATATGCTATAAGACAACATATTCCGGTAAGGGTTACCTTTTAAGAAGTTGCGATGTTTTCGCAGTTTGTGGAATTCAGTCAATCCCGTCTCAGGTTTGCGCAGTTTGGCTCAATACTGCTGTATGTAAATATATATCAATAGGAATTTATTGAGAATAGACGGGGGATTTAATGGGGTTTATGAATGATTTTTATGCCAGCTAAATAGTCCTTAAGTGGGTATTTGCCATCGTATTGTACATCATCCATATTCATATCTGGTCAACTGCTGGGAAAATATATTTTACGTCACTTGCCACGATTGCAGATATTGGCCCTTTTGCAAACTCACTCAGTGCGAATCTAATCGTTCTGCGGATGTCGTTTAGCGGACTTCAGCGACTGAAATGCGAACAGCGCAGCTCCTGACCAGATGCGCAGATGCTCAGACTGCTCAGGACCAGCGCTGGTCGCAAACGACGTAAAGTCTTCTTTCACACACGGTGGTCCATCTGGTCTCTGCTTAGTCGTAACTTCCGCAGTGGGACGCGATGGACTAGACAATAACGTCTCATGGGGTCACGTGATGTAGCTGACTATATAGGAGGCCATTTGTTATAGATTCCGGACGGCGTGCAAGTCCATAGAGTCTGGTGTGGCAGTTAAACGTAAGCATCAATCATATATTCCTGATAAACAAGCAGCTTTTGCCTACTCTGAAGAGATCAATTTTGAGAATTTACGATGTTACGATTCCGAAACCTGAAGTACTATACACGTATAGGAGGCCATTGTTAAGATGCATGCCAGTAAAACAATCAAGTTTGGCTTACTGTCTGTTTCACGAAAGCTGCCCAAATTGTACGGCTATATAAACAATTCAAAAACAAGATTTATTTTGATAATATTAAATTAAAGGAAAAATTAAAAATGAGCCTTTTTTTTATTTCGTGAAATTTGGTCAAATATTGATTTTATTACGAAAAATTGATTTGTCTATGGGAATTTAACATGGGGGGAAAAGGTAGAGGAGTTGTGGGAGGAGTCAAAAAATGAAACAATTTGGAAATTTACTAGAAAACCTAGCTAGATAGATTGGAAATGATCTAACTAAGAAAACAAAAGTTAAATTTTAAAAATCGGTCCAGTATTTCTGAAATTCTAAAAAATTTCCCCATGTTAAATCCCCATAGACATCTTCACTCCGTGAAGATGTCTATGGGGATTTAACATGGGGAAATTTTGTTTTCGCAATAAAATCAATATTTGATAAAATTTCACAAAATAAAAAGAAGGCTCATTCTTAAATTTTCCTTTTATTTAATATTATCGAAAACAATATTGTTTTGGAATTGTTTATATAGCCGTAAAATTTGGGCAGATTTCGTGAAACAGACAGTAGTCTGATGATATTGGGTTTAACAATTTACGATTTAGCGAATCTGAAAAGTGAATGATTTAGCTGACTATGTAGGAAAGGCCATTTGTTTGGTTATATTTCAGAAAAAAAACAAAACAAGAACGTTTGCCGTATTCTTACGGGATCGGTTTTAATAATTTACGATATTACAAATCTTAAAAGTGAATGGTGTAGTTGTGTATGTCGGAGACGATTTAATAGGATATTTTCCGTTAAAAGCAAGACGTTTTAGCTGAGTTTTGATGATGTTAGGTTTGAGAATTTACAATATTACAAATCTCAAAGTGAACGTTGTAGTTGAATATATAGGAGGTCATTTGTTAGCTTATATTCTATGTAAATTAAGCCGGTTTGGCGTTGTCTGATTGGAACTGTTATACAACGTTACGATATTACAAATCATGTTCTCGTCCATCTGAACCCATTAATATTCGCTCTCTGTTCGTCTGGTTTTCGCACAATCGCTTAATACTTGTCCGGGACGATCATGAAACAACTTACGCGATAAGTAAGTTCAAACTATAATATATTTGAAAGTAATACAGTTGAACCTCTCTATCTCGGACGCATATACAGTATCAGGGACCCGTTTTACTAAACTTCGTACGACTAAAATGTTCGTAATTGCAAATTTAAGATCGTCTGAAAAGTTAAATTGATGGATTTACATTTAGTGAGCATAGGCTGCATATGCAGCCTATGCTCAATAAATTTAAATCCAATAATTGTTTACAAGAAAACATTGCTAATGTGAAATTTACAGACTATCATAAGTTTGCACTTACGAACATTTTAGTCGTACGAAGTTTAGTGAAACGGGCCCCTGCTGAGTGGCATTAACCCTTTCACCCCTAAGTAACTGGAATGTAATTTGATATTCTAATTTCCCGACCAATCCAATCGTGAAAAATTGATTTTCAGACGAGACCATTTATGGAAAGGGGGTGTTTTTGTTCTAAAAAAATATGAAAAGTACTTGCAAAAAATACAGATCGGCCCATCTGGATCTGCACCGTTTCCAAACCCCACTATAGCGGGCTTTCGGGTTCAAAGTGTTAATATCGGTGTTAATCACAACCGCAATGTATCTCTGATGACAATATATGTTCATGACTGCAAAACACACACACATACTTTGAAACGCTGATATAACTGAATCACTGTGGAACCTCTCCAAACCGGACAGCTGTGTGATCTCCTAGGGTGTCCGGTTTAGAGAGGTGTACTAAACCCGGGGGTGGGTGTTGACAGTTAACTGGTATTTCCAATATAGTATTCGATTTCTGTATTCAGTACCGCTTCTGGGTAAATACTAGAATCTATATTTGCCCCCGAAGTCTACGAAAAATCATTAGTGTACTTGCACTAACTTATGAATACTGTCTGGGCTACTTATTCATAGTAGAACAACGGCAAATAATCGGATTTTCTTATCGTAATAGAATCGTCACGTTTGTACTGGTATTGATTCCAAAGTGAAACTTAATTGTTGCCGACTGACTGGAGGGATTTTAGCTACAATAATTCGCCTCCGATATCTTATCTACTTGAGAGGTATGGAGCGGGGTAGTCATTGTGTTTCTAATGGGATTTGTGCCCAGTATAGCTCCTGATCAAATAGCACATTCATGTGGCCTGGTAAGAATCTACATTGCGTGTTAGAGCGACGAGTGTTTCATTGATGGAACAGTGCACATACTGATCAGACTGTGCGGATGCGGTCGGTCGGTCGGTCGGAAACCGATAAATGGATGTGTCGCGTTTAATAACCACGTGTCTGCGGCCAAGGTCAATGTCACTTCGAGGTCAATGGTTAAATTTCGTTCCGCTTTGTATCTTCTAAATCGATGAATGGATTTTCAGGTAATTTCCATATTGTTTTTACCATGATGAGTCGATGTGTCGCATTCAATACCCACGTGTCTAAGTCAAAGGTCAAGTTCACTTAGAGATCAAAGGTCAACTTTTGTTTCTGCTGTAAATCTTCTAAACAGATGACTGGAATTTTTTTTTAAAAATGTCAAAAATGTTTCCCATGATGATACGATGTGTCGCTTTCAACACGCACGTGTTTACTACGTACGTCCAACGTAAACGTCATTTAGAAGTCAAAGGTTAATATCCGCTCTATATCTTCTAAACCAATGAATGAATTTTCAAATAATATGCGACAAATGTTTGCCATGATGAGACGATGTGTAGCGTTCAATATATACATGTCTACGGCCAGGGTCAATGTCACTTAGCGGTCAAAGGTCAAAATGTCATGATGAGGCGATGTGTACAGTGGGGTCAGCGTGTAAGTGCACACACGAACGAATACGACAGGTTGGTTCCAACCTGTCGTGTTCGTTCGTGTGTGCACTTACACGCTGACCCCACTGTAGCGTTCAATACCCATGTGTCTCACCATGTGCATAGTTCAAGCTAACCGGACAAACGTTTATAACACAGAAACATTTTGTATACTATTATATAGAGAATAGTAGGTTAGTGTCGTGAATGGGAAAATTATCTGGCAATGCTTAGGAAACGGGATGGGCGAGGCTCTGCCAAGACCATCCCGTCTCCGTGCCGCGCCAGACATTTTTCCCATTCACGGCAATAACCTACTGTTCTATTTATCCCGTCAACACTACAAATAGCTTTAAAATGCAAAAGAAATAACCCCATCCTCAAAATCGGAGAATCGACTAGTATGACAACCGCACATATTTATACGCAGTGATTAGGTCGTATTGACAGGATATCAAACATGTTTCAGGGCACCGTGTTTCAGGGCACATATATACGCACTGTGTTGACGGGATAAATATCATTATTTGGCTGTGACTTGAGAAATGGGGCCAGTGTTATTGCTCATCACACAGCACACAGCACACAGCACACAGCACACAGCACACAGCACACAGCACACAGCACACAGCACAGTCATGTAGCCTTATATCCATCTATATTGCTTATTTGACGTATGATGGGTGTTTCATTGATGTTATGGAAAACAGTGCAGGGGCCCGTTTCACTAAACTTCGTACGACTAAAATGTTTGTTAGTGCAAATTTAGGATCGTCTGGAAATTTCAATTGATGGATTTACATTTCTTGAGCATAGGCTGCACAGACTATGCGCGATACATGTAAATCCAATAATTGTTTACAAGAACACATTGTTAATGTGAAATTTACAGGCTATCATAATGTTGCACTTACGAACATTTTAGTCGTACGAAGTTTAGTGAAACGACACCCTGATCCTGATTGATCAGACAGTGCGGATGTGCAGGCTATACAGGGGCTACGCTGGTCAAATAATCCATAGGCCCCATTTATTCAGTCATAGCCACATTTGAGTTCATTATATCAACCGGGCTCGGGCAGAATCGACAATTTCACTGTCAATCGGCGGCTTACTTACACGGAGGGAGCTATCATTAGGACTTATTAATTAGATAGGCCATGTTATAACGATCTGTATCCATATTTTATTGACGAACTGTTACTTCCGACAGGCGGGAACATGAAATCATCGAAATAACCATCGATAAATCATCAGTCATGGAATTAATCTGTTCTAGTTGCCAAAAGTCATCGATCGCGGGGTTTAAATCAAGGCGCCCTCTAGTGTTGATGATGACAAATGAAGATTAACATCAATGATATGATGATGTGTTCGTTTTGTACGGAGCCCCGCAGGGGACATGGATTTTGTTTTTAATTTGTTCCCACGAAATAACAATGTGTTCCCTCAATTTAACAATTCGTTCCCTCGAATTAACAATTCGTTCCCACGATATAAGAATTATTTCCTTCGAATTAACAATTCGTTCCCACGTAATGACAATTCGTTCCCTCACTTTAACAATTCGTTCCCTCGAATTAACAATTCGTTCCCACGATATAACAATTCGTTCCCACGAATTGACAATTCGTTCCTGATTAATAAAAAAATAATTCTACGTCCCTTGCGGGGCTCCGTAGTTTTTCACCCAGTGATGTCATACACTATTCTGGTTGCTACAGTATACAGTGAAACCTCTCTAAACCGGACACCCTGGGAGGTAGCGAGGGTGTCCGGCTTAGAGAGGCTTCACTGTAAATCAGGAATGTGATCATTCTGAGCCATTGTTTTATGCTATGCGATCACGAACAGACATTATCACCTGAGATAAATCACCAAGAAACTCATCAACGATAAAATCACATATGTTTTCGTGGTGTCCGGTTTAGAGTGGTTGCACTGTAGTTATATGAATCAAAGGTGTTTGGCACGGATATACTGTATACATAGAGAATAGTAGGTTAGTGCCGTGAATGGGAAAAAATATCCGGCAACGCTGAAGAATTTCTTTATTTCTCATCAGAAGTATATGTTGTGACCACTCATTTGAACCGTCTCGCCGAGACGGTTCAAATGAGTGGTCACAACATATACTTTGGTTCAGAAATAAGGAAAATAGATAGAGAATAGTAGGTTAGTGCTGTGAATGGGAAAAAATATCTGGCAAGGCTCAGGAAACGGGATGGGCGAGGCTCTGCTTATCCCGTCAACACCTACAAATGGCTGTAAAATGCAAAAATAGTATTGACTGGATATCAAAAATGTTTCACGGCACCGTGTTTCACGGCACATACGCACTGTGTTGACGGGATAAATTACAATAATTACTTCCCTTGAGAGTAAGATAACGTCATATGCTTCGTTATCTACAGAAATAACGGTTTCCTGCATCAGGCGTACACAAGCTCGTATTGTAACACAATCCATTTAATATTGGTAATGTTCCATGCATTCTATGTACATATATTTCATAATCAGCAGTTTAACGATAACGGGGAATCATAGCTAGTTATTTCCCTTTGCATATTGTTGCGTAAACGTTAAGAATAAGAAGTTGAACTGATATCTCGAAGATGGACAGATGAACGGACGAACGATCTGTGAGGGACGGACGAACGGATGATCAGTAGTAGGAAGAATAACTGTCACGTTTTCCATCTGTTATTATTTTATGTTTGCTGCCACCAGTGAACTTGTCACGATTTACACCACATTTCTAGGATGTTCTTTCACTAAACACAAACTAAGTAGTACATGTACTTATTTTTTATTATAATTTCTAAGTATAAAATACAGAGTCCAAAAACACAATTTCATAGATGTAATTTTCAATATCTAAACTAAATATCATTTGCCAAAATTTGCAGAGTCAACTATTTATTTCTAGAAGTTGACACTGTTAGTCCAGAACACAGAATACAGAATTCAGAATCCCTTCCCAGGCTCGAGTCTTGCTTTTATACTGCAACCTTCAACATGTTGATGAGTTGATAAAAATGGAAGTCACCACCAACGCATGTTGCAGACAACAAACTTAAATAAAACAGATATTATTGCAAATTATGATAGAAATAAACGTAGAACTAACCTAAAAAATACAAGTTTCCTATAATATGACTGATATAAAAGGTTAAATAATATAAAATGATCTAGCAGGGTTCAACAGAATCTGTTGCAGCATCCAACAGTGATAAAAATAGATTGCTCATATTCAGGACTCCAAATTGAGTCACTGACCTGGCCTCAACTGGGTCATGGATGATTGTTGGGAATGTTGGTTGATAACAACTCCACTGCACAACAGAACTCAAAGGTTGGATGGTTGGATGAAATCTGTACAATGTTGTAAAATGAAACTATGCCAAAAGTAAACTTCTCAAGCAAATTACAAGTGTAATGAAGTCACAATGACCTTATATTTGATAAGTTTTCACCATAATTGTTTCAAGAACCAGTGAAAACTTAATTTACAACAGAGCTTAAACATGTACCCATTTTGGACAAAGGTGTTGTCAACTGTTGAATGGTTGCATTAAGCTAAATCTGTCTAAAAATAACTTTAACAAAACATCTCAACAGATCAACAACACAACGGTTGTATGGTTCGCACGGATCAACATTTCAACAGTTCAACGTAAAAACGATTGCGTATAGATGAAAAGATGCAACGCAACAGGACAGTTCAACCTTTCAACGATTCAACGGAAAACGGTTGTGTATTGATGAAAAGTTGCAATGCAACGGAATGTTTCAACATTTCAATGGTTCAACGGTTGGATGAAGGATGAAATGCAGAAACATGTTGAATCAGGTTGCAAAATAGCTAAATCGGTCTAAAAATAACTTAGTCAACATCAACACTTGGATGAACGGATGGATGTTGGATGAAACATGTTGCAACACAACATGTACGGTCCAAACGGTTACATTAATTGTTGTTGTCTTAAAATAACTTAGGCAACCAACGGTTGATGCAAACTTTTATATACAACATGTTAGAAGTTAACCTGACCCACATCTAAAAATAGTTAAGATTCAGGTAGCCAAAATAATGGTTGGATGCAGGCTGATTGACTAATTGCCTCTGGACAAATATTTACTTACATGTATAAGAAAAAGTAGCAAACAGCAAAGAACCAGTATAGTCTGTTCTAATTTCGCTTCACAGCCGCCTCCCAGATTGTGGCATCGCCTGATGACACGTGTCATCTCCGGATGACATAAAAAAAAAAGATATATACATTTATAAAAAGAAAATTAACTACTGGTAAATGAAAATTTGGCAAGACTCAAACCTAATTATAACAAAATAATATGAAACAAAAGAAAAATACGAAAACAAACTACTATATGCTAAGGAATACGCGATTATAAGCAGATATATGTGATAATAGTCATAAACCATGGAACAAGAGAAATATGCAAACCACACAAATAAACAAACATCTAACCTTTTCCACCACCAAATCAGTCTGCACACAGTGTAAATACAAACGATACCACTCAGAAATAGCCGTCTCATCAGTAGTATACACTCTCTGCAAAGAATGTTTTATATGTTCGTATAATCAGCAGATCTTATTATAAATTAATAATAAAAATAATGGAATAATCTAAAAAAATCATAAATTTTGAAATCTGACCAGTTCAAAATTTAACCTGACCTAGTTAATTCCATTAATAAATACAGGTAAGGGTAGAAAAGGTTACATGACTTTGAAAATCTCTACAGCAGAATGCTACAGTTCACTTGAGGTCAAATGGAGATATTATCATCATTAATGATCAGTGTCCAGTTGAATGGAATTCCAAAGCATAGAAGTCAGACACATAAATCTTAACTCACTGACAGTCTCGGAATGTCTAGTAGTCTGGTCAGTTGACCACAACATAGGCTAGCTAAAAGATCACACTTTGGCAGATGAGCCGGCTCGTAACCAGCCGTCTCATCAGGATCTCCACTACCGGTATTTGCAAGCAATTTCTACCTTTTCATACCTCCACGCCCCTATGTTATAAATGGATTTGTCCAAAAACCATTTTGTAATGATGAGAATGCATTACAAAATAACATGGGGAAATCCATTTAATTTATTTGGGGTTGAAAGAGTTACATTTGACCCAGAATATGTCATCATATTTGCAGGATACATGGTACAATGAATATATAAGCAACACCGTGACATACAATCATACGGTGCACATGCCATCTAAACAATGAAAGAAAGAAATAAAAATATAAATCATCCATATTAATTTGAACACATTTTAACAAAACTATACCCAGCATTACATCCTATTGGTATGTCCCTCAGCACATTCCAATAATATAGATATATGCTGGCTACAATAATTGTTATATGTTTATAGTAGTACCATGGATCATACATTAAGAACATACATGAATTAAAACTTAAAATGTCCCTAATTTTCTCTGGCATATCCATTGTTAGTTCCGATACACAAACACCAGTAAATGTAAAAATATAAGATATCCATGTCAATGATATATATCGTCACAACTTTGTAAACAACGTTACTGAACGTCTACATGACTCTGTATAACATCTCCACCAATAGACAAACGTCAACATTCTTGATTACATCGCCGTCTTACGTCTTCACCATAGTAGGCAGGAAAGCGTCAATTGTTTATACACGTGTGGCGTTGTCGAATTGCGTCATCATCCTTGGACAGGAAAACGAAAATAAAAGTTAATACCCGTGTGACGTCGTTACCCGTTTGGTGTCGTTACCCGTGTGGTGTCGTTGAATTACGTCATCACCCGTGGATAGGATAACGTAAAATGTTAATACCCGAGTGGCGTCGTTACCCGTGTCGTTGAGAGTTGCAGAAAACGTCGCCCTTAGTGACGGAGAATTGAGATCTGTAGAAAAAACGTCGGCCCGAGAGAACAGAATGTTGAATTTTGGTATAATCCGTTATTGCATACACTTTACTGACACATTATTTATTTAAAAATTACAAATTAAATTACTCTTTAATTCCAGATTCACTTTTTATTTAAATATAATCCAATCACTTTTAATTACATAGAATCACTTGTAATTTGAAATCTCATTTTTTTGAAAACTTCAAGCACAGCTGTGTTTAAGGCTGTGACTGACTTCATCACATCCGCCGGGACTTCTTGCCTTCTTGAGCATATTTCTTTCGTCGCTCGTATTTCCTTCTGTATGATGCAGAATAACTTTCGCAGAAACTCGTGTTGTTCCTTTAGGATGTCCTTTAGGATGTCCCCCATACCGGTGATGATTGACGTGGGGAAGTCTGACACCAGACTCTTCTCCAAGTCGGTAAATCTTCTATCCAGGAGGACCATCTTTGTGGTTACTCCATCAATGGCTTTACAACAACACTCATTCGTCTCGTCGTCCTGTTTTCTCTTTCCCAAATTCAACGACGGTTTAGCTGCTGGCAACGATGGTAAATCTACATCACCGCACTCCGATATTGGCGAGTATGTTTTTCTCACATAATCCTCCAAGTCCAAATATGTGGTGTTCTGGTTGCCCGACGGGTAAGGGTATCCAAGTGTTTGCGCCCCGGAGGTTGACTCTTCACTGTATGAGGTAGTTGATTCATTTATGTTGTTTTCACTGATTTCATAAGTTGATCCATCAGCCGTATTTTTCCTCCTGTGTTTTTGAAGCACATGTAGCTGTATTTGTTGATTGTCCCTGTATATCCATGGTGTCACTGGAACACTTATGCTTTTGATCAATGTGTCTTTTCAGACTTTGTTTACTGGCATAAGATTTCGTACAATTTAAACAATTGAACTTTGCTTCTTGAGGCATGAGGAGTAAATAAAACAGATGCTATAGACCCAGTCATGTATAACGGTTGTAACTGTACATAGCATTAATTAGTCCACCTAGAAAGAACAGAAATGTCACAGACTAATTTATCTCCATGATAAACAGGGCCAGCAAGTCTTGCAACATTTTGGATGAAGGAATTAATCTAATCAACTGATCAACCAACTGTTATTTGAAACTTCGGATGAAAGTATTTTGTATCACCACTTCAACAGCGTTGACAACTAAAATGCTTAATACATCTGTAACCTATCTGGCTCTTTGCGAGGCCTGGTACTGGTACGCAGTGGACAAACACATCTTGTTTTTGCAGATTTCCTGTTGGCTTACTTTTGTGTTGATTTTTTTTGTTTTTAGCAGATGCATTACCCACTTTTGACGTATCTTTCTTTATTGTTGTTGCACTGATAACACCCATTATTGGAATTTCTTCATAACTACACCGTTTCAACCGATCATGATGAATAATTTTATTCCTTGTTTTTGGTTGACCTCTGACTTCAAACAACAGATCACTAATTTTCCGTGTCACAACAAAAGGTCCCTTATACAGTGCGGCTCTCAACTTTGGACTTCTACCTACTATTCTTGATGTGTCCATAACACACACAATGTCACCAACAGAATAGTTGTTTATGACTATTCTGGTGTCATAATTTCTTTTCTGACGCTCTGAGTTTGTCTTTAATTTTGTGCGAACCAATTTATAGATTTTGGTCATCTTTTCATTCATATTTGCTACATAGTCTGTGTATGTGCAATCTGGTTTGGCCTCTTGTGGTCTTATTCCAAGAAGGAAATGTACAGGTAGATTAACTTCTCTTCCAAACATAAGCTGGTTTGGTGAGTAGCCTGTTGTCTCGTGTACTGAAGAACGATATGCTGCCGTCACAATTGGTAGATACATGTCCCAATTTGTCTGTTCTTCATTCACATATGTGGTAACCATGTTTAGTAACGTGGAATTAAACTTTTCGCACATTCCGTTCGCCATCGGACGATACGCTGACGTATGAGTTTGGTTTATTTCTAACAAGCAACACATTTGCCTAAATAGATCTGACATGTAGTTTTTCCCCTGATCAGAATGCAAATCCAAAGCTAGGCCATACCTCATAAAGAACTCAAACACTATCTTGTTAGCAACAGTTTTCTGCCCTTTGATCAGGAATTGCAAAAGCCTCCACAAATTTGGTAAAAACTATCCATTACCACAAGAATGTATTTATTTTCCTGAGTCAGACATTGGAAAAGGTCCTGTAATGTCTGTTACCACTCGGTCTAATGGAAAACCAACATTATATTCTTGTAAGGGAGATTTCGGTTTCTTAGCTGGCCGTTTTCTTCCACCACAAAATGCACATTGTTTTATCCATATTTTCACTGATTGATTGATATTGTACCAATAAAAATTTGATTTAATCCTAGCCACTGTCTTCTTAACACCTAAATGTGCAGATGTTATGTCATTATGACAAGCCTGTAATATAGTTTTGTGTAGAATAGACGGTAGAACTAGCTGATCATAACTTTTTGTTTCATCTGTGAAACGCACCTGCGAAATAGCACCCCGTCTTTAACAAATAACTGGTCCCACTGTAGCCATAAACATCGGCACGCCGGACTTCCAGCCGCAATGACATCTCTTGGTGGTCTTACAGCTGATTGTTTCCGTGAACCGAGAATAATGCCAATGTCTGGGTCAGCCATTTGCAATTTAGTCAGCTCCCCACTGGTATATGATCCAACCCAGTTAGAAAAATGTGTAAGTCACCTCATCGTCAGTTTCTGCATTGGTCGTTATGGGCGGCATATCGGGAGCCACACCTCCATCATGCGTTCCTATGCCAAAGTCTTTTCAAGCGTCGCATCACTTAATTTGACATTGCTAGTATCCTGGCCCCCGGACGCATTGTCACTAGCGCGAAGACGTCGTAATCTGCTACGTGCTCCACGACAGTTAGAAAACACTGAAAACCATTTCACGAGTTCTCCGAAGGGTTCTCGCACCCGGATCTGGGGGAAAACGATTCTTGGTTGTAAACAAACAGTTCCAAGCTCTAAACACACCACCGTGTATAACCATCACTAGCCATACCAAATAGTGAGAATACTGTTCCACCACAATTGTGTCTTCTGCATAAAGTAACTCAAAAACAACATCACCATCCGTGTTAAATGGACCACTGGAATCTCAGTCGCCACTTCTGGACGAATCCGCTTAGAAATGAGAGGAACTACATCATCTATTTCAGTTAGGATTGACCATTCTTCATGCTTCTTTCTACATGCACTGCATCCCTTGCAGGGCAGGTTTTTCTAGAATATCAGTCCCATCATAACAGTCACAATGCTCCGGATCACATGGCCTTCTTGACAACATATCCGCATTGACATGCTTGGATCCTTTCCGGAATTCAATCTTGAAGTCAAATTGTGATAGAATTTCCAGCCAACGCGCCATCTGGTTCTCAGGATTTTTAAAATTCATTATCCATCGCAGAGAACTATGATCCGTACGCAGGATGAAACTTCGGCCCAGCAGATACTGCTTAAACATTTGGGTGAATGTTACACAACTTAGAAGTTCACACGCCGTGTCACACAATATCTACGCTGTGGTTTTGTTAGTGATTTGCTGGCATACGCTATAGGTCTCTCCAACATTTGTTGCGCCTTATCACTCCATTGCATTTGTGATAACACCCCACCCACTGCAACATCACTGGCAACACAGTCCAAGATGTATAAGCCTTCATCCTGTGGGAATGACATCACTTCGTCCCCCGTTAACGCTGCTTTCAAATCTTCAAAACTCTCCTGACACTGTTCTGTCCATTGAAACGGTTGTCCGGCCTCTAACAACCGGTTCATCGGATGTGCCCGCTTTGAAAAGTTTTGAATGAATCTTCGATAATACGAACAAAAACCGACGAACGAACGTATATCACGAACACACTGAGGTACTGGCCATTCTTTAATGACCTCGATCTTCCGTAAATCAGGTTTTACTCCATCTTCTGTAACCACATGTCCCAAAAATGGTCACTTGTTTTTGATAAGTAATTTACATTTACTTGGTTTCAGCTTTAATCCTGCACTTTTCAGCCTTCCCAAAACTTGGTCCAAATGTGTAGTGTTCAATAAATGTCTTGCCATGAATTATCAAGTCATCGAGGTAAATGATAACAATCGACCACTGTAATCCACGCATCACTAACTCCATACAACGCTGAAAGGTAGCCGCGGCTCCGGAAAGTCCAAACGGCATAGTGTTGTACTCGTACAGTCCTTTTCTGCATACAAAAGCTGTTTTCGGCTTGTCCGCCTCTGACATTTCGATCTGCCAATACCCCTGCTGTAGGTCGAGACAGGAAAATAAACCAGCACCACGGAGCGAGTCCAAACAATCGCCCATGTTCGGTAATGGAAATGCGTCAGATTTTGACAATTCATTCAACTTCCTGTAGTCCACACACGGTCTAGTTGTGCCGTCACGTTTTCGGACATACACTAGCGGCGACCCCCACGGAGACGTACTTTCTCGTATGACCCCTGTTGCCAACTGGTTTCTTAATTATTTCCTCTTCTTCATTGTAAAATGCTAAAGGTGGCCTGCGGGGACGTTGTTTCACTGGTGCACAATTTCCCGTATCAATTGTATGTTTAAGCACTGATGTTCGGCCTAAATCAGTTGGAGATTTTGCAAACACCTCAGAATGTTTTATTAATAATTCTTTTAACTTTTGTTTTTCTTCAACTGACAACCCTTTACTGGACCCGTGATATAAATTCACTAAGATGTTCAGGTAATTTGTCCCCATTTTTCTGTTGCACAGGTTGCACTGGACTGTCTGTATCAGTTTTCGCCTGATAAAATTGATAGATCAGTGACATCATTCATTATTCCCAGTGTTTTTCCTGCCGGAATTGAAATGTCATCATTTGTTGGGTTCATTATTCTTACTGGAATATTAATGTCTCTTCGATTTGGATTTACCAGTGTGTGCCCCACTATAAAACCTTCATTAGACTCTGTCTCCAATGGTGCTACCAAACCTTGTTTAAAATCTACGCATTTGCTGTCACATTTCCCAGGTATCAGCATCTCACTACAGGCGGGAACTGTTACTGTTTGATGACATGACACTCGAATGACACGAAAAGGCACTTTCTGCACAATTGTACTATATTTCTTGCGATTCAGCCTTAATCCATTTCCAGCACTCAGTACATAGCTATTGGCTTGTAGAAAGTCTAATCCCAGCAAGCCATCTTCTTCTCTGATTGGAGCAACAAAACACTGCCAGGTGAATGAATCTTTCTGGACCTTGAACTCCAAATTTATGTACCCCATAACAGATAACAGTTCATCATTTGCAACTTCCAATTTAGTGATGGGCTCACTTTCATAAGTTCAGGTCTATGACTTGATGGAATTTTATTGTAAACATTGGAAGATAAAATGGTCACAGCTGCCCCAGTATCAAGCACCAATTTTGCAGATACACTGCTCACAGTTATAGGAAGGAGAACAGAAAATCCATTGTTAATTTCCAAACATGTAATTTTTTGTATAGTTTCATTTGCACTGTTTACATAATTGTTGCATTGGACTGAAGCAGGGCCGGGTGCCTCAGTCCGTTTTAGTTTTCCCGATTTCCGGCTTCACGCTCAGGCATATGTCCATCTGCAGCTGGGCAGTTGTTAGCATAGTGCCCCATCTCATGACAGCGGAAACATTCCACGTTAGCAATATTTCTCGGTCGCCGTTCCGGTGGATTTGCCTTTTCCTTCTCTTTGTCGCCGAGATTTTTCACCAATGTTGTTATTTCTCCTAGCTTCTTATCAATGCTGGATTCCATCTGACTTTTGAATTCAGCAAACTGTGACTCTGTGACAAACCTCGGGGTCGTGGCATTTCTCAGTGTTCGCATTCTAGGTCCTGCGGCAGACTTTCCTTGTGACTCTTCACACAGGCTTTTGTATGTCTCTAGAATTTCACCCGCCTCATTGATGGTTTGTGGATTTTTCATTCCAACAGCTAACACCATTTGTTGATTTCCCAGCCCTTTCAGGAAGTATCGCAGTGCAATTGTGTTAAAAGTCATATCATCTGCGGTTGGTAGCTTTTACGTACCAGGCGCTTGACGTCGGATGCATACTCGATCAACTTTTCCTGCGGTCGTAACTTTCTGTTCTCTAACTCGGCCAGGAATGATGTTGCAGACCGCCGTTCCCTAAATCTGGATGCCAGGGCCATTTGGAGGTCATCATAACTTGCTTGGGTTTCGGGGGTCAGCTGATTAAACACAAAATCAGCTGCTTCACCGCGAAGACTGCCAATCAGCCGAAACGATTTTTCCTGGTTGTCCCCAACCACACATATCAGCCATGTTGTCAAATGGCCGAATAAACGACTCGTAGGATCCCCTTCCATCAAACAGCATGGTACGTGGTAACGGAACTTCATATCTGCCAGCCACATTTTGTCGTTGACGTGCAGGTGGTAGATCACGATCCACCCGGTAAACCGGTGATCGCTGCCTTTGCTGTGGGGGTAATGACTGTGTTTGATGCGCTGGTGAATGCTGCCCAAACATCCATCATTGGTGAACCGATACGCGGCTGATTACCATTTTGGTGACTTCTCGCAGCAAAGTCTATGCCCATGGATCGGTACGTGATAACTGCGCTGACTATCCCTCCGTTCATCTTCCATCGCAGCTCTTGTATCCTGTATCTCGCGACGCATTTGAGAAATCTGAGAGAGAGCTTCTTCTCTTTCTTTTTGCATTTCACGCGTCAGATCCTCCCTTTGGGTTTGCATGTCACAAGACATACTCTGCAACCTTGCTTTCATACCCTCACACTCTGAATTAGCATCCTTACGAACGTCCCGAACTACCACCTCGAGTCGCTGATTTTCACTTTCAATGGAATTAACTGCATTTCTCAAACCTTCATTTTCACGTCGTGAATTTTCAAGACGATCTTGTAGACTACTTATTTCCTCGACCTGTCCCTCCGTGTCGACACCATCATCCTTATCCACCACTTTATCAAGATTTTTCTTTGGACCCATTATTTAAATGTAACAGATTATTCTAATTTATAAACACCATCTTCATTACTAAATAACTCAACTTTTAATTTTGCATTTTCCGATTCTAATTCCTCAATTTTCTTATTTTTTCACTCAAACTCTGGTCACACAAATTAATAAACTTTTCTAACACAATAACGTAATTTGAAGTTTGATTCTGCAAATGCACAACTAAATTTTTTTATTTCCAAATTCAGCACATTTAATGTGGTTTTATGGTCAACTATTTCTTTGTTTAATTCACTCATCACTAGCACAAAAATCACACAAACACATTTCACCAGGACACATGGTAACGCAGTCTCCTCGGAATCGTGTATAAGTACAAATATCCCAGCGCTCGCCAACAGTGTTGCGTAAAACGTTAAGAATAAGAAGTTGAACTGATATCTCGAAGATGGACAGATGAACGGACGAACGATCTGTGAGGGACGGACGAACGGATGATCAGTAGTAGGAAGAATAACTGTCACGTTTTCCATCTGTTATTATTTTATGTTTGCTGCCACCAGTGAACTTGTCACGATTTACACCACATTTCTAGGATGTTCTTTCACTGAACACAAACTAAGTAGTACATGTACTTATTTTTTATTATAATTTCTAAGTATAAAATACAGAGTCCAAAAACACAATTTCATAGATGTAATTTTCAATATCTAAACTAAATATCATTTGGCCAAAATTTGCAGAGTCAACTATTTATTTCTAGAAGTTGACACTGTTAGTCCAGAACACAGAATACAGAATTCAGAATCCCTTCCCAGGCTCGAGTCTTGCTTTTATACTGCAACCTTCAACATGTTGATGATGTTGATAAAAATGGAAGTCACCACCAACGCATGTTGCAGACAACAAACTTAAATAAAACAGATATTATTGCAAATTATGATAGAAATAACGTAGAACTAACCTAAAAAATACAAGTTTCCTATAATATGACTGATATAAAAGGTTAAATAATAATATAAAATGATCTAGCAGGGTTCAACAGAATCTGTTGCAGCATCCAACAGTGATAAAAATAGATTGCTCATATTCAGGACTCCAAATTGAGTCACTGACCTGGCCTCAACTGGGTCATGGATGATTGTTGGGAATGTTGGTTGATAACAACTCCACTGCACAACAGAACTCAAAGGTTGGATGGTTGGATGAAATCTGTACAATGTTGTAAAATGAAACTATGCCAAAAGTAAACTTCTCAAGCAAATTACAAGTGTAATGAAGTCACAATGACCTTATATTTGATAAGTTTTCACCATAATTGTTTCAAGAACCAGTGAAACTTAATTTACAACAGAGCTTAAACATGTACCCATTTTGGACAAAGGTGTTGTCAACATGTTGAATGGTTGCATTAAGCTAAATCTGTCTAAAAATAACTTTAACAAAACATCTCAACAGATCAACAACACAACGGTTGTATGGTTCGCACGGATCAACATTTCAACAGTTCAACGTAAAAACGATTGCGTATAGATGAAAAGATGCAACGCAACAGGACAGTTCAACCTTTTCAACGATTCAACGGAAAACGGTTGTGTATTGATGAAAAGTTGCAATGCAACGGAATGTTTCAACATTTCAATGGTTCAACGGTTGGATGAAGGATGAAATGCAGAAACATGTTGAATCAGGTTGCAAAATAGCTAAATCGGTCTAAAAATAACTTAGTCAACATCAACACTTGGATGAACGGATGGATGTTGGATGAAACATGTTGCAACACAACATGTACGGTCCAAACGGTTACATTAATTGTTGTTGTCTTAAAATAACTTAGGCAACCAACGGTTGATGCAAACTTTTATATACAACATGTTAGAAGTTAACCTGACCCACATCTAAAAAAAGAAAATAGTTAAGATTCAGGTAGCCAAAATAATGGTTGGATGCAGGCTGATTGACTAATTGCCTCTGGACAAATATTTACTTACATGTATAAGAAAAAGTAGCAAACAGCAAAGAACCAGTATAGTCTGTTCTAATTTCGCTTCACAGCCGCCTCCCAGATTGTGGCATCGCCTGATGACACGTGTCATCTCCGGATGACATAAAAAAAAAAGTATATACATTTATAAAAAGAAAATTAACTACTGGTAAATGAAAATTTGGCAAGACTCAAACCTAATTATAACAAAATAATATGAAACAAAAGAAAAAATACGAAAACAAACTACTATATGCTAAGGAATACGCGATTATAAGCAGGATATATGTGATAATAGTCATAAACCATGGAACAAGAGAAATATGCAAACCACACAAATAAACAAACATCTAACCTTTTCCACCACCAAATCAGTCTGCACACAGTGTAAATACAAACGATACCACTCAGAAAGAGCCGTCTCATCAGTATATACACTCTCTGCAAAGAATGTTTTATATGTTCGTATAATCAGCCAGATCTTATTATAAATTAATAATAAAAATAATGGAAATGGAATAATCTAAAAAAATCATAAATTTTGAAATCTGACCATTCAAAATTTAACCTGACCTAGTTATTCCATTAATAAATACAGGTAAGGGTTAGAAAAGGTTACATGACTTTGAAAATCTCTACAGCAGAATGCTACAGTTCACTTGAGGTCAAATGGAGATATTATCATCATTAATGATCAGAGTGTCCAGTTGAATGGAATTCCAAAGCATAGAATCAGACACATAAATCTTAACTCACTGACAGTCTCGGAATGTCTAGTAGTCTGGTCAGTTTGACCACAACATAGGCTAGCTAAAAGATCACACTTTGGCAGATTGAGCGGCTCGTAACCAGCCGTCTCATCATGATCTCCACTACCGGTATTTGCAAGCAATTTCTACCTTTTCATACCTCCACGCCCCTATGTTATAAATGGATTTGTCCAAAAAACCATTTTGTAATGATGAGAATGCATTACAAAATAACATGGGGAAATCCATTTAATTTATTTGGGTTGAAAGAGTTACATTTGACCCAGAATATGTCATCATATTTGCAGGATACATGGTACAATGAATATATAAGCAACACCGTGACATACAATCATACGGTGCACATGCCAATCTAAACAATGAAAGAAATAAAATATAAATCATCCATATTAATTTGAACACATTTTAACAAAACATACCCAGCATTACATCCTATTGGTATGTCCCTCAGCACATTCCAATAATATAGATATATGCTGGCTACAATAATTGTTATATGTTTATAGTAGTAACCATGGATCATACATTAAGAACATACATGAATTAAAACTTAAAATGTCCCTAAATTTTCTCTGGCATATCCATTGTTAGTTCCGATACACAAACACCAGTAAATGTAAAATATAAGATATCCATGTCAATGATATATATCGTCACAACTTTGTAAACAACGTTACTGAACGTCTACATGACTCTGTATAACATCTCCACCAATAGACAAACGTCAACATTCTTGATTACATCGCCGTCTTACGTCTTCACCAATAGTAGGCAGGAAAGCGTCAATTGTTTATACACGTGTGGCGTTGTCGAATTGCGTCATCATCCTTGGACAGGAAAACGTAAAATGTTAATACCCGTGTGACGTCGTTACCCGTTTGGTGTCGTTACCCGTGTGGTGTCGTTGAATTACGTCATCACCCGTGGATAGGATAACGTAAAATGTTAATACCCGAGTGGCGTCGTTACCCGTGTCGTTGAGAGTTGCAGAAAACGTCGCCCTTAGTGACGGAGAATTGAGATCTGTAGAAAACGTCGGCCCGAGAGAACAGAATGTTGAATTTTGGTATAATCCGTTATTGCATACACTTTACTGACACATTATTTATTTAAAAATTACAAATTAATTACTCTTTAATTCCAGATTCACTTTTTATTTAAATATAATCCAATCACTTTTAATTACATAGAATCACTTGTAATTTGAAATCTCATTTTTTTGAAAACTTCAAGCACAGCTGTGTTTAAGGCTGTGACTGACTTCATCACATCCGCCGGGACTTCTTGCCTTCTTGAGCATATTTCTTTCGTCGCTCGTATTTCCTTCTGTATGATGCAGAATAACTTTCGCAGAAACTCGTGTTGTTCCTTTAGGATGTCCTTTAGGATGTCCCCCATACCGGTGATGATTGACGTGGGGAAGTCTGACACCAGACTCTTCTCCAAGTCGGTAAATCTTCTATCCAGGGAGGCCATCTTTGTGGTTACTCCATCAATGGCTTTACAACAACACTCATTCGTCTCGTCGTCCTGTTTTCTCTTTCCCAAATTCAACGACGGTTTAGCTGCTGGCAACGATGGTAAATCTACATCACCGCACTCCGATATTGGCGAGTATGTTTTTCTCACATAATCCTCCAAGTCCAATATGTGGTGTTCTGGTTGCCCGACGGGTAAGGGTATCCAAGTGTTTGCGCCCCGGAGGTTGACTCTTCACTGTAATGAGGTAGTTGATTCATTTATGTTGTTTTCACTGATTTCATAAGTTGATCCATCAGCCGTATTTTCCTCCTGTGTTTTTGAAGCACATGTAGCTGTATTTGTTGATTGTCCCTGTATATCCATGGTGTCACTGGAACACTTATGCTTTTGATCAATGTGTCTTTTCAGACTTTGTTTACTGGCATAAGATTTCGTACAATTTAAACAATTGAACTTTGCTTCTTGAGGCATGAGGAGTAAATAAAACAGATGCTATAGACCCAGTCATGTTATAACGGTTGTAACTGTACATAGCATTAATTAGTCCACCTAGAAAGAACAGAAATGTCACAGACTAATTTATCTCCATGATAACAGGCCAGCAAGTCTTGCAACATTTTGGATGAAGGAATTAATCTAATCAACTGATCAACCAACTGTTATTTGAAACTTCGGATGAAAGTATTTTGTATCACCACTTCAACAGCGTTGACAACTAAAATGCTTAATACATCTGTAACCTATCTGGCTCTTTGCGAGGCCTGGTACTGGTACGCAGTGGGGACAAACACATCTTGTTTTTGCAGATTTCCTGTTGGCTTACTTTTGTGTTGATTTTTTTTGTTTTTAGCAGATGCATTACCCACTTTTGACGTATCTTTCTTTAGTTGTTGTTGCACTGATAACACCCATTGTGGAATTTCTTCATAACTACACCGTTTCAACCGATCATGATGAATAATTTTATTCCTTGTTTTTGGTTGACCTCTGACTTCAAACAAACAGATCACTAATTTTTCCGTGTCACAACAAAAGGTCCCTTATACAGTGCGGCTCTCAACTTTGGACTTCTACCTACTATTCTTGATGTGTCCATAACACACACAATGTCACCAACAGAATAGTTGTTTATGACTATTCTGGTGTCATAATTTCTTTTCTGACGCTCTGAGTTTGTCTTTAATTTTGTGCGAACCAATTTATAGTTTTGGTATTTTGGAACATCTTTCATTCATATTTGCTACATAGTCTGTGTATGTGCAATCTGGTTTGGCCTCTTGTGGTCTTATTCCAAGAAGGAAATGTACAGGTAGATTAACTTCTCTTCCAAACATAAGCTGGTTTGGTGAGTAGCCTGTTGTCTCGTGTACTGAAGAACGATATGCTGCCGTCACAATTGGTAGATACATGTCCCAATTTGTCTGTTCTTCATTCACATATGTGGTAACCATGTTTAGTAACGTGGAATTAAACTTTTCGCACATTCCGTTCGCCATCGGACGATACGCTGACGTATGAGTTTGGTTTATTTCTAACAAGCAACACATTTGCCTAAATAGATCTGACATGTAGTTTTTCCCCTGATCAGAATGCAAATCCAAAGCTAGGCCATACCTCATAAAGAACTCAAACACTATCTTGTTAGCAACAGTTTCTGCCCTTTGATCAGGAATTGCAAAAGCCTCCACAAATTTGGTAAAACTATCCATTACCACAAGAATGTATTTATTTCCTGAGTCAGACATTGGAAAAGGTCCTGTAATGTCTGTTACCACTCGGTCTAATGGAAAACCAACATTATATTCTTGTAAGGGAGATTTCGGTTTCTTAGCTGGCCGTTTTCTTCCACCACAAAATGCACATTGTTTTATCCATATTTTCACTGATTGATTGATATTGTACCAATAAAAATTTGATTTAATCCTAGCCACTGTCTTCTTAACACCTAAATGTGCAGATGTTATGTCATTATGACAAGCCTGTAATATAGTTTTGTGTAGAATAGACGGTAGAACTAGCTGATCATAACTTTTTGTTTCATCTGTTGAAACGCACCTGCGAAATAGCACCCCGTCTTTAACAAATAACTGGTCCCACTGTAGCCATAAAACATCGGCACGCCGGACTTCCAGCCGCAATGACATCTCTTGGTGGTCTTACAGCTGATTGTTTCCGTGAACCGAGAATAATGCCAATGTCTGGGTCAGCCATTTGCAATTTAGTCGCTCCCCACTGGTATATGATCCAACCCAGTTAGAAAATGTGTAAGTCACCTCATCGTCAGTTTCTGCATTGGTCGTTATGGGCGGCATATCGGGAGCCACACCTCCATCATGCGTTCCTATGCCAAAGTCTTTTTCAAGCGTCGCATCACTTAATTTGACATTGCTAGTATCCTGGCCCCCGGACGCATTGTCACTAGCGCGAAGACGTCGTAATCTGCTACGTGCTCCACGACAGTTAGAAAACACTGAAAACCATTTCACGAGTTCTCCGAAGGGTTCTCGCACCCGGATCTGGGGAAAACGATTCTTGGTTGTAAACAAACAGTTCCAAGCTCTAAACACACCACCGTGTATAACCATCACTAGCCATAACCAAATAGTGAGAATACTGTTCCACCACAATTGTGTCTTCTGCATAAAGTAACTCAAAAACAACATCACCATCCGTGTTAAATGGACCACTGGAATCTCAGTCGCCAACTTCTGGACGAATCCGCTTAGAAATGAGAGGAACTACATCATCTATTTCAGTTAGGATTGACCATTCTTCATGCTTCTTTCTACATGCACTGCATCCCTTGCAGGGCAGGTTTTCTAGAATATCAGTCCCATCATAACAGTCACAATGCTCCGGATCACATGGCCTTCTTGACAACATATCCGCATTGACATGCTTGGATCCTTTCCGGAATTCAATCTTGAAGTCAAATTGTGATAGAATTTCCAGCCAACGCGCCATCTGGTTCTCAGGATTTTTAAAATTCATTATCCATCGCAGAGAACTATGATCCGTACGCAGGATGAAACTTCGGCCCCAGCAGATAACTGCTTAAACATTTGGGTGAATGTTACACAACTTAGAAGTTCACGCCGTGTCACACAATATCTACGCTGTGGTTTTGTTAGTGATTTGCTGGCATACGCTATAGGTCTCTCCAACATTTGTTGCGCCTTATCACTCCATTGCATTTGTGATAACACCCCACCCACTGCAACATCACTGGCATCACAGTCCAAGATGTATAAGCCTTCATCCTGTGGAATGACATCACTTCGTCCCCCGTTAACGCTGCTTTCAAATCTTCAAAACTCTCCTGACACTGTTCTGTCCATTGAAAACGTTGTCGGCCTCTAACAACCGGTTCATCGGATGTGCCCGCTTTGAAAAGTTTTGAATGAATCTTCGATAATACGAACAAAAACCGACGAACGAACGTATATCACGAACACACTGAGGTACTGGCCATTCTTTAATGACCTCGATCTTCCGTAAATCAGGTTTTACTCCATCTTCTGTAACCACATGTCCCAAAAAGGTCACTTGTTTTTGAAGTAATTTACATTTACTTGGTTTCAGCTTTAATCCTGCACTTTTCAGCCTTCCCAAAACTTGGTCCAAATGTTGTAGGTGTTCAATAAATGTCTTGCCATGAATTATCAAGTCATCGAGGTAAATGATAACAATCGACCACTGTAATCCACGCATCACTAACTCCATACAACGCTGAAAGGTAGCCGCGGCTCCGGAAAGTCCAAACGGCATAGTGTTGTACTCGTACAGTCCTTTTCTGCATACAAAAGCTGTTTTCGGCTTTGTCCGCCTCTGACATTTCGATCTGCCAATACCCCTGCTGTAGGTCGAGACAGGAAAATAAACCAGCACCACGGAGCGAGTCCAAACAATCGCCCATGTTCGGTAATGGAAATGCGTCAGATTTTGACAATTCATTCAACTTCCTGTAGTCCACACACGGTCTAGTTGTGCCGTCACGTTTTCGGACATACACTAGCGGCGACCCCCACGGAGACGTACTTTCTCGTATGACCCCTGTTGCCAACTGGTTCTTAATTATTTCCTCTTCTTCATTGTAAAATGCTAAAGGTGGCCTGCGGGGACGTTGTTTCACTGGTGCACAATTTCCCGTATCAATTGTATGTTTAAGCACTGATGTTCGGCCTAAATCAGTTGGAGATTTTGCAAACACCTCAGAATGTTTTATTAATAATTCTTTTAACTTTTGTTTTTCTTCAACTGACAACCCTTTACTGGACCCGTGAATATAATTCACTAAGATGTTCAGGTAATTTGTCCCCATTTTTCTGTTGCACAGGTTGCACTGGACTGTCTGTATCAGTTTCGCCTGATATAAAATTGATAGATCAGTGACATCATTCATTATTCCCAGTGTTTTTCCTGCCGGAATTGAAATGTCATCATTTGTTGGGTTCATTATTCTTACTGGAATATTAATGTCTCTTCGATTTGGATTTACCAGTGTGTGCCCCACTATAAAACCTTCATTAGACTCTGTCTCCAATGGTGCTACCAAACCTTGTTTAAAATCTACGCATTTGCTGTCACATTTCCCAGGTATCAGCATCTCACTACAGGCGGGAACTGTTACTGTTTGATGACATGACACTCGAATGACACGAAAAGGCACTTTCTGCACAATTGTACTATATTTCTTGCGATTCAGCCTTAATCCATTTCCAGCACTCAGTACATAGCTATTGGCTTGTAGAAAGTCTAATCCCAGCAAGCCATCTTCTCTGATTGGAGCAACAAAACACTGCCAGGTGAATGAATCTTTCTGGACCTTGAACTCCAAATTTATGTACCCCATAACAGATAACAGTTCATCATTTGCAACTTCCAATTTTAGTGATGGGCTCACTTTCATAAGTTCAGGTCTATGACTTGATGGAATTTTATTGTAAACATTGGAAGATAAAATGGTCACAGCTGCCCCAGTATCAAGCACCAATTTTGCAGATACACTGCTCACAGTTATAGGAAGGAGAACAGAAAATCCATTGTTAATTTCCAAACATGTAATTTTTTGTATAGTTTCATTTGCACTGTTTACATAATTGTTGCATTGGACTGAAGCAGGGCCGGGTGCCTCAGTCCGTTTTAGTTTTCCCGATTTCCGGCTTCACGCTCAGGCATATGTCCATCTGCAGCTGGCAGTTGTTAGCATAGTGCCCCATCTCATGACAGCGGAAACATTCCACGTTAGCAATATTTCTCGGTCGCCGTTCCGGTGGATTTGCCTTTTCCTTCTCTTTGTCGCCGAGATTTTTTCACCAATGTTGTTATTTCTCCTAGCTTCTTATCAATGCTGGATTCCATCTGACTTTTGAATTCAGCAAACTGTGACTCTGTGACAAACCTCGGGGTCGTGGCATTTCTCAGTGTTCGCATTCTAGGTCCTGCGGCAGACTTTCCTTGTGACTCTTCACACAGGCTTTTGTATGTCTCTAGAATTTCACCCGCCTCATTGATGGTTTGTGGATTTTTCATTCCAACAGCTAACACCATTTGTTGATTTCCCAGCCCTTTCAGGAAGTATCGCAGTGCAATTGTGTTAAAAGTCATATCATCTGCGGTTGGGTAGCTTTTACGTACCAGGCGCTTGACGTCGGATGCATACTCGATCAACTTTTCCTGCGGTCGTAACTTTCTGTTCTCTAACTCGGCCAGGAATGATGTTGCAGACCGCCGTTCCCTAAATCTGGATGCCAGGGCCATTTGGAGGTCATCATAACTTGCTTGGGTTTCGGGGGTCAGCTGATTAAACACAAAATCAGCTGCTTCACCGCGAAGACTGCCAATCAGCCGAAACGATTTTTCCTGGTTGTCCCAACCACACATATCAGCCATGTTGTCAAATGGCCGAATAAACGACTCGTAGGATCCCCTTCCATCAAACAGCATGGTACGTGGTAACGGAACTTCATATCTGCCAGCCACATTTTGTCGTTGACGTGCAGGTGGTAGATCACGATCCACCCGGTAAACCGGTGATCGCTGCCTTTGCTGTGGGGGTAATGACTGTGTTTGATGCGCTGGTGAATGCTGCCCAACATCCATCATTGGTGAACCGATACGCGGCTGATTACCATTTTGGTGACTTCTCGCAGCAAAGTCTGCCCATGGATCGGTACGTGATAACTGCGCTGACTATCCCTCCGTTCATCTTCCATCGCTGCTCTTGTATCCTGTATCTCGCGACGCATTTGAGAAATCTGAGAGAGAGCTTCTTCTCTTTCTTTTTGCATTTCACGCGTCAGATCCTCCCTTTGGGTTTGCATGTCACAGACATACTCTGCAACCTTGCTTTCATACCCTCACACTCTGAATTAGCATCCTTACGAACGTCCCGAACTACCACCTCGAGTCGCTGATTTTCACTTTCAATGGAATTAACTGCATTTCTCAAACCTTCATTTTCACGTCGTGAATTTTCAAGACGATCTTGTAGACTACTTATTTCCTCGACCTGTCCCTCCGTGTCGACACCATCATCCTTATCCACCACTTTATCAAGATTTTTCTTTGGACCCATTATTTAAATGTAACAGATTATTCTAATTTATAAACACCATCTTCATTACTAAATAACTCAACTTTTAATTTTGCATTTTCCGATTCTAATTCCTCAATTTTCTTATTTTTTTCACTCAAACTCTGGTCACACAAATTAATAAACTTTTCTAACACAATAACGTAATTTGAAGTTTGATTCTGCAAATGCACAACTAAATTTTTTATTTCCAAATTCAGCACATTTAATGTGGTTTTATGGTCAACTATTTCTTTGTTTAATTCACTCATCACTAGCACAAAAATCACACAAACACATTTCACCAGGACACATGGTAACGCAGTCTCCTCGGAATCGTGTATAAGTACAAATATCCCAGCGCTCGCCAACAGTGTTGCGTAAACGTTAAGAATAAGAAGTTGAACTGATATCTCGAAGATGGACAGATGAACGGACGAACGATCTGTGAGGGACGGACGAACGGATGATCAGTAGTAGGAAGAATAACTGTCACGTTTTCCATCTGTTATTATTTTATGTTTGCTGCCACCAGTGAACTTGTCACGATTTACACCACATTTCTAGGATGTTCTTTCACTGAACACAAACTAAGTAGTACATGTACTTATTATTATAATTTCTAAGTATAAAATACAGAGTCCAAAAACACAATTTCATAGATGTAATTTTCAATATCTAAACTAAATATCATTTGCCAAAATTTGCAGAGTCAACTATTTATTTCTAGAAGTTGACACTGTTAGTCCAGAACACAGAATACAGAATTCAGAATCCCTTCCCAGGCTCGAGTCTTGCTTTTATACTGCAACCTTCAACATGTTGATGATGTTGATAAAAATGGAAGTCACCACCAACGCATGTTGCAGACAACAAACTTAAATAAAACAGATATTATTGCAAATTATGATAGAAAATAACGTTAGAACTAACCTAAAAAATACAAGTTTCCTATAATATGACTGATATAAAAGGTTAAATAATAATATAAAATGATCTAGCAGGGTTCAACAGAATCTGTTGCAGCATCCAACAGTGATAAAAATAGATTGCTCATATTCAGGACTCCAAATTGAGTCACTGACCTGGCCTCAACTGGGTCATGGATGATTGTTGGGAATGTTGGGGTTGATAACAACTCACTGCACAACAGAACTCAAAGGTTGGATGGTTGGATGAAATCTGTACAATGTTGTAAAATGAAACTATGCCAAAAGTAAAACTTCTCAAGCAAATTACAAGTGTAATGAAGTCACAATGACCTTATATTTGATAAGTTTTCACCATAATTGTTTCAAGAACCAGTGAAACTTATTTACAACAGAGCTTAAACATGTACCCCATTTTGGACAAAGGTGTTGTCAACATGTTGAATGGTTGCAATTAAGCTAAATCTGTCTAAAAATAACTTTAACAAAACATCTCAACAGATCAACAACACAACGGTTGTATGGTTCGCACGGATCAACATTTCAACAGTTCAACGTAAAAACGATTGCGTATAGATGAAAAGATGCAACGCAACAGGACAGTTCAACCTTTCAACGATTCAACGGAAAACGGTTGTGTATTGATGAAAAGTTGCAATGCAACGGAATGTTTCAACATTTCAATGGTTCAACGGTTGGATGAAGGATGAAATGCAGAAACATGTTGAATCAGGTTGCAAAATAGCTAAATCGGTCTAAAAATAACTTAGTCAACATCAACACTTGGATGAACGGATGGATGTTGGATGAAACATGTTGCAACACAACATGTACGGTCCAAACGGTTACATTAATTGTTGTTGTCTTAAAATAACTTAGGCAACCAACGGTTGATGCAAACTTTTATATACAACATGTTAGAAGTTAACCTGACCCACATCTAAAAATAGTTAAGATTCAGGTAGCCAAAATAATGGTTGGATGCAGGCTGATTGACTAATTGCCTCTGGACAAATATTTACTTACATGTATAAGAAAAAGTAGCAAACAGCAAAGAACCAGTATAGTCTGTTCTAATTTCGCTTCAATATCTATTTATAGAGATCCGGTCCTTTGGTTTATTTTAGCGTTTATTTCTTTCTGAATAACTTTCAAATATAAAGACAGCAAACAGGGTAGACCCAGATCAGACTGCACATATGTCTACAATGATTGCAATACAATTCAGACGTGTGAAAATATGAATCTGACAAATAATGCAGTTCCGGATCTGATTGCACAGATATGCAGAATGATCGGATTCAACACTAGTCGAAAACATTATAATGGCTTCTGTACACAACAAATCATGCACCATTTGGTTTTACTACAAGCGATTAGGCCATAAAATATACAAGTTGGACCGGATTTCTATAAATAATTTCAAAGGGAAATAACTAGCTACAATCACCATTCTCCAATGAACATGAACTTGCCATCACGATATTGATGTTGCATGGGGCGTTAAACGCAGTATTGCATTTGGTACGATACGATGCTGTGTCCGATCAGAGCTAGATGCCTTATTGTTCATAGTCATACAGAAGCAAGCCGAAACAAGACAATGTCTGTTACATGAATCTGGGGCGAAGCTGATCAAAAGCGATTTAACTACATCATTCTCCGACCTCCACTACCACCACGCACACCCGACTAATGTTTGTTCCACGTTTTGCTGCCGACGAACTTTGGCTATTACAGTGGGGTCAGCGTGTAAGTGCACACACGAACGAACACGACAGGTTGGAACCACTGTAAACACATTAAATCTTTTTTTTTGTAATACTTTTGAAATATGTGGACCGATTTTCAAAATCTAACTCTTTTTTTCTTAGTTACATCATTTCCAAGCTATCTACATGTAGCTAGGTTTAGTAGTCAATTTCCAAAATGTTTCGTTTTTCGACTCTTCCTGCAGCTCCTTCAGCTTTTCCGCATGTTAAATTCCTATATAAACATTTTTTTTCGCAATAAAATCAATATTTGATGGAATTTCACCAATTATTATTTTTTTTGGGGGGGGAGGATGACCTTTTTTTATTCACGAAAAAGTACTTACATTTAAATATTTTATAGAAACGAGAGTTTTGCACAGATAATGTCAGCAACTAACATACCCCAACCCCATGTCAAACCCGGTGGCAACATCCGACAACCTGATCACCCGCAGTCTGATAAGGGCATACACCGTTCGTCATTCAGCGTGGTAATCACGATTTACACTCGACCACGTGTACTAAGGCATTATTTTTGTCAATCGATGGTCAGTTTGTGGTCACTTTGCTGGATACGGAATACAAACTGTAGGACCATGTGTGCTGATTGTCAAACGAATGTGTATGTTCCATCATCATGTTTAATGTATATTTCGGGTATGGGATCACGCGTTCTATTGTTTACATTGCAATAATGGCGGCGCCCATGAGGTCTCATACGACTGCGGTTTCTTATGGAACGCCATGACTGCCTTAACTGAAGACATGTACTGCTCTTATATGGTTTCGTATTTATCTTATGTCAGTTCGTCTTTGTCTTATATCAGTTTGTCTTTATATTGTGTGGATTCGTCTTTATCTCATGTCAGTTCGATTTTATCATATGTCAGTTTGTCTTTATCCTGTGTGGATTCGTCTTTATCTTATGTCAGTTCGTCTTTATCTCGTGTGGATTCGTGTTTATGTTATGTCAGTTCGTCTTTATCTTATGGCAGTTCGTATTTATCTTGTTGTCTTGACTTTATCTTATATCAGTGTATATTTACTTTAGGCCAATTCGTCTTTATCTTATGTCAGTTCGTCTTTATCTTATGTCAGTTCGTCCTTATCTCGTATAGATTCGTTTTTATCTTATGTCAGTTCGTCTTTATCTTGTGTGGATTCGTGTTTATATTAGGTCAGTTCGTCTTTATCTTATGTCAGTTCGTATTTATATTATGTCAGCTCGTCTTTATCTTGTGTGGATGCGTGTTTATAGTATGTCAGTTCGTCTTTATCTTATGTCAGTTCGTATTTATCTTGTGTGGATTCGACTTTGTCTTATATCAGTGTATCTTTACTTTATGCCAATTCGTATTTATCTTATGTCAGTTCATCTTTATCTTATGTCAGTTCATCTTTATCGTATATCAGTTTGTCATTATCTTGTGCGGTTTCGTCTATATATTATGTCAGTTCGTCCTTATCTCGTGTGGATTCGTCTTTATATTATGTCAGTTGGTCTTTATCGTAAGTAAGTTCATCTTTATCGTATTTCAGTTCGTCTATATCTTATGCAAGATCGTCTTTATATTAGGTCAATTTGTATTTAGCTTACGTTGGGTGGTGGTTGGGAGCATGCGATGGGTAATTTAACGATCGGGGTTCATCCTTACTGGAATGCCGACCTACATGGTTTGGCCCTCATGTACCGTTTTGGCCCCTGCCTGGCACCAGGTCAGGATATTCTAATTTCAGGACTGAATATATAGTTCTGTAAATATTGAGTTCTGATTTTGGGAATTTCCCTCATTGTGGACGGGTTGAATACGGGATAATCCATCCCGTTGGCCCGGCCTTAAATGACCCTGGCACTTGATAGGTCGTTAAACACCAATAATCAATCAATCAATCTTTAGCTTACGTCAACTCACTTTTTTTAATTTGTTTTGTCTTATGGTGGTATGTTAGTTCGTCTTTATATGGGCCGCCGGGCTGAGAAATGGGACAGTATGGCGTTTACTATAATTGGCTCTAATTGGATATATAATTCCTTTTGCAAACGCACACAGAATATGACTGGATTCTAATCGTCTTGCTGGTGTTATTAATACTACTCCATTGATGGAATAACGAACAGCGTAGACCCTGATAAGACTGTGCGGAGGCACAGGCTTATCTGGGGCTACTCTGATCGCATATGTCGTAAGGTCCCTTTTGTCAGCCAGGGGGGGGGGCATATATTGTGTCGGGTTGACATTATCTTTTGTGGGTATATCTTAATCTTATGTGGGTTCGTATTTCGGTTTTTCTTATCTTATGTAGATTTGTATTTATCTTAAGTGCAGTTCTCTTTATGTTCTGTCGTTTCGTCTTTATGTCGAACATTGTTAATATGGGGTTTATTTATTGGAGATATATTTGTGTTGACACCGGCTATTTCTTTGCCGCAACAACACCCGTGTCGCAGGTGCTAGAAGACTTAGGAACTGACATAAGATAAAGACGCATCCACATAATATAAAGATAAATACACATAAGATAAATACGAATCCATATACTATAAAGATGAATCCACATAAGATTAAGACGAATGGACATAAGATAAATACGAATCCACATAATATAAAGACGAATTGGCATAAGATAAAGATGAATTGACATAATATAAAGATGAATCGACATAAGATAAAGACGAATTGACATACGATTAAGATGAATCCACATAAGATAAATACGAACCACATAATACGAATCCACATAATATAAAGACGAATTGACATAAGATAAAGACGAATCCACATAAGATAAAGACGAATCAACATAATATAAATACGAATTGACATAAGATAAAGATGAATCGACATAAGATAAATACGAATCCACATAATATAAACACGAATTGGCATAAGATAAATACGAATCGATATAAGATAAATACAAATCCACATAAGATAAAGATGAATACACAAAAGATAAATACGATTCCACATAAGATGAAGATGAATCCATATAAAATAAAGATGAATCCACATAAGATAACAATATTAGTTCAGTTAATGCAGTCATGGCGTTCCATAGTTTCTTCCTTTTAATGTTAAGTGGTATTGGCGAACTAGTATTGTTAACGGCTGGATATCATCCAGCCGTTAACAATACGAGTCCGGCAATACCAACTTCAGCAAGTAATACTGCTAAATTCAATATTGGTGGACTCGTAGTGTTCACGGCTGGAACATGGTCATCATTCAAAGGAAGAAACCACAGTCGTATTGATGAAAAATAACCTTTACCTTTGTATTACAGTGTAAACAATAGACCACGTGATCCCATACCCTGATATTGATTCCCTCAAAATCATCAAGATATCATCAACATATTTAGTGCGATGATTCACACGAACACATATACGCACGCACTCGGCTGTTTTATACACTAGGCAGTTTATGTGAAATGGCTAGTACACCATCCAGACATAAAACTAAATATCGAAAGAAACATTCATGATATAAACTTTTCAATATATAGTTTCAGTTCATTCAGAACATATTTTTCTATGATGTTGGTGGTGTTTTTGACGCTAAACGTCATGTTCCAATTCGTATTTAGATGTGAATTTCGGGACATGCGAGCTGTTTCTACTTCATTTAATGTTTATGGGGAGCTTCTAGTCTACCTTGTGTGTATAAGTTGATATATGTCAAGGCCGGTCGTAAGTATTAAAAGCCACACATTGAATAGCCGAGACATCATCTGCGACACCGTAATTTTCATATTTTTGAGAGAAAAAAAACACCCCCTTATCATAAATGGACTAGCCGGCTTATCAGGATCTGCACATTTTGAAAGTAATTTAAATATTTTTGAGAACAAACAATATCCCCATTTTCATCAATGGACTAGTCTGAAAACCAGTTTGTGACGGTTGGATTGGTTGCAGAATTAACATATCAAAATCCATTCCAGTTACTTAGGAGTGAAAGGGTTAAGTTCCATAGTTGAAGGAAGTATTGTTCATTTGGCTTATAGTGTGCTATACTACGTGACTGGAATAAGTCGTCGAGGGGCAGAAGCTAAACGGTATAGAATTGGTTTAGTTAGAGGGGAATATAACTCCAATAAGATTACCAGGCAATTCAACACTCAATTCGGACGTGTTTACAGACATTGCGCGGTAAAGTTGATTGGCCTTTCCATTTATCTGGCTGTCAGTTTGAAGGTCGTGTGAACTACTAAAATGGGTAGGGACAAAGATTGAACGACAACAACAGGAAAGAGTTTACAAAATAGTTCCCATTTCATTGCACACAACCACCGGAGTTAATCTTGTCAAGAGTATCAATGTTTCTGAACATATATTTTCAATGCAAACTCGCAATTACGCAGTTTGATTGTCTGAGCCTGAGCTGTTGCACAGCTCAGGCTCAGTCAATCAAGCCGCGTGATTTCGAACACAATATGCAACTATTTTGAAAGGAATTAAATTGACACGTATTGGCAAGATTCGCGCAGGCAATAGTGTAAAATTTTTGATCAGAATCTGGACAAATGACGCGGCTGCTGTGTACAGTGAAACCTCTGTAAACCGAACACCATGAAAACATCCGTGATCTTCGTTTCTTGGTCATTTATCTCATGTGATAATGTATGTTCGTGATCGCAAAGCACACAACTATGGCTCAGAATGTTCAAATACCTGATTTACAGTGAGACCTCTCTAAGCCGGAAAGGGTGTCCGGTTTAGAGAGGTTTCACTGTATTGCATACAGTAATATTTGTTTGTTATGTACATCGTTTTCATGGAGCTTTACCCCTTTACATATTAGAACTCTCTTTGCAAACGATGCAGGCGGCCGTTTCACTAAACTTCGTGCGACTAAAATGTTCGTAAGTGCAACACTATGATAGTCTGTAAATTTCACATTAGCCATGTTTGTTTGTACACAATTATTGGTTATTGAGCATAGGCTGCGTTTGCAGCCTATGCTCAATAAATGTAAATCCTTCAATTGAAATTTCTAGACAATCCAGAATTCGCACTTACGAACATCTTAGTCGTACGAAGTTTAAAGAAATGTTCCCTCGATCCTGATGAGCCGGATAATAACGAGCCGTCTCATTACGATCTGCACCATTTGTGGCTATTTTTCCTTATTACAAATTGACCCCCTTTTCTGCATAATGGGATAATCTCAAACTTAACATGAAAGTTACTTACATGTACGGGTTAAAGGGTTAATTACTGGACTAAACGTATATACGAACATAACATGGAAAATGACATAAAATGCTTTTGTGCACACACATTTTGTATAATATTTGATGGTATTATATAAATTGCATGTACGTGTATTTGAGTAGATATGTGTAAATGTGTAAATGTGTAAATGTACATCATACTTCAAGAGTGACAGCCGTGTGATTTCAATTTGTTTTACCATGGAGTGTGCTTACTCGTTAAAAGTTCCACTTTGAGCGCCCTACTCTAAGAATTCTGGCATTTCTGACCCATTAATTTTTCCCAAATTGCTTTTTTCCGTTGGTAGAAGTTGGAATACATAGAGAAAGTGATTTGTGGACAACCCGTGGTATGGATTGTGTAGTTGTGACGACGGGTCACATTATACGATCAGTCGCAATAAACTACGGTACGCAGAGGTATTTATGTACTTTCCGCAAGAAAACATTATTGTTTTGGGATACAGTGGAACTCTCTAAACCAGACACCCTGGGAAGCTGCCAGGGTGTCCGGTTTCCAGACATTTCACTGTACTAATTTATGTCATTTAAAGCCACATTTTTAAAGGTGCATGCCCACTCAGTAGGCACAAAATTATTATTTTTATCAGAGACATCATCTAATACATATTCTGGCAACATAAATATTCATTCACCATTATCCCACGTATTGAATGGCAATATTATAGATTTTATGTCAGACGTAAATTTACACACTGGTAACAGGGGCGATAACCATGTTTTCAGGTGACGCATTTAATTAGTATAAATAATTCCAAAAATATCATTCCTCATTTCCATATGAAAATAGCCGAACACGACCGCGAGTCACTGTCAGTAAAATACATATTACTACATGATTATAGATGTATAGCGGGCACTGGTAATATGTAGAACTGCTGGAATAATGACACACTGATACACTTATTGAATTCCTTTTAAGAACAATTTGTGCCTACTGAGTGGGCATTAAAATACCTTTAATATTACAAATGTCGAATGGTATTAAATGGTAGAACAATACGTGAATACCATGAAGTAATACTAAAAGTATATGCATAGTCCGTGAGATTAATCAGGTAGCGAGCTGTATTGACCGAATACGTACTGACTGATAACATAGTGTTGTAGCAGGCATTGATTGACCTGATAGAGGATAGTAGGTTAGTGCCGTGAATGGGAAAAAATATCTGGCAAGGCTTAGGAAACGGGATGGGCGAGGCTCTTTCCGTGCCGCGCCAGATATTTTTCCCATTCACGGCACTAACCTACTATTCTATTTATCCCGTCAACACCTACAAATGGCTTTTAAATGCAAAAATATAACCCCAGCCACCGTACATATTCATACGCAGTGAGTAGGTCGTATTGACAGGATATCAAAAATGTTTCACGGCACCGTGTTTCACGGCACATACGCACTGTGCTGACGGGCTAAATACGAATATCCGGATTACAACGAACTGAAAACTGTCGTTTCATGGTCGAACGACATAACATGGTTACCGAATAACGTCAGAGGCATGACGCAACGTAAAATAGTCCTTGGTATTCTCCACGTGTTACCAATCTGCATTACCTGCCATTAGAGATTCTCTGTGCTCACAAATTGGCAATTTCTTCTCGACGACGTGAGTGACATAAACCTGCCAGGGACAAGTTGGAATAATAGAATAATATAAATTCTATAACATAGTTTGTTTGTTTTTTGTTTGTTTGTTTGTTTGTTTTCTTGTTGGGGTTTAACGGCCTATCAACAGCTAATGTCATTTAAGGCCGGGTAAATGGGTCAAGTACTAAATCCCATATAATATTTACAAATGGGGGTCTATAGCATAGACCATATAATGAGAGCAAATGCAATTAGTATGAATTAATTCCGGAAATGATACATACACCATAGGTGTACACGGAGGTAATATATGTTGTCTGTTATACAATTATAGCTATATATAAGACACGCCATGTGCTTTTATACCTAATAACATGTGCGATAGTTCATGAAATATTTTATCAAATGTACGATAATTTCCGTAAATGACGTAGAAAGTTGTTGAAATTTTCATAGCAAATGCGAAATTCAATTCCACATTTGCTATGAAATTTGCATCAACTTTCGACGTCATTTACATAAAATATCACAGTTTTTGTAAATATATTTCACGAAATATCGCACATATTCTTAGGTACAAAATCACATGACGTGTTTCATAAGTGGTTTTAATTGGAGACATGTGGCTTATGGGGTGTGTAGCTCCTGATCCAATAACACATTCCTGTAGCCTGATAACGATATATATTGCTTGTTAGAAGCACGGCTTGTGTTTCATTGATGGAATAGCGGACAATGCAGACCCAGAACAGACTGCGGGTGCACATGCTGATCTGGATCTACACTGGTCGCAAAAGCCCACACGTTCTTAAGTCACAGCCACATATGTGTTTATGCTGTATTTGCAATACTCGTGTTGTTGTTGTTGTTGTCTTTTTGCGTACATGTACGTGTCTCAGAGGGACGTGCTGGTTACTGATAACCGACAGATTTATAACCCCATGTTCACTGGTTTTACAACGCCAGTGGCCAGTTTTTCCATAATTATATGTTATACATATATTATATCACATTTACGAAGCAATTATCTTTGAATCAAACGATGATCAGGTATAGAACGGGTCCTTGATCACGTTATTCCTTTAGGTGCATAATTATATTCGTAAGTCTGGTATGAAGAGAACACTTTTCCCACGTTTGTTGTCAAGTATTGGCGACAACGATCGTCGGTTGCATGTACATTTCGCTGGTCACTATGGGATATGTGGCCGGCTGCTGAGACAGAACCCTAATGTATTAGCGTAACGGCAATTTCCACGGCCAATAAGTATGTTAGGCACGGCCACGAGAATACTCGCTAGACGATACAGAGATCGCTATTTTCCCAGCATAGAACATTTTACTTAACTGGCAGGGGTTACACTATCGTGAACAACGAATCGTAGTTTGTATCGCACCAAACTATTATTAGCAAACATCGTAGATCCTGATCAGCCTGCACGGATCGTGCAGGCTGATCAGGATCTACGCTGTTTGCCAATGTCAAGTTCGTCATCTCACGAGTTGATTCCTTACATGCCATGCCTAGAGTATGTTTGTCATAGGAAGGCAGGGAAACATTGTTAGTTCATTTAGCAACACGATGTAGATTGAATACATTGTAGGACAAGGCAATTTGGCTCGGCAAGCATGTATGTGTCACATTCCAAGCATACAACAGCGTTGGATCGCTGACAGCCATTAATCACACGTATATGAGACGAGCCGTGACTTTTTTACATATTGTGCGGTTTTTAATGAAAAAATTTACAGAATCTGTGATATTTTCCGTAAATGATGGTGGAATTTTACGAAATTTTCAAAGCAAATGCGGAATCATTTGCTCTAAACATCTCGTCAACTTGGACGTCATTGACGGAAAATATGGTAAATTTTGTAAATATGTATCTACTTAGTTACAAAATCACATGGTTCGTCTCATGTAGAACTGGAGGCCGTTTCACTAAACTTCGTACGACTAAAATGTTCGTAAGTGCAAAATTATGATAGTCTGTAAAATTCACATTAACAATGTTTTCTTGTAAACAATTATTGGATTTACATTTATTGAGCATATGCTGCATATGCAGCCTATGCTCAATAAATGTAAATCCACCAATTGACATCTCCAGACGATCCTAATTTTGCACTTACGAATATTTTAGTCGTACGAAGTTTAGTGAAACGGCCCCCATTAGTACCACCAATAGAAACAATGAGAGAAACAGGCTTGTGTCTTTTTTTATATCATGTTTTATCAGGCGAGGTTAGAACACGCGAGGAAATTCAGAGGCTCGCCGAGTAATAAGTCTGTCAAGACCATGTATTATGTTATTATTTCAAATGGCCAATGTATGATTTTAAAAGCACTGTAGGCAAATGGGTTTGATACTTGTGTGAAATTGAATGGTACATTTCCTGCAATGGAAACTAATAGCAGCGATATATGTCAACATTTACTAGTGATGTGAAGATAAGTAATTGCCAAAACGGTTATGTTGATCAATATTATAACTTCCATATAACAACGTCATATTAGAGACACGCCATGTGATTTTATACCTTCGGACATCTACGTTATTTCATGAAGTATGTTTACAAAATTTACAATAGTTTCCGTAAATGGCGTCAAAAGCTGAACATTTTGTCAACTTTCGACTTTATTATGAAAAAAAATGTTGTAAACGTATTGAATCAAATTACGCAGACGTCCGTATGTACAAAATCACATTGCGTGTCTCAATTATGCCGGATATTAAACAACCTTTCTGGTAAATATAGTTAATATTCGTTTAAAATAGCACCACGAACTTTAACTTTAGACTTACTGGAAGCGAAAACATCAAATACTAGTATTTACATTAAATATAAGACATCGACAACATTATCATCTAATTCCCAATAAACATTTCCCTACCAGTCAGCTGGAGATACAAAACAGCATGTTTACAGCCCTGGTAATAAATGAACCGATTAAACTGTGCATGTGACAGAGAACATCCTTGCCTAAGTCATATATTAATTAAGTATAATCCTAGGTTAATGTTCTTATAGACACGGATATAGAAACGTCAATGGTCGCATGCACTAGGTTACGCAACAGCACAGATACTGGGGCCAGTTTCATTAAACTTCGTACGACTGAAATTTTCGTAAGTGCGAATTTAGGATCGTCTGGAAATTTCAATTGATGGATTTACATTTATTGAGCATAGGCTGCATATGCAGCCTATGCTCAATCCAATAATTGTTTATAAGAAAACAATGTTAATGTGAAATTTACAGACAATCATAATTTTGCACTTACGAACATTTTAGTCGTACGAAGTTTAGTGAAACGGACCCCAGGTTCCGACATTGTAGAACGTACTACTGTTCATTAACCCTTAGTACTAGGGGTGGGTGAACAGTAGTGGATTCTATATCCCTCTCCTAGTACAACCCCTGTAATGTTCGGTTATTTTAACCCTTTCACCCCTAAGTAACTGGAATAAATGTTCATATGTTAATTTTGCAACCAATCCAACCATCACAAAATTATTTTCAGACTTGTCCATGTATGAAAAGGGGGTATTTTTTAATATGAAAATTTCTTTCAAAAAGTGCAGATCCTGATGAGACGGCTCATTACGAGCCGGCTCATCTGGATCTGCACTGTTTGCATAAACTGCAATAACGGGCTTTCGGGTTCAAAGGGTTAATATAAGGACGACGTCGAACGTTGGCGGCCAAACAATAAATGGATACGCAATAGCGTTCGATATCTTATTTTTGTTGTTACCAAGGTTACACGCCATTTTGATTAGATTACACTAGGACAGGGACCCGTTTCACTAAACTTCGTACGACTAAAATGCTGGTAAGTGTAAATTTAGGATCGTCTGGACATTTAAATTGATGGATTTACATGTATCGGGCTGCATATGCAGCATATGTTCAATAAATGTAAATCCAATAATTGTTTACAAAAAAAGCATTGTTAATGTGAATTTACAGACTATCATAAGTTTGCACTTACGAACATTTTAGTCGTACGACTAACTCCGTACGACTAAAATGTTCTCTGATTGTACCTGTCTGTTATACACTGGCGTGCCATTTGGAGGATTATTCCGCAGGTAGTCGACGCCTGGGATCCAATTGGGACCCTTAAATCGAGGATATGTATTCCCCGACCATGACTATCACAGTGCTGTATAATCGTACTCAGATAGATATAATATATTTAATTCAAAGGTATAATCCAATATGAAAAGTTCCACACGGTAGTTCAGGCTCCAATACTGAATAAGTCCCTGAAACACCAACAATGATTCGAACAGTGTACAGTGGGGTCAGCGTGTAAGTGCACACACGAACGAACACGACATGTTGGTTCCAACCTGTCGTGTTCGTTCGTGTGTGCACTTACACGCTGACCCCACTGTACACGTACTGTACATCCGTATCGGACTTGCAATAGTGTATTAGATCCGGAACTAGTTCGACAAGAAATGCAACAAGCCCATTTCGTCGGTCATAAGCATATATGAGACACGCCTTGTACCAAAGAACAGGTGCGATATCTCCTGAAAAATGTTTATAAAATTTACGATATTTTCCGTAAAATACATCGAAAGATGACAACAATTTCATAGCAAAATTTTGTTATGAACATTTCGTCATCTTTCGACGTCATTTACAGAAAATATAATATATTTTGTAAATATATTTCATGAAAAATCACACATGTTTTATGTACAATACTCGGGTGGCGTGTCTCATGTAGCGCTAGACTGGTCGTAGTTGTCCTAATGAATATGTATTCATGAATCGGCGGCCACACAGCTCAATGTTTAGTTTGTCTGTATACGTCATAACCATTCCACCGAGGCAGTCGAACTGTGGGATCCACCGAAATACGATGCCTTCACATGCCATCTGCACATGCGCATGATATTGGCGGTTCCCTGCAGGGGAGATTGATAACATCCTGATGAAATGTACGGCATCTCGACATGCAGAGTACCACGAGTAGACATATAAACGGACGTGGGAGTATTCATGGTAATCAGACAATTCCTCTGTAACTCGGAACATGTGCGATTTTACATGAAATATATTTACAGAAACTGTGATATTTTCTGCAAATGAGGTCGAAAGTTGACGAAATTCTCATAGCAAATGCGGAATCGAATTCAGCATCTTCTATGAAAATTGAGAAATAGTGGGCAGATTTTCAAAATTAAATTTTTGTTTTCGTAATAAAATTAATATTTAACCAAATTTCACGAAATAAAACGAATACTCATTCTTAATTTTGATAAATTTTAATATTATCAAAAAAAATATTGTTTTTGCATTGTTATGGCCGTAAAATTTGGGCATGTTTCGTGAAACAGACAGTAGGTACAAAATCACATGGCGTCTCTCAAATTAGGTTCCAACGCAGAATATGGTTCCTGTGAACGTTACCGTACGTTGCTGTATTAAAACGTACATGTATATACGTATATGGCAAATGTTTTAAAAGTTTGGGGCTGTGCTACTTTTCTCTGAACAAAAACACAATTTCTACTCCAAATCGCGACGTTTGATTAATTGAGCTCGGGCAGAACTCAGCCTCAACCAATCAAATTTCATGATACCGATCATGTGATGCAAGAACATAATCCCGGGCTGTGGTTGCGTGATCATCATTGATCATCTCCGTACCGTCGATATAGTTTAAATATTTACGATATTTCCGTAATCTACGTTACAAGGTGGCGAAACATTTCATGATACAACATTTGCGAAAAATTGTTTGCCAACGCAAGACATCCGCTACGACGGAAACGTGACGTTGTGGACGTTATTAAGTATCCGGAATTTACCGTCGTAAAAACCTAATTATAACAGATGTTCCAAATCAATCAAAACCACGTGATCACATTGCGTCATATCACGACAACCGCGGAATCAACTGATGAAGACTACAGTGAATCCTCTCTAAACCGGACACCCTGGGAGGTCCCCAGGGTATCCGGCTTAGAGAGGTTTCATTGTAAATCAGGCATTTGATCATTCTGAGCCTTAGTTGTGTGCTATGCGATCACGAACAGACATTATCATCCGAGATAAATGGCCAAGAAACACATAAAAAATAACATCACAGGTGTTTTCTTGGTGTCCGGTTTAGAGGGGTCCCACTGTACAACATCTTCTGAGATGATATGATGGCCACAGGGATACATGCAGACACCAAATCTAACAAGCTTACGTAATAAGCCATATACCGTTATACGAAGACAATATTGACTCATGAATCCAAATTTGTTGCAAATGTGTTTAGATTTTGTTTTCTCAAGCTGAGCGGCCTATTTCATACGATCGCAATTTCCCGGCAGTTTCTGGCAGATCTAATGAATGGTTTCGTCCTATATTTGCTATGGACAAACGCGTAATTACCACGATACACGGAACCAGTGTCCTCGTCAGGGATATACAGACCGTCGTACGACCAAAATGTTAGTAAGTGCAAATTTAGGATCGTCTGGATATTTCGATTGATGGATTTACATTTATTGAGCATAGACTGCATATACAGTCTATGCTGAATGAATGTAAATCCAATAATCGTTTACAAGAAAACATGGTTAATGTGAAATTTACAGACTATCATAAGTTTGCACTTACGAACATTTTAGTCGTACGAAGTTTAGTGAAACGGCACCCAGAGCTGTGCATTTGTGCTGACATCGTGGAACTTCGTATATTATCATGTTCTGGCATAGATGGTCGACTTGGTGATACGGTGCTGCAATATACTGTTTTAGACATGTAGAAAACAATTCATGATTAAACATAAAATATATGGCTGACATATGAATGCATGTTTTACACATGTAGATAACGAAAACAACATGTATTCATGTTTTAGTCATATATATATATTTTAGAAATAAACAATACAGTGGAACCTCTCTAAACAATACAGTGGAACCTCTCTAAACAATACAGTGGAACCTCTCTAAACAATACAGTGGAACCTCTCTAAACCGGACAGCAAGAAACATATTTGATCTTATTTTTCTTGAGTTTCTTGGTAATTTATCTCAGGGGATAATGTCTGTTCGTGATCGCATAGCACACACCTATGGCTCAGAATTATCAAATGCCTGATTTACAGTGCAACCTCTTTAAACCGGACACACTGGGAACCTCCCAGGGTGTCCGGTTTAGAGAGGTTTCGTATTACAAAAACTATGACTACATATCTAATTCTCTTCATGCCTAAAATGTATATATAACACCATCCTATCACCACACCGACCCCTGTGTTTTCCATCATGTTCTCGTGAATACATGTGGGCATAATCAGAATACATGCCGTTATGATGCCGCAAAAGTTGAAAATAGAATTTAAATTGATATAGTTTCATATATTTCTACATGTTGTAACTTATCTTTCGTCATCAGACCACCCCAAATAATTGCGCATTCGGATTTTCGAGAAACGCGTGGCATTAATCGCCTCGTATTCGTAGGCTGACGTGTTTGTTAAGCAATGGAGAACCTTGTTGCGAAAATTAACTCTTGCAATCTACTCCCGTATACCGTCCGTGGCTATGGACGGTCCGGGAGTAGATTTCAAAAGTTACTGTTCGCAACTCTGATGGACCGCTATTTGTCGAACGGTCATGGCGTGCTGTGATTCTGGTAAATCAGGGTTTTGTGATACTGAATAAGTACAACATTGGTCACAGTTCCATTTTCGCCATTTACGGGTTTGGTACTACACAGGTGGTGCCCAAGTATCTGAAAATATGAGAACAAGACACACTCGCATATGAGACATAGAATTATCTGTGGAACATGTTTTACCAACGTCTATTTTAGCTGCCATATGCGTTGCTGTGTCAAGACGCCGGTCAGATTCACCTCTCGTAGCGAGTGAAATAGGCAGCAAGTTATATAACGTACGGATTTACATGTTCCACACATTGTTCTTTACAAGCTAATAATTCCAGCACAAAAATATTTACACAATTCCCTAACATTTGATTGGCCCGTAGCAAGTCTCTGTCCAAAGTTTATATCCCAGTAAACTCCCACACCGAACTACTTTCCGTAACCGTGAGGCGCAGTTAAAATAATTCTTAAGAAAACGGAAAATAAACACATTTTTCTGATTTTATTTCAAATGCTGGAATTATAAGGAATGAATGGCCTTTTTGTGGAATTTATCGGGGATATAAACTTGGAAAAGTCGCGGGAATACTGGACGAGGCCTTCCGGCCTTCGCCCAGTATTCCCGCGACTTTTCCAAGTTTATACCCCGATATATTCCACAAAAAAGCCATTCATTCCTATACTAACCACACAAATATCTTCGAAATCAATGTTAACTTTCTATGAAGTGCATGTATGACTTTAAAATGAGCATTCATTAAAATAATTGATAATAAGAATGGTTCGATCCCGACACGTGTGCGTCACAACCGAAGTTTATAACCTGACAATCAAATTACGTCCCGTCTGTCAGACTACGAGGGCTCGGTGTATGCTACATCGTCTGCGAAAATCATCATCATACCATCGACTGTTCGTTGCAATTCTATGTATTGTTTTTACAGTGGAACCTCTCTAAACCGGACACCAAGATAACTCCTGTGATCTTACTTTGATGAGTTTCTTGATCATTTATCTCATGTGATAATGTCTGTTCGTGATCGCATAGCACACATCTATGGCTCAGAATGATCACATGCATGATTTACAGTGAACCCTCTCTAAACCGGACACCCTGGGGGGGGGGGGGTCCCCAGGGTGTCCGGTTTAGAGAGGGTTCACTGTACAAGTAACGTTATCTGTATTCCGACCAGAATATATTTATTCGTGGAAAGGTATGGGTTGTGAGCCATACAGGTTCCACACTATTTATAAAGTGATACATGTACATGTAAAATATGGAGATTATTGTGTTTCTCAAAGTTGATTCTATTGCAATTCATAAATTGTATACACTGTATATATACCACCGTTTAATAAGTATTACTTATAGCACTAATTGACGAGTGTAATTGACGAGTGTAATTGACGAGTTTATCCGAGGGCGTAGCAATTTACGCAGCACCGCAGGAGACATGGATTTGTTTTATTAATTCGTTCCCACGAAATAACAATTCGTTCCCTCGAATTAACAATTCGTTCCCACGATATAACAATTCGTTCCCACGAATTAACAATTCGTTCCCATGGGAACGAATTGTTATTTCGTGGGAACGAATTGTTAAATTGAGGGAACGAATTGTGAATTCGTAGGAACGAGGGAATTGAGGGAAAGAATTGTCATTTCGTGGGAACGAATTGTTATTTCGTGGGAAAGAATTAATAAAACAAAATCTACGTCCCCTGCGGGGCTACGTAGCAATTCACGGTTCGTCCGCATGTACGAGGAGATACTCTCTGATGTGTTTGTAATTTGTTACATAACGGCTAGCGTGTGAACGTTCTATATTCTGTTGAAATCGTTCAATTTATTACAGTTGCTATCTGCGGGCTGATCAGGCGTCGTGGTGGGATCAGACACGCCGGGATATTCTAGTTAAGCACTGTTTAATGTGCAAATCACAGCCGGCATGGTTCAGCGTGTAAATGGCCCACCATTTAATCCCAATTTGGGGAATGGTACATTGCCAAACACTGAAGTGTCCGGTTATATCATGTATCCGTGTATATATTAACGAGGCGTTCGATACTCGATCCTCGCCCCGAGACGTATCAAGATCTTTGAATCGCTAGATCGCACCTGATAATTTACCCATCAGAGAACTCGATATCATGCCGATATATCTACTTCACTTAGAATACATGAAAAGCTCTTCTTTGTGCACGTGGTTGGTGATCAAGGCCCGCCAATGGAAAACAAGATGGTCACGTTATACTGGCGTAAGCAGCACATATATGTGGCTGTGACTGGAGAAATGGGGCTTATGGTTTTGCGACCAGTGTAGATCCAGATCAGACTGTGCATCCGCACAGTCTGATCAGGATCTGCACTGTTCGCAATTCTATAAACGAAACACCCGCCATGCTTCTAACAAGCATATATATCGTTATTGGGGTATAAGAGCGTGCCATTTATCCAATCACAGCCACATACGGGTGTCCGTCCGTAAATAACCCCGTCAGGCTAGTCAGGGACTACATAATTCACTGTGTTTTGTGTTAATTATTAACCCTTAGACCGCTACACACAACAACTGTCACCTGCTGTTGCTTTTATATCTTGCCTTATTTATCAATAAAAACATGGTTTGACAGCACTTCAGAATCATTTCTAATGAAAACCATGTTGTAAATTATTCTAAAGTAAAAAAAATAGAAAATAAACAAAAGACGACAAAAAAAAATAAGATAGCGGTGTAAGGGTTAATTAATTCTAACAAGTATGTTCGTTGATAAGTAAAGAACGTAAAGACATAACGAACGTTGGCAAGTGACATGCAATTCCGAACTGTTGCAACGCTAGTTATTGTTCAGTATAATGAACTTGTTTTGCGAAAAATGTTTATTAAATTGTGTTACTATTTTAATCAAGCAGAATATAGTCTGTAATGGGATTTTCTTTGTAAATGTGGTATAGTCACTTCACAATAAACAAAACAATGAAATTTCACAAGGTTTCCTTATTGGTACATGGAAAGCGAAAATGCCAAAGTATGCCAAGCTAAATTATTTCTATTGCTTGTCACAGGTTCTGATAGCATGTATTTGAACATAACGCATGTTTTCGGGAATATGATCAAATAATTCCAGCACAAAAATATTTACACAATTCCCTAACATTTGATTGGCCCGTAGCAAGTCTCTGTCCAAAATTTATATCCCAGTAAACTCCCACGCCGATCTACTTTCCGTAACCGTGAGGCGCAGTTAAAATAATTCTTAAATTCTTAAGAAAACGGAAAATAAACACATTTTCTTGATGAATTTATTTCAAATGCTGGAATTATAAGGAATTAATGGCCTTTTTGTCGAATTTATCGGGGATATAAACTTGGAAAAGTCGCGGGAATACTGGACGAGGCCTTAAAAAATTACAATTTTCGAAAGAAAAATAATTAAAAAAAATATATATATATTTTTTTATTTTTTTTTTCGAAAATTGTAATTTTTTATCGCTTCGTCCAGTATTCCCGCGACTTTTCCCCCTATAAATTCCACAAAAAGGCCATTCATTCCTATAATCAAATGGTGCGATTGTCATTTACTGTGCATGAAGCGAAACACCACACATTGGATATCTGAGACACAGTGACTTTAAACACACGTACGTTTTCTATGTAGACAAGTTTTACCGTAGGACTACGGAGCCCCGCAGGGGACGTATACTTTTATTTGTTTTATTAATTCATTCCCACGAAATAACAACTCATTCCCTCAATTTAACAATTCGTTCCCACGAAATAACAATTCGTTCCCTCAATTTAACAATTCGTTCGCACGAATTAAAAATTCGTTCCATCAATTTAATAATTCGTTACCACGAAATAATAATTCGTTCCCACGAGAACGAATTGTTAATTCGTGGGAACGAATCGTCTTTTCGTGGGAACAAATTGTCGTATTCTGTACATATCTCGCAGCAAACTGATTCCTCTGGAAATAATAATAGAAAAACAACATACACAACGGCCTGCGGTTATCTTGCCCTGATCTCAACGTTTCTGAACATCTACTGGAAATCTCTACGCGCAATCATGCAGCTTGATTGGCTGAGCCTGGGCTGTAGCACAGCCCAGGCTCAACCAATAAATCTGCTTGATTTCAAGCACAATAGTATTGAAATACATCAACTGAGAAATATTGGCAAGATTAGCGTAGGCGGTGGTGTAACAAACTTAATAAGTTTTATTTGACCTGCCCTGGTATTGAACTGATGAGGCTAGAATGTACTAGTTTATGTTGTTTACTAATTTCCATTCTGTCAGTTTTAATGGATACAAGCTAACGCTGAAATATACGGAGCCCCGCAGGGGACATGTTTTTTTTTATTAATTCGTTCCCTCAATTTAACAATTCGTTCCCTCGAATTAACAATTCGTTCCCACGAATTAACAATTCGTTCTCACGAAATGATAATTCGTTCCCTCAATTTAACAAAGAATTATTAAATTGGGGGAACGAATTAATAAAAAAAAAAATCCATGTCCCCTGCGGGGCTCCGTAGTTTTGAACTGATTCCGTGGATGTCTAGAATGTATTAGTTTCTGTTGTTTACTCATTTCCATTCTGTCAGTTTGAAGGGATGCTAGCTAATGCTGAAATCCGTGTCTACGTTTCAAAAAACGATATATCAAAACAAACTGCTTAGAATTCATGGAATATATGGAATATATGACACAAGCCGCGTGTCATTGTACCTAAAGACATGTGCGCTACCTCATGAATAATATTTGCATTTTGTTCTATATTTTCTGTAAATGACGTCGAAAGTTGACGAAATATTCAGAGCAAATGCGAAATAGAATTCTATAGTTCGTATGAAACTTTCGAAAATTTTCTAGGTCATCTACAGAAAATATCACAGTGTTTTTCATGCATAGTCGCACATCTCATATGAGACACGCCATGTGATTTTGTACCTAAGAACATGTGCGAATTGTTACGACTTAAATTTACAGAAACTGTGATCTTTTCTGTAAATGACGTCGAGAGATGACGAAATTTCCATAGAAAATGTGGAACTGAATTCTACACTTGCTTTGAAAATTTCGTCAACTTTCGACGTCATTTACGGAAACTATCATATTTTTTGTAAATAACTTGCATGAAATATCGCACATGTTCTTAGGTACAAAATCACATGGCGTGTCTCGTATGTGTAAGAATTTCAGCTGTATTGTGCTACAAGAAACTGACCGTGAGCTGCATGGAACAGAATCACGTTCAATACAACCTAGTTTGTCATGGAGTCAAGGTGCATGATCACGTGGTTACAACAACAACAACGTCGCCCACCCCAAAGTAAGTATTATTTGATATTTTCTTTAATATGCAACGGATTTTGATGTAATATGGCGCAGCAAACGCGTCTTCATGAGCTGCATTTGGTGGTCTAGGGAGTTTGGCACAGACGTATGTCTTTTTTTGCGAAGAATCGATTTCCGTGTCTGAGACACGGAAATCGATTCTTCGCAAAAACGACAGAAGTTTGGGGGAAAATAAAGAGACCACCAAATGCAGCTTAACAAGACACGTTTGATGCGCCATATTACATCAAAATCCGTTACGTAATAAGGACACTATAAAAGAATACGTACTTTGAATCGGTACTTGTTGTTGTTGTTAGTACCACGTGATCATACACCTTGGGAGCATCATAGTTTGATGAGAAAAGGATGACAGAAATAATTCAATTAAGAAGTAATGAGATTATGGTGGATCATGGGAAACAATAACACGGCGATTGTAACCTATGTACGTGTATTAGGTATGGCAGAAAAAATAAGGAAGGCCAACTCAGTCCCTCCTAACAAATTGAGATGTGGCGGAATATTTAGGGGCCGAGTGACCGATAAGGTTGAATGCCACTAGACTGTATACATGTAACTCTGCGCGACGAGTGTAGCTCCTGACTAGATTACACAATGTCATGTATTTCAGTCTAATCAGAATCTAGATTACACTATTCGGCATCAATGCATTTGGTTAAATATTCGAATTATGTTGGTAACGAAATCAGAAAGGTATCATGGCTCCAGATAAGGAATTAGTCATTGGGTATTGTCACTCCATCATGTCTTAAGCAATTGGGTATTTCAAAATTGTAATTGGGTAAAATAAAATCACACTGCTGTTTACATATAAGCAGACAGCAATTATTAATTAGTTTGCTGCTAAATGAAAACATATCTTGTCATTTCATTAGAATTGTCTCCTTGGAGACAATTCTAATGAAATACCAAGATTTGTTTTCATGTGAAAATAAGAAAAATATGCTATATTTGTTGTCGGTTTATTGTTTTCTGCTGCATGATGAAGGTACCACAATTTGTTATTGCTTTTTGATACTCACTACTTCCGATGTCAACTGGCGTTTTGGCCATTTTAATTGGGTATTTACGCAAATACGCAGCTTATCTGGAGCCTGACTGGTATGTTTTACTGTGTAAATGGGTCGTATTGTCTTTGCGACCAGTGTAGCCGTGCAGTCTTATCCGGGTCTACAGAAACACCCGCAATGCTCGTAATAAGAAGAATACCGTCTTATCAGTCTGATAGAATGAACTGGCAAGTACATGTCTAGATTGGCCACATATGCCATACAGTGAAACCTCCCAGGGTGTCCGGTTTAGAGATGGTCCACCATAAATCAGGCATATGACCATTCTGGTACATACCTATGCCTTTTGCAATCATGAAAATGCATTATTATCTCAGATACATTACAAAGAAACCTCTCAAACTGAGATTACATATATTTTCTTGTTGTCCGGTTTAGAGGTTCCACTGTATATTCTCTCTGTCTTCAGTCATGGTCACACGTTTGAATAATGCAGCAATCTTGCACACCGACAGAACGGACCAGGGGCCCGTTTCACTAAACTTCGTAGGACTAAAATGTTCGTAAGTGCAAATTTAGGATCGTCTGGAAATTTAAATTGATGGATTTACATTTATTGAGCATATGCTGCATATGCAGCCTATGCTCAATAAATGTAAATCCAATAATTGTTTACAAGAAAACATTGTTAATGTGACATTTACAGACTATCATAATTTTGCAATTACGAGCATTTTAGTCGTAAGAAGTTTAGTGAAACGGCCCCCAGATTATTTTTGGCGTTGATCTGGCGACATTTCATAACATACATGTACTCGCCCAGTGGCGGGTTTTACGTTCGTCATCTCGGTTATGGAAATCTCTCGCCGTATCTCGAGATATCTCGTGCTGTTGAGCTTACTGACGGTTATCGAATTACGGCGATCAGAACAACATACTTCAATGTTGACGTGTTTACCGAGCTGTGTCAGCATTTATTGCATAACCCAATTGTTATGCAAATCTGAAAACTAATTCGAACAGCATCCCCGTTTCTGAAGCCATTGTTGCGTTGTGTGGCTTCTGCTTCTACAGAACGTGTCGACTACTGTCTAAACGTACATGATTGGTCGAACACAGTTAACAACGCTGTGATTTCATTCATTCATGTAACTACACGTGTGTATTATGCATTTCAAACCGATGGCAATATGTACACGTGTAGTTACATGAATGAAATAAATCACAGCGTTGTTAACTGTGTTCAATCAATCATGTATAGAGCAGACCGTGGCCGACGGATAACACCGCCGGACTGCCACGCTGGCGACCAGGTTTCGATTCAGGGTTCAGTTCCAGGGCGTTAGTATTTCTGAGAAACTTTGTATTTCCTGCTCTACAAGTCCTTTCGGATGGGACTGTAAAGGGCGATCACGTGTATCAGATGTGAAGGAGTGTATGTGCACGTTACAAGAAACATCGGGGACTATTATAATAAGAGCTAGACCCCCTGGGGCCGGTTTCCTCTGTATCCACATGCTTCCTTTCTCCCCTTCTTGGGAGACGACATGAAATGTTATCGAGCCAGTACCGTCGTTAAATTCAAGCATTTACGAAATGCATTAGTGTTGCTAAGATACAATGAGAACTGAAGAAAACGGTGTGTATGTTTCCATCGATAAAATGACGTATCCTCACGGAATGTAATGGATTAACCCTTTCAACCCTAAGGAACTGGAATGGACTGTGATATGCTAATGTTCCGACCAATCCAATGGTCACACAATTATTTTCAGATTCGTCCATTTATGAAAAGGGGGTGTTTTTGTTCTAAGAAATATGAAAATTACTTGCAAAAAATGCAGATCCTGATGAGACGGCTCGTTACGAGCCGGCTCATCTGGATCTGCACTGTTTGCATAAACCGCTATAGCGGGCTTTCGGGTTCAAAGGGTTAAAGACTGCGCATTACTATTAAATATAGTACATTATTTGCATAACACCAGATTGTATAATACAATGTATAAATAATAGCCGGGGAATTAAGTTACTTTATATCTGGCAATATGAACAAATAGCACATTCTTGTAGCCTGATAGCGATCTGTATTGCTTGTTAGAAGCATGCCGGGTGTTTCATTGACGGAATGGCGAACAGTGCTGATCCTGATCAGACTGTGCGGATGCACAGGCTGATCTGGATCTACACTGGTCGTAAAACCATTAAGCCCCATTTCTCCAGTCACAGCCACATATATACATGTACTTTCATTGAGAAATTTGAAAAAATGAAAGAAAATATTTGAAAATTTACGTACAGCAAAGAGTGTATTCCGGCTGTAATGGGTTAATCTTATGTCTTTCTTGCCCTATCGTACGTATAATTCTTTTTTTTTATTAATTCGTTTCCACGACTTAACGATTCGTTCCCTCGATTTAACAATCGTTCCCTCAATTTAACAATTCGTTCCGACGAAATAACAATTCGTTCCCACGGGAACGAATTGTTAATCCGTGGGAACAAATTGTTAATTCGAGGAAACGAATTGTTAAATTGATGCCCCCATCACACCGAAGGAATTTCCCGTTTCGTTCTTGAAGTTCTGAAAAATTGCTAGGACGCAGCGCCAACTTCGTGGTCTCCGAGAAAATGTGAAATCGTCCCGTTCATGCTACGTCCGCGCCACGTCCTTGCTAAGTCCGTGTTGCGTTGGTGGAGTTCCCGCGGAGTTCTATATGTGTGCGCAGGACGCGGTGCGTGCGGCGTCGGAAGGGTTACCGCTACGTCCTCGCTACGTCCGCGCAGATTGTGACTCGTTGTACCCGGGCGTCCGTCATAATGGCCATATAAAAGTCTTCTTTCGGCATGCAGCCAAGGACGCACCTAGCAATATCTTCGTTGCCTTCTATTTCTGAGTCTTCTCATCACCAGCAGTGCCAATTGCTCGTCTTGAATCTGTTGATTCGCAGCCATTTGATGGAGAAGAAGCACATTATGCCTGTGCATATCCATGCCTTGAATAGAACTGATGCCAGTGGGTAGTTGGACTTGGTATTTATACTATTTTCCGTAGACGTGGTAAGGACGTAGGTCTGTCGGTGTGTGGACGTCCTGTGGGCGTACTATAAACTTCATGGACGTGCCTTGAACTTGCCATGAACGTGTACAGCGCAGTAATACCGTAGCAAGCACTTCATGAAGTATTCTGTAACGTAGGATGGACGTATCGCCATCTTAAAGAGGACGTAGCGACAACTGAATAGGCGTAGTGGCCGCGCAGTAGACATGGATGGAGTTGTCTCCGAGTTGTTGCTACGTTCTATCCGTGTCCGCTACATTCCAACAGCGTCCTGGCCTTTTTTCTTGGACGCAGCGAGAACTTCATGGACGTAGCGGCGGTGTGATGGGGGCATTAGGGAACGAATTGTTATTTCGTGGGAACGAATTAATAAAATAAAATTCATTTCCCCTGCTGGGCTCCGTACGATTGAAATGAACCAGCAATATAAAAATACCACAGGCCCTGGCCTCGTCCCTGCAAATGTAAATACTGCACTGACCTTTTGATTGTACACATATCGAGGTTGTAAAACAAGTAAATAATATTAACAGACCGTTAACATGTGTAAGATATATATAACGGTAGAAATCCATAGATCTACTATACTGTGATCCTATTTTTCATCGAAATATGTTCCGGTATCATCGTGTACGTTTCACCTCTTAGTTAATATGCTATGTCACATAGCTACCGACGTATATCCATCACTGGTGGTATGGTGACCTTGCTGGCGTTACCAGCATAGTTTATTGTCGTTTCCGCTTATACGTTTATTGTACGTAGATGATCCATTGACTGAAGAACCAACAGTGTAGACTCGGACGGTGCGCTTGCCACTGGACTCCAAGCAGTCTTATCAGGATCTGAGGGCCGTTTCACTAAACTTCGTACGACTAAAATGTTCGTAAGTCCAAAATTATGATAGCCTGTAAATTTCACATTAACAATGTTTTCTTGTAAACAATTGATGGATTTACATTTATTGAGTATAGGCTGCATATGCAGCCTATGCTCAATAAATGTAAATCCATCAATTGAAATTTCCAGACGATTATAAATAGTCGTACGACGTTTAGTGAAACGGGCTCCTGCCCTTTTTGAAAGTAATTTTCATTTTTTTTTAGAACAGAAAAACACCCTCTTTTCATAAATGGACTAGTCTGAAAACCACGTCCAGTTTGTGATGGTTGGATTGGTTGCAAAATTAACATATCAAAATCCATTCCAGTTACTTCTGGGTGAATGGGTTCTGCGCATTACACTTGTATTGTTGAAGTATAAATACATGTATATCCTTAGTCACTCACTTGTGCACTATTGGAAAAGGCATCCGCCTTGTAACTAGGAGGTGGAAAGTTCGAGCCTTCGCTCGGGCTGCTGTAGGCAGTTGGTGAGCCACCTGGGGCCGTTTCACTGAACTTCTTACGACTAAAATGTTCGTAAGTGCAAATTTAGGATCGTCTGGAAATATCAATTAATGGATTTACATTTATTGAGCATAGGCTGCATATGCAGCCTATGCTCAATAAATGTAAATCCAATAATTGTTTACAAGAAAACATTGTTAATGTGAAATTACAGACTATCATAATTGTGCACTTACGAACATTTTAGTCGTGCGAAGTTTAGTGAAACGGCCCCCCAGAAGTGTATGCCCGCCTGATGCATGCCCGGCATAAACGATAAGTGAACATAAGTAAAAGATGTCTGACACTTGCAATATGATAGGGTAACGCTATAATAGCCAAACGTGTTTTATGTTGTATCTATACACCGGGCATACGTACGTCCGTCCGTAAGATTTGTGCTAAAGTTTTTATTTGTCGGTCCAGGCGGCGGTCGGGGGTATCCGTGAGCCTCTGCTCACTTGCTCTAGTATGTACATGCATAACAGCTCGTTGTATTTATTTTTGTCGCCGACTATATATGAGCATATACAGCCAGGTTTCTAATCTACGGAGCCCCGCAGGGGACGTAGAATTATTTTTGTTAATTCGTTCCCACGAAATAATAATTCGTTTCCACGAAATAAGAATTCGTTCCCTCAATTTAACAATTCGTTCCCACGAATTAGCAATTCGTTCCCTCGAATTAATAATTCGTACCCTCAATTTAACAATTCGTTCCCACGAATTAACAATTCGTTCCCTCGAGTGAACGAATTGTTAATGAGTGAACGAATTGTTAATTCTTGTTAATTCGATGGAATTGTTAATTCGAGGGAACGAATTGTAAATGCGTGGGAAAGAATTGTTAAATCGAGGGAGCGAATTACGAGTTGTTAATTCGAGGGAACGAATTGTTAAATTGAGGGAACGAATTGTTATTTCGTGGGAACGAATTAATCAAAAAAGATCCATGTCGCCTGTGGGGCTCCGTACTAATCACCATGTGGATGTGACTCGTTATCACAGTAAGGTGTTGTTGTATTGGAGACCAGTGTAGCCATGGGCGGATTCAGGGGGAGGGGCGGACCCGGCCCCTAAAATTCGCCGAGTAAAGATTGTTTACAAGTTACAAGGCACGTTTCATGCCAAGTGCCATGTATTCCATGCATTTTGCGGTCGTTGTCTTATTGTTTCAAAATGTAAACGTTTTCAATCAAAAATCATGTCTGAACATACTGTGACAGTGTCAATATTGTTGCTCCAAAATGCGCCAGACCGCAGGAAATGCGATGTAGATTTCAAAAAATCCCCGGACCCCACTAGCGCTATCATGAGCTCCGCTCGGTCGACTTCAAGTATTGCAAAATAGTTACGCCCCCCCCCCCCCCCCCCCCCTAACCGAAATCCTGGATCCGCGCCTGGTAGCTCTAACGCTGACAGGAGAATTTGAGATTCGCGGCCACGTGCCTCCTGAGCTTGTATTCACCAAACTGTTGCCAGGTTTCAACCCTTTCGATACAGATAGTTGACCTATGTTGAACCTTATATGTCACAGAAACGAATATATCACACGTGTGAAATATTCGTGCGAATGCGTCACACATTTCGGTGAATACTGGCCGAATTCGGCCGAATACATCACAAACCGAAAATCTCACCCAAATATTTTTCACTTGTTGGTATAAACGAATATGTCACACAATCGCAAATTTGAAACTTGACCGAATATGGTAATATCATTATCAAATCGAATGTATCGACAAGACGATCACTTTGGAACATTTATTGTCCAAATCTGATCATTACGTAATCCAGGATGACCGCCGAAAGGTCAGACGGTCATTATTTTATTAGAGATTTCAAACGTCTTATGTTCATGAACCGCCGGGCTGATATTGGACAAACTTCACAATTATGGTCCATGTGTGAAGACTTTTCATATTTGTTAAAATGGAGATATACTGCCAATAAGTGTACCATGTAATAACAATCAAACGCTATGTGTGTATATTAGTGACATGTCTAAATGTTGAAATAATAAAATATAGCCCCCACAATACACCCTGGTGTGAGCGACCTCATCATAATGTACATATTATATACATAGAGCAATGAGTGGAACAAAATAGGAACGAGATGGCCGGGGCCCGCATGTCGTGCCCGCTGAGGGGCACGGACGTACGGCCGCCAAACGTGCAGACTATATGGCGCTGTCGGCAAGCCAGCGCGACAAAAAATCGCACACTTCGAATTAATGGTGACGACAAAATTATTACGAGACGATATTATTTTGAACAGTATAGTTCTGTCGTTGTTGGTGTGAGTGTGTCACACATGTTCAGGGGAATGAACTGTCCAAATTAAAGCAATCCTTCAAGTAATATTGAAGATATGACATGATGGAGAAACTGGGACAAACTTTTCGACGTAAAAAAATGGCTAAGTATTTCATTTGCATTTCAAAGGTCACAAAGGTCAAGGTCGTGTTACTGGTGGCGCGCGTGTGTCACAGATGTCCATGTAAAGCAAGTGTCCAAGTATTGAAGGAATCCTTCAAGTAATATTGAAGATATAGGACAAAGTTTTCGACGCAAATGTACACGTACGGACGTACGGACGGACGTACGGACGGAACCTCAGGAGCAAAGCAATATGCCACCCTTGCTATCGCATAGGAGGCATAAAAAACACATTTGTATGTCAAATGTAATAATATTTCTTTAACCCATTAAACACCACATACCTATATACTGGAGTTTGCAAACAGTGTAGATCCAGATGAGCCGGCTCGTAACGAGCCGTCTCATCAGGATCTGCACTGTTTGTGACAAAATTTCTATTTTTACCGCCAATATCTGACAACAAAATGTAAACTGTTTTATATTTATAATGAACATCTCATGGTTAATGGAATAGTCTGGAATATAACATGGAAGAGTCCATCTCAGTTACTTGGTGTTGAAAGGGTTATAATGAATACAAGTGCAGGAGGCAACTACTAAACTAAGCAGAGAAATATACGCCCCATGGTAGCTTTGAATGACACATTGACATTTAAAGGTACATGCCCACGCAGCAGGTTACACTGTACTACTACTTTTCATTTTCTGCCATGCCTTATATGAGCCATTTGTCTACCCACTAACGAGTTATTTTCAATTACGGCGCGTGTTAATTGGTGTTAAATCGCATTTTATATGCCGCGACCAGAAAGGGTATTTTCCGACCTCGAGCTATTTTTACCAATACGCGTCACGTGACACGGTCAATCATATCACATCTTTGACATGCGCAGTGAAGTATCAGAAGTTGAGAAGAAAAATCTCTGTTCGAGTCCAAATCTAAATCTCCACGTAACTCTTTCCATTTGATGATCTGGTCGCCAATATTAACCACTCTCTCTCTCTCTCTGTACTGCCTGTCCCTTAGACATTTCGCCTTTTTTTTGGCCGACGGCGTTTCATACAATTTCCGTCCTGGACGTTTCTACATGTTGATATTCTTGTTTACATATTGGGAAGCCTACTGGCTAGTATACTGCGCATGCGCACCGCAAGCCGTGATGTGAAAGTCGTCGTCCCCACATATTATCAAAATAGACTGTTACCGCCGCGCGTCGCTAACAGTAATTTGATAATTAATAAATGATTATATTTGTATAGCGGGCACTCGTAATTTTTAGAACTGGTGGAATAGTGACATAATTATACACTTATTTAATTCCTATAAAGAACATGTTGTGCCTACTGCGTGGGCATGTACCTTTAACATATTCGTTTAGCAAGAGTTGTTTGTCAAACATATAAGCCCCCCCACTCCCTTCTCAAAAAGACACCACAATATGCATAGTGACATAAAAATCAAACGTTTGAGCATCCTAGGACCAACTGTTCTTGAGTTATTGAACCGAACTCGTTTTATTGTCCATGGTCCGCGACCTTGACCATTGACATACTGACCTCAAATCAATAGGGGTCATGACTAACTTGAAAACCAATACTGGGCGTCCGAGGTCATAGCGTTCTGGAGTTATAGAGCGGCAACTGTTTTATTGTCTAAAGTCACCGTGATTTTGACCTTTGACACACTGTAGTCAAGTCAAGTTGGTCATACACTGGTCGTTACTGACCTGCATACCAAGTTTGAGGATCTTATGTCAAGGTTATTTTGAACGCAAACCAAATCGCAAACAGACGGACAGATGATAAGCGCCATAACATGAAACGCCCCTAGTGCTGTCTGAAATCAGCTGGAATAGCTCAGTGGTTAGAGCATCGGACTTCGGATCAGGAGACACCGAGTTAGAATCCCGCCACTGGTCGATTGGGCGTGTCCTTGGGCAAGTCAAGACACATTGATGATAGCCTAGTCCTATCGGACGGGGACTTAAATAGTCGATATCGACATGCAAGGTCATCGAGCCAGTGCCGTCATTAAATCAAAGCATTTACATTTACCGTGTCTGCATGCGTGGCATGACTTTCAAATAACCCGGCGAATATGCCTGCTCTATTCTGTTTTATTGTATCGCACTGTTATTAGGCGAATAATATTAGACCAAAATTAGATAAAATCGCCAAAGGTCGGAATAAAAATAAGCCAAAGCTGATTTGTTCAGTATAGGTCCAGAATATCATTAGCAGAAACATATCAAAACTCCCCATGAATCCCACTGGAGCTTAATCCAGAATTCAAGATGGCGTCCAGGATAGCTACCATACATTGATTAAGCACACAAAGGTGACTACACATTCACACGTAATAGGACAGCATATCACTGAACAATACTCATAGTAACCTTTCCAAAACTTCTGAATCGCTTATCCTTTCAAATATCCAAAATGGCTGCCAACAAAGTATGTAAAAGTTGCATTTATCTTAATGATGCAGTTCATCCTTACCAGAATCACGATATCCCTGATTTGGTCCTTTTGTAAATTGTGCTTGTCTTGTATGTGAGAGTTGAATCCGGTTATACCCATGGTAACAGTAGCAACATTAATGTCATCCAATTATTTTTAGAAGCTAGGACTAAACAACTGTTGTGGGTTTTATGACCTGGCACCATATTTGGCTATTCTAATCTGAGGGCTGAATATATATTTTCTTGATGTAAATATGCAGTTCTGATTTTGGATCCCCCTTTACAGGTATTTTACAGGATTTTCCGCAGTTGACCGGTGTCTAGAATGACGATAGCTGTTGACAGGCCGTTGCATACAATTAATAAATCAATCTACCTAACATTCTAGCAGCCCAAAAAGGTTTAATGTTACATAATATTTATATATGTTTTATTTTTTCTTGGGTGTTCCGTAAAGTCATGAGTCAGATGTATGCAGATACATGCTATTCGGCATTGCATATTGCAGCAAAAGCAGTATGAGTACTATTTTATTCAATCATCACTCTAAACAGGGGATACATATTTACTATTATAATGCATTGGAATTATGCATACTATGGTGGTATGTATACGTTATACCAGTTCCTACTGATGTCAAAAAGTGGAATGTGCAACTTGTTAGAATGTGAATCCTGCATTTATATGTTTGTTAAAGTATTGTTGATTTGGTAAATATTGATCATAATGAGTGTAGTATTGTGAAATAAATGGATTTTTCGAATGGCACTACTCGATCAAGCAGGTTTATCCGTGCGAAGGGAAGCAGCATAGTATGGTGTATCTGCTGCTATAACTGCACGTATACATATGTTACTAGTATGCTGCCCGTAGCATCACATACACACATCGATTCAACATTTTATTATTTTTAACGATTATATGTCGTGGTACCTTCATATTTAGATTAGACTTCAAATATGTATTAAATGAATGGCTTACTTTGAATGGTACAGGCAAAACAATTCATTGGGCATGCCCGGTAATAAAACATGGATTGTATGTTTGCAGTTACGAACGTACTGCAGAGAACTAACTCTGCCAACTTGAGACATTGTTCAAGCGACACAAAGTTGTTTTTACACCACCCTGTGCTGATTTGGCGTATATAAATATAAGTTATTTTGCGATATTTCTCTAAATTTGGTGGCCATTTTGAATATCGGTTTACATAATATAATAAATAAAATATGCATTAAATGTATTGCATAGTTCAAATATCACATTTTATTACACTCTTGCGAGTTATTTGCACGGGTTTCATCGTGAGAGAAAACCCGTAATCAACTCCTTACAAATAATACACCGTGAGGATGACACCCGTAATTGCACGCACATTTTCTTGGAAACCACGAGCTACCATGCAAAATGTTTAATTTGTATTACAGTCAAAATAAAGTTGTTTGAAAATTTGGAAAGGGTCTCGACTAATGTAGAATGTTAATGTGATTGAACACATGTTTGACAAAATGTTTAATTTGTATTACAGTCAAAATAAAGTTGTTTGAAAATTTGGAAAGGGTCTCGACTAATGTAGAATGTTAATGTGATTGAACACATGCCAAACATGCACTCAAATATATCTGGCTCATAGAAACAGCTGCGTAATTTGGATTTCAAAAAGTTTACATTACGTCACATTTGACGTCACACAACGTAACGTCAAAACGCGGGAAAACACGTCATTGTATAACTATTCATGCGCACATCAATTCATTGATTATAATCTCAAAACAGCATATATATCCGCCGTGGAAGTGTAATAAATAGGTTGTTCCATCGTACATGTTTGAATAGCGGAAATAATACACTCGTGTCCGTCGGCGTCCGTGCAAGCAACTCGTTCGCTACGCTCACTCGCTGCTTACGCGGAAGCCGACGCACACTCGTGTATTATTTCCCGCTATTCAAAATTTACGATGGAATATCCTCTATATAGCCCATACAACAAGTCCAAATATAGTAATTAGGGTTATTGTTATATACTGTAAAACAGGTTTAAATCACTTTGTGACATTTCTAGCAATTTGGAAGCCATTTTGAATATCAAATTACATAATATAATACATAATGTATGTATTAAATGTATTGCGTAGTTTTAATGTCTCATAATAATCCAACTAATACATTCGAATATAGTTATTCCAAATATTCCACATGTTTGCTCAGTTTAGAGAGTTAGGAGATGTTGGCGGCCATCTTGGACGCCATTTGTATTGAATTGCTTCTCAAAATTTGATTTGGATTAATATGATTCAATAATTGTATTCTGTCTGTTTCTGTACATTTTGTTCTGATTGGTTTAGCGGATTTTGCACTAGTTATTCATTTTGGCGGCCATTTTGGACGCCATATTGATTACTGGATTAAGCTCCAGTGGGATTCATTTTCCGAAAAATTCTGCTTCGGTTTATTGTTTTTCCGATCTCAACCATAATACTCTTCGCCTACATCCCCCATTCGAATGTTCATGTGACATATTCGTCTGGACAACATTTTATTATTTTTTGTTCGAGTTTTTGTAACATGTGACACCTTCGTTTGTGTTGCAAGGGGTAGTGATGCCAAACGTAAACGTCATACCGTCATTTGTGTGATGTATTCGTATGTATTCTTCACCATGTGTGACGCATTCGCACGAATATATCACACGTGTGATATATTCGTTTCTGTGACATATAAGGTTCAACAGACGTATGTCGAAGCAGCTTGCAAAGCCCATAGCTCAATTTCTCCAGTCACAGTCACATATTGTAGCTGGTGAAATGGAGCTTAATGCTTTTGCGACCAGTGTAAATCCAGGCCAGCCTGCGCATCCGCACAGTCCATGCTAGGATCTGCACTGGTCGACATTCAGTCATTGGGATTCTAACCACGATGCTTAATAACAAGCAGAAATGGTCCTTATGTGACAGCAGATCTGAAGTAAGACCAATCTTAAACGAACGCCACGTGCCTTATTTTTCCATCCATCCGTCACACCCACAAATCAATCTGCACAACCATTCATACATAAACTATTAAAATACAACATAAGTGGCAGTGACTGGTAAATTGGGCTTATGTGATTATGACCATTGTAGCTCCTGATCGAATAGAACACGCATTCAGCGTGATGACTATGTATATTGATTGGTACAACCATGACGGGTGTTCCATGATGGAATGGCGAACTGTGCGGATCCTGATCAGAATGTGCGGATGCACAGGCTGGTCTGGATCTACACTGGTCGCAGAATTATACACGCCCCATTTATTCAGTCACAGCCAAACTGCTGTATGAGTTAGCGAGTTAACCAAACAAAGTGGTCAAAAACCCAGTAGACTTATTCTGTCGCGCAAGGTCACAATTATACGGAGACCCACAGAGGACATAGAATTTTCTTTTTATTAATTCGTTCCCACGAAATATCAATTCGTCCCCTCAATTTAGCAATTTGTTCCTACGGTATAACAATTCGTTCCCACGAATTAACAATTCGTTCCCTTGGGAACGAATTGTTATTTCGTGGGAACGAATTGTTGAATTGAGGGAACGAATTGTTAATTGGAGGGAACGAATTGTTATATCGTGGGAACGAATTGTTAATGCGAGGGAACGAATTGTTAAATTGAGGGAACGAATTGTTATTTCGTGGGAATTAATTAATTACAAAAAGCCATGTCCCCTGCGGAGCTCGGTCCAATTATGTTGTGCAAGCGTATTCCGCCAGGAATGCGGCTGGATGGGTTATTGGCGCCTATTATTAAAGACGACATGTTGGTCTGCTTCGAAGGCCAAACAACAGACAGCAGACAGCCGATTGCCGCTATCTGACTACAAATTAATTTGCCGACTGTCACTTATTTCCTGCAATATGTAAGCAACAATATCAGCTCAGCTTTGGGACCATCGCTGTAAAAAGCATGCTTAATTCACCACGTCCCTATTTGTCGAGATGTATTTTGAAAATGGAGCGAACTGCAGGCGAAAATTGTTCAAATAAATGATTTTGCTTTCTATGTAACGTTTGCAATGTTTCGATGTAATCGCGAGTTTCTTTATCGAAACGAGATTATTGCTCGTACGTGTCGTTGTTTCCTAAACCAATTATCATATCAATGGCATGTTAGTGTCTGTTCGCTATTGTTTGACTGCATGTTACATGTTGTTCTGCTGGACTGCATGTAGTGTCTGTTATGCTGACTGCATGTACGTTGTTGTTCTGCTGACTGCCTGTACGTGTCTGTTCGCAATTGTGACTGCCATGTTCTTGTTCTGTTCCTGCTGACTGACATTTACTTGTCTGTTCTGCTGATGCTGTACGTGTCTGTTCTGTGATGCAAGTACTTGTCTGTTTGCTGACTGCATGTATTGGTCATTTCTGCTGGACTGCATGTATTGTCTCTATTCTGCTGACTGCTGTTCGTGGGTTCTTCTGCTGCCTGGCTGTTAGTGTTTGTTCTGTGATGCATGCACTTGTCTGTTCGCTATTGCTGGAATGCATGTACTTGTCTGTTCTGCTGATTGATGAAGTGTTGTTATTGATGACTGCATGTACGTGTCTGTTCTGTCTGACTGCATGTACGTGTCTGTTCGCTATTGAGACTGCTGTACGTGTTGTTCTGTGAACTGCAGTTACGGTGGTTCTGTTTTGCTGACTGGCATTGTACGTGTCTGTTCGCTATGCTTGCCTGCATGTAAAGGTCTGTTTCTTCGGACTGCATTATTGTCTGTTCTGCTGGCCTGCATGTACTTGTTGGTTCTTGCTGACTTGCATGTAGTGTTCTTTTCTGCTGGACTGCATGTAAGTGTTCTGTTCTGCTGATGCATGCACTTGTCTGTTCGCTATTGTGACTTGCATGTTAATTGTCTGTTCTGTGGATTTGCATGTACGTGTCTGTGCATGTACGTGGTCTGTTTGCAGATGCATGTACGTGTTCTGTTCGATATTGCTGATGCTGTACTTGTCTGTTCTGCTGACTGCTTGTACGTGTTTGTTTCGATATTGGATGACTGCATGTATTGTTGTTCAGCTGACTGCATTGTACGTTTGTTCTGTTTGCTGACTTGGCATGTAGTGTTCTGTTATGCTGAATGCATGTACGTGTCTGTTCGCTATTGCAGATGATGTATTGTTGTTCTGCTGATTCTGTTATTGTCTGTTTTGCGACTGCATGTTACGTGTCTGTTCTGCCTGGACTGCTTGTTACTTGTCAGTTATGCTGACTGCATGTACGTGTCTGTTCGCTATGCTGACTTTGCATGTATTGTCTGTTCTGCTGACTGCATTTGTACGTGTCTGTTCGCTATGCTGACTGCAAGATGTACTCATTGTCTGTTTCTGTGTACTGCTGTACGTGTATGTTCTTGCTATTGCTGACTGCATGTTACGTGTCTGTTCTGCTGACTGCATGTACGTGTCTGCGCTTCGCTATGCTGAATGCATGTACTTGATTCTGTTCTGTGACGGATGTACTTGTCTGTTTCTGCTGACTGCATGTACGTGTCTGTTGCTTGCTGCATGTACTGTCAGGTTCTGGCTGACTGCATGTACTGTCTTTCTGCTGACCATGTACTTGTCTGTTCTTGCTGGAACTGCATGTTAACGTGCTGTTTCTGCTGACTTGCATTGTACTTGTACTGTTTTCTGCGACTGGGCATGTACATGACTGCATGTTACATGTCTGTTCTGCTGACTGCATGTACGTGTCTGTTCACTATTGCTGACTGCATGTAATTGTCTGTTCTGCTGACTGCATGTACGTGTCTGTTCGCTATTGCTGACTGCATGTACATGTCTGTTCGCTTTTGCTGACTGCATGTACGTGTCTGTTCTGCTGACTGCATGCACTTGTCTGTTCGCTATTGCTTACTGCATGTACGTGTCTGTTCTGCTGACTGCATGCACTTGTCTGTTCGCTATTGCTGACTGCATGTACTTGCCTGTTCTGATGACTGCATGTACTTGTCTGTTCGTTATTACTGACTACATGTACGTGTCTGTTCGCTATTACTGACTACATGTACGTGTCTGTTCGTTATTACTGACTACATGTACGTGTCTGTTCGTTATTACTGACTACATGTACGTGTCTGTTCGTTATTACTGACTACATGTACGTGTCTGTTCGCTATTGCTGACTACATGTACGTGTCTGTTCGTTATTGCTGACTACATGTACGTGTCTGTTCGTTATTACTGACTACATGTACGTGTCTGTTCGCTATTGCTGACTACATGTACGTGTCTGTTCGTTATTACTTACTACATGTACGTGTCTGTTCGCTATTGCTGACTGCATGTACTTGTTTGTTTGTTATTACTGACTACATGTACGTGTCTGTTCGTCATTACTGACTACATGTACGTGTCTGTTCGTCATTACTGAATACATGTACGTGTCTGTTCGCTATTGCTGACTATGTACGTCACTGTTCGCTATTATGATCATGTCGTGTCTGTTCGCTATTACTGACTACATGTACGTGTCTGTTCGTTATTATCTGACTACTGTCGTGTCTTGTTCGTTATTATGACTACATGTACGTGTCTGTTCGTTATTACTGACTACATGTACGTGTATGTTCGTTATTACTGACTACATGTACGTGTTGTTTATACTGACTTACATGTTATTGTATGTCGCTTTGTGACTACATGTCGTGTGTTCGTTGTATTATGACTACATGTACGTTGTGCTGTTCCTTGTTGCTTGATGTACGTGTTCTGTGCTTTGTGATTACATGTACGTGTCTGTTTTCGCTATTGTTGATATGTTAGTGTCTGTTCGTATACTGACTTGATGTACGTGTCTGTTCGCTATTGCTGATTCTACATGTACGTGTCTGTTCGTTATTTTGACTTCATGTACGGTTCTCTTATATGATTCATGTATACGGTCTTGCTACATGTACTGTCGTTCGCTATTGTTGACTCTAGTGTCTGTTGCTATTGTGACTACATGTACGTGTCTGTTCGCTATTGTTGTACTACATGTACGTGTCTGTCGATATCGCTATTGTTCTGACTACATGTACGTGTCTGTTCGCTATTGTTGACTACATGTACGTGTCTGTTCGCTATTGCTGACTACATGTACGTGTCTGTTCGCTATTGTTGACTACATGTACGTGTCTGTTCGTTATTACTGACTACATGTACGTGTCTGTTCGCTATTGTTGACTACATGTACGTGTCTGTTCGCTATTGTTGACTACATGTACGTGTCTGTTCGCTATTGCTGATTGCGTGTACTTGCATGTTCTGCTGACTGCATGTACTTGCTGCCTGTTCTGCTGACTGCATGTACTTGTCTGTTTAGCTGACTGCATGTACGTGTATGTTCGCTATTGCTGTCAAACAGCTATGTATGTGTTCTAACGTTATGCTGTTGGTGTAATCCGTTGATCATGGGTACACCGGAAAACACGTCATTATGAATGTTATGTGCGCAGTCCGCCATGAAAAATAGTTCACATAATTACAATTCTAGACGGAGTTAAGCCCCCATCAGATTACTGCCCACTTCCGTTGTAAATCTAAGTACTGAAAGTACTGAGCTGCGAGCCCAACTGAAATGGGTGGTAAACAGTGTTTTAGTATATTCTCCTTTAAATATTTAAAATAGAGTAATTGTAGTAAATGGTGTTATGGGAAACTGTATAACACTCGACATATTTTGTATGAAGAGGGGAAGGAGCTGTATAGAAACCAGGAATAATCCAATAAGGCTTACAATTTGTTATTTATGCATTACATACACATCTTCATAAGTAATAACATGTAATTAACTAGAGGAATGTAATATTGTTCCACTTGTGTGATACACATATCATCAGCAAATCATTTGTTTGCAGCAGAGATAAATGGATGCCTATTAAGATGCAAATTACTATAGCTTGTACAGTCCATAGTAAGTGCAGCAACAAAACGTTTTAATAAATGTCACCACTTTGCACTGATACATTAACAAAAACAGACGGATCAACATGATTGTTAAGCGTAAGATAATCTGCCACGATGTGATCCCTACAAAAGATGACAACCAGCCTATCCCAACCAAGAGCATCGTATATTCAATTCCCCATGAGCTCTTAAATTTTTATCAATTTTCGACATCATTTAAGGAAAATATGACTGATTTTCGAAATAAATATCGGCGAAATACGGCGATGCGATACGGGTGGTAATTTCATATCCAGGCTTAATTATTGTAAGTGAAAGTGTACGCTATTACCACTCATTCGAAACATGCCGACGCGACGATTCAAATGAGTGTACCATCCAGACGACACGGTTCAAATGAGTGGTAACAGTATATTTTTATCAATTTTCGACATAATTTAAGGAAAATATGACTGATTTTCGAAATTAATATAGGCGAAATAAGGCGATGCGATAAGGGTGGTAATTCCATATCCTGATTCACTCTTCAAACACCATTAATGCGCGAACAAAATAGTTAGTTTTATTTGTGGAAAATGAACGGGTAAATGTGAGGTTCCATTTGTTTTTCTTCAATTAATTATGTACCAATGATATACATTATAATAAATGTCAAATGTAAAATAGCATAAAACGAGTCGTTAACAATGACCTAGATACAAGATGTATACATGCGCGCCACAAGAAAAAATAGTGCCGTGATATCTGACTGTATTTTTACTAGAACCGGTTACATCAGCTAAAAAGTAACTTTATGATCATTAAGGACATATGTATGGTGGCTGGATAGGGACATTTCGTTTCTTAGTGGCGAAGAAACGAAGAAACACTGTTTATTAATTAAATTTCGTCTTTTCGCCACGCTAATTATCCTCTTTTCGCCCCGAAGGGACATTAATTATCCCTCGTCCCTCGTTTCTTCGTGTCTTCGCATTCGTTCCTTCGTCCCTTCGCCCCGGAAGGAGAAGAGACGATGATTAGCGCGTTCCGTTCGCAAATACCACAAACGATACCCAGGATATATGTAGCATATTTCACCAAAATTGCTAAGCAAACTTATCTAGCTAAGTACACTTTGAGGAAGAAATTTTCAATGTAAGGATGAATTTATTAATTTTTATTATATTGAATGTATTACATTATCACAGCCATTTTGGCTGTTTTCTCTCTCAAAGTATACGTAGCTAGATAAGTATGCTTAGCAATTTTGGTGAAATCGGCTACAGGACAGGATGAACATTTGTGGGCATTCCGTCTCCTCATTCACTCAATAGTTCTAGCGATGTGTCAATATAACAGGCGCTCTTTGAAATCACGTACACAATGCGGAAATATCTTCTGGGGTGGTATCTGATCTCGTGTCATGCAATGTTAATGATGTTGCTAGCGCCATCTTGTGGTGTCCAAATTGTCTCCGTTCGATTATTGATGCTACATGTAGCCTATTTCACCAACATTGCAAAGCATACTTTCTAGCAAAGTATACTTTGAGGGAGTAATCATTTATTTTTCCCGAAATGCATTATTTCATATAGAACTAACGACAGCATATATTTGATGATTAAATGTATGCAGATTTATTATACTGAATTTATTACATTATCACAGCCAAAATGTCTGTGATAATGTAATAAATTCAGTATAATAAAAATTAATAAATTTATCCTAAAATTGAAAATTTCTCCCTCAAAGTATACTTTGCTAGAAAAGTATACTTTGCAATGTTGATGAAATGGGCTACTGGTGTGACATAAGCTGGGTTCGCTACTTTCTGTTCTCGTCTCAGGTACTTTCGATCATACTTTCAGTTTTAAGTCCGTGATTGGTGCGATTCTATTCTATTTAGCCTTTACAATGGTGAATTAATGTTATCGTCTGTTGTTTACTTTTTTTCTATCTACAGTGGGGTCAGCGGTTAAGTGCACACACGAACGAATACGACAGGTTGGTTCCAACCTGTCGTGTTCGTTTGTGTGTGCACTTACACTGTAACCATGGTTTCATTGAGAAAGAAGACAACCATAAAACAACAACAGACGATAATTTACGCTTCCAGCCTTCTAAGGATTAATCTACGGAGCCCCACATAGAACTATTTTTTTATTAATTCGTTCCCACTAAATAACAATTCGTTCACACGAAATAACAATACGTTCCCTCAATTTAACAATTCGTTCCCACGAATTAACAATTCGTTACCCTCAATTTAACAATTGGTTCCCACGAATTAACAATTCGTTCCCTCAATTTAACAATTCGTTCCCACGAAACAACAACTCGTTCCCACGAAATACCAATTCGTTCCCACGATATAACAATTCTTTCCCACGAAATAAGAATATATCGTGGGAACGAATTGTTAATTCGAGGGAACGAATTGTTATTTCGTATCGTGGGATCGAATTGTTAATTCGAGGGAACGAATTGTTATTTCGTATCGTGGGATCGAATTGTTAATTCGAGGGAACGAATTGTTAATTCGTGGGAGCGAACTGTTAATTACATACATACAGTAGAACCTCTCCATCCCGGACACCCTGGGACGTCCCCAGGGTGTCCGGTTTAGAGATTCTCCACTGTAAATCGGACATATGACCATGCCCAGTAGCCCATTTCACCAACATTGCAAAGTATACTTTTCTAGCAAAGTATACTTTGAGGGAGTAACCATTTATTTTTCCTGAAATGCATTATTTCATACAGAACTAACGACTGCATATATTTGATGATTAAAAGTATGCAGAATTATTATACTGAATGTATTACATTATCACAGCCATGTTGGCTGTGATAATGTAATACATTCAGTATAATAAACATTAATAAATGTATCTTTAAATTGAAAATTTCTCCCTCAAAGTATTCTTTGCTAGAAAAGTATACTTTGCAATTTTGATGAAATCGGCTACATGTATGCGGCTGTGCTTTGCGAATTTGAACAGGCATTATCATCATAAATATACACCAATGAAACATATAACATTAAGGATACACCGACTGCATGTGTGTCCGGTTTAGAGAGGTTCTACTGTATATCCATCTCGCTCTGTTCTGTGCAATGTATTGTGTGTTTAACCCTTACTACGCTGAATTATTTTTTGTCGTCTGCCGGAAATTCTTTATTTTCAATATTTCTCGACAAAAGCCTGTTTTGACAGCGCATGATAATCGTCTCCACTGGAGACGATTCTCATGTGCTGTCAAAACAGTTTTTTGTTAATAATTAAGGCAAACATGACAAACAGCAGACGACATTTTTCGTCTCCAGCGTAGTAAGGGTTAACTGATCGTCACATGATGATCCTTGTTGTGTATGTGCACACCGGAAGACGTTTTATTCCGCACTTTAATTATGTATTCCGCAACAGAAAATAGTTCACATAATTTCACGTACGACTTGCTTCCTATCTGTGTCAAAATTGAACATAGCTATGCTATTTTTACCAATTTTCTCATTCCAGGTTTCTGAGACGAAAGCAATACCTATGCAACCATAGTGCCTGGTAAATACACGCAGCACGTGACATGAAGCCCTGTTGTGATTGGATACCCATTGGTTGGTAGGTATGTTATTATTTCATAAATAAATCCGTAACTATTGGATGTCTCTAATGTTTACGGATTAACAGTTTCCTCTACCGTTGGGCATTATCTGCTACTATCGTTTTAATATTGTAGAACTATATATTGTATGTGGCCTATGTGGTTTACATTCATAACATATCTGTATTAACTTGTATGTATTATTTTTGATTGAATGCGCACTGACCAATAACAACATGTTGTATCAGATACTGACGTTGATACAATGTGTCACGGCTCATCCTGACCTACAGCTACGTCCAATGACATTTCATTGGTCGAATGTCACGTCACGTTGCTTTACAAAATTAACCCTTAGACCGCTACTCACAACAATTGTCGTCTGCTGTTGCTTTTATATATTGCCTTATATCTCAATAAAAACATGGTTTGACAGCACTTCAGAATCATTTCCATCAGTCACTAATGTGCTGTCAAAGCATGTTTTTGATGCTAAAAATGGAAAATAGAAAATAGCAGTCTGGGCCCGGTTGCTCAAAACATCCGTTAGCTTAACGGACTGTTAAATCCTTAACTGAATGGTTAAAATCTCTGTTTTAACAGAGATTTTAACCATTCAGTTAAGTATTTAACAGTCCGTTAAGGATTTAACAGTCCGTTAAGCTAACTGGTGTTTTGAACAACCGGGCCCAGATGGTTAAGTATGTGTTATGACGAAACGTAAGCACGTGACTTTCAACAAAAACAACGACAATCCTCAGTACTCGGTTACGTTCCCTAGCCTTGTTCGACAAACAAGAGACACTACTGGTTACGTTCACTAGCCTTGTTCGACAAACAAGAGACACTACACCTTGTTCGACAAACAAGAGACACTACTGGTTACGTTCACTAGCCTTGTTCGACAAACAAGAGACATACTGGTTGTTTCCCTACTTGTTCGACACAGTGACACACCTGGTTCGTTCCCCTTAGCCTTGTTTGACAAACAAGAGACACTACTGGTTACGTTCCCTAGCCTTGTTCGACAAACAAGAGACACTACTGGTTACGTTCCCTAGCCTTGTTCGACAAACAAGAGACACTACTGGTTACGTTCACTAGCCTTGTTCGACAAACAAGAGACACTACTGGTTACGTTCCCTAGCCTTGTTCGACAAACAAGAGAGAACACTACTTGGTTAAACGACCTTCTACTGGTTAAGTTTCTAGCCTTGTTCGACAAACAAGGGACACTACTGTCTGTTCCACGGTTTGCTCCCGAAAAACCTTTGATCAATAAACACATTAAATCTAAAACAATATAACAGTAAGCAGTCTTCTATTATCCTTTGTCAGGTTTTTCGAACATATATGGATGCTTGAAAATAACGGGTAGTAAATAAAGATTGAAATAAGCGGAATGCCCTTGTGGGCAGAGAATGCAGTTTTATCCGGATGCGCCTCTTTGGCGAATGGAGGAATGATACTATAGGAATGAATGGCCTTTTTTGTGGAATTTATCTGGGTATAAACTTGGATAAGTCGCGGGAATACTGGACGAAGGCCGGAAGGCCTCGTCCAGTATTCCCGCGACTTTTCCATGTTTATATCCCTGATAAATTCCACAAAAAGGCAATTCATTCCTTATAATTCCAGCATTTTAAATAAATTCATCAAGAAATTTGTTTATTTTGACAGACGGCAGCGATTTGTTTTCATTGACAACACTGACAGCGCACCTGTAGAAAGTAGTTCGGCGCGGGAGTTTACTGGGATATAAATTTTGGACAGAGACTTGCTACGGGCCAATCAAATGTTAGGGAATTGTGTAAATATTTTTATGCTGGAATTATCACTTAATGAGGACAGCTTGATCGACACACCTGTCATATGTACAAGTCGATTGACTGTATGAGAACAGGGACCTTAGAACATATATGACAAATCGATGTTCCATTATATAGCTATATAATAAATATAGCTAATTCAGTAACAGAAGGTCGTAACTACTATTTATTACGAATAATTACTTTATTAGGCAATAACTTGAATCCGGAGCCCCTTACCAGCCCAAAAGTTGCGCAATCGCTTCATGTCTTTATTTTCATAACAGTCACATAATGTCGTAAGTAGCATTTACAACTTTATAACACTTGACCATCGAACTGCAGTTACTAAAATACGACCATCATAATTATGTGCTCATGCAATGAGAGATTGATCGAAACTGTTATTCACGAGCACATACAATGCATGATCGACGGAGTTGCGACCAGCATACCCGCGATCAGACTGCGCGCAGGCTGATCGTGGGTACGCTGGTCGCACATGACGTAACAATGACGTATTCTCAGCCGGGTGCCCAAATAGAGCGATCGCACATGCCTTAATTGGACCTACATCTGTCGTGTTGGTCGCATATGTATGCTCTATTGGCCTTATTGCACGGAGCCCCGCAGGGGACATGGATTTCTTTTATCAATTCGTTCCCACGAAATAACAATTCGTTCCCTCAATTTAACAATTCGTTCCCTCGAATTAACAATTCGTTCCCACGCTATAACAATTCGTTCCCTCGAATTAACAATTCGCTCCCACGAAATGGCAATTCGTTCCCTCAATTTAACAATGTGTTCCCTCAAATTAACAATTCGTTCCCGCGATATAACAATTCGTTCCCACGAATTAACAATTCGTTCCATGGGAACGTATTGTTATTTCGTGGGAACGAATTGTTCAATTGAGGAAACGAATTGTTAATTCGTGGGAACGAATTGTTAAATTGAGGGAAGGAATTGTTATTTCGTGGGAACTAATTAATAAAAAAAGAATTCTACGTCCCCGGCTGGGCTCCGTACTGTTGGCCTTATTGTATCAATCGGTGTCGTAAATAATACGTCATTGATTGCCGACCTATCAGATTACGGGTAAACGTGCAGTGGTCGCTAAATTCAGGCGCTACATTTTGTAATCAGCTTTACAGGAATGATTGTATAACCAGCGTGTCTAAGGAAATGAACAGCTTTGCCTGACGGTACACTTAATGCATAGCCACCGTTAGCTGCCCGTATAGGCAATATGTTGCACTATATCGCTACACCACAGTCAACGGTATAAATGCGGAATAACGTTTCCATTTCGCGCACGCAATATCTATATCTGCAGGGCTTTGACGTTCATACTTCGCTATGTTGTCATTGAGAGAAAAGTATACAATATGAGACAAAAATATTATCATAAACTCACCTAATAAAGTGTGTATTAGCAAATTGTTTAGGTCACTCGCGACGAAGTAGAAAGTATACAAAGAACGCTTCAAACGCAAATTTGGAATACTACTCCGTCATAAAGTTTATGTAATGCAATGTAATGGAATGTAATTAGAAGTATGTACTCAGAACAAACTAGGCAGGAGAAACTCGGCAAGGCAAACATCAGAATCCTCGCTGGTGATCACTGTAATTTATTTCCTATAGTAATACCTGGGGCGTGTTTCACTAAACTTCGTACGACTAAAATGTTCGTAAGAGCAAATTTCACATGAACAACGTTTTCTTGTAAACAATTATTGGATTTACATTTATTGAGCATAGGCTGCATATGCAGCCTATGCTCAATAAATGTAAATCCATCAATTGAAATTTCCATACGATTCTAAATTTCCACTTACGAAGATTTTAGTCGTACGAAATTTAGTGAAACGGGCCTGTTCATTATTGCAAAACAAACAAACATGTTTTCGGTGCTATTGTGCTTGACTTACAGTAGAAGCTCTGTAAACGGGACACTCTGGGCAGAGTGTCCGGTTTAAAGAGGTTCCACTGCATATAATGTTTTGATATACAAACACATTACAGTTTACAGTCAACGGTATATGCGCTGATTAACCTATTCCCCTAATCTCTCGGTTTGTTGTTATTCCGTGTTGTCCCTTTTGTCGGCAAATCGTGCTGCTTTCAATTGCAGTTTCTGAGTGATTTGGCACCGATCATTTCCAGAGAACAACTCTGATAATGATTTCTTTATATGGATGCGCCTCTTTGGCGGCTGAGTGAATGTGAAGATTTACTAAGTGCATCAGAATAGCACTTAAAAGAATATGATTATACTATAATTGATTACATTATCATTCAAGGATAAGTATTTCTTTGAAATATTGTAGTGATATCAACGTTTGACTGTGATGAAAATCTGGTTGATGAATTCTACGGAGCCCCGCAGGGGACGTATGATTCTTTTTTTTTATTAATTCGTTCCCACGAAATAACATTTCGTTCCCGTCGTTCCCACGAATTTTCAATTCGTTTCTAAAAGTTAACAATTCGTTCCCACGAAATAACAATTTGTTCCCACGGGAATTGTCATTTAGTGGGAACGAATTGTTAATTCGAGGGAACGAAATGTTATATCGTGGGAACGAATTGTTCATTCGTGGGAACGAATTGTTAAATTGAGGAAACGAATTGTTATTTCGTGGGAACGAATGAATAAAAAACTAGAAAATGTGTTCATAGAACACGGATGCCCCACATATCGCTTTGATAATAAATGAGGCCAAATTCCAAGTCAAAATATTTTTTTACCTGAGCGTTAAAGTTTTTGAAGCACCAAGTATGTGACATTGACCCTGGGTTTGGCGGGGGCAGGACGAACGTGGATTTGGCACAGGGCAGTAGAGGACCATTAGAGCAATGTGTATATGAAGTATGAAGCTGATCGGTGAAAAAAAATAAAATTATAAGATATTTACCTGAGCGTTAAAGTTTTTTGAATCACTAAGTATGTGACCTTGACCCTGAGCTTGGCGTGTGCAGGACGAATGTGGATGGTCCAGTAGAGGACCATTAGAGCAATGAATATATGAAGTATGAAGCTGATCTGTGAAAGCGAACAGAAATTATAAGATATTTACCCGAGCGTTAAAGTTTGTGAAGCACCAAGTATGTGACCTTGACCCTGGGCTTGGCCGGGGCAGGACGAACGTGGACTTGGCACATGGCGGTAGAGGACCATTAGAGCAATGCGTATATGAAGTATGAAGCTGATCCGTGAAAACAAACAGAAATTATAAGATATTTACCTGAGCGTTAATGTTTTTGAAGCACTAAGTATGTGACCTTGACCCTGTGCTTGGCGGGAGCAGGACGAACGTGGATTTGGCACAGGACAGTAGAGGACCATTAGAGCAATGCGTATATGAAGTATGAAGCTGATCCGTGAAAGCAAACAGAAATTATAAGATATTTACCCGAGCGTTAAAGTTTTTGAAGCACCAAGTATGTGACCTTGACCCTGGGCTTGGCGGGGGCAGGACGAACGTGGATTTGGCACATGGCGGTAGAGGACCATTAGAGCAATGTGTATATGAAATATGAAGCAGAGCGGTCAAAGGATGAAGAAATTATGAGACATTTACCCCCGAGCGTTAAAGTTTAGTGACGGACGGACGGACGGACGGACGGGACGGGACAGGACGGGCGGACAAGGGTAACACTAAATTCCCCCTCCACTATCGTGGTGGGGCATAAAATTCATGTCCCCTGCGGGGCTCCGTAGAATTCCAATATGACTGTCGCATTAGTTACAGTACGTACAACACTAGACATGAGTCTCACACCACGGTATACATTTGTAGTGCACGATTTTTGTCCGTCCGAAATTTGCGTTAAAGTTTTTAAATATCTTATAACTCTGTAGTCCGAAGTCACATTGACTTGCAACTTCATATGCTTATTAGTCATCATCCATATATTCCAAGGTCAATGTCAAATGACTTAGAAGTTTGCGTTAAGTTTTTTATCAAATTTTCTTTAAACTTTTCACATACCTACTATCTCTGTAACCGTAAGGTAGATTTGCTTTGCTTGAAACTTCGTATGTTTATTGGTCATCATCCACATATTCAGTATGTGTCTCACTCATGCTACCCATGTGCCCCAATGTCAAGGTCAAATGACTTAGACGTTTGCTTTAATCTTCTTGTTTCAGATACGTACTATCTCTGTAACCGTAAGGTACTAGATTTGCTTGAAACTTCGTATGCTTATTGGTCATCATCCACATATTTATTCTGTGTCCCACTCATGCGGCCCCTGTGCGCCAAGGTCAAGATCATTATACATTATATATATCTTACCCTGAGATCACCAGATGCATCGGCGGGCTCGACATGCAGGCCGCGGCCATCTTTCCACTGTCCACTGTCCATCGCTCCAAGACATGTTCATGTATTTTGCTTTGCAATCGCGAACATACATAATTATCAGTGTTTAATGTTAGTAAAATCAATCTGCCTGTCTTATTTAGACAGGTTCCGCTCTATGGAACGCCAAATCTACAGAAACTCAAACAATTATTACTAGCTCTATCATTAAATATTAGAGCTAGCATAAAATATTTAGAGCTAGCTCCAAATGATTTGAAGAGCTCCATAAATCATTTGAAGCTAGCTCTAAATAATTATTTAAGTTTATGTAGATTTGACGTTTTATTGCCATATACTATTTAGAGCCAGCTCCAAATGATTTAGAGAGCTCTGTAAATGATTTGGAGCTACCTCTAAATATTTAATGCTAGCTCTAATTATTTAGAGCTAGCAATATTTATTTGAGTTGTAGATTTGGCGTTCCATGCGGCTCTGCGTGTGCTTGCATTAACCCAGTCCTCGGCTTATTCCAATCAAACAAATATTACATAATGCTTAATGATCATGCACCATGTGGCAATTGAACTGGGACCCGTTTCACTAAACTTCGTACGACTAAAATCTTCGTAAGTGCAAACTTAGAATCGTCTGGAAATTTTAATTGATGGATTTACATTTATTGAGCATAGGCTGCTTATGCAGCCTTGCTCAATAAATGTAAATCCAATAATTGTTTACACGAAAACGTTGTTAATGTGAAATGTACAGACTATCATAAGTTTGCACTTACGAACATTTTAGTCGTACTAAGTTTAGTGAAACACGCCCCAGATACTTAACTGTGACTGGATAAATAGAGAATAGTAGGTTAGTGCCGTGAATGGGAAAAATATCTGGCAAGGCTTAGGAAACGGGATAGGTGAGGGCTCTGCCGAGCACATCCCGTTTCCGTGCCGCGCCAGATATTTTTCCCATTCACGGCACTATCCTACTATTCTATTTATCCCATCAACACCTACAAATGGCTTTAAAATTCCAAAGAAATAACCCCAGCCACCGCACATATTCATACGCAGTGATTAGGTCGTATTGACAGGATATCAAAACTATTTCACGGCACCGTGTTTCACGGCACATACGCACTGTGTTGACGGGATAAATTGGGATTATGGGAACTACATGTATGGCCAGTCTAGCTCAGTCAGTAAAGGCATGAAATGGCCTGTGTTGTTTGTTACATGCACTGTATGTGTTTTTATGGACTGAATAATGAACAGTGCATACACTGATCAGACCGCGTAGATGCGCAGTCTGATCTGGGTCAATCCTGTACACAAAGGAAGTACGCCCCGTTTCTCCAGTCACAGTCACACACATACTTGGTTGCGGGCAGTAACTTTGCAAAACTCGCATTATGCTACGGACGTTACGTGAGATTTACAGAGTTACTGCTTTACCTAATCCATACTCTGATGCAGGGTGAAAAGACGATAATTAGCGTGGCGAAAAGACGAAGTTTAATTATTAAACTTCGTTCCCTCGTTTATTCGCCACGCCAATCTTCGTTCCGCCGCCACGAAGAGACGAATTGTCCCTAACGAGTCACCATATTGATCTGTGTATATCACTCCGCGGTGGGAGAGGGAAATGGAGAATGTTCCCGATGTTTACGTACATTTATCTATTATCACACACGTGACGGTAACGTCTATTCATTTTCGCATGTTCTTCACAAGTCTGCTATTACGGAGCCACGCACGGGGACATGGATATTTATTCGTTCCCTCAAATTAACAATTCGTTCCTCGAATTAACAATTCGTTCCCACTATATAGCAATTCGTTCCATCGAATTAACAATTCGTTCCCACGAAATGAAAAATCGTTCCCTCAATTTAACAATTCGTTCCCTCAATTTAACAATTCGTTCAATCGAATTAACAATTCGTTCCGACGATATAACGAACAATTCGTTCCGACGATATAACGAACAATTCGTTCCGACGATATAACGAACAATTCGTTCCGACGATATAACGAACAATTCGTTCTTTAGTGTTCGCATGTAATGACATGTACATGTGATGTAAAATGGTAGTTTGTTAACCATCAAGGTGTATGATCACGTGGTACTAACAACAACAACAAGTACCGATTCAAAGTACGTATTCTTTTATAGGGTCCTTATTTTGATGACATATGGCGCATCAAACGCGTCTTGTTAAGCTGCACTTGGTGGTCTCTGTATTTTCGCCCAAACTTCTGTCGTTTTTGCGAAGATCGGGAGACACGGAAATCGATTCTTCGCAAAAACGACATAAGTCTTTGTCAAACTCCCTAGACCACCAAATGCAGCTCATGAAGACGCGTTTGCTGCGCCATATTTCATCAAAATCCGTTGCATATTAAGGAAAATATCAAATAATACTAACTTTGGAGTGGGCGACGTTGTTGTTGTTGTTGTTGTAACCACGTGATCATGCACCTTGACCATGTTAATGTGATAAAGAAATTAATAAATATTTCTACGAACATTTTATCGTAAGACGTTTTGTGAAACGAGTCCTGGCTGGAAAGCATGATACTACACTGTATATCCTTATTTAAATTTGTGGCTGTGACTGAATAAATTGAGCTTATGGGATGTGTGAGCAGTGTAGCTCCTGATTAAATAGCACACTCATGTAGCCTGATAACGATCTATGATGCTTGTTAGAAGGATAGCGTGTGTTTTATTGATGGAAGTGCAGATCAAGATCAGACTGTGCAGCATCCGCACAGTCTGATATTGATCTGCACTTCCACCAATCTACACTGCACTGCACTTCTAGATCTACACTGGTCGCAAAACCCATAATCACCAGTTCTCAAGCCACAGCCACATTTATAAATATCTGCGTTTCACTTCTTGTAACCTCGCCCGCTTTAACTAATTGTGACCGACCGTCACAAACCTGCGCTACTTTTATTGCAGTTTGTTCACTGAGATATTGATAGTTATCACATGTCTATCACATTCATAACACCGGCTATAACGATAGAAACTATCCACTTGAAACACTAGATATGTATCGCTGTAAATGACAGTAGTTTAGGATCTGCTCAGCTTGCGTATATACTAGTAAGTCCAGTTACCTCATAGGCAGTCGGAATGTATTCTTCTTTTCCACGGGCATAATTATGAAGATGTCATTCTTCCTGTCAAGTTTACTTACAACATGTATCGCCCGACCGAGCTCGGTTGGCAATGAACGGATACCTGATGTATACATATTAAACTAGTTACGGGAAGTAACTCATTAGCTATGGATGGTAAGGGAGTTTTACAGAGATACCTCCCGCAACTAGCATACACGATATATATGTGGCTGTGACTGGAGAAATGAAGAATATGACCAGTGTGGATTCTGATTTTGCAAATAGCAGTCATGTACATGTACCATGATAACTATATACATGTACATGTATTTGCGTTATAGAAGCATAGCGGGTGTTTCATTCATTGATGGAATGGTGAACGTGCATAAGTTAGAATCATTACAGGTGTTTCCTTGACTGAATGGCGAACATAATAATTATGCCCTGAACAGACTGCGCGGATACTCATTCTGATACGTGTATACACTGGTCGTATAGCCCACATACGGCTCATTTCTCCAGTCACAGCCACATTTCAATATACAAATCACGTGACATGTGTGAATTATGATACATACATGCTAGCGCGAGAAACGATACATAGTTCAACGACTTTGGAAACACATACGTTGTCACGATAATGGACGTTCAATGTGTTTTTTACCAGTGTAGATGTCAGTACAGTAGAACCTCTCTATGTTCGCAAAGCACACCCGCATTAATTTACAGTGGAACCTCTCTAAACCGGACACCCTGGGGACTACACAGGGTGTCCGGTTTAGAGAGGTTCCACTGTATAAGCAAGAGTTGCAATATACGAATATCTATCACGCTCCTACTCTACTGTCTATGTAGATTAATTTAATCTGCCTTTTGTACCGCCGACTACTACATGGTCATGAGGCGTTTGCGACTAGTGTAGATCCAGATCAGCTGGACACCGGCACTATGTCCGCCTGATCATGGTATATTTTGTTCGCCATTCATAATAGGATATAAGACCTACAGCTGCTACAAATGTCATAAAGCCCATTTCCTCAGCAGGTGATGCAAATATCTTTAAATAGAAATAGAAATACAAGTGTCCGCCCAAGTTGTCGGTTGTGCCAACCGCTCTTGATAAGCCTATAGGCGGTGACAGAACAATCTACGGCAATGTAGTAAACGGACAAACGTTTGTTTTAATTCCTTTCAACTGGACCTACTTTCACGCGCTGGATTTTATTCGTTTGCATTTGCCATCTAGTAAGTATTTTTTTTAATTACGGCGTAGTGTGATGATAGTGTAAGATAACGTGCTAATAACCTCTTGTTGGAATTACCGAATCTGTAAATGTATCAAACTCCATTCCTAGAACCGCCAGGGATGGACTTAGCATAGAAAATCTTAGCTCGACGGATGTGTTTTACTATTTCATCTGGCTTTTATATGTTCTGTATCCGTGAGAGCTGAGACCCTTACAGTTATAGTGTAAAATGTTACACTATAAGGGTCTCGGCTCTCACGGATACAGAAAATATAAAGAATAACTTGTGGATTATTTCAATATGCATGTATATAGTAATTGTGAAATAGTTTAAGCTACGATAGTTTATAAAATTAAAAAGATTATATTTTTTATTGACAAAATTCATTTGAACCTTATTCACATATTTGAGACAAAAAATGTGTTTTCGTCCATATCTGTATTGAATCGACAATATTATGTTGGAGTAATATTTTAAATGTGAACTTGAGTTCAATACAAGCTGTTTAGTAGTCGTGACTTCATGACTGTCTTGATATACAGTGGGGTCAGCATGTAAGTGCACACACGAACGAACACGACAGGTTGGAACCAACCTGTCGTGTTCGTTCGTGTGTGCACTTACATGCTGACCCCCATGTACAGTCATGATGGCTTACTCTTGTAAAGTGGCATTTTCCAGTGGAATTTTCAAAAACAGTGACAAAGTATTCAATTTGCATATTTTGAAATTAAGTAACTTGTGAGTTATTTCAATATGCATATAAATAGTGGTTGTGAAATATTTTGAGCTTTTATTGTTTATAGAAATAAAAAAAATCATTTTTATTGACAAAATTCATGAATATCTGAGAAAAAAAAAATTGCCAAAATATTGTATTGAAATCAACAATATAATGCTGCTGTATGTTTGTAAATGTAAACTAGGGTTCAATCCAAGTGCTTATACAGTTAGATGCTGAATATATTCAATTTTATTTAAAAAAATATAAAATGCCAATAAACAAATAGCAGCTATCACGACCCAACTTGATTGGGCCGGTGATGTTCTCGACTAGCTGTGAAGCTGTGTGTTGTATATGATTCCGAATAAACCAAATTGGGCATCACTTGTCAAAACAATGCTTGCACGCTATGGCTTTTTTCATGTTTGGCTAAGTCAGGGTGTCGGCAATATAGATGCGTTTTTATCAATGTTCAAGCAAAGATTAACTGACAACCATATACAAGAATGGCAAACACGTCTTAACGAATCTAGTCGTGCATTATTCTATCGCCAGGTATGCGACTTCAAACTTCAGTATTATTTGAAAGACATCACACTACCAAAATTTCGTAACGCTTTCTCGAGATTAAAAGTATCATCTCACCGCCTAGAGGTAGAAGCCGGTAGATGGAATAGAACTCCAATAGAAAACAGAAAATGCACATTATGCCATTGCTTAGAAGATGAATATCACTTTATTATAGAATGTAACATGTATACAGATATTAGAAAAACATATATAAATACTTATTATTGGAGGAGACCGAATATGATTAAGTTTATAGAACTAATAAAATCAGAAAATTCAAAAACTGTCAAAAATTTAGGCATGTATTTATATCAGGCGTTCAATATTAGAAACGAGAATTTATATTTACATAATTGAGATCAGCTTCTCCCAACGCATCTAGTGATTATACACATACCAAACAGTATAATTTACCACGATATACGTGAATACTCATTTAACTCGATATGCTTGATATTTTACGTATATACTGATAATAGTGGTCAAATTATTGTCACACATAGTTATTACATAATTGTGGTCATATGCCTGACGTTTTGTATGTGAAAGAAATGAACTTAATTGTTTTGTCTGTGGTATTATGTAAGATGTAGTTGTGCAGTAAATTCAGCATGATTATAATGCCATTCTGAATCCCCAGCACAATTGTTGCATTCCACCACGGGTAATACACTTAAACGACTTTCTACTTATATTCACACCAGTCCTGCCGTTGTCTTTGTCACTTTGATGTGTTTCGATTTATAGCATGCCATTTTCGTATTGCTTCATGGGCCATATGGCTTAAAGTGTTGTATTTTGAATAAACATCTCCCTATCTATGATTAGATTTATTGAAAATATAAAATGCGAAAAGACAAACAACAGACAGCCATCCGGACCTAACTTATATCCAATTCCAAACGTATTTTTCATAATATGACTGAATGAATGAGAAAATTGGTCACGATCGTCGTCGTTGTCCGCGGCAACAATGTCAACAAATGTGTACACGGTTCTTCATCATGATATGCATGTAACTTGATACATGTGAGCATAAGGAATACATTCATCATTTTTGCTTACAAAAATTGAAAAAAATAAAAGAAAAAGTAGACGTCGGAATTTAATTCAGCATTGTAGATGTTGAGTAAGGCTTTAACCCTTTCAACACCACAGACCTCTATATAGACAATGTTTGCAAACAGTGCAGATCCAGATGAGCCGGCTCGTAACGAGCCGTCTCATCAGGATCTCCACTGTTTGTTAATAATTTTAAACGTCGTACAGATTACCCTTTTAGAAGAATGGGATAATTTGAATGAACAAAATTAATGAAATAGGGTGAAACATTGGCATGGAACATCCTATTAAGTTACTTGGTGTTGAAAGGGTTAATACTGTTAACCCTTTGAACCCGAAAGCCCGCTATATGAAAACAGTGCAGATCCAGATGAGCCGGCTCGTAACGAGCCGTCTCATCAGGATCTGCACTGTTTGAAAGTAATTTTCACATTTTTGAGAACAAAGAATATCCCCTTTTTAGCTCGACTATTCGAAGAATAAGTAGAGCTTATGTTGTCACCTCGGCGTCGGCGTCGGCGTCGGCGTCGGCGTCGGCGTCGGCGTCGGCGTCGGCGTCACCGTCACGCCTTGGTTAAGGTTTTTAGTCAAGCTTGTAATGGAATACTACTGGCCCTACACCCACCATACTTGGACAACTTCATCTCCTAGTGATGTACATCAATAACCCCTGATCTATATTTGACCTTCACCTACATTTCCTCTTCAATTTCTTACTTAATTCCCATTGGTTAACGTTTTTATTCAAGCTTGGTTAAGGTTTTTAGTCAAGCTGGTACATGGAATACTATTGTGCATACAGACACCATACTTGGACAACCTTTTCTCATATGGATGTACATCAATAACCCCTGATCTATATTTGACCTTGACCTACATTTCCTCTTCAATTACTTAGTTAATTTCCCCTTGGTTATGGTTTTTAGTCAAGCTTGTATATGGAATACTACTGGCCCTACACCCACCATACTTAGACAACTTCATCTCCTAGTGATGTGCATCAATAACCCCTGACCTATATTTGACCTTCACCTACATTTCCTCTTGAATTACTTACTTAATTCCCCTTGGTTATGGTTTTTAGTCAACCGTGGTTAAGGTTTTTAATCAAGCTTGTACAATGAATACTATTGTGCATCCAGACACCATACTTGGATAACTTTTTCTCATAGGGATGTACATCAATAACCCCTGACCTTTATGTTACCTTCACCTACATTTAACCTTGAATTACTTGGTTAATGTTTATAGTCAAGCTTGTATATGGAATACTCCTGGGCCTACATCAACCATACTTGGACAACTTCATCTCCTAGTGATGTACATCAATAATCCCTGACCTACATTTGACCTTGACCTACTTTTATCCTTGGATTACTTACTTATTTCCCCTTGGTTACAGTTTTTAGTCAAGCTTGTATATGGAATACTCCTGGGCCTACAGAAACCATACTTGGAAAACTTCATCTCCTAGTGATGTACATCAATAACCTCTGACCTATATCTGACATTGACCTACATTTAACCTTGAATTACTTACTTAATTTCCCTTGGTTAAGGTTTTTAGTCAACCTTGGTTAAGGTTTTTATGGAGGCCGCAGCCACCTTCTTTGTCAAGCTATGTGTACATCGACAACCCTCGTAGTCGAGCTATGCTGTTCTCCTACAGCTCTTGTTATAAATGGAATAGTCTGAAACATTGGCATGGAACATCCTATTAAGTTACTTGGTGTTGAAAGGGTTAATTGCCGCATGACAACGTAGAACACGACCGCCTGCGCTAACCTTGCCAACATTTGTCCATTTCAATGTTCAGAAATACATGAATATTAATGCCAACTCGCAATCAAGCAATTTGATTGTCTGAGCCTGAGCTGTGCTACAGCTCAGGCTCAGACAATCAAGTTGCTTGATTGCGAGTTGGCATTAACAGTTGATGAGCTGAGCAAGATTAACACTAGCTGCACGTTTTCCGCCTTATATGCAACAGGTTGTTGCACTCTATCATTACACCACGATCAACGGTAATGATTTACGTACTAGCATTTACACTTCGCACACTAAAATATAGAAAACAACCGGCAGCGCGCGTTGACATTCATACTTCGCTATAATGTTTTTGAGAGACAAGTCTGCAATATGACACAAATATATTACTATAATACACTTACCTATAATAAAGTGTGTATTATCAAAATTCTTAGGTCACTCTCCATGAAGTAGAAACTAAACAAAGAACGCTTCAAACGCACAATTGGAAAAACTACTTCGTCATAACGATTATGTAATGCAATGTAATTAGATGTATGTACTCATAACTAGATTAGCGCAGGCAGTTATGTGTAGTCCACCGTCAGACAGTATATAGCCAATGTCAGAAGCTACGCGTGGGTTGCTGCTGGTGGTGTCCCCGGGGTTAAAAGAATATTTTGGCATTGGATCAAATGAAATAGGGTCATTCTTTCCAACAAAATTTGGAGATAGTGTACATTGATAGACGTCACGGAATAAGCCGAGAAAATGGCGTTAATTCATCAGAACTTTTTACAGAAATGTATTTTGGTTATTCCGTGGGTCCGTCAATTTACGCAATCAACATAAAATGACCGTGTGATACATAGACCCCGCTCATTATCTCTCCTTATCTCATCACCATGTTGTGCCGATATTTATTTCGATAATAAATTCAATAGTTTCCGTATCCACAAAAGTTAAGAGCTCATCCGTCGACGTCAATTCCGAAAATAGCATTGCTTCATATACAGTGGGATCAGCGTGTAAGTGCACACACGAACGAACACGACAGGTTGGAACCAGCCTGTCGTGTTCATTCGTGTGTGCACTTACACGCTGACCCCAATATATGTGGCTGTGACTGGACAAATGAGTCCAGTGTAGATCCTGATCATATAGCACACCCATGTGGCCTGGTAACAATATACAGTGGAACCCCTCTAAACCGGACACTCGGGAAGATATGGATGCTTAATTTAGATGTGTTTCGCTGTTATGTATCTCTGATTACAATGACTTTTCATGATTGCAATACACGAGTATGTGTCATGAAGCGCTAACATGTCTGATTTACAGTGGAACTTCTCCAAACCGGACACCCTGGGGAACTCCCACTGTACTGGGGAACTCCCAGGGTGTCCGGTTTGGAGAGGTTTCACTGTATATTGCTTGTTAGAAGCATGACTTGTGTTTCATTGGCGGAATGGCGAGCATTGAATATCCTGCTCAGACTGGATTTACACTGGGCGCAAAACCCATAAGCTCAATTTCTACATTATATCAAATTGATTATCACTCTGATACACACCTTGGGCCAAACCGACAAATTTAATATTAGTCAGCCAATGCTATAGAAAGGTCATTGTTTTATTAAAGGTCATGTGTCTCAGGGGGCTGTTTCACTAAACTTCTTACGACTAAAATGTTCGTAAGTGCAAATTTAGGATCGTCTGTAAATATCAATTGATGGATTCACATTTATTGAGCATAGGCTGCATATGCAGCCTATGCTCAATAAATGTAAATCCAATAATTGTTTAAGAAAACATTGTTAATGTGAAATTTACAGACCATCATAATTTTGCACTTACGAACATTTTAGTCGTACGAAGTTTAGTGAAACGGCCATCAGGTGCGGTTGAAAATGTGAGCAAAACAGTTAATAAACGAGCATTTAAAGGTATACGCCCACTCAGTAGGCACAACATGGTATTTATAGGAATTAAATTAGTGTACTATTGTGTCATATTCCACCCGTTCTAAAGATTACGAGTGCCCGCTATACAGATATAATCATTTAGAAATATTTATTTTACTGATAGTGACGCGCATTGGTATCAGGATATTTTCATACCTAAATGAGGCATGTTATTTTTTTATTATTTATAATAATTAAATGCGTCACCTGAAAAAATAATATTTTTGACAGATTATAAAGTATGATAATTGCACATCAAAACATAAATACAGAGTATACATGGTAATGTCCATTAACATTTTAAGGAATTACTGTTATCGCCCCTGATATCAGTGTGGAAAGTTACGTCTGATATAAAATGTATAATAATGCCAATCAATACGTGGGGTAATGGTGAATGAATGTTTATTTTGCCAGAAAATGTATCAGATGATGTCTGATATTAAGAACATGTTGTGCCTACTGAGTGGGCATGTACCTGCAGAATGTTCATACCAACGACATAAGTAATGCTGCTAAATTTGGTATTGGCGGACTCGTATGCTCGAACATGGTTATCATTACAAGAAAGAAATCGCTGTCATATTGACGAAAAATAAGATTTACCTGAGACCTCATGGGCGCGGCCAGACAAAGCAATTGACCAAGTGAGCCCATACCATGTATGTAGCGAGGATATGGTCTTGTTCGGAATATGTCTGATAAAGGTTTGGTTGCTATTGCGTTCACTCGCCCAGTTAGCCTGGGGCCGTTTCACTAAACGTCGTACGACTAAAATGTTCGTAAGTGCAAATTTAGGATCGTCTGGAAAGTTCAATTGGTGGATTTACATTTATTGAGCATAGGCTGCAGCCTATGCTCAATAAATGTAAATCCAATAATTGTTTACAAGAAAACATTGTTAATGTGAAATGTACACACTATCATAATTTTGCACTTACGAATATTTTAGTTGTACGAAGTTTAGTGAAACGGGCCCCATGCTAGCTGGGCGTGTAGATACCGTACGCCGCTATTCTCGAGTTACAGTCACAAGTGACACGATTAAAAAGGTAACGGGAATGTAGTTCACTTTATTATTCTACTTCCATGTAGGAATATTTGCATTTATAAGCACATGTATATTGTATAAATATCTATTACTTATGCAGAAAGGGTCGTGATAATATCACTGCCAGTTAGCAATGCCCTCAACTCGAACCGACCGCGTTATCCGCTCGAGGGTATGACATGTACATTTCGAATATGATATTACGTTTGCGCAAGTTTGGTTGTAATTGGACCAAGTCGCTTCTTTCCGAAAACGTCAAGAAAGTAAATTCTTATTATCGCTGAACGCAACACAATACTAAATCGCCCAGCATAAAAATCAAGTTCAGTTAGAAGTTGCTTTCTACGAAACTGGGGCCCGTTTCACTAAACCACGCACGACTAAAATGTTCGTAAGTGCAAAATTATGATAGTCTGTAAATTTCACATTAACGATGTTTTCTTGAAACTAATTATTGGATTTACATTTATTGAGCATAGGCTGCAATGCAGCCTATGCTCAATAAATGTAAATCCATCAATCGAGATTTACAGACGATCCTAAATTTGCACTTACGAACATTTTAGTGGTACGAAGTTTAGTGAAACGGGCCCCGGATCAGTATCTCTGAATTATTGATAAATATATGGGTTCATTTTAGCGGATGTCGTTACGTTATACAGGAGTGTCCACAAAACGGTGCATGTGCATGTATAGCTTGCTATATTGTAATATGGTTAAAGAAGTTGGTTGACATGCGTTATGACAATACGTATATATATGTGTTATATGTCAGTGGGTCACTCCTGGCCACCTATTGTCTGATTTATATGACAATAATTATGTTAATTAGATGTTGATAGGAAGGAAAGTGTATAGCGATAGTCGATGTACGTATGCTGAACAAAAAAGGTAATGCTACATACATATGTATGCCCCCGCCACCGAATGGTGAGGGGGCATATAGTGTTACCGGCGTCCGTACGTACGTACGTCCCAAAACCTTAACGCTCGGGTAAATGGCTTATAATTGCTGTTTCCTTGCTCGGATCTGATTCACATTTCACACACGCATTGCTCAAATGGTCCTCTGCCACCCTGTGACAAATCCACATTCGTTCTGCCCCCGCTAAGCCCAGTGTCAAGGTCACAGACTTGGTGCGTTCGAAACCTTCACGCTCGGGTAAATGGCTTGTAATTTGTGTTTCCTTGCTCGGATCTGCTTCACATTTCACTTTCACACACGCATTGCTCCAATGATCCTCTACCGCCCTGTGACAAAAACCACATTCGTCCCGCCCCCGCTAAGCCCAGGGTCAAGGTCACAGACTTGGTGCGTTCGAAACCTTAACGCTTGGGTAAATGGTTTATAATTGCTGTTTTCTTGCCCGGATCTGCTTCACATTTCACACACGCATTGCTCCAATGGTCCCATGCCGCCCTGTGACAAATCCACAATCGTCCCGCCCCCGCTAAGCCCAGGGTCAAGGTCACATACTTGGTGCGTTTGAAACCTTAACGCTCGAGTAAATGGCTTATAATTTCTGTTTCCTTGCTCGGATCTGCTTTACATTTCACACACACAGTGCTCCAATGGTCCTCTACTGTTCTGCGACAAATCCACATTCCTCCCGCCCCCGCTAAGCCCATGGTCAAGGTCACAGACTTTGAAACTTTAACGCTCGTGTAAATGGCTTATAATCAAATATGCCTCGTTTTCTTTGGCTGCCAGCGGGGGCATTCATGTGCCGACAGGCCACATTTCTAGTTTTATTATTATATTATCAAATGTATAACCGTGTTTTATTCGCTGCTGGCGTCGTTGGTGTACTCGTCTATCCAATAATCTCGAAAGTACCCCAAAACGATACTCATCCGATTGGTGTAATAGAAATCTGAATTTGTCGGTACATCTTACGGTATTCCGAATGCATGTTCGTACATGTGTACGTGACCATACCAGCTGTCGACGTCAATGAGTTCGTGTCAAATGTGAAACTTTGATTTGTTTTGTTTGCCTACAGCCTAACTTATGAAAGTTTTTTCTGCCTTCCTGTTGACTGCGATTGGAAAAGTTTCTTGACTCGTTGTTACAGAATGGGAGCAATTACAAAAGCATGTACGACGTATCCATCTGCCTGCTCGCAATGCCACCATACAGTGGGGTCAGCGTGTAAGTGCACACACGAACGAACACGACAGGTTGGAACCAACCTGTCGTGTTCGTTCCTGTGTGCACTTACACGCTGACCCCATTGTACACGTCCAAAGAACACCCTAAACTCGTGTGACAAAATGTTGTCAACATTCGATTGATACATGCCAATCGCACGTCAGTGTTGATTATTTCCCATCAGTGGCAGTGCCCATGTCATTACAATTTTAATGTATTGATGTTTTTCCAATCACTCACAATATTCTTTTTCGAATCCACAATGTTGTCACTTTTAAAAATGGTCACGTGACCTTATTAGACGGAAAAACCCGTTATCCATGTTTTTCTACCTCCAGTCCACTATAAACATAGTAAGTGTATTTCTTATTCGCCAAATTATTCGTGCCAGTCGGCCCGTCTCAGAATATACACGAATTATGCACATTAATGTTTGTAAGTGCAAAATTCTTGTAAATACTTATTGGATTTACATTTATCAAGCACAGGCTGCATAATGCAGCATATGCTCAATAAATGTAAATCCACCGATTGAAATTTCCAGACGATCATACATTTGCACTTACAAACATTTTAGACGTACGAAGTTTAGTGAAACGGGCCCCTGGGGCTCGTTTCACTAAACTTCGTAAGGTTAAGAATTTCGTAAGTGCAAAATTTAATTTTAGAATAACATTTACACTGAGAGCCGATGTTGGACAATTTGTATGTATATGTGTTCGCATAGAATGGTGTGTACATCTAGGTGCAACTGTACGAACATTTTTATCGTAAGACGTTTAGTGAAACGGGCCCCAAATAGAATGTAGCTGAAATGGATGCGCAAAGTGTAGGAACAAAATTGCTACCCCGCTCCATACATGTACCTCTCGCGAGGGTAGCAATTTAACCCCATCTCTTTACTGTAACACAAGAAAGAGTGTTTTTCAATCGGTTATCCGGCGTGTTTAATATGTTAGCGATATAAAACTCAAAACTGTATCAATAAATTATTAAAAACAACATACACATGCATAAATTGGTTATTCCACCGTGTCAAAGTGTTTATCTGACATTTACATGTATATCTTGTAAATTTGAAAGCTTCATTTCGTTATGTTGAATGTTGAACAACAACAAGGGAAAAAGATGGCTTCCATGGGAAAATGGTTCCCCTGTTCTATTATTTTGGGCAATTTACTAGTTCTACATCAAATATTATTTGTTTAAATGTATATAATATACAGTTTACTAAATTTTGACCTACATACAACAGTACTGCGGTTGCTCACATCTTTTGAATGGATCAAATTGTAGCCGTAGATAACATATCGGAGGCGAATTATTGTAGCTACGCAAAATGATGTTCGATGTTTAATTTTAACCCGTCAACACAGTGCGTATATGCCGTGAAACACGGTGCCGTGAAACATTTTTGATATCCATTCCATACTATTTTTGCATTTTACAGCCATTTGTAGGTGTTGACAGGATAAATAGATTAGTAGGTGAGTTCCGTGAATGGGAAAGAATATCTGGCGCGGCACGGAAACGGGATGTGCTCGGCAGAGCCTCGCCCATCCCGTTTCCTGAGCCTTGCCAGATATTTTTTCCCATTCACGGCACTAACCTACTATTCTCTATAACTCTGGTCTCAAAATCCATGAGTCCCATTTCTCACAGCCACGCAATTATATAAACAACAACACTGTGCGACAACACGCCCATGCGCACGGACAAACAACGCTGACTTCGTTGACATGGCGTCGGTACATAATAATTGTGTTTCCTAGACAATTATGCAAAATGTGAAAGTTGGCATGTCACACTTTAACCCGTTACATGCGGAATACACCTTTACGGGTATGATTTTTGTAATATTCTATTTTTGTTATTTCTCAATGAAAGTATATGTTGCGACCACTCCTTGCGACGGTTCAAATGGTGGTCGCGGCATATACTTCTAAGCACATTTAAAGACAATATTTATGATTTTCCCCAATCATAATGGCATTTAAATATTCTATTTTGATTTTTGTTATTGCTCAACTTTACGGGTATCATTTTTTTTAAATATTTTATTTTTGTTATTTCTCAATGAAAGTATATGTTGCGACCACTCATTTGAACCGTCTAGATGAAATGGTGGTCGCGGCATATACTTCTAAGCACATTTGAAGAAAATCTGTATGATTTTCCCCAATCAGAATGGCATATCCTCCGCATGAAATGAGTTTAATCCCTAAATAGGCAATAAGCATGAATTTTCCCCGGTCTCGGTAGAGCCGAGTAGCACATAGTATTTGAACTGCTTGCCCGTCACTGTGTCCAGAGCTCCAGATAAGTTGCGTATTTGCTTAAATACCCAATTAAAATTGCCAAAAATCCAATTGAAATCAGAAGTAGCGAGTATCAAATAACAATAAAAAAAATTGTGGTCCCTTTATCATGCTGCAGAAAACAATAAACAGACCACATCTATAGCATATTTGTTCTTATTTTCCATGAAAATACATCTTCATATTTCATTATAATTGTCTCCAAGGAGACAACTCTCATGAAATGCCAAGACATGTTTTCATTTCGAAGTAAACTATTCAATAATTGCTGTCTTTTGGTGTGTAAACAGTAGTATGATTTTATTTTACCCAATTACAATTTTGAAATACTCCTTATCTGGAGCCTGTGTGTCTATGGGTCTGATTAAGCAGTTTGCCGGAGTTTCTCCAATACGTCACCGGGGAATTTGTATCGCAGACAGGCCACAATTATTATCTTGTTCATTCTATATTGCATTAAATAGAAAAATGTTTTTTAACAATAGTTACACATGCTGCAGATCCTGATGTGACGGTTCGTTACAACCCAGCTCTCTGAATATACATTTTGTGTACACATTGGTTTTATAGTCTGTAGGGTTGAAAGGGTTAATTAATTGTAAACAAACGCACGGTGAAACAAAGCCCCATGTACGTCGGATATTGAAAGTAATACTGTCCGATATCATAGTATCATCGTGTGTTTAGCAATAAATTTCAAGTTCAGTTCGAGGTCATTTTATAATTTAATGGAGACCTGCGGCGTTTGAATAAGGTTTATAAGTAAACACTATAGTCACCAATAAGTCACCAATCATGTACATACGTTCGTATAAATTGATTTTATACATGTTCAAATGGGCGTGAAATCTGTCCTACCGACTGGAATCCAATTGATATAAGTTACACTTTATTAAATATGAAGTGTCAATTCACTTTCTGGTCGATTTGCTGGCATTGATTGCTTGCATATACAGTGTTAACTCTTTGCATGCTAGCGGCGAAAATATCCGCCAAACGAATTAGGAGTATATGTTTTATTTCTCTCTGTAAATATGTCTTGGAATTTCATTAGAATTGTGTCCTCCGGACACAATTCTAATTCCAAGACATATTCATGACATTTATAAGGAGAAATAAAAGAAAATATAATGAATTGTCATCTGCTATTTTTGAACTATTTATAGCCCACAAATTTCCCAGCATGCAAAGTGTTAAAGTGATTGCGTCTCAGATGATGTCTCATATATACAATATATGTTTTATCGCTTCTGGCACATTAAACGACCTATATAAATCAACGCACCATTTTATTTTATTTGACCACATTCCCCAATGCCTTATATTCAAGTACATGCTATCAGAAACTGTGATAAGCAGGGGAGATAAAATTGCATAATTTGGCATTTTCGTTATACATGTACCAGTAAGGAACATGTGAAATGTCTTTAATTTTGTTGTAAAATGATAATACCAGTCTCCAGATAAGGAATTAGTAATTGAGTATTGTCACTCCATCAGTTCTGAAGCAATTGGGTATTTCAAAATTTTAATTGGTCTCCTTGGAGACAATTCTAATGAAATACCAAGATGTGTTTTCATGGAAAATAAGACAAACATGCTATATGTGTGGTCTGTTTATTGTTTTTTGCAGCATGATAAAGGTACCACCGATTTTTTATTGCTTTTTGATACTCGCTACTTCTGATTTTAATTGGGTTTTTCGGCAATTTTAATTTGGTATTTAAGCAAATACGCAGCTTATCTGGAGCTCTGATAATACTATACTAAATTTGAAACGAAGTTCCCATTATAGAAGCTGGTGTAATTAATTTAACTAAAATATTTGTGTAACCATCGATTAAAAACAGGGTTTTAAAACTGGAAATTAACATCAGCGTTTAGCGTTAGTATGCCCCCTTTGCGATAGCAAGGGGTGCATATTGCGTTGCTCTTGACGTTCCGTACGTCCGTACGTCCGTACGTCCGTCCGTGTTCATTTGTGCGAAAAGTTGACGAGTATTCCGCAAGGATTGCTTCAATACTTGGATACTTGAATCACCTGGGGCCCGTTTCACTAAACTTCGTACGACTAAAATGTTCGTGCAAATTTAGGATCGTCTGGAAATCTCAATTGATGTATTTACATTTATTGAGCATAGGATGCATATGCAACCTATGCTCAATACATGTAAATCCAATAATTGTTCACAAGAAAGCGGTGTTAAATGAGAAATTTACTGTCTATCATAATTTTGCACTTACGAACATTTTAGTCTTACGAAGTAAAGTGAAACGGGCCACTGAACATTTGTCACCATTAATACATGTACTACCTTACCATTGTCAATTTTGAAATGTCGCTTAAACACTTAGCCATTTTGTTACGTCAAAAAGTTTGTAAGAGTTTCTCCAACATGTAATATCTTCGATAATACTCGAAGGATTGATTCAATACTTAGATACTTGAATCACCAAAACATTTGTCACACACTCGCGCCACCATTAACACGACCTTGGACTTTGTCACCTTCGAAATGTCAGTGAAACACTCAGCCATTTTGTTAAGTCGAAACGTTTGTAAGAGTTTCTACAGTTAGAGTCCAGTATGCTACGGGGTCATATCCATGTTTTACAAACATCATGTCTAGTTAATATAATACATGTAATGTATATACTTTTTATACGCCCGTTTGAAAATGGGACGTACATTGTATTATGTATTCAGCGTGTACGGGCGGGTAGGCGGGCACAGCTTGTCCACGCAATAACTAAAGTACATGTATTACTAACCAAATTCGGTGTACATGTTTATTACAGCTTGACGAAGAACCTTATTGATTTAAAAAAAATACAAATGACTTATCTCTCCTTGGCTACCATTGTTAATGCTCACACTCTCTGTTTTTGTCCACGCAATAACGCAAGTTCTACTTGACGAATCGTAACCAACTTCGGTATACATGTTTATCACGGTAATACGAATAGTCCTGTTGATTTTCAAAAATATATCTTATGACTTATATCCCCTTGGCGGCCATTTGTAATTTCCGCATTATGTATCCTTTTCCGCACTAACTTGAGTTCGACTTGAGGGAACATTACCAAATTTGGTACACAAGTTTATTATGGTAAGAGGAAGGGCCCTATTGTTTTTCAGTGCGTTATCTCCCATTCTTCACTGGCCATGCCTCGACGGGCGTATATTTTGTCCTTCGTCACTCGTGTTTTTTAAATCGCAATCTACCATTCAAAGTTATTTGTTTTAACCTTGCACCGGTATTGCGATAGTGTGTCTGTCACTGTTGTGGACATCTCAAAGTTTAGATGGAGGGAATTGTCAACTCGTAAATCCAGAGGATGCATCTGTGTATGGTGTACGAACGGGGTCAAAACTAACTTACAGGTGCAGCTATAAAAATATACAGGTGCACCTGTAAATATACAGGTGCAGCTGTAAAAAATACAGCTGCACCTGTAAAAATACAGCTGTACCTATAAAAATACAGCTGCACCTGTAAAAATACATCTGCACCTGTAAAAAATACAGCTACACCTGTAAAACTACAATTTAGTTTTGACCCCGTTCGTACATATGGTGTACGAACGGGGTCAAAACTAAACTTACAGGTGCAGCTATACAAATATACAGGTGCACCTGCATTTTTAGCTCGACTATTCGAAGAATAATAGAGCTTATGTTGTCACCCCGGCGTCGGCGTCGGTGTCACCGTCACGCCTTGGTTAAGGTTTTTAGACAACCTTGTATATGCAATACTACTGGCCCTACACCCACCATACTTGGACAACTTCATCTCCTAGTGATGTACATCAATAACCCCTGATCTATATTTGACCTTGACCTACATTTCCTCTTGAATTACTTAGTTAATTCCCCTTGGTTAAGGTTTTTAGTCAACCTTGGTTAAGGTTTTTAGTCAAGCTTGTACATGGAATACTATTGTGCATACAGACACCATACTTGGACAACTTTTCTCATAGGGATGTACATCAATAACCCCTGGTCTATATTTGACCTTCACCTACATTTCCTCTTCAATTACTTAGTTAATTCCCCTTGGTTAAGGTTTTTAGTCAAGCTTGTATATGGAATACTCCTGGCCCTACACCCACCATACTTGGACAACTTCATCTCCTATGGATGTACATCAGTAACCCCTGATCTATATTTGACCTTGACCTACATTTGACCTTGACCTACATTTCCTCTTGAATTACTTAGTTAATTCTCTTTCGTTAAGGTTTTTAGTCAAGCTTGTAGATGGAATACTCCTGGCCCTACACGATCCATACTTGGACAACTTTATCTCCTAGTGATGTACATCAACAACCCCAGACCTATATTTGACCTTGGCCTACATTTAACCTTGAATTACCTAGTTAATTCCCCTTGGTTAAGGTTTTTAGTCAACCTTGGTTAAGGTTTTTAGTCAAGCTTGTACATGGAATACTATTGTGCATACAGACACCATACTTTGACAACCTTTTCTCATAGGGATGTACATCAATAACCCCTGATCTATATTTGACCTTGACCTACATTTCCTCTTCAATTACTTAGTTAATTCTCCTTGGTTAATGTTTTTAGTCAAGCTTGTATATGGAATACTCCTGGCCCTACACCAACCATACTTGGACAACTTCATCTCCTAGTGATGTACATCAACAACCCCTGACCTATATTTCACCTTGACCTACATTTAACCTTGAATTAATTAGTTAATCCCCCTTGGTTAAGGTTTTTAGTCAACATTGGTTAAGGTGTTTAGTCAAGCTTGTATATGGAATACTATTGTGCATACAGACACCATACTTGGATAACTTTTTCTCATAGGGATGTACATCAATAACCCCTGACCTATATTGTACCTTCACCTACATTTAACCTTGAATTACTTGGTTATTTCCCCTTGGTTAAGGTTTTTAGTCAAGCTTGTATATGGAATACTCTTGTGCCTACAGCAACCACACTTGGAAAACTTCATCTCCTAGTGATGTACATCAATAACCCCTGACCTATATCTGTCATTGACCTACATTTAACCTTGACTTACTTACTTAATTTCCCTTGGTTAAGTTTTTTAGTCAACCTTGGTTAAGGTTTTTATGCAGGCCGCAGCCACCTTGTTTGTCAAGCTATGTGTACATCGACAACCCTCGTAGTCGAGCTATGCTGTTCTCCTACAGCTCTTGTTTACAGCTGCACACAGCTGCACCTGTAAATGTATAGCTGCACCTGTAAAATGTACAACTGCAGCTACAAATGTATTTTACAGGTGCAGCTATACATTTACAGGTGCAGCTGTACATTTACAGGTGTACGAATTTATTTATATGGTGTACGAACTGGGTCAAAACTAAATTGTATTTGTAAAGGTGCATCTGTATTTTTACAGGTGCAGCTGTATATTTACAGGTGCACCTGTATATTTTTACAGCTGCACCTGTATATTTACAGGTGCACCTGGATATTTACAGGTGCACCTGTATATTTTTATAGCTGCACCTGTAAGTTTAGTTTTGACCCCGTTCATACACCATATATGTGTGTGCTACTTGTACACGTGCCTTCAACTAACGCTTTGCCGCCACGTTTTATAGCGTGCCGAGCATCTGTCAACGTTTGATCTTGAGATGACCTCTGAAGGTTAGAGCCCTGTATAGCCCTCTACTGTTCACCACACCCTAGTGTAACCCAAACCGGAAAATGTATGATCACTTGCATAGTGTCAATATTCCAACAGATAAACCAGTGCTCCAAACGTTAAGCATACTATTTGCAATTGATAACTACCAATATTCCATTTTAGTAACCAGGGGGCCGTTTCACTAAACTTCGTACAACTAAAATATTCGTAAGTGCTAATTTATATAAATTTCACATCAACAATGTATTCTTGTCAACAATTATTGAATTTACATTTATTAAGCATAGGCTGCATATGCAGCCCATGCTCAATAAATGTAAATGCACTAGTTGAAATTTCCAAACGATCCTAAATGTGCACTTACATTTTAATCGTACGATGTTTAGTGAAACGGGTCCGTGTTGTACTGTATTTCCCATGCACCATATAAAACAAAGAACACTGCTCAGTTATTGCTACAATGTCACACATACGTGTCTGCTGATGTGCTTTGACATTCCAATTAAATTTTCATGTCTCTTTAATGGGTTTGAACGTGTCAAACGAGCGATCCTGCTACAATAATAGCTGTTGTTGTCGACATCCTTCTTATTGCCGTCCCGCTGACTAACCGCGTCAAAACAAGCACGTATGTATATAATATACAGTATAATTATTACCCAACTCCCTTTATAAATTGATATTCAATAGTTTTTACTAATTCCTTGGGTATGCCTGGGCAATAGTTCCGTGTGTCCGGTCAATAAATAGTTCCGCGTTCCCGGTCAATAGTCAAAACTATATCACCCCTAAAAATCGTGACGTCATGATTTTTGTTGAAGATTACGTCATAAAATTCAACGTAAATTAGGTCGGTCAGTCAATCATGTTGCATGAAAAATCTTCGGCCTCAGGGCAATAGTACATCGGGTCGTCCATAGCACCGCGGGCAATACTTTTTACTGTTCCCCGAATGACCATGAAATAACTGTCTGTACAGTATACTGCCCCGCGGTATCACCGTCACATGACTCAGCACAGTGACACTGATTGGACGTGATATTCACATCACAACGTGTGTGGCTTTGATACTAGATAAATGTAGCTCATTATCAAATAGCAAACTCCTGTAGCCTGGTAACAATCTATATTGCTTGTTAGAAGCATGGTGAGTGCTTCATTGACGGAATGGCGAACGGTGTAGCTCCTGATCAGACTGTGCGGATCCATATGCTGATCTGGGTCTACAATGGCCTCAAAACCTGTAAGCCCCATATATCCAGTCACATCACGGTATTCACAACACGATATTCACATAACGATATTCACATCACGATATTAATATTCAGATCGTGATATTCACATCACGACATTATTATTCCAATGAGGATATTCACATCACGATATTCATATTCATATCATGATATTCACATCACGATATTCATAGCACGATATTAATATTAAGATAATGATATTCACAACACGATATTCATATTCAGATCATGATATTCACATCACGATATTAATATTCAGATCATAATATTCACAACACGATATTCATATCTCGATATCAAAATCATGATAATCCCATCACGACATTTACAACATTATATTCACATCACATATTGTAGATATTTAATATCTGACTTAATTGGGTATGATTTAAAGAGGTTTTTGTCGTTCATGCCACTAAGTACCTGTGCTCACAGGTTGGTGATTGGCATAAACCTCAAGGTTGATAATGTCAAAGGGCTACATCAGTTAACACCGCTCTGGCGATGTTTACCGAGGTCACTTCGTGACTCCCGGGTCAACAAACAAGTCCGGAATGTTTTCGTATTATGAGGGATGGTGGAAAAGTAATGCGAATTTAATTTAGTCAGTTTTTCAAAATTTCTGTAAAGAAACCTTACTATTGCATTTCACGTTTTAAACCTATCTTTTGGAAAACTTAATTACTGATTAGAATCACACTGTATTGCTGTCTTGTGTGTTTTCGTGTACATCTAATGAATACTGGAAAGTATTTTATTTTGGCTGATATGTGCCATGTTGCATTACGAATATTCGCCCCGACAATGTGATAACGCCACAGTCCAACAACTCGAAAATGCGCCACAATAACACTGTTTGGCGAGTCGCTGGGCCGAAACGACGACAATATGAAAACTGAAAGCGTCTAAAATACGAAAATGAAGAGCGAACAATTAATGTGAATCTATTTCCCGGTGCTTTGTTTCCCAATTTTGGCACATTTTCGACTTTTCGCATTGTCGTGTTGTCGCTGTCTAGCTGCGACAAATGGACACATGTCTATATAGTTATACACCGGCATAAAAAATATGTCGAGAGGTAGCAGAAGGCGCGACTATAGTCGCCGCTTTTTCCATCGTCGTCCGCGTCGTCCGAAATGTCAAAAAGTTCGTACAAGCTTCATCATCATGGTATAACTTTAATATTACTTGACGGATTGCTTCAATATTTGGACACTTGAGACATGTGAGCATTTAGAAAATACTCAATCCGCCATTAACATGACTCTGACCGTATTTACCTTCACATTTTTGCGGAAGTACTTAGCCATTGTTTTTTTGTCAAAACATTTGTACAAACTTTTTCATCATGATATAACGTTAATATTACTTGACGGGTTGCTTCAATATTTGGACACTTGATATGTGTGAGCATTTGGAACACACTCATGCCGCCACTAATATGACCTTGTTCTGTTTTACCTTCACATTTTTGCGGAAACACTTAGTCAAGTGTCTTCATCATGATATAACTTTAATATTACTTAATGGATTGCTTCAGTATTTGGACACTTGCTACGTGTTATCATTCAGAACACCCTCAGGCGGCCATGAACATGACCTTGACCTTTTTTATCTTCATATGTTTGCGGAAATACTTTGCGTCAAAAAGTGTGTACAAGTTTCTTCATCATCGTATAACATTAATGTTACTTGATGAATGCTTCGATGTTGATACATGTAAGCATTTGGAACACCGTGACACTCATGCCGCTATTTAACATGACATTGACCTTTTTTACCTTCACATTTTTGCGGAAACACTTAGCCATATTTTGCGACAAAAAGTTTGTACACGTTTCTTCATCATCGTATAACATTGATGTTACTAGTTGGGTTTCTTCGATATTTGAACACTTTATACGTTTCACCTTTTTGACCTTCACATGGTTGTGGAAACACTTGGCCATGTCAACCTTCTTAAACCTTCACCGTGTTCGTGTTTCAAGAATGCAATTCTCTGACGGTGTGTGTGATGCTTACTTTAGTACATGCCCAAGATCATGTTACTGGCAAATGCCTCGGCGACACCGCTTCCGTGGCGGAATTCTTGTCGTAATTCCGTCCGTCCGATTTGCGTTAATGTTTTCGGGTACCCATTAACTCTTGAATCGCATGTCAAATTGTCTTGAAACTACATATACGTCTTTATTATCGTTCATATTTTCATTATATATTCCATTCATGCGGCTTTCCTGCCCAAGAGAAAGGCCAACTAACCTAGAAAGTATATACTGGTCGGACCAGGCGGCGGCCGGCGGTATCCGTGGGCTGTTGCTTACTGGCTCTAGTTGAAATATTGTTTTTCTTAAAATACAGTGGAACCTCTCTGAACCGGACACCAAGAAAACACATGTGATCTTATTGTTGATGAGTTTCTTGGTCATTTATCTCAGGTGATAATGTCCGTTCGTGATCGCATAGCACACAACTTCGGCTCAGAGTGATCGAATGTCTGATTTACAGCGAAATCTCTCTCAACCCGACACCCTGGGGACCTCCCAGCGTTTAGAGAGGTTTCACTGTAATCGTGTATAACCGCAGGCCTGTATGTGGACATTTGGTCATAAATTGTAATTATGATTCAGCACGCGTGTATACTATAGGAATGAATGGCCTTTTTTGTGGAATTTATATCCCCGATAAATTCCACAAAAAGGCCATTAATTCCTTATAATTCCAGCATTTGAAATAAATTCATCAAGAAAATGTGTTTATTTTCCGTTTTCTTAAGAATTATTTTAACTGCGCCTGACGGTTACGGAACGTAGTTCGGCGTGGGAGTTTACTGGGATATAAATTTTGGACAGAGACTTGCTACGAGCCAATCAAATGTTAGGGAATTGTGTAACTATATTTGTGCTGGAATTATAGTACAGATGACAACATGAACCAGTCATATTAATTAAAACAGATTTAGAATGCGTGCTGTTTCACTTCAAGCTTGTACAAACATTGTGTTGACAATTAGTACCGGTATATTAAACCGACATATGAAAGTGGTCCAACTTTTGTTTTACAACCAGTGTAACGGCGGGTCAGTCAGTCAGTCAGAATTGTCAGTGAACTTGATATATACAGTGAAACCTCTCTAAACTGGACACCCTGGGAGGTCCCCAGGGTGTTCGGTTTAGAGATGTTCCACTGTAAATCATGCGTATAACCATTCTGATACGTATTTGCGTGCTTTGCAATCATGAACATACATTGGCATCTGAGATAAATGGCCAAGAAACACATCGACAATAAGATCACAGGTGTTGTCTTGGTGTTCGGTTTAGAAAGGTTCCACTGCATATATGACTGCCACTCTCTAGACTCTAGACAATTGGCACAATTCGTGTTGCGCTATATGTATACTGATCTAAACCTCATTAATGTCGCTGTGACGGGTGAAATGGAGCCTATGAGTTTTGTGATCCGTGTAGATCCAGATCAGCATGTGCATCCACACAGCCTGTAATGTTCGAAATTTCTTCAATGTAACACTCGTCATGCTTATATCGTTATTAGGCGCTATGAGTGCTTTGATATCATAAATAGTATAGATCATTTGAAATTTCGAATCGATGCAAAATCTCAACTTTTCCGGAGTGTATTATAGGAATTAATGGCCTTTTTGTGGAATTTATCGGGGTATAAACTTGGAAAAGTCGCGGGAATACTGGACGAAGCGATAAACAAATTACAATTTTCGAAAAAAAAAAAAAAAAAAAAAAATTTTTGAAGATTTTAATTTTTTAAGGCCTCGTCCAGTATTCCCGCGACTTTTCCAAGTTTATATCCCCGATAAATTCAAGACAAAAAGGCCTTTCATTCTGACGGTTACGGAAAGTAGTTCGGCATGGGAGTTTACTGGGATATAAATTTTGGACAGAGACTTGCTACGGACCAATCAAATGTTAGGGAATTGTGTAAATATTTTTGTGCTGGAATTATTCATCTATAACCTCTTACCATGTGCCCGGATGTTGCCGCTCGCGACCAATCAAAATGCTGACCAATGCGCAGAATCGTGTAAATCATGAGGAGTCGGAATTATTATTATTATTATTGCCAATATTGGACGTTGTCCCACCGCCGTCTCCGTAATATCCGTGGACAATGTCTTTTAGGTATATAACTTTGATAAACCTTGAACTAGTTTCGTGAAACTTCATACATTGTATATATATATATATATGCTTATTGCAGGGCCCAACTATGTGTCATCCACAATAATGACAACTCTATTTTAATATTTTAATTGTTGTTTTTGACGAATATAGTTTCTGATTAGCTTGCAAATGTATAACTGTATGAAGCCTCACGCAGATATAATTCCAGCACAAAAATATTTACACAATTCCCTAACATATGATTGGCCCGTAGCAAGTCTCTGTCCAAAAATTATATCCCAGTAAACTCCCACGCCGAACTACTTTCCGTAACCGTGAGGCGCAGTTAAAATAATTCTTAAGAAAACGGAAAATAAACACATTTTCTTGATGAATGTATTTCAAATGCTGGAATTATAAGGAATGAATGGCCTTTTTGTGGAATTTATCGGGGATATAAACTTGGAAATGTCGTGGGAATACTGGACGAGGCCTTCCGGCCATCGTCCAGTATTCCCGCGACTTTTCCAAGTTTATACCCCGATAAATTCCACAAAAAGGACATTCATTCCTTTAATAATCTTTTCGATAGAGCTAGTTGTTGTGCACGGTTGTCATAATAATACAGTAAAACTGTGCTGATACACAGACTGATCAGGATCTACTATTGCAACCAAAACCCATAATCATGTCTACAGTCACATATCAGTATAAAGTATAAACTAAATGATGATACTTAATTCTTGTATATAGTTTGTATGCATAACGTTCGCTTTTACCGCCCGGAAAGAATAAAACAAAAACAGAAAGAAACAAATAATTTGCTGGATGTGGGAATCGAACCTGTGATCCCGAGATTACTCGCCTGCCACAACACATACTGTAAGGTCAGCGTGTAAGTGCACACACGAACGAACACGACAGGTTGGAACCAACCTGTCGTGTTCGTTCGTGTGTGAACTTACACGCTGACCCCACTGTATACGAGCTATATTTAGCTGGTTATCGTGTCTATGCATATAAAAGAAACGCCTGGAAATTGTTTAAATCTCTAAATTTCTGATTTATTTCATTTGTTCGTCTAGTTGTATGTTCTATACTGTGCATGTAACATAATACAACCTGAGTGTAGTTATTTATAACCCCTATGCAAAGTGAGTGGGTGGAGGTGGGAGCTCAAGTTTACCAGCTAAATATGATAGTATTATTGATTATCTACACTTATTAACTCACTACTGTATTGGTAATTCAGACGTATAATTTCACAGTTTCACTAAGGTAAACATGCCTGATATCTTATATGGTTATATGAATAAATCTGGCAAATTGACAGAATTATGAGGAAGACTGACAAATATGTCTGACAACCTTGCTGGCAGTGTCTGGCAGACTTATATTTAGGATGACGGAAGTGTTTCAATGGCTAATTCACTCGTTCTTGTATAGAGGAATATCTTATGACAGTATTGACCCACATCCGGCATGCCTATGTGTCCTATGTGTCCTATGTTTGTTTTATTCCAAGTCTGGCAAGTTGCCATTTTCTTGATTTCTCCCTGGTAGCGACCATGTCGGCAGGTCTGCTAGATGTGACAGATCTTGGGCAGCATATTATACTTGCTCAATTAAGGCTATCTAATAAGATATTCAC